>JAZDUA010000264.1:1012500-1670000 GCA_038098605.1 Gryllus longicercus | reverse complement strand
GGGAATGAAGTGTCGAAACGGGTAAGGCGTTTAACAGGGGACGTCAAAAGGAGTGGGGAAATGTGCTTGGAAGAAGAGTGCGAGAGGTGATGACTAGCTGTAATTGATTTCCAAGATGTAAGATATAATATACAGAGTTAAATTCATGTTTGTTTATTTATTTAACGTCGAAAACAGTGAAAAGTTGTGTGACGTGCTATGGGTAGAAGTGTATTCAAAGGTTCCAACCACGTAGGAGGGTAACTGGCGAACATTGGTCAAGATCTTTCCCTTTTCACATCTGTGTAATGAGGGGCACTTAATGACATCCAGTCACCCTGCGTTAAATTTAAAGCTGAGACTCGGTTTGCGTGAGGACATTAAAATATTAGGGACATTTCGTCTCCATGAAAAGAAATGCACAGAGAAAGTATTTTTTAAGGTTGCTTTATAACAACTTTGTCATATACCGACCACTATGATTGCTTCAACTGTAGGGGAACGGTAGGAAGAACAACTAAGGTCAACGAGACCACAAACATCCATGCCCGAGGCGGAATTCGAACCCGCGACCCTTCGCCGCGGGGCAGTTACGGCCCTTCAGCCGTGGCGACCTCAGCTGTCCAGGCCAGCGAATGTCTCTTTGGTTTTCGCAATTACGACCGATTTCACAGATAACTTTTAAGCCTTTGGTCTTTTATAACATAAATACCATTTTAGACATATTTTTCTTTTTAAATACTTTTTTCTTAAATATATGTATTTTTTATTCTTCGTTACAAATACAAGTTTAATTATTTTAAGCTCTACTAATCACACTTTTTCTATTGGTAACGAATCTCCATTGTTTTTCTCGACTAAAGCTGTCATAGTCACTGAATGTTTGGAACGGAAAATCTTGCATTGTGACTTCAGATGTACTACGCGAAGTCAAAGTCTCTCACTCACTAATGATTCATTAATTGTCTCTTCTCTCATGTTATATTGTTTTTTGGTATTTCCATCCATGCATATTATCCAATTTTAAGTGTTTAATGATTTTTTCGGTTTATTTAAACAACTTTTATTGCCTTTTTATGCGCCTAAAACATTACGTTTTAGTGTCTTTACATTCGATGTCTAGTGATAAGTCACAATATTGTTTTATTTTATTAAATTTGATATCTCCAGGTGGCTGAAATGGAGTATTATAAAACGACGTCATTAGGATTCCTAAAACCCTGTCAAGTCGAGGGATATGGGATATGTGCCTTAAACACACCGCGAACAGACGAATAGCCAGATACCTCACAGTGGGAAAAAATGGAATAAATACATGGAAAATTTTAATGTTATATTGACAGCACTGAATATTTCCCATTTTCTGGAAGTTGGTACATGTGTTCAGCTTACTCTTTTCGTTTCGATGTGTTGCATAGTCTGTTGATTCGCGGTAGTCTTTTTCTTTAGAGAATTAAACGGGACTCTCGTGTACTGCATTGTGCAAGTAATATGAGGAATGCGTTTGAAGAATTAGAAGCAGCCAGGTGCTATGATTCCCCTGCACATAGCGGTTGAATGTGACCTAGCTACCAAACTAGTGTCTAAAATCCTCCCACCATCGAGACTCGAACCCCAGGCCCTCCGGGTCAGAGACACTGCAGTGCCTTCAGCTGATGCCCTGAGCTACCTTTGTCGATACCATCACGTCGGCTTGCAGGGGTTTCCTCAACCACGTCTCTTCTACACCGGGATACCAATCGAAACAAGCTCTAAACTCACAACAAAAAGTTTAAAGAAACAATTGGAGCCGTTTTTGAGAAAATGTTGTATCTGGAATTCTTTAAATGCTAATTCTAAAATTATGCACGCAATATTGGGTAAAAACTACTACAATTTTCAAAAAATGTACACAACCTTAATAAAAAACAAATTTCATTTCAAGGAAAAATCTCTATCTTCAATTTTTAAAAAAATTATTGAAGACTTTTATTGAAAAAAATACTCGTTATGGGGTAATTCTACAAGCCTAAAACTTGCAGTAAAAATTGTGCCATTATTTCTCTTACAACGCACTTAAAGGATGGAGTTCTAAGATTTCAAAATCTGATAGCTTTGGCGGAAATAATACACTCTGATGTAGGTCCATCAATTCTCAAGTGGTCCACTTACTTCAAATACGATGGCAAATCGGGAGCATCGCGATAAACCGGAGGGGAATGGAACACAAGCAGTGTTAAATTAGCGACAGCAGATCCCAGCGTCGTCGACATAGAGGAAGAGGGAGGAGCGGGAAGAGATGTGAGAGGGGTGGTAACTGCAGAGGATCCGAGGAAGGAAGAGGAAAAAGTTGAGGAGCTGGGGAGCGTCGGAGGAGAAACATTGAACATAGCATTAATCATCCCCGGACGTTCACTATGGCTGTCTCTATGAACTTCCCTGCCATGATTAATCGCATACCGAGCTTCAGTGACGTGAATTATCTTCGTCCTCATCGCTGCCGGCTTCTTTTGCTTCTTCCACCGCTCACACTCGCGTGTCGTTTTTCAACCTTCTTGTCTCGTCTCCTTGCTCCTTTCCACCTTTGTCTGATGAACTTTGAAATTTTCTAATTCTGCATTTCTACTGTCTCCAATTGTGTGTACCACAATCCGTTTCCGGATGTTTAGAGTTTTCGCTGCCGTTTTCAGGCAAAACATGTTCGCTTTTGAATATTGGAATAGAGACATGAAACCATGTAATTTCAATAATCCTCAATAATAAATAAACTAATTATCAGTTTAAAACTAAACAAATTAATGAATGAAGCAAGCTTTGGTTTGGTTGAATTGCTATCTCGTTTAGTAAGAGTAAGTATTATGATGAACGATAATTCAATCGCGATGTTTTGAAGGTTCCTTAGAGCCACGGTTAGAAAATGTGTTTTAATTAAAAAGCTTCATTTATACGTTTGAACGTGGTGTATATCTGCATTTTTCTAATATTTGTATTCCTCTTTTGTTCCCTTTTTTAGGATCTATGAGTTAGAACAGAATGTATAATTCCAAGGAGTACCTCTTAGTTATTTAACATCAACACACAATTAAAAACTTTGTGTGATGTGCTATGGGTGAAAAGAGCAACCTATACACGGTTTCTTGAGCTTTGGAATCTGGGCTCGTAAGTTAAATTATGAACACAAGTAGCAACAAGCATTTCCACATGATTTGTCAATTTGACAATCTTAGCTCTCGTGTAATAAAAACTAGTCAACTCGAGGCTCAGAGCGAAAGTCACTTGCCTTTCAGCAAGGACTCTGGGTTCGAATCATGGACAATCTTATGTGAAATTTCTAGCAAAACAATGAAACTGACTGCTTTACAGGGGCTAGCCCAACCCCTGTTAAGTGTTCTAAACCCCACTACTGTCCTAATTCCTTGCCAATTCAAAAACCAAGGCTGGCATCCAACTGCTTTGAATATCCCCTTGGGGAGGGGGGATCAGCAAGAATCACACGCGATCTATGTATTAATAATAAGAATAAAAAGAAGGAGAAGAAGAAGAAGAAGAAGAAGAAGAAGAAGAACGAGAACGAGAATAAGAATAAGAAGCTGATCCTGGAAAAACTACACACGATAATCGTGTAGCATGGTAAGTAATGGCGTATACGCCAATAATAATAATAATAATAATAATAACAATAATAATCAACAGCAAACTATCCAAAATTTAGCTCTTATCCCTTATCGTTACCAACGTGAAGGAATCAACATACTACCGCGGGAACGTAGAGAACGATTAATTATTTGAATAACACTATTTGTCAAATCAGCCTAAAATTTTGGATATAGTTTGGTTGAAATTGGTTTTGGGGCACTACAAGCTTTTGATGGCTCCCTTAGCCATTGAGCTCAAGAAAATGTGTAAAAACAGTGAAGCTATTAATTTAACTAGCACACTTCATTTTTGAAATATATTTCTCGTGGCTTCAATTTTGTATTTTAATTTTTATAAACGTAATCAAACACTTTAAAATGTGAAAATTCGGATTTCCTGGATTTTTCAAAATATTTTATTTTTCTACCAAACATTTTCTAATGTGAGAACCTGATACAAAGAAAGCGAAGTGATATCGAGATACTGCAATTACGACATAACACCTGGCCTTCTGTCTGTGAACAACGCTAAGGGCTAAATCGTCAGTATATATATATATATATATATATATATATATATATATATATATATATATATATATATATATATATATATATTGTGGCGTTTGAGTCAAGCTCAGAAACTCCACAACATCCATACAGCATCGGCTAATAGGCGGAATAGGAGCCGCGAAAGCGAGAACTGTGAGCTGTTGAGAGGCGTCAGTAGAACTGTGCAGTTAGCTACACGATTAAGAAGTGTAAAGAAAGCCAGAAAACCGATACGCCGTTAGCAAACACGCGTGAAGACTTTGAAATACGCGACGACGCGACCCGCATAGGAAGAGGGGCGAAGAAAGAAGCAGACGGGAGGATTTCGGTGCCGGGCGTGGTCAAAAGGCGAGGCGAAAGAAGATTGGATGTGGATCTGGTGGCAGGAGAGAGGGAAGACGGCGTTTGGAGTGACACCGCGGACGGTTGGTCTGCAAGGAAGCAAAGCTACGGTGCAGTCGGAATTGGGCCAAGGTCATACGACAGCGACGCAGAACTGTTTGCAAGCTGCGCGTTGAGCACCCGTCAAAGGTAACGGAAATTTTGTAAAGCGATTGGAAGCCGACAGAGACTCGAACGTTAGCGTATCAGCAGAAAGGCTGTGATTGTAAATTTGCATATTCACGTAGATCTCGATAACGGCAAAGCAATTCATATAACCTTGTACGCCGGTAATACAGTTCACTCTAATGTTAAATGTTACGAGAATAGCTGTGTTAATCTTTGTTCCTAAATTTTATGTAATCTTGACGATGAAAATATAACTGTAAATAATTGTAGTGAGTAAGACATTCAATAACGTGTTCTGCTTAAGACCTAAGATTCTATGTAGAAAGGGGATATAATTTTGTTGCACTCCTCTGTCAAGGGAGTGCAATTATTATTTGTGGTTTAAACAGTGATGGCCAAGCAATAGTTACCGTATAAACACGTATAAAAATGTACACGTATAAAAATGACATAATAATGTTCAATGAGAGTTAATTTTTACTTTTCAGACTCGCAAACCCATTTAGGCCGTAATAAATTGAGGCACCCTTTGGGAACTAGAAGGTAACTCATAAGGGTATGGAACTGAGGTAAATTGAGTTTTTGCGTTTCTTATCAATTATTTATACGGTAAAAAGGAAGTTTTTCCTTGTTATCTTCACGACAACACAAAATTGTATTATTGGTAAATATGTTTAGCAATTCTAGATATACGTATTTTACCGATGATTTTAAAGGTAAGATTCTTTCCTCAAACTATCGACTGATTATATTGTGATAACTCCGAAATTCTATAAGTTTGACTGCATTGTTTTCTTTATTTTTTATTTCTTTGACTGTATTCTTCCTTATTATTTTCTCTAATATATATATATATATATATATATATATATATATATATATATATATTATAATATATATATATATATAAACAATATATTATATATATATACATTGTTTATTGTAATCATTTATTTTGAGAGTTAAAAAACATGGCATGTTTTTCATCATCCGTTTGTGTGTGGCGTTAGAGTTTATTTGAGATTAGACGTATCGAGATGTAAAGCGAATTTATAGCCAGGGTGTTGTTTGTTCTTATGTACTGTTTTCCCAATCTTGTCACTAACATATACACTATGTGGTCAAAAGTATCCGCACCCGTCCAAAATGGTGTTATGGTGTAGACGTGTTTTTCATGGAGGAGGCTTGCACCCCTTGTTTTGTGTGGCACTATCACGGCACAGGCCTATGTTGATGTTTTAAACACCTTCTTGCTTCCCACAGTGGAAAAGCAATTTCGGGATGGCGATTACAACTTTCAACACGATCGAGCACCTGTTCATACTGCACGGCCTGTGGCGGAGTGGTTACACGACAATAATATCCCTGTAATGGACAGGCCTGCAGAGACTTGAATTCTATCGTACGCCTTTGGGATGTTTTGGAACGACGACTTCGTGACAAGCCTCGACGAACTACATCGATACCTCTCCCCAGTGCAGCACTCCGTGAATAATGGGTTCCAAGAAACCTTCCATCACCTGATTGAAAGTATGCCTGCGAGAGTGGAAGCTGCCATCAAGGCTAAGGGTGGGCCAACACCCTATTGAATTTCAGCATTAGCGATGGTGGGCGCCACTAACTGGTGAGTCATTTTCAGCTCCGTGTCCAGATTCGTTTGATAACATTGAACACCTCCACTATTTTTCTTTCCATTCACTTCTTATCTTCTCTATTTCTTTGTATCATGAATGCGTTCTTGCCATTTTTCTACTATTTTTCTGACACACCCCGATCCATTGATTGATTATTTTGTTGCCGAGCGCGTCAACGCTATGGCTATTGTAACCCAACGAGGCGTGTGGCTGGAACGGAAACGGGAATTTCAACAATAATAGACATAACATTGCAGTAATAAACATTTACTCACTAAAATGATGATGATGGTGATGATTTACATGAATTACAAAAATAATAAACACGACCCTTTCTTTTAAGAACATTAGCCATCTGTTAAGCTCGATACAAAATAAAGCAATGGGTCGTCAGAAATATTTGTGCTGAAGGCGCCCTCTCCTCCCCCGCTTCGCTCAGCAAGTGTTCGACCGCATTCATGCGGGAGCTAAGCGGATTATTACCCTCGGTTTTTTTTGTCGGCGGGCATCACAGCACGCCCGGTGGTGGAGTCGTCGGCCTGCGTTCTGGGACGGGTCCAGGCAGCTGCGGTAAACACAGGGCGGCTCCCAGCGTGACCCACTGACGTCGCCGCGCTTCCTTCCCTTCAACCAGCGTCACCAACCTCTGGCAGCAACGGTGTTCATCGGCGATGGTTGATTGGAAGCCAATCAACTTCCGTATCAGCAGTCGTGGACGATTGTCATAACGCGATAAATTGACTTTAGGCGCGAGACTGCATCCCTTTTCGCCTGAATTTCTGACAGAGTGTGCGAGGGGTCAAGTTCCCTCCGCAAGAGGCTTCTAATGGTAAGTGAGGTCAAGTGAGCAAGCGAAGTGAAGTTAATAACTTGAGTTTCTGCCTTACTGAACTCAAGTGAATTCTCGTAACCAAGTTAGCAGATCGACTACTCGGTGCCAAGTTACAAAATCAAGTGACTACTCGTAGCCGAGTCAAGAAAACAAGTGACTACTCGTGGCCGAGCTAAGAAATCGAATGCCCTCAGAGCGGCGGCCTGGTATCAGCAAACTTCGGTACCCGCTCCCTCAAAAAGCGTGGATTCTCCCGATACACGGGGTTGAATTTCGGGCAGGGTGGAAGTGTGTTTTTAACCAATGAAACGGGAACCCTTTTCTCAACGGCCAGAATGTCCGTTGCTGGTATAAAAAAACCTTCGGGATTGTTTACTTCGGATCCGCACGTGCGCCGCTGACCATTTGGTCGTAAATTTGTCTCCCGAGAGGGCGCAATTAGCGTTGGGTTCCTTTTACGAGCGATGGCGTGGATGAATAGGATAAACCCACTTGACATTTGGCGAGGACCCGGCTGCCGACAAACCTTTCTTCGGCACCGCGCGGGGGTGTCCTGCCATAAAATCTCATACAACCCCTCGCCTCAATAGCCGAACGGGCGCGGGTACCTACGACCCCCTTTCGCAGCTGCATCGCGGACGTCCGCTTTTTTTCATGGAAATTTTTCAGCGCATGAGCTTGTACCGTTAGGGCCCCTTCCCACGGCGCGGCCGCGGCGCGCTTCGCAGCAGCGCGGCGCGTAGCAGAGCATTGGTTTGAATGGAGGCCTTCCCACGTGCAGCGGGTGGCGGCTGCTGCGGCAGCCGACGCCGAACTCCAGCTACGCGAAGCGGAGGAGGGGCCACGCGCCACCGCTAGCAGAACACTGCTTTAAATGGGAGCCTTCCCACTGCGCCGCGTTCTACCTGCTCCGGTCCCTTTGTTCGTCGTCGCCGGAGGGTCGGCGAAACCTACCCCTCCAGATCCCACCCCCTTCCACGGCGGGCGGCGGTGCGGCCGTGGCTCCGGCGGTGGCTGCGTCGGAAGGGCTCTGCTGCTTGGAGGAAGCGCGCTGCGGTCGCGCCGTGGGAAGGCGCCCTTACACTATTAATCCCGTAAGAGTAAGCATTTGCAGCATTAGAAATGTACTAACCCTCTGCAGAAGAACTAACTCTCTGCTGCAGATACTACTTTCGAGAGCTGTACGAACTACATGCGTAAATGCGGCAACTACGTTCAACACCAACACTCCGCTTTTTCCTGTAATTAGTTACTGGTACTAGAACAAAAAGAACTCTTAAGCTAGTAGTCGACCTTCAAAATTATCCCAGATTTCTTAAAATTTAAAGAAAAGCGTGCAATTTCTAATAAAAATTGAAATCATTATCAAAATACAGCAATCTCTCAAAATTGGTTGTTTAGTATATGGAAAACACTTAAAACTCCAATATAAGAAGCAAAACGGCAGCTCTACCTGCATTCTGTTAGGTTTGTTCATTATTAATAATTTTACAACACGAACACTGTAAAACTCATTTGCAAGTGGTTATAGGATTATGAACAAATAAAATAAAATCGTTCCAAGTCGTTTCGAAGACGAAAACTCAAAATATTTACATTTCATAACGACACAGTCAGCAAAATTAATATTCTGTTAGATCAAGCTCAAACATTTCCGTGCATAAGTCTACAAGAGGGGTTTTACTGTGATAAAATAACTGATAAAAGACTACAACAGAATAAGAATGTAAAGTATGACTCTACAAGTTTAAACCAACTCTGTGTGGAGCTGTTTGAGACAAGGGAAATCTACGATTTACAAATTTTCGAAATCCTACTACCTTCTTGATTATTTTACAATGCGTATATTTTCCGCAAAATAGCACAAAAAGTACACATATTTTCACAAACCTGTACTACATGACCTTATTTCAAGATCTGTCATTGAACACCAAATTTCATTCAGGAAAAAAATATCTATTTTTAATATTACTGTAGAAAGACTTAGAAAAAGTTTTGAAATTTGTCAATTTACGAAAATGTACATATTTCAACGAAAATAAGACTTGCATTCTTTGAAGCATTCTTTGCGCTATCCCAGAACAGAATTTAAACAAAAAAATGTGCATCCATTTTTGAGAAAAGTTAGAAAATGTTGAGGTGCCTTGTTAAGTACCACCAAAAATCCAAATTTCCATTTCAATCGCGTATAACTTGGTATTACAAAAATTTACGGGAAAGTAAAAAATGCTATAATTGATACTGCTTCCTCTACGCGTTGTTGCATCTACACGTGTACGTCAAAGGATTTTTATAACATAAGAGCAATGTTTAATAAAGAAATCAATGATAATAACCTTTCTTTTGGTATACCATCGCTGCATGCATGAATACAATTTATGGAATGGTTTCTTCACCTATTCTACATTTTTTTATCACCGAGGTTCCGTGTTCGATTCCCGTAGAACCTCATGTGAAATTTGTTACGACAAAACGAGTTTGCATGCTTTACAGGGGCTAGTCCAAAACCTGTGAAGTGTCATAAACCCTACCCCAATCCTAATCGCTGAGAAGTGGCGCAGGCGCGCAGTAGGAAGCGCGTACGCGGAGATGCTACTAGGCGATTCTCTTGACAACTGACTGCGACAAGACGTGACGGATATGACGTATTGAAAAATTAATGGAGGGTTAATCTGAAAGCGCAAAGTGCTCAATTCCCCCGGGGGCTTGGAAACGCGTTGCGTCAATTGAAGACGCAACATTTAAAAAAAACTATAAATCGTTGAAAGATGAGTAAAAGTTAAAGATTAAATATATATATATAAATAAATAAATAAATAAATAAATAAATAAATAAATAAATAAATAAATAGATAGATAGATAGATAGATAGATAGATAGATAGATAGATAGATAGATAGATAGATAGATAGATAGATAGATAGATAGATAGATAGATAGATAGATAGATAGATAGATAGATAGATAGATAGATAGATAGATAGATAGATAGATAGATAGATAGATAGATAGATAGATAGATAGATAGATAGATAGATAGATAGATAGATAGATAGATAGATAGATAGATAGATAGATAGATAGATAGATAGATAGATAGATAGATAGATAGATAGATAGATAGATAGATAGATAGATAGATAGATAGATAGATAGATAGATAGATAGATAGATAGATAGATAGATAGATAGATAGATAGATAGATAGATAGATAGATAGATAGATAGAGAGGTTGGTAGCACTGATCGTGCCGTGCGAACGCGCTGGATGTGAGGTGCCGCTTCAATCCGGAGATACAAGCGAATTCTGGGCAGGAGCGACCCAAGGTATGTTCTCGCAAATGACTAAAGCTATGCTTAACGTGTGGAAATAAGGGCATGATCCGGGATGATTGCGTAATCACTCAGACAGCACATAATATTTTCCTTGTCATTCACCCTCTTGTGCCGCCATTGAAGAGCGTGACCTTGAAGCGCCCTTCAAATCGGCAGCGCTGTGCGGGCGTGGGTGGAAACTAGACGCACAACTAGCGCTCCCTAGCAGTGGCTGACCAACAACTGCAACCTCAGCGCCCCCTGGCGTTGCGGCTGCCACACTGTAGACACTAGCGCCTCAAGGGAGTGGATGACCTACCATCCATGGCGGAAATGGCTGATAGCTCTAAGGCGACCGCGATTCGGCGTGAAGGAAATAGTCGAGAAGAGGACCAAGGGACCTCAAGCCTTTTGGCCAGCCCACTGAACGCCCAAGCTAATGAAAATGCCGGGGAGGAATGCCCAGCCATAAGAAACCTCAGTCAACAGACTGACCTTCTTAGAGACATGGGGGAAACAATCTCCGAAATAGGTAAAAGACTGGAGTTCATGCATTCTATCGTTGCCGACGCGCGCAATATCCATAAGCCCGTGAAAGCGGCACTAAATGAGGCCATGGCACTATTCGAAATACTGACGGAGAAGAGCAGTGCTATTATAGAAACAGGATCAGTTCGAGAAATAGTGTGCAGCTCGGAGACGCACATAGGCAAGAAATTAGAAGAAACCGTGCCTAAAAAGAAAAATAAGCATGGCCAAAGGAAAAAAAAGTCACCTCGAGAGGACGGCCAGAGAAGGGAACCTTCCGAATCCCGCACAAGGGAAATAGATGAACCCAGTGCACACGTAAGCGAAGAAGACGAACATCTCCCTCTCGAAAGCGAGCAAGAAGAAGGCTGGCAAGAAGTCAGAAGGAAACAAAAAAAGAAGAAAAAAGAAAGTAAAAATGACGCCATCAAAGTGGCAGCTAAAGTGGGTACGTCATACGTTGACATATTTAAAGAAATCAGCGCAAAGATGAAACCCAAAGAGGGTGGGGCTGATTTTAAGATGGTGAGGAAAACAAAGAAAGGCGAATACCTATTTGTCCTTCAAGAACAAGGAAAAACCGAAGAATTCCACCATATATTCAAAGAAACCCTGGAAGGAAAAGCGGATGTAGCGGTCCTAACTAAGCAGTCGACCATCGTCGTTAGAGACGTAATGGAGTTCTCCACCGAAGATGACGTGAGGGAAGCCATCCGAAAAGAAGCGGGAATACCAGATCTGGAGATGGCCTGCTACCTAAGAAAAGGGTACGCCGGCCTACAATCGGCAATAGTCAAATTGCCGCAGAACTTGGCCGCAGCTCTCCTTCAGAAAAAGAAAATAGCAGTAGATATGGTATACTGCAGTATCACTGTGCGGAAGGAGGTGATCAGATGCTACAGGTGTCACGCATATGGCCATATCGCCAAACGGTGCAGTGGCCCCGACAGGAGAAAGCTCTGCTGGAACTGTGGAGGTGACCATCAAAAAAAAGATTGCACTACGGAGACTGCCTGCCTATCCTGCAAGGACAGCAATGTCAACAACCAACATCGCCCGGGCAGTAAACTTTGCACGTCGTTTCAAAATGCGCTAACTAAACAAAAGAAACAATGGAGCTAAAATTCCTGCAAATAAACCTAGGGAAAGGCAGGCAGGCACAAGACCTACTCCTGCAAACGGTACAAGAAAAAAGAATCGATATAGCCATAATATCGGAACAATACAGGAAGCCAGTCTCAGGAACATGGTACCAGGATCTATCAGGCAAATCAGCTCTCTACGTCGCCAACCCAGATCTGAAAATTCGAAGGGTGGAAGAAAAGAACAAGGGCTTCGTATGGATCGAAGTAGGGTCCCTTCGAATTTATAGCTGCTACTTCTCACCGAATGACCCCTTTCATACGTTCGAAACAGAAGTGCACAACCTAGAAGATGACATTCGTACCGCTACTGGAGAAGTCTTAATAGCCGGGGACTTCAACGCGAAATCCTCGGAGTGGGAGTCATCAAGAAGCGACAGAAGAGGGTCTCTTGTCACAGATATGGTAGCTAGGAGAAACCTCGTGGTGCTGAACAACGGAGGAGTAGCAACCTACGAGAGATACAACTCGAGATCAGTCATAGACCTGACTCTGTCCTCAAGGAAAACTGCGGGACAAATACACGACTGGACGGTTCTGGAAGACGTCTCTCTCAGTGACCATAATTATATAGAGTTCGGCATAGAAAATAAAACGCAGAGAATTAAAGTACGGGAAAAGAAGCTGAAACCCTCATGGAACGTGAAAAAAATAGACCAGAAAGGTCTAGAAGAGTTTCTGAAGGAACAAGCGACCCTGGACGAACTAAACTGGACAGAAGGCCCAGGAAACAAACTACTGGGTCTAACAATTAAAACAGTCAAGGAGGCATGCAACCGATCTATGCCAAAGAGATCAAATACCAACCCCACTCGGAAGCCAATGTACTGGTGGACGGACGAAATCTCAGAACTGAGAGAAAAATGCAAAAAAACGAGACGTCAGTACACGCGCTCCAAAGGATCGCAGACATTAAGAGAGGCGCTTCGACAATGCAGACAGGAACTAAAACACGCCATCAGCAAAAGTAAAAACCTCTGCTGGACGGAGCTACTAAAGGAAATAGACAACGACCCATGGGGCAAACCATACCAAATTGTGACGAAAAAACTAAATTGCAGGCGGAAATCACCCGGATTGGATGATCCTACATGGGTAATCCAAATCATAAAGAATTTGTTTCCATCGCATCAGAAACCATCGATTGAACAATGGCAGCCCTGTAAAATTACAGAAGACCAAATGTTTTCTCCAGAAGAGCTACAGAAAGTATGCAGCACTCTTAAGAACAAAAAGGCCCCAGGACTCGACGGGGTACACAATGAAATTCTGAAGACAGTGGCAAAGGTCCATCCTCAACTTCTTCTGAAAGCTTATAATAGATGCTTGAAGGAAAACGTTTTTCCGAGTGTATGGAAAAAGCAGAAACTTGCTCTCTTCTTAAAAGGCAGCAAACCACAACACGAGCCCACATCTTACAGACCAATCTGTCTACTAGACACGATGGGAAAGGTATTTGAGGGCCTGATCCTGCAAAGACTACAGACATGGCTACAGGAAACACACGGTCTGTCGGAAATGCAATATGGCTTCCGAAAATGCAGATCGACAGTCGACGCTATCAAAGCAGTCGTAGAAAAGGCAAGAGAAGCCAAAGAGGGACCAAAAAAAGAATTCTGTGCCCTCGTAACGCTCGATATCAGAAACGCCTTTAACTCGGCCAAATGGGAGGAGATTATCAAGGCTCTGATAGAGAAGAACACCCCAGAGTACCTCACCAGTATGATACGGAGCTACCTAAGCGATCGAAGGACAATTTACGAAGGTGAAGGAGAACCTATTGAAATTGAGATGACCTGTGGTGTCCCACAAGGTTCAAAACTTGGTCCTGTCTTATGGAACATTATGTACGACAGTCTACTGGGAATAAAACTCCCGCAAAATGTCTCAATAGTAGGCTTCGCAGACGACGCAATAATAGTGGCAACAGCGGAAACATCGGCCCTACTAGAGGTCATCGTAAACGACACCCTGAGAAGAGTGATGAAATGGCTGACGTCCAAAGGGCTGGAAGTGGCAGTCCATAAAACGGAAGCATTGCTTATCACCGAAAGACGATCCTACTCCAACCCAACATTCCTAGTCGGCAAGGAAAAAATACAATGTGGCAAGAGCCTTCGCTACCTAGGAATGAAAATTGACAGGAAGCTCAGTTTTGGACCACACATTAGTGAGACGACGGAAAAAGCCCTAAAAATAGCAGCAACGCTTTCCAGATTGATGCCGAACACCAGGGGCCCCAGCGACAAGACGAGACGAATTTTAATGAGTGTGATGCACTCGAAAATGCTCTATGCAGCACCGATCTGGGCAGAAGCTCTTCAAAACAATAATCTGAGAAGGAAAATGCAGTCTGTCCAGAGGAAAGGAGCTCTACGCATAACATCGGCGTATAGAACTGTATCCGGAAGTGCGGTTCTTCTGCTGGCGAACGTCCCTCCTATTGACCTGCTTGCTCTAGAAAGGAAAGAAGTTTACAACTACTCCCATGAGCAAGAAGGCAACGGAAGGCGAACACAAGATAAGGATAGCGCAATTAAAAAAGCGAAAGAAAAAGTGATGCACCGCTGGCAGAAACGCTGGGACAGAGAGGAGACCGGCAGATGGACTCATAGGCTCATCCCGAATATATCCAAATGGATAAGCCGCAAACACGGGTCCGTGACATACCACTTAACTCAGGCATTCACAGGGCATGGATGTTTTAAGGCATACCTTAAAAGATTTAGCAAGACAGAAGACGCGGTATGCTTCTACTGCAGCCATGAAGTAGACGACGCCGAACATACGCTGTTCCATTGCCCGAGATGGGACACGCTAAGGCATCGCATGATATGGGAGGTCGGGTGTAATGTCTCACCAGAAAACATGGTCACACTTATGATCTGTAACAAAGCGAAGTGGACAGCAATAGAGAAATATATCACCGCCATTCTCAAGAAGAAGGAAGAAGACGAAAGAAACCAGTCATAGCTGAACCTGAATAACACCACGAAGTAATACAGCTGGCACCATCCTGAAGTAATGCATAACTGCGGTTCCAGGGTGGATAACGCCAGGAACACAAAGGGTTTGTGGTTTTAGTGGGTAAAAATCTCACACTGTTGAGGAGTGCGGGCTCCTCTTCGTCTTTTGAAGATTTCCACAGTTCCCCTCGTAAAAAAAAAAAAAAAAAAAGATAGATAGATAGATAGATAGATAGATAGATAGATAGATAGATAGATAGATAGATAGATAGATAGATAGATAGATAGATAGATAGATAGATAGATAGATAGATAGATAGATAGATAGATAGATAGATAGATAGATAGATAGATAGATAGATAGATAGATAGATAGATAGATAGATAGATAGATAGATAGATAGATAGATAGATAGATAGATAGATAGATAGATAGATAGATAGATAGATAGATAGATAGATAGATAGATAGATAGATAGATAGATAGATAGATAGATAGATAGATAGATAGATAGATAGATAGATAGATAGATAGATAGATAGATAGATAGATAGATAGATAGATAGATAGATAGATAGATAGATAGATAGATAGATAGATAGATAGATAGATAGATAGATAGACCAAAAAAAGAGGGATCAAAAAAAGAATTCTGTGCCCTCGTAACGCTCGATATGAGGAACGCCTTTAACTCGGCCAAATGGGAGGAGATTATCAAGGCTCTGATAGAGAAGAACACCCCAGAGTACCTCACCAGTATGATACGGAGCGCGATCGAAGGACAATTTACGAAGGTGAAGGAGAACCCATTGAAATTGAGATGACCTGTGGTGTCCCACAAGGTTCAAAACTTGGTCCTGTCTTATGGAACATTATGTACGACAGTCTACTGGGAATAAAACTCCCGCAAAATGTCTCAATAGTAGGCTTCGCAGACGATGCAATAATAGTGGCAACGGCGGAAACATCGGCCCTACTAGAGGTCATCGTAAACGACTCCCTGAGAAGAGTGATGAAATGGCTGACGTCCAAAGGGCTGGAAGTGGCAGTCCATAAAACGGAAGCATTGCTTATCACCGAAAGACGTTCCTACTCCAACCCAACATTCCTAATAGGCAAGGAAAAAATACAATGTGGCAAGAGCCTTCGCTACCTAGGAATGAAAATTGACAGGAAGCTCAGTTTTGGACCACACATTAGTGAGACGACGGAAAAAGCCCTAAAATAGCAGCAACGCTTTCCAGATTGATGCCGAACACCAGGGGCCCCAGCGAAAAGACGAGACGAATTTTAATGAGTGTGATGCACTCGAAAATACTCTATGCAGCACCGATCTGGGCAGAAGCTCTTCAAAACAATAATCTGAGAAGGAAAATGCAGTCTGTCCAGAGGAAAGGAGCTCTACGCATAACATCGGCGTATAGAACTGTATCCGGAAGTGCGGTTCTTCTGCTGGCGAACGTCCCTCCTATTGACCTGCTTGCTCTAGAAAGGAAAGAAGTTTACAACTACTCCCATGAGCAAGAAGGCAACGGAAGGCGAACACAACAAGATAAGGATAGCGCAATTAAAAAAGCGAAAGAAAAAGTGATGCACCGCTGGCAGAAACGCTGGGACAGAGAGGAGACCGGCAGATGGACTCATAGGCTCATCCCGAATATATCCAAATGGATAAGCCGCAAACACGGGTCCGTGACATACCACTTAACTCAGGCATTCACAGGGCATGGATGTTTTAAGGCATACCTTAAAAGATTTAGCAAGACAGAAGACGCGGTATGCTTCTACTGCAGCCATGAAGTAGATGACGCCGAACATACGCTGTTCCATTGCCCGAGATGGGACACGCTAAGGCATCGCATGATATGGGAGGTCGGGTGTAATGTCTCACCAGAAAACATGGTCACACTTATGATCTGTAACAAGGCGAAGTGGACAGCAATAGAGAAATATATCACCGCCATTCTCAAGAAGAAGGAAGAAGACGAAAGAAACCAGTCATAGCTGAATCTGAATAACACCTCGTAGTAATACAGCTGGCACCATCCTGAAGTAATGCATAACTGCGGTTCCAGGGTGGATAACGCCAGGAACACAAAGGGTTTGTGGTTTTAGTGGGTAAAAATCTCACACTGTTGAGGAGTGCGGGCTCCTCTTCGTCTTTTGAAGATTTCCACAGTTCCCCTCGTTAAAAAAAAAAGATAGATAGATAGATAGATAGATAGATAGATAGATAGATAGATAGATAGATAGATAGATAGATAGATAGATAGATAGATAGATAGATAGATAGATAGATAGATAGATAGATAGATAGATAGATAGATAGATAGATAGATAGATAGATAGATAGATAGATAGATAGATAGATAGATAGATAGATAGATAGATAGATAGATAGATAGATAGATAGATAGAGATAGATAGATAGATAGATAGATAGATAGATAGATAGATAGATAGATAGATAGATAGATAGATAGATAGATAGATAGATAGATAGATAGATAGATAGATAGATAGATAGATAGAGAGGTTGGTAGCACTGATCGTGCCGTGCGTACGCGCTGGATGTGAGGTGCCGCTTCAATCCGGAGATACAAGAGAATTCTGGGCAGGAGCGACCCAAGGTATGTTCACGCAAATGACTAAAGCTATGCTTAACGTGTGGAAATAAGGGCATGATCCGGGATGATTGCTTAATCACTCAGACAGCACATATTTTCCTTGTCATCCACCTTCTTGTGCCGCCATTGAAGAGCGTGACCTTGAAGCGCCCTTCAAATCGGCAGCGCTGTGCAGGCGTGGGTGGAAACTAGACGCACAACTAGCGCTCCCTAGCAGTGGCTGACCAACAACTGCAACCTCAGCGCCCCCTGGCGTTGCGGCTGCCACACTGGTAGACACTAGCGCCCCAAGGGAGTGGATGACCTACCATCCATGGCGGAAATGGCTGATAGCTCTAAGGTGACCGCGATTCCGCGTGAAGGAAATAGTCGAGAAGAGGACCAAGGGACCTCGAGCCTTTTGGCCAGCCCACTGAACGCCCAAGTTAATGAAAATGCCGGGGAGGAATGCCCAGCCATAAGAAACCTCAGTCAACAGACTGACCTTCTTAGAGACATGGGGGAAACAATCTCCGAAATAGGTAAAAGACTGGAGTTCATGCATTCTATCGTTGCCGACGCGCGCAATATCCATAAGCCCGTGAAAGCGGCACTAAATGAGGCCATGGCACTATTCGAAATACTGACGGAGAAGAGCAGTGCTATTATAGAAACGGGATCAGTTCGAGAAATAGTGTGCAGCTCGGAGACGCACATAGGCAAGAAAATAGAAGAAACCGTGCCTAAAAAGAAAAATAAGCATGGCCAAAGGAAAAAAAAGTCACCTCGAGAGGACGGCCAGAAAAGGGAACCTTCCGAATCCCGCACAAGGGAAATAGATGAACCCAGTGCACACGGAACAAGCGAAGAAGACGAACATCTCCCTCTCGAAAGCGAGCTAGAAGAAGGCTGGCAAGAAGTCAGAAGGAAACAAAAAAAGAAGAAAAAAGAAAGTAAAAATGACGCCATCAAAGTGTCAGCTAAAGAGGGTACGTCATACGCTGACATCTTTAAAGAAATCAGCGCAAAGATAAAACCCAAGGAGGGTGGGGCTGATTTTAAGATGGTGAGGAAAACAAAGAAAGGCGAATACCTATTCGTCCTTCAAGAACAAGGAAAAACCCAAGAATTCCACCATGCATTCAAAGAAACACTGGAAGGAAAAGCAGATGTAGCGGTCCTAACTAAGCAGTCGACCATCGTCGTTAGAGACGTAATGGAGTTCTCCACCGAAGATGACGTGAGGGAAGCCATCCGAAAAGAAGCGGGAATACCAGATCTGGAGATGGCCTGCTACCTAAGAAAAGGGTACGCCGGCCTACAATCGGCAATAGTCAAATTGCCGCAGAACGTGGCCGCAGCTCTCCTCCAGAAAAAGAAAATAGCTGTAGATATGGTATACTGCAGTATCACTGTGCGGAAGGAGGTGATCAGATGCTACAGGTGTCACGCATATGGCCATATCGCCAAACGGTGCAGCGGCCCCGACAGGAGAAAGCTCTGCTGGAACTGTGGAGGTGACCATCAAAGAAAAGATTGCACTACGGAGACTGCCTGCCTATCCTGCAAGGACAGCAATGTCAACAACCAACATCGCCCGGGCAGTAAACTTTGCACGTCGTTTCAAAATGCGCTAACTAAGCAAAAGAAACAATGGAGCTAAAATTCCTGCAAATAAACCTAGGGAAAGGCAGGCAGGCACAAGACCTACTCCTGCAAACGGTACAAGAAAAAAGAATCGATATAGCCATAATATCGGAACAATACAGGAAGCCAGTCTCAGGAACATGGTACCAGGATCTATCAGGCAAATCAGCTCTCTACGTCGCCAACCCAGATCTGAAAATTCGAAGGGTGGAAGAAAAGAACAAGGGCTTCGTATGGATCGAAGTAGGGTCCCTTCGAATTTATAGCTGCTACTTCTCACCGAATGACCCCTTTCATACATTCGAAACAGAAGTGCACAACCTAGAAGATGACATTCGGACCGCTACTGGAGAAGTCTTAATAGCCGGGGACTTCAACGCGAAATCCTCGGAGTGGGAGTCATCAAGAAGCGACAGAAGAGGGTCTCTTGTCACAGATATGGTAGCTAGGAGAAACCTCGTGGTGCTGAACAACGGAGGAGTAGCAACCTACGAGAGATACAACTCGAGATCAGTCATAGACCTGACTCTGTCCTCAAGGAAAACTGCGGGACAAATACACGACTGGACGGTTCTGGAAGACGTCTCTCTCAGTGACCATAATTATATAGAGTTCGGCATAGAAAATAAAACGCAGAGAATTAAAGTACGGGAAAAGAAGCTGAAAACCTCATGGAACGTGAAAAAACTAGACCAGAAAGCTCTAGAAGAGTTTCTGAAGGAACAAGCGACCCTGGACGAACTAAACTGGACAGAAGGCCCAGGAAACAAACTACTGGGTCTAACAATTAAAACAGTCAAGGAGGCGTGCAACCGATCTATGCCAAAGAGATCAAATACCAACCCCACTCGGAAGCCAATGTACTGGTGGACGGACGAAATCTCAGACCTGAGAGAAAAATGCAAAAAAACGAGACGTCAATACACGCGCTCCAAAGGATCGCAGACATTAAGAGAGGCGCTTCGACAATGCAGACAGGAACTAAAACACGCCATCAGCAAAAGTAAAAACCTCTGCTGGACGGAGCTACTAAAGGAAATAGACAACGACCCATGGGGCAAACCATACCAAATTGTGACAAAAAAACTAAATTGCAGGCGGAAATCACCCGGATTGGATGATCCTACATGGGTAATCCAAATCATAAAGAATTTGTTTCCATCGCATCAGAAACCATCGATTGAACAATGGCAGCCCTGTAAAATTACAGAAGACCAAATGTTTTCCCCAGAAGAGCTACAGAAAGTATGCAGTACTCTTAAGAACAAAAAGGCCCCAGGACTCGACGGGGTACACAATGAAATTCTGAAGACAGTGGCAAAGGTCCATCCTCAACTTCTTCTGAAAGCGTATAATAGATGCTTGAAGGAAAACGTTTTTCCGAGTGTATGGAAAAAGCAGAAACTTGTACTCTTCTTAAAAGGCAGCAAACCACAACACGAGCCCACATCTTACAGACCAATCTGTCTACTAGACACGATGGGAAAGGTATTTGAGGGCCTGATCCTGCAAAGACTACAGACATGGCTACAGGAAACACACGGTCTGTCGGAAATGCAATATGGCTTCCGAAAATGCAGATCGACAGTCGACGCTATCAAAGCAGTCGTAGAAAAGGCAAGAGAAGCCAAAGAGGGACCAAAAAAAGAATTCTGTGCCCTCGTAACGCTCGATATCAGGAACGCCTTTAACTCGGCCAAATGGGAGGAGATTATCAAGGCTCTGATAGAGAAGAACACCCCAGAGTACCTCACCAGTATGATACGGAGCTACCTAAGCGATCGAAGGACAATTTACGAAGGTGAAGGAGAACCCATTGAAATTGAGATGACCTGTGGTGTCCCACAAGGTTCAAAACTTGGTCCTGTCTTATGGAACATTATGTACGACAGTCTACTGGGAATGAAACTCCCGCAAAATGTCTCAATAGTAGGCTTCGCAGACGATGCAATAATAGTGGCAACGGCGGAAACATCGGCCCTACTAGAGGTCATTGTAAACGACACCCTGAGAAGAGTGATGAAATGGCTGACGTCCAAAGGGCTGGAAGTGGCAGTCCATAAAACGGAAGCATTGCTTATCACCGAAAGACGTTCCTACTCCAACCCAACATTCCTAATAGGCAAGGAAAAAATACAATGTGGCAAGAGCCTTCGCTACCTAGGAATGAAAATTGACAGGAAGCTCAGTTTTGGACCACACATTAGTGAGACGACGGAAAAAGCCCTAAAAATAGCAGCAACGCTTTCCAGATTGATGCCGAACACCAGGGGCCCCAGCGAAAAGACGAGACGAATTTTAATGAGTGTGATGCACTCGAAAATGCTCTATGCAGCACCGATCTGGGCAGAAGCTCTTCAAAACAATAATCTGAGAAGGAAAATGCAGTCTGTCCAGAGGAAAGGAGCTCTACGCATAACATCGGCGTATAGAACTGTATCCGGAAGTGCGGTTCTTCTGCTGGCGAACGTCCCTCCTATTGACCTGCTTGCTCTAGAAAGGAAAGAAGTTTACAACTACTCCCATGAGCAAGAAGGCAACGGAAGGCGAACACAACAAGATAAGGATAGCGCAATTAAAAAAGCGAAAGAAAAAGTGATGCACCGCTGGCAGAAACGCTGGGACAGAGAGGAGACCGGCAGATGGACTCATAGGCTCATCCCGAATATATCCAAATGGATAAGCCGCAAACACGGGTCCGTGACATACCACTTAACTCAGGCATTCACAGGGCATGGATGTTTTAAGGCATACCTTAAAAGATTTAGCAAGACAGAAGACGCGGTATGCTTCTACTGCAGCCATGAAGTAGATGACGCCGAACATACGCTGTTCCATTGCCCGAGATGGGACACGCTAAGGCATCGCATGATATGGGAGGTCGGGTGTAATGTCTCACCAGAAAACATGGTCACACTTATGATCTGTAACAAGGCGAAGTGGACAGCAATAGAGAAATATATCACCGCCATTCTCAAGAAGAAGGAAGAAGACGAAAGAAACCAGTCATAGCTGAATCTGAATAACACCTCGAAGTAATACAGCTGGCACCATCCTGAAGTAATGCATAACTGCGGTTCCAGGGTGGATAACGCCAGGAACACAAAGGGTTTGTGGTTTTAGTGGGTAAAAATCTCACACTGTTGAGGAGTGCGGGCTCCTCTTCGTCTTTTGAAGATTTCCACAGTTCCCCTCGTAAAAAAAAAAAAAAAAAAAAAAAAAAAAAAAAAAAAGATAGATAGATAGATAGATAGATAGATAGATAGATAGATAGATAGATAGATAGATAGATAGATAGATAGATAGATAGATAGATAGATAGATAGATAGATAGATAGATAGATAGATAGATAGATAGATAGATAGAGAGAGAGAGAGATAGAGAGAGAGAGAGAGAGAAAGAGAAAGAGAGAGAGAGAGATAGAGAGAGAGATAGATAGAGAGATAGACAGACAGACAGACAGACAGAAACAAACAAACAAATAAATAAATAAATAAATAAATAAATAAATAAATAAATAAATAAATAAATAAATAAATAAATAAATAAATAAATAAATAAATAAATAAATAAATAAATAAATAAATAAATAAATAAATAAATAAATAAATAAATAAATAAATAAATAAATAAATAAATAAATAAATAAATAAATAAATAAATAAATAAATAAATTTTTAAAAAGCGCGGGATTAACAACGTTTGAAAAACTAGACATTTTCGATCCCGAGTTATAGAAAACTTATTTGCAATAGTAAACGAACAGCAGTTTTGATTTTTCTGTACTGCTTAGAAAATAGCAACTCGTCCTTACCTCTACTCCTATCACTACAAGCAAAAGAAGAGTTCAACAAAAACGTGCGCATAGTGAACCTACATTTACGCCCAGAAGCAAAACAAGGAGCCATCTCAGCATTTGCGCAATGGATCAGAGAAAATGGACAATAACCTGATTGAGATGGGGGTCATTGACCCAATTATTTGTTACAAGCATATTAAGTTTTTTAATGTATATAATACAAATGTAGACTAGTCCATTTTATATCACTGTTTTGTTAAAATAAACATTATTTTGGTTTTTGATGATCAGTATAGTTTCTAATAGAATAGAAACAGTTATGCAGCAGAAAATATTTTACTTTTAACTTTTTGTGTACCTACTTCAATTTTTAAATGTCATCTGGCAATGCGTTGTAAAGTAACGTGGATTTCTAGTAGTGAGCTGTTGATACTGACACTTGATGAACGTGGTTTCTACAACGTATGTTGTAATTATAAATATCAGTATTTCATGAAAATATGTTCCCACTGTTTAGTAAATTAGTTTTGACAAATATTACAGATTTGTAAATAAATAGGCAAAGCTGTTCGAGCAAACTGTCTACTTTTAATTTTAATTATATATTTAATACGTACTTCGATGTAAGCAAAGGTTCGGGGCATTTCATCATTGTACCATTTCGTAAGCCTTGCAAGCTTAGCAGGCACGAAGGAATTTTAGGGATTCCTCGCCCCACTTCCTTTCGCAGAACCGCCGCAGCACGGCATGTGGCAGTCGCGCAACGGCTACGCGAGATGATGCAATATCATTGCATCGTTTATTATACATAAAACTAACACCATAATTTTGGTTATTCTAAATGTCAATCAATGCTGTAATTCATTTTAATTTCAAGATAACCATTGTCCAAATCTTTCAATTCCAATAATTTGAAACGGCTGATCTCATTGGTCGCAACTCGAATTGCCGCGAGCGATCCCCCCGCCCCTGCGAGCAGCGTCACGCCCTGAGCAGTTCGTCGCAAATCTTCAGGTTGTGGGTTGTGCACCTCGTGTTGTTCCAGCTACGAGCTCGCAATGTGCCACGCACGCGTTTGTAATTGCTTCTAAATTATGTGCAGCGGCATATTCTCTCTATAGTGCTATGTTAAATTACAGCACAAGGCATTACACACCTCGTGTCTGCCAATTACATTTATTTCACTGATTTTACATCGCTGTATTATACGCGAGTGTAAGACTCTTGGTATGTATTTAAATTAAACAACTCTCAATCTACAGTCCACTGCTTATACCACCTCCGCTAAAGGCAATGGTAAGATTCCAAGCTGAATGAAGGCAGTCTGGCAGGGATCACGCGCATGGCATTTTTGCGTTATTCGAATAATTTTCTTTTGCAATCTAAAGGTCTGGGTACTACATGTTGAGCTTCCCGAGACTGCTTGTTTGACAATGTGCCGACAATAGCTATCATTTTAGGAGTGGATGAAGAGATAATTGCGAAAAGCAAAGTACTGTTGCAAGCTATGACAAGTGGGCTGTGCGTCGATATTCAAAAATTTAAATTGTACTTTTTGGAAGTTGCAAAGCAATACGTAGAATTGCATCCGTTGTAGCTTATGCCGACATCGGTTCATGTCATTTTAATTCACGGGTCCGTTACCAATTGTGTAATTATTAGAGGATGCAAAGGAAGCCAAAATAAATATATCAGACTTTATAGTGAATTTTTTTCCAGGAAATATTCGTGTACATGTTCGTGAACAACAATTATATTCACGAATCAACACATATCGACGGACAGACAGACCGATGATCCGTCAGACGGAACGACGAACCGGAACATGGACCGATAGACGTAACGACAGATTGATATGGCACATCGTCAATGACGGACGAACCAACGGTTAGATCAACGGACCAACACAGACGAAACGAACAGCCGGACCGACAGATCGACAGTTGAAACAGCGGACCGACAGACCGAACGACGGACCAACAGATGGAACGGCGGACCGGCAGGCAGAACAATGGACTGACAGAACGACGAATCAACAGTCGGACCGACGGACGGGCCGATAGGTCGACAGACGGACGGACAGAGTGACAGACGGTCAGTCCGACGGACGGACGGTCCCACGGATGGACGGACAGTCCGACCGACAGACAGACAGTCGGACAGATGGTTTTGGGGTCTGTGATCATAACTAACACATAAACCGCCAAGACGATTTTGTCCAAAATTTGAATTCTTCGATTGATTTGAAAGAACTCAAAGCCCTGTAAGTTTGAAACGGATATTTTGACTTTGTTCTTTTTTCATTATCAACATATTCAAATTTTTCACAAAATGTCAGCCCTTTTTTGGTAAAACGTTTTTCTCGTAAGCGTAAAAGACACCTAGGTCTCAGTATTGTTGAAATTCCTGATATTTCGAAAATTCAATTGTTGAAATTTTTACTGCGTGTTTCTACAACTACAATTTTGACGATAAAGATTTTTTCCTTAATTAAATCTGTTCCTCAATGTCAGATCTTGAAACAATATCACATACAATTTTTCGATAATATTAATATTTACGTAAAATACAAGCATTTTTTAATCGTTTTCACAAAAAAATATTTTTTTGTATTTTCTTCTTGTATGAATCAAAGAAAGGTATAAAAAGTAGTGCATAATCCCATTTCCCGCGAACTCTGTACTTTCGAAAATTGCAAAAAGCTATCATGTAAAATAGATTTTTTCGTAAATGTGATCTGTTCTAAAAAAATTATCTTTAAAAATGGTCATGTACAACATTTTGAAAAGACAAGTGGTTTGCATATAAATTCTGATTGAAGTTAATGCAAAATAGAACATTATCTCGAAAATAAAAATTTTAAAGAGAGAAAAAAACTCCAAATTTTGTATTTAAATTTTTTTTACATGGACACTGAAAAGAATATTTCAGGTTTCATATTTTTTGAACTCTGATTTTTCAAAAATTGTGAAAGTTAGAAATAATGTGAGAAAGTATTTGGTGTTGGGGTAACGGTAGTTTGTTTCAAGTTTGCCTTTATCGTTTTATCGGAATTTTGCCTCTATTCTGCATCTATTCATCTCAGTGAAATAATCTCAATCTCGTTCATACAAAAAATAAGTATTTCACATAAAAATAACTTTTAGGGACATGCTAAACATTTATAAACAGTTTGTTCAAATTTATTACTATATCTTTAATTTAAAATCACACTAAAATTGTGTCTGTACCAGTTACTGATGCAAAATAAAAATTTATTGTCAATTGTTGAACTAAAATCTTTCCTGCATTAGAGCTAATGGAGCATTAAAATCGTGGCAAAGATGAAGAAGGAGAGAATTAAGTAAGAGAACTGAATGGAAAATGAAGGTATTTTAAGGAAAGTTATGGACCAATTCTTTAATGAAATTATTCTGTAAAGAATGCAAATATAACATGTAATATTGGAAAGAATCAAGCACTAAATAGTAAATAAACAAAACATTTTATTCTGTTAATGTCAAAGATCGTCTCAAAATGACTGTTAACTCTTGCTGAGAAAGTAATGTCTTCTGTGTGCAGACATCAGCAAATTTCTTCCATATTACCAGGAGTGCACTTCAGTAAATAAGTAGTCTGTAGACATATATCATGAAACAACTTATGTTACTGTATTTAAAGTAATTTTAATTATTATTTTTTGTATCTCTATTTGAAATGAAGGTACTGCTGTGGGCAAAATCATTCATTTAATTTAGTGTTTCGTCATTCTACATTTTTCATATGTGCTTTTACTATTTTAAACAAACATAAATTTGAATTCCCTATTTCTGGTCTAATAATTTTCTTATTCATAATAATAATTTTTGTACCATTAATTCTTCTCTACTCTTTTGTTATTCCCCCCCCCTCCCTCCCTTCGGCATTTTCCAGCTTTGGGAAACGTCGATTTAAAATATCCACACCGGATACCCACAATGTCCCTCATAGAGCACATTAACCTTTACACTAGGCACACTTGTGACTCGTCAGTCTGTGACTCAGACAACAGGATGACTAGGCCTTCTGCAACAACACATACATGAAAGACAAGGAAGAAACAACCATGTCCATGACGGGACCCAAACCCTTGACCCTTCAGACCAATATGCTTAGTCAACATACGTTCTAGCCACCTCAGCCATCAAGGACGGTACTCTTCTGTGTTGTGTAAAATTTAATAATATTCTTCTTCACAAGTAGAATTGGTATACCATTTGACTGTTTTATTTCTTGTAAAGCAAATTCCAGGTGCATTATCTTTCCTGTAACTTTCTATAAAGGTAATTAGAAAAAAAAAAAATTCTTTATTTTTCTTGAAGAAATCCAAAAATTATGAGATTGCATTTTTTATTTCTTTTATTGAATCATGCTTCATAAAACCAGTATGGAAAATATTTTTCATCATAATATTAAAAATGCATCAATGCCTTTTAATTATACATGTATGTATAAATTGTACATGCATATTATAAATGAACTACAAAAACAGTGTTTTTGCATGTTAATGGTTATGATATGTAAATGGTTATGTTAATGAATATGATTTGATATGATTGCATGCTTGATCTAGATCACTATCTTTATCTAGTTGATAATATTTTTTAACTTATCATCTTTACATAACTCATAAATAAAATTAACAATATGAACTGCAGAAGGAGTCAGCTTATTGAGAAAGAGTTAATATTTTTATTGGTTGAAATTGATCTTGTGTGTTATTTCAACTCTTTATTCTATTGTTGAAAACTTATGTGGATTATAGCCTGTGAGTTTCTATGGAGTCCTAACCAACCACAAATATGATAAACTATGGCCTATTCCTTCATATATTAAAAAAATTTGACTAAGTTAATTTCAAATTATGTAATTTCATAATTAGTCAATTCACAAAGATTAATTCTATCGAAAGAAAATTTTATTTAAAAGGGAAAATAAGCTAACACAATGCCTTTTCTAGTTCACTCATTGTGTTGCCATTATATTTTCTTTCATTTTATCTTTATTTCCAAAATATATTCTATTCCTCCAAAGTATACCTATTTAAATATCCTGTATCATCCCTACATTAGAATACCTATGAAGAAAACTTCCAAAATGAAATTAGTTTTATCACTAAGAATACAGAACATACTTAAATTCTTTTTCTTTAGGGGAAGTATAGAAGAGGCAAGAGATGAGAGGGTGGATATTACAGAAATGTTAGAAAAAAAGAGATCAGTAATTGCCAAGTCAACAAAATTATAACATTGTAGAATTGAGGTTCAATGTGATGTAGACCTATAAATAATGAACATTGCTTTATCTCAAAAGAAGTAGGTTGGTTGCAGAAAGGTGTACAGTGGCAAGATGCAGAGAGTTCAGATGAGATAAGAGCTAACAGATACTAATTGAAGAAAGAGGAGAAATTGTGCAGGGAATGTAATATGGAGATAGAGGATTTGGAACCTGAAATAGAAAGATGTTAGGGATTAGAGGAAGGGGAAGTGGGGCTATAGGAAAAAGGTGTAGAATGTTAGGGATGAGAATCTTTTATAAAGTAGTTATGGGAATAGAGAAGGGTGAAAATAAAGCTGGCAAGTCGAATAGCTAAAGGAAGAGTGAGAAGAATAACAGGAAGAGATAACAAGGGAAATTGACAGGATAAATTCATGGAAAAGAAAGAGATAAAGAACAGTAAGGGAAAGAAGAAATGTATGATATAGGGTATGATAATTTGAAATTAACTTAGTCAATTTTTTTTAATATATGAGGGAATAGACCATAGTTTATCATATTTGTGGTTGGTTAGGACTCCATAGAAACTCGCAGACTATAATCCACATAAGTTTTCAACAATAGAATAAAGAGTTGAAATAACACACAAGGGCTGCCACGAGAAAAACTGGACACTGGTATAAAGATAGTGTGTGGGCCCTCATAAAAATCTATACAAGTCTATATTAATATTTCTTTTAATCAATTTTATAGATATATTTATATGAGACTCACTTCCTTCAGTGCTTGACTGTTTATAATGGCTCTTAGTTTGCTTTCCTGAAATTACAATGTTTTCATGGAAAACAAAGACACTTTTACATTAAATTCTGATGTACACAACTACAACCCATCAAAAGGATAACCTACATGTTCCCCACTCTGAAACTACACTTTATCAAAAAAGTACCCTAATAGAGGGCATTACACTTTGCAACAAACTAGGTAATGATATTAAAGACATAACCACAATTCATACATTTAAAAGTAAATTGAAAGCTTTCCTGCATAACAAAAAGTTCTACATTGTCAAGGAATTTTCAAATTAATACATTTCCCTTAAATATAAATTAACAAGAAGTCCTTATCCCATTAGACTTTGTTTCATGTTAACTGTTTCGAGCTGAAGCAAAGCAAAAAGAACTGGCATATCACATCCTGTGAAATAGAAGGAGAATGCATGACATAAAAAAAAAATCTGTTTCTCTCTGGATTCACTACGCGCATTAGGTGCTGCAGTACGATTCCGTGTAAAAAATTGAAAGAAGAAAAAATTTAAAAAATGGTCAAAACTTGCCTCCTCAACATTTCAAGTTTTAAATATAAAATGTGCTACTATTGTTAAATTTTATTTAGTTGCTAACAAAATTGATTTGTATTGTTCTACTACTATTATTATTATTATTATTTTATTATTATTATTATTTTATTATTATTATTATTTTATTATTATTATTATTTTATTATTATTATTATTTTATTATTATTATTATTTTATTATTATTATTATTTTATTATTATTATTATTATTTATATTATTATTATTATTGGTGTATAGGCCATTACTGACCAAGCTACACAATTAACGTGTGTAATTCTTCCAGGATCAGCTTTTCAGCTGTATCCTTGGATGACAACAAGGTTGTTACGCCTTGAGGTGTGAATTATGAGATGATAGGTTGATGATGAGGGGTGAAGGGACAATCACAAATACGACCATGTCTACACAGGACTCGAACCTGCAGCCTCCTCGGCACAGACGACGGCTGCCGCAACCGTCTGCGCCACGGGGCCGACTTAAATAATATTATTATTATTTCAAACTTCGTAATATACACTAGGGCCCGCTAGTGGCATTTAATTTTGAAAATAGCATTATATTTACTTGCAAAATTGAAAAAGATAAATTGTGAATGAAAAACAAAATATATTAAATAAATGTTCAATTTATAATAATAATGTGATGTATTGGGGTCCATTGGCTCAGAGCAATGTATTCCCTCCTCCTCAAGCTCGGAATAGGCTAAAGGTAACACTTAACTGACTTTATGATTTTGGCTAAGATAGGAAACGTGTGCTGTGTAGGCAAGGAAAGTGATGGAAAATAATATATGGCAATAAGTAGAAACAACATAGAATTGCAATAGTTCTAGATTATTTCCTGCCTACATTTTTCAATTTATTATATTTTTTAAGGTATGTGAGTTAGCAATTACTTTCAAATATATTATATAGCCTCTTTAGAGCATTAATTACGTAAATACTATACTATTTTATTAGTGAAATGAATAAAAAGTTGAAATCAAAAGTGATCTCTTTGTAATAAGTAGAAATGTTTATAGGAGTGTAGCTGCCTCCATTAAAAGCTAATATTTTCAAATAATCTTTATTTGTGTAGATTTCACTTACCAACTATGCTAGAGGTATATCATTTAAAAATATGAGTTTCAGGTGAAATATTACAAAACCCATTATATTAACTATAGCAATTAATTAATTAATACATTTCAACACTGCCCATTGCTGTTGTCTGTGAATTGTTTTATTAGATAAGCTGCTTGCAATTCATGCATTAATACTTTCATTTGTACTGACCCCAGCAATTGTAATACTACATTATGTGCAGCTAGGACTCTGATGAAAGAAGTAAAAACAAGACAAGGAAGAAGATAAAAAGGATGAGAAAGAGAAGAACAAGAAAGAGGAAGGAGAAGAAAGAAGACAGGTCAGAGAAAGAAGAAGAAGAAGAGGGAGAAGATGAATAAGGATAAAAAGAAGCTGGAAGAGAATAAGACAGAGGTTGAAAGAAATGACAATTGAATTAAAAAGAGGAGAAAAGCATAAGCAAAGAAGAGATAAGAAGAAGCAGGAAGACAGAGAAATTAGGAAGAAAGAAGCAGAAAATGAAAGTGAAGAAAGACAAGAAAAAGAAGAGAAGGAAAGAAGGATAAGAAGAAGATATCAGAAGAAAAAGGAATAAGAGTAAGAAGAAGAAGAAGAAATAGAAATAAAATAGAAGATCTAGAAGAAGAAATAGGCAAAGATGTATAAGAATGGAAAAGAAGATGGAAGAGGAGGAGGAGCAGGATATGGCGAACAAAGATGTAGATGAAGATTGAAAGAAAAGGTTGAAAAGGAGAAGAAGTAAGAACAGAAACAGAAATAAAAGGATGAGGATAATGGAAAGGAGAAGAGGAGGAGGAGAAGGAGAAGGAGGAGGAAGCAAAGATGAAATCTTTCCAAAAATTTCAGTATTCTGATTATAAATTCTTAGATGGAATTTTATTAAATGATTTACTTTATCCCTTTATATTGATAATCCCCTTATCTGTATAATCAAGTTGTTTGAGACTTTCAAGGTTGTAATGTCCCGTATATACATTATACATAATTATAGGTCAATCCTGCTTTATTTTTTTAATCCTCAAAAATGCAATTATTCAACTATTCTGATTTCCTGAATTTTCTCATCATTCACCAAAGAGTTTCTTGGGTTCTTGTTGGTAATAGTTGGAGAAGTTGACTCCTTTTGTATAGTATAGCAATTAATGAACAGACCAGTATTTTTGCCTAATTTATTTGTTTTTGTTTTTTTATTTTAAGTACTGTTTAATCACCAAGCAATGATCTTGTAGCTTTTTATTACGAATTTTGAGGTCAGAATGTGATCACTATGTGATCAAAACTACTAAAGTTAATAAACAAATTATATAAAACATAGATAACACAAGTCTCGTTATTATGTTCCTTGTTTTATTTTTTGTTATGATCTGTTCTTTTGTTTTGTGTACTATCCTCTTTGGTAATGCTGTGAACTACATTCTATTTAATATTTCTTGATTTTGTATATTTAAAATGGTACATAATATTCCATATCCTCCCACAGTTAATTTTGCTAATTATTTAGTATCTTATTTTCATCCGACAAATTAACCATTCACATTTTCAAATAAACAGAAATGTTATTTATTTAAGAAAATTGAATTATTTGTTAAATTTGTAATTAATTTCATGTGGCAATTGAATAGTTTAGAGGATGATGGATTTTTTCAAAGATTTTAAAAAACAATTTAGTGGCTTACATCATTTCTCCAAATATGTCAATTCATACCCGCATAAGTTACATCACGATTTGTAAGACCATAAAAATTATTGTTTTATCATTAAAAAAATTAATTAGAAAAGTTGCAATGAAATTGTGCCCCAACATGGAGAATATTGAGCCACAAGATTTTTCATACATAAAACATCTCTTGTAGAATGTATCTATAGTAATTTATGTAATATATCACATATCTACTTATGGACCCCAACATGGAGAATATTGAGCCACAAGATTTTTCATACATAAAACATCTCTTGTAGAATGTATGTATATATATATATATATATATATATATATATATATATATATATATATATATATATATATATATATATATATATATATATATATATATATATATATATATCGTATTAAGTTCTGAAATGTGTAATCCGAAAGTAATGTAAGACTGCAGCCTCTTTGTTGCTCCCTAATATTTAGGTGATGGCAAAAGTAATTTTATATTATTTACTGATGAAGATGCAACATCTGGAATCACAGGAAATAAAGAAATGTCCATCCACTTTGTTAGCTTTTCCTTAAGTAAGAAACTTCAAAATCTCCATTACCACAATTTTCTTTAATAACTTTGGACACATACAGGACTTCACAATTGTCATTTTTTACATGACATGTCATTGTACTGAATCATTTTAAAAGTTATTATCCCTGTATTTAAAATGTCTGATCTAAAAAATTCCTTCAATTACAGACCAATAACTTTAATATCAAACATTTTTTGAAAAGTTATCAAAGTTAGAATTATTAGCATCATTGTGAAACACAAATTACTGAATGACCACAGATTTCAAGAAAGTAAAAGTACTGATGTTGCCATGACTTGTGTATCTGATTGGATTTGTAATGGGGTTGATAGCAATGATCCATGCATATTGAAAATCTAGACTTGGCCAAGGCTTTTGACATGGTCAATCACAATCTAATGTTATTGAAATCACATAAATTAGGATTTAGAGGTATTGGGCTTACATTATTAGAGAGCTAAATAGAAGAAAGAAAGCAAGATGTCAACTCAATTATCTAAAATCACAGTAAAGAACTGATGTGTGGAGTTCCACAGGGAACTGTTCATGGATCCATACTTCTTTTATTATATGTTAATGATATCTTTACTACTCTACCAAAAGGTGAACTTATTTATTTTGCTAATGACACATGCTTGTTAGTTAAAGCTGATACTTGGAGTAGAGTTCATATTTAAGCACAACAAAACATAACTTTAATATTTGATTGGCTATGTCAGAATTTTCTAAGCTTAAATGTTGCAAAAATTGTATTTATTACACATGGTACTTATATCGATTGTACTCCAGTAAATTGTTGAATTAATATTCATATTAAAGGTTTAACTGCAACTTAATTGTAATTATCTAGATATATCTACAGTGATGAAGATCATGTATTTTGGTGTCTGTAAATATGCTCATTGGATGTGGTCAGCACATAAATGTGTGTAAATAATACTCTAAAGAGAATTGGATATCTTATGTATGATTTTTACAAATTAAGAATAATATTAAATACTAATACTAAACAATGTCTAGTTGCGTACCATGCGTTGTTTTGGTCAATAGCTACTGTGGTGTAATCCTCCCTTAAAATTTACTATGCAGTAATCCTTCGTTAACATTTTTTATTTTACATTTAGTGTCCATTCACATTGTAGTCAGTTGTCAAGAGGATAGCCAGGTAACTTCTCCATGTATATGCCTCCTACCACATGCTTCTGAATCCCTACCCAGGGGCCAGAATTGGGAACAAATTAGGAAAGGGGTAGGGACACAGGGTTTAGGACAGTTCACAGGGGTTAGACTAGACTTTGTAAAGCAGCCAAACTCGTTTTGGTAGAACAAATTTTACATGTGATTGTCCGGGAATTAAACCCGGACCTCCTTGATGAAAGGGGAGTGACTTCGCTCAGGGCCACAAGATGATATCATGCAGCACCTAGGGAAGAGTATGATAGCACCCTCATACTCTTATTTGATATTAAAAAAATTGAAAATATTATTTAAATAACCCATTCTGTATTGGACTAACAATTTATTCAAAGAAAAAAGTATTATATCAATCAAGAAGTTCTACATGGAAAAGGCTTTAATGTTAAACTTTTCCCAAATCTAAAGTGAATACAGAGAGCATTTGCTCTACAAGAGATGTGCTATTTTACCTCCTTTACACATGAATAAGCAACTAGCAAGAGCTAGTCGTAGATATGGTAGTAGAAAAGCTTTTAATGTATACAGTTCTGATTTGAAAAATTGTGATTCTACCACTCCTAAATTTACAAAACTATTGAGATTCTGACTCGTTGAACTTGTTAATGATGTAATTACGGCATTTACTTGATCTTCCTAAAATGGTTACCAATAGTTGATAATTATGAGTTCTTTGTTACATTCTGTAAATAATGCAATTGGTGTTTTATTATTTTCCTTGTATAAAAATCACAGGTTACAGTACTTGAATGTTATATAGTTTTGTATAGTTATTTCAGGGTCGCACATAAGATCTTGTATCCTCACAAATAATCTTTGTTTAATTTTTTGTTACACAAAAAACCTGAATAAATAAAGAATAAAGAACATCTTTTAAAGATGCCAAAATTAATCCACCAACTTTTAGTGCACTTTTATCAAAATAGTTCTTTTCAAGTGGTGCAACATCTTCCTCTTCTTCAAATTGATCAGATGAAGCTAAGTGTACATCCTTTACAATTACATTAAATAAACAGAACTGTGAACCTAATCCATTAAAAATAGTCTTGGGCAGAATGAACAACTTCTTCACTGAGCCCTAGGAATAAATGGTTCACATTACATGTACTCTTTTTATTAATATGGCCATTTTAAGTTTAATTAAAGTAGAGGTTTCATGTAAGTAAATAAAGTCACAGCTAATAGATTCACAAAATAAATATAATATTCATTATGTTTTGCATTCTATTTTTCATTGCAAGAATTAAAACAGATGAATTAGATCATGAACAGAGAATGGGTGGGGGTGCGGTTGCCCTCATTCAAAAGATAGCCCCACGTAATATATTTTTATTTTTCCTTTTTTTAAATAAATATGATAAATTCCTTATTTTCTCTCTTAAGCGGACTATTTGGGGAAGCAATGTATATTTGGAGAAGAGGCTCTCCAAACCTGGCAAGCCTGTAAACGGTTCGATATAAAATCTATTGTATTTATGTATTCTGTCATTAAAATATGTTATTTAATTATCCTTATAGCATGTTTTAATTATTTCCTAAAAAATGTCATGTATACATAAAGTTTAATGAATAAGAAGGGTCCAGAAGGTCACAGAAAATGTTATTGACCCCCTCCTTTGTTTTAAGTTGCACACACCAGTGAGCATAATTATTTACTTTACATTGTATTGCATCTCTTTCAGAAATGTCTACTATTGACAGCCATTAAAAACAATGAACAAGTAGGTGTTGTGTATAGCTAATATACCACCAAAAGCTCAAACAAAGCCCAAGAGTAAAACTAATGACTTGTTCTCTCTAACCCTCATTGACTGTGCCCCACATTCCCATATTCATTTAAATGTGCAATTGAAATTTTCTAAAATCATAATTGGGATTGTAAATTGTTTTGGGAATGTACAATCATCTTAAACTGTGGTCTACCTGCTAAGGATAAAAGCATGCATCATTTTGGTATTTAAATTCATTCTGTTTCATTGAATACGCATAAAATAATTCACACATAAACTATGTTATCTGCAGTTCAGCAGTACATAAAATGCCTTACGATATTTTCTAATGCAATAGAATCTCTCATGGCTGTGATACTAACAATTCTATGATATGCAAATAAACCAGGTTGAAAATAATCATGCAGAGTGAACCAATAGTTGTTCAGTACAGCTTAAACGTTCTTTGTTTAAGAGAAGATTAAAAGATACCAAAAATATGTCCGACAGACGGACAGATCGTCGTTCTTGTTTCTAGTATGAATGGTCTAATAGGTTCATTCCATTCCCGTCGATATCATTGTTTCTGATATAAATAGCACATTTAATTTCGTTCGAATGCCTTCCTTTCCTGTCTGCCTTTGTGCTGCTAATTCAATTAGGGACTATACCGAGCATCAAAAAGAAGATTAATATTAATTTTAACAGAGATATTTATTGTATTATTTACCATTTGGGCTGAATAATTCTAAACAATCTGTAACAAGTAATGTGCCTCAGCTTCGTCTCGATCAGGTGTTTCGTCGAGCTTACCTGATCCCTTGAGCAAATGCTGCTGAGCATCAAATGCTGGTAAACAGATGGCCCCTTGCTTCACTTCTGGGCATAAATGTAACTTTGTAATCTGCGCATGTATTTTCGAATTCAGTGGGAAATATAGTTATTCAAAATGTCGTTTCCCATGTCGCAAAACCGGCTTTGATTGTATAGTGGTTGTCATGCCGAGCTACTGATCCCAAGCACACGGGTTCAAACCCGCTATAGTCGGGGGATTTTTGAGGTGCCAAAAAATCTGGGATGTTGCGGACGCTTCTCGGCATGAAAAACAGATCCCAGGAAAGGCACTTGGCCGATCCTGGCAAAATTAAATCCTCTAGGATCAGAGTTTCGATTTGAATTACTGTATAAGATTGTGGATATTGTATCTTTGCCTGAACTATCAAGTATTCAAATCAAACCTCCCCCCAGGGAAAGCAACGGCAAACTATCCTAGCTATACTTGCACAGGATAATTCTCACAAGAAAGCGCTACGGGCTTCTGGAGACTAGCCTATGCATTAACCAGTGTATGGCAGTTAAAGACTTGTTGAGGCAGAAGTATATTCCTTCTCGAAGGACATGAGGGATAAGAACCCAAATCTATTGCTGATTTGCTTTTTAAAATCGATTTTATTACACCGAAGCGAATATTTTGTTACCAATTGTTCAAAAACTCTCATTTCTTTCTTTATTGAGAATTCAGCGTGTATATGGTTTAGAGCAGTGTTGTATGTTAGTACACCAATAGCACCGCTAGACGGAGTTGCCGCACCGCACGCTAGTCCGTTAGCTCAGTCTGTATGTAACCGTGCTCCAGTAAACATGTAAGTAGGCAGCACAATGCTTCTACTTGTGTTCACAATAAACTATTATATAATATTAAATAAACAAGTGTTTATTTAATAATGACAAGCAGGGATCCCAGAATTAAGAAAACACAGATTTTAAGTGTTTTGATGAAAAATTAAAAAAAAATAAAATCTGTTTCTTCATCAAGGTGTAACCAGCCACATACCTTAAAAGTTTAATTTGCCATTACTTAATGTAACTTCAGTAAGGTCTCTTTATTGACTTTCTTCTGCAGTGTTTGTCACTAATTTGAGATCACAATATTTCCACATAAGTTATGACATCAATTTGTTTTCTATTTCTCTTTTTGATCCATTTGTTATATTAGTCTTTATATTTAAAAGTATCAATCGGTTGATCCGGAGTTTATGGTGTCAACGCTTCCTTTGGTTCACTGATTCGGTTCACTAATCTCGTGATTCACAAGGTTATAGTTTCGCGGTTCACTTCATAATTTTGCTGGCACTTCACGCCGCTCCGGCGGCAACTGCGCAGTTTGAATTGTGGAGGCTTTCTTGAAAGTGCTTTCTTATAAAAGTGAATTGGTAATTATGCGTTGGATAGACTCAAGGTTGTTTATAGTGAACGCGAGGGCCGAAGGCCCGAGCCTCGCCGTGACTTGGATCCGGGCGAGCGAAGCGAGAAAACTTGCCTTTGAAACTAAATTTGCATTACAATGCGGCGGGGACAAAGTGATTGAAGTGAACAATACAAATACAAATATGTGAGTTTTTATTATTTTATTGCGCATTCTAGAGCGTATAAAAAAGTGTTAAGTAGATAAGATGCTTTTTTTGGTAATTAAATTTTGGCTTTGAGTAGTAATGATAGTTTAAGTAGCATGTGAGTGTTGAATAGAAATTACAATTCTTGCGATAACATAGTGACCATAACAACATGCGAACAATAAACAAGGATTCAGTTCAGTGAGTCGATTCCCCTCTAGTGAACCGGTTCAGTGAACGACACCATAAACTCCGGATATACCGTATCAATCTGCTCAATAGTATGATTATTGATTTAAATGTTAACTCTTAGAGATTAGGATTCAACAAATGTCATTATTTGGTTTTAGAGTCTGATACAGTTGAATTAAAATACTGGCTAAATTGGTTAATTTAAAAATAGCTTTAGTTCATTTCCTCTTTGAAAAATAATTACCTATTGTCAGCAAAGAATAATGTGTTGCACTTGATGCAATTTATTAAAATGATATAGTTACTCTTGAATACTGATAAAATGAAATATGCTATTGCTTCAAATTACTGCTCAAATTAGTGCTCAAATTGAATCTAAGATGTACTATGTTTGCATTTTATGATAATTATAGAATATTCTTAAGTTTATTATCGGATACTCTTATAATAATTGTTTATTTTATAAGCAAACTCATTTTATTTCAGATGCCACCAACAAAAATGTTCAAAAACATAAATATTGTAATATGCACTTAAATCACTTGAATACAGAGTTTGAAAGTGAATATATACACTATGTGATCAATAGTATCCAGACTCGTGGCTGAAAATGACTTACCAGTTCGTGGCGCCCTCCATTGGTAACGCTGGAATTCAATACGGTGTTGGCTCACCCTTAGCCTTGATGACAGCTTCCACTCTCGCAGGCATACTTTCAATCAGGTGCTGGAAGATTTCTTGGGGAATGGCAGCCCATTCTTCACGGAGTACTGCACTGAGGAGAGGTATCGATGTATATCGGCGAGGCCTGGCACGAAGTCGGCGTCCCCAAACATCCCAAAGGTGTTCGATAGGATTCAAGTTAGGATTCTGTGCAGACCAGTCCAATTCAGGGATGTTATTGTCGTGTAACCACTCCTCCACAGGCCGTGCGGTATGAACAGGTGCTCGATCGTGTTGAAAGATGCAATCGTCATCCCTGAATTCCTCTTCAAGTGGGATGCAAGGTGTTTAAAACATCAACGTATGACTGTGCCGCGAGAGTGCCACACAAAACAACAAGGGATGCAAGACCCCTCCAAGAAAAACGAGTACACCATAACACAATTTTGGAGGTATCCGGATATTTTTGATCACATAGTGTATTAAGAAAATTCACAATTTTTCTACCTTATCTTGCACGTCGTCATGGATGCTCGCATCTCAAGCAGTGTGGACCCCTATGTAACTCCAAACATAATTACACAATTATTTAAGTACGTTCATTCAAATGCCGCATTCAATAGAAATACTGCACGTTGTTATATTGTTATAAATAAATAAACTTACATTCGTAAATCAAGATATTATGATATACTACGTAATAGTCCAGACCTATCCAAGGTATGCTTTCGATCGCGCTCGCGAAGCCGGCTGGCAGTTCTCAAGCAGGAGATGTATTGCAAAATGGTCGCAGCGAATGACGCGCCCTCGACGGACGATAGTCGAAGCCTAAACTAGATTAAGCGGGAAAATTTTAAATTAATACAGCAAATGCAACTGATGTATCTGCCACCTAATTTAAAAAAAATTTTAAACTTTAAATTGAGAAATATTAATTTATTTTCTTTATTACAAAAATTAATCAACGGTCAGCTGATCGGAAGCTACTTCAGGATAGGCCATTTTGAATCTGAACTCTCAAGCGCTGACTTCTGCGTGTCCATTCCGCCAACGGAAACCTAGGAGGGAGAATTCAGGCAATCCGCAAGATGAATTCTGAATGGCTCTAGGAAAAAGTACGAATGATCTTGAAATGAACTTCCATTAAATAACAAAAAATAACAAGCTAAAGAATAATGAAAATGTGTCATTAAACAATATGACTATAGCTACTTCCATAATTACAAGTCAACTTGTCTTTAACTCAACTTTTAATTTGTGCTTTGTGAGTTCATACTGTACATAAATTTTGAACATATTTTAGTTACCAGATTCGTCTTATTCCGGTCATAGATAGTTACATGAAAGAGTATCTATTTAAATACCTGTTTATTAAAAATTTGTTTCATTAGAAGATTATTAATGTTTAATTATCGTGAATCTGACGATTCAAGTTGTAACTTTTCATGAAAATTTCGTAATGTTGTTGTTCGAAACGTTTCACTAATGTACTCGCAGATGCATTAAAACTATCAGACACCCGTGTGTGTGTGTGTGTGTGTGTGTTGTTGTTGTTGTTGTTGTTGATGTTGTTGCTGTGGTGGTGGTGGTGGTGTTTTTTTAAATGAGGCCATGGCAAGGCACTGTGTGGGGACGCAACGTGTGGGATTCATAGCTAGCCTGTCCCTACCCACGAAAAAACTCTTTCACTCCTCCGATTCTCTTCCCGCGGAACCGCCGTCAGGCATTACATCACGGGACGACCAGAGTGGCTTATCGCTCTATGACATCTATTGTCACGGGATACTCCTTCGCAGTCTTTTTCTACCCGAAGCTTATTCAAAACTTTTGCGTCATAGGTAGCTACCGCACTTCAATATTCTTGGGATACCAGCATCCTAGTGCTGTCCATCACTATGCGCCACATCAACCAATGGGTCACAGGTTGTACATGAGAAATCGTCCAATTGTATACGGAGTTTGTGTAGCACTCATGCCCCGTTAACAATCGGATCAAATAATTATCCACTCCGTGTTTCCTTTGGGCCCACGTTGTTACTTCAGGAATAAGATGAAATGTCCATCTACCAGTGGATGATACAACCCATCCCCGTCGCCAGGTCCATTGTCATCTCCCTCTCTTCCTTCATGACAACCGCCATTTGTAGCTCCTTCTCGCTTACGTCTGTAGAGCCTGGCTTTTTCTTGTGCCATGAGGTCTATAGGGGGCATGTCGGGTCAGGGGCGGATTAATATTTTTGCCGCCTGTAGGCACATCAAATTTGCCGCCCCCTGTTTAAAATTAATGTTACATTTTTAATTGTAACGTTTCAGTAACAATTCCTCATTAATTTAAACGTTTTAACTTTAAAAGTAACATTATATTTGCACATTGTTTTCGTAAATTAAATAATTTTTTTGGATTCGTTAATTTTGGATATAAACTGTATCTTCATAGCAAGTAACGTTCAACATTATTAACGTTTCAACACTGAAACGTTAACATTAAAAGGAAACTAAAACATGACAACTAGAATTGCAACATCTTTTCTTTCGTCAACGGGCCTTAGTTTCAGATTCATATACTTCTGAAATCATAAGGTATACTCTAATGAAGTAGACAAATAAATAGCTTGTATTAAATATTAATATGATATTTTTAAAATAAAAATATGATTTATGCTGTTATAGTTTTTAGAGAACCTAAATTTGTTTTAGAAAATATCAAGAAAATTTTGCGCCTTTGAAAATTTGCCGCCCTTGAAAATTTGCCGCCGTAGGCACGTGCCTACTGTGCCTATGCGTAAATCCACCTCTGTGTCGGGTATCACACACACAGCGTCATACGAAGACTACCTTCCAGGCAGACCTTCTATACACTACCCGTGGACGTACGACTGAATCACAAAGGTATCAGCTCAGGCTCTGCGTAGAGCAGCATAGAATTACCAACGCCCAACGTTAAGCAACCCCCATCATTAGGCACAATTCGTGCCAAGACAGATGCCATACGAAGCGCTTTCACGCAGATTATACGCAAGTGCCCGTCAATGTGCAGTTTAGTGTCAATCTGGAATGCTAAGTATTATGGACACTGCTGGGAGGCTATTTTACTACCCGATACATTAAGACTAATACCCTCTTTCACTTTTCTGCCTCTGTTTCATGCTCGGCCATGTCACCAAGCCAGCCTCTGCTTTATATTCGGCCATGTGGAGCCCCACCGACGTTAGTCACCGACGGATCGCAGCCACAGCCTCGTTGGCAACCTCCGTGACCTCTTTAGTATATTTGCCGTCCACTATCACCGCAACATTGTAAGCAAATCCAATAGCTCTAGCGCTTTCCGGCATCTGGAGCTTCAAAGCGGAGTCATACATAATATTTCACAACACTGAGCCTTGCGGAACACCACCCAAGATACCTTAGCTGTTTACTCCGTTTCGTATACTTAAGTCCTTTCCTCAAAGTAGCATCTGACCATGTTCATTAAGTAATTCGTAACTCCTAGTTTTTTAAGGTAACAAATATGGAACTCTACTTTGCCGTAATAAATGCGTTCCTAACGTCTAAGCTTACAATAGCGCAATACTTATTTGCACCTCTTTTCCATCGATTGCCCTCAATAGCCATGCGGGCGATTTGATGATGACCCTAATTGCGTCCACTGTCAACCTCGTCTTCCTGATGCCATACTGATTATCGCACTGTATCCAGTAAACATATAGTCCGATATGCTGACGGGTCGCTGGGTGGCTTATCAGTCGTGGAAGGAGGACCAGCTGTTGTTTGCTTTCCCCGTTGCTTCTAAAAACGGGGGAAATTCCCCTCACACATGCACGGATTATATGCCACTAAGAATAGATCTGGCCGAGTCCTAATAGCGATTTTAATAGCAACATTCGGCACCCCCTCCAAGCCGGGGGCTTTGTAATTCCTTGACTGTTCGTCTAATGAAACTGCCGGAACATCGTGTAGATCTTCTAGCGAATCCATAGGCTGCAAAACATCCCTCTGGCGTGGAACCAAGGTTGCAACTATCTTCTCCAAGAACACCGTACAAGTCGTAAGTAGCCTGGATAGAACCTTAAGCTAGGCCGTTACCACCATATACGGAGGACACCAGGGCTCAGCATCCACCTCGTTACTTATCTCTCTCCAGCAGCGAATCTTTCTAATCTTAATGGCTTTTGTGAAAGCTCTTCTGGCGGTCTTTATGGTGTCTCTCCTTGAGAGACCGTTCAAATTCCTGATTTCATTACCGTTCAAATTCCTGATTTTTTGTAAACGGCAAAAATTCAAAAAAATATCGGTGTCTTACTACAATTATGAAGAATTATTAACTACAATTATGAAGATTTTTTAAAAATGAAATGTGTCCATTAGAAACAGATAATCGAAGAAGGCTATGTACAGTTTTTCGAAAGTTTTAGAGTCAATTCGGAAGGCGGTCGTCACGCTGATTGAGAACAAAATTAGGGGGGGGGGGGTTCCGTGAAACTATTCTCCAAACTTTTAACTTTGGGGAATTCGTTTCACCATAATAATCACTATCTAAACTGTTTTCGACCTGAAAAGTAATTGCCTTTGAGGAATGAAGCCAGTGAGAGCCGAATCTGCGTGACTTAAAATGGATACTTTTAATCCACCAGAACCATCTTTATCTATCCGACAGTAATTTTTGGTATGGTTTTGGTTTACCCATGCCTCATTAAGGTAAAAATAGCACATTTTTCTTATCGCGTCCGTTGTTCTATTCTGTTCACGCCAATGTCGCAGCGCTCAATTAAAAATATTCTTCCCTCATTGCATTCTTAAGTTTGAAACCGACGTTCATTAAATTGAGAAACATTTAATTCTTGCTTCCAACATTTCCCACAGTGTCATGCAGTATTAAGAAGTTTTTCTGCGATTGTAAATTCTCTCTTTGCGAGTATGTCTAATATGTAGCATGTCAAAGAGTCCTTATTGAATTCGTCCAAATGTATTACAATCTTCCTTTGTTGTTCTTTGGTGATAAGTTAACGTTCCCATTTGGTTTCCGCATTTATCGCTTCCTGAACAATCCTACACTACCCCGCCATGGCATTCTGCTGCTGTTCTCTCCTGACATCTGGCAACAGTGTGGATAAATGTACCTATGCTAGATCAAGTTGTCACCAGCACGTGGCAGAACCAGAATATACAAAATTTACATGACTAATAACGTCTGAACGAATGGTCCGATTTTCGATATGTACATGGCATGTAATTGGCATGCAATGATATGTAAATGGCTTAAAATTAAATTCACGCTATCAAACACTTTTTTCTAAAAAATTGCTAAAACCCATTTTGCAAATTGTTTTTTTAGTTCCCGGTGGAAATTAAAAAAATGTGGGTTACAGCACGATGGCGAAGTACTTCCTGAATCTAACGCGTATCAATCAATCAATCAATCAATCAATCAGATGACTAGGTGCGTCATAAAGTGAAATTCACCAAATATATTGTCCCCACTCCCCATACCGCACCGGCGCCTTCACCACCGTCCCGACCTCGAGGGCGCCCCGCCTCGTCTGAGCGCTGCAAGGCGGGCACCCAGGCAGGCAAGCGGCCTGTTCTCTCGTTTGCCGATATTGTTCTTTCGACATTTGCCGCATCTCAATATTACTTTTTGTGAACATATCAAACTAGTGGTGCTCTCTAGTGGGGCAGACACTCTCGTATCTTTTGTAACAGCTGTGTCATAAAACTCAGAATATCAATTCCTATATGTAACGTACTTTAAAAAGAAAATTGAATTGTTAATGAAAATACTAGTAACATTCCATATTATCATATAGAGATTTAGATACATATTACTTCTAAGAACTTCTGTTGTCATACCACTACCAGATAAAATTAGAAGAGATTAACGAGCTCTCAATGTTTCATCTGAGAACGGCGTTTGTCTTGTTTATAGAATTCATCTTATTGTGCTTGTTTTCCCAAATACAATTGCCGAAGCTAATATTAAGTTTTTTTAGTACCATCGGATTGATTTGATAATGTAGAAAAGTAGCGCCCTGACGACCTATGTCCTGAATCCACCGCCGCCTCAAACATCGAAATCAGATAAAATATCACATCTTAAAGTGGAATGAGACAGAAAAATGAAGATCGTCAGTAACGTGAAAAATACCATTCGCTGATCTGCAGACTTCGTCACTTTTAAGATATTTCCCTTTTCGCTGTTTTATATAGCGTTGTCATGCAAAAAACATGTGTGAAAATACGTGTAATTCATAAGGACATGTACCTATAAAAAGAAAATTTTCTTCAGAATTTTTCCTTCAAAAGTTTCACTAGCAGCATCTGTGAAAACACTAGGAAAAAGTCTGAGTATCTGAGGGACAGTAGTGTTTGATTTGGCCAACAAAACCCTTAAATAGAAAAGAAAGTTGTGCTTCTCATTAGATTCGTATCCAATAACATTTCATTCAGCAACAATCAAACGGTCATTAAGGGTCAAAACTGCATAGTTGCCGCCTAAGACATAGACCTAACGGTAGGAGATCGATATAGATATTATCATACTCTAAAAATTTCCCCATTGTTTGTGGCATTCAGCATCTGACATTTGCCAACCAGAGGCGATAGTGCAAACTTCACCAGCTCTTGAAGTCGCGTGTTCTGGATAACTCTGTCCATTGTTTTTTTGGCGCATGCGGTGGAAATGATGGTTCAATTTTGTATTCGGACTCTGTTCATGCGAAGATTTGTTGCTTTGTTCATTATCCTCGTGTTGTCGGTGTGGGTCGCGGAGCTCAAGAGGAATAGGAAAGTATATTTTCATAATCACTTCCATGTAGTTGTACCATTGTACAATTTTTATGTAGAAACTTAATCTTCTGTTTTTGCCTTCTTGTGAACAAATAATGTTTTATGTGTCTGATTATAGTGAATAAACTATGTTCGGTGACAGGCAGCATTTCTAAAATCGATCGTGTATTTATCAACATTTAGGGTGTCAGTTCTCATCAATAGTTTTGTTGATAAAATTTTGAAATATATTTTTTTTGGATTGTCAGTTACTGAGAAGCTTATATTGTAATAATTTCTAATTAACATTCAATGAAGCAGTGTAAATTAAATGTTTATATCAGAACTACATTCATGTTGCTGCAGAAAATCAATTTTAAATCAGAAACAAAACTATTTCTATTATATCATAGACTTCTCAATTGAAATCAGTTTTTGTGGACTTTGTCTAAAAGCATAACAACAATTGTCACAGTGTTTCATGTAGTGTTTTTAGTCGTATTTGTTCAATCAAGTCAATTTTACAAAACTTTGCATTTGCCCAAGTGTTCTTCTGGAACACCGGCATGTTCTACTGTAGTGTGTATGGGATAGTGAGTAAATAATATTGTTTAAAATTCAATCTGATTTTATATGACATCATGTTATACCTTCAACATTTAAAGCATGTAACAAAATTGTCATTGTCAATGAAATAACATTGATTTTGAATGTGAAACCATAGGATAATGTTTATTCAGTAATATAAATTAATACATTCCATTTGATATAAAGTAATGCAATGATCCTAAAAAGAAATGTTATGAGTGAGAACATTAATGCAGAATATTTTAACTGAAATGATAAAAATTCTTAGAAGGATATTTTAAATGAAAGTTAAAAGGACAGAACATTGCATATTTCAGACTGATACACGCTCAACCGCAATATTAATAAAAGATTTCTAAATCTTGAATACAAAGTGTAATAAGATGGTGTCTTTAAATTATTATAAAAGATAGAGATACATTCTCATGAAATTTTTAATTTGTGTAATGATTCTGTTGTGGAACAAATTATGAGTTTATAATATTCGTGATGAGAGTAGTCAAGGAATAGTACATTGTGTAAAATAAACAATAGTATATTTATTTACTCACAAATATACAACACATAAATTAAATATAAAATAAATTCTTAAGATAGCAGTTTAAGTGAATATTGTAATGTTTCAACAACATTAAACAATTCAATTATAAAATAATATTCTGCATATTCAATTTAAAGCGATTGTTTTACCGTAATTCAATTTTTTAAATTTGTACAATTATTACCTTCCAACAAGAGACCTGAACTACCTACAAATTTTAAATCTTAACTACTTAGATTTATTTCCTCTTGTAATTTATTGAACATTGCCTCACTTGCATGGAGTACTGTTTTATGTCCTTTTATATGGTATTGATTGTATTGTCTTGCTGAGTAATGAATGACATCTCTATTTTGCTTTACTAGAAAAAAAAATTGTTCTGGGAGTTTTTAATTTTTTTAGTTGAATAATAAAAAAATGGCATGCTTCTTTGATTACTTTATTTTCAAATAATAAATATTCTAGTCTGACATTTTTAGAGAACCAGTTATTTACAAATATTCATTTAATGATGATTATATGTACCTTTTGAGTGCTTTCATTATTACAATAAATTTTGAAGGACAGTGGAATAGATCAACGTCACTAACAGATAATACCTTCTTCTTTGATTGCACAATACTTCTTTTCAATTAATGAAATAAATTAATTATCTTGACAAATTTCTTGCAAGTGGCTTCAACATGTTTTAGGAAGTTAATAGTTATCTAATAATAAAGAACAGTGTCTTTTTTAAATTGAAGACATTCAGTTTCATGAAATTAAATAACCCTTTAATGCCTAATTTTCTCCTTTTTTTTGACAAAACTGGCAGAAAATCAAATAGCCTAGAATTTCCCATTTCTATTTCTATCAGATTTTTAAACAATGAAAGTTCGTGTCTATTTTATTTGTCACATAAATATTCATTTTAAAATGGAAAGTCATTTGTTTTGAAAAAGAAATTACAATTCTAATTAAATGAAGTAACACCTCGGTTTTACGTTCCCCTGATTAACTTTTCCTGGCATTTACATTTCTCATTGGTCCCATCAATTTTCTTGTATTCATATTGCTATAAATACCCGGCATTTATGATAGTATAATTTCAATTTTCCCGCAATTTACAACACTCTGCCTGCCACAGCACCATCTGGAAAGATCTTCGCCTTGCACTAAATGGGCATTTTCATTTCACACTTTCTCATTCTAAAATAAACGTAATTTTTTCCCATCCTTTAATGGCTCAAACATCAAAAACTGTAATTCTCTAAATGTTTTTAACTTTCAATGTGTTTAATGACACTCTTTGTATTATTTCGTACATAATTTAATTTAAAAAATTATTAGTTGAAAATCATTACAAACTGGCAAAAACAAACATTTTATTGAGTTGGGGAAAATGTAAAATTGCATTGCTTTTTTACAATATAAGTACCATTTCCCTCCCTTCATCCAAGAATGAGTACAATTTTGCCTCATCAAATGCTTCCATCAATGTATTGCCAGGATTGGTGAAAGTATCGTTGCGACCATTAAATTTCACTGTGCTTCGGTTAATATGCCTTCGATATCTAATGTCGTTAATTTCGTTCAGATTTCTATTTGACCTGTAATATTGTTTGTCATGTGAAATACTGCATATTAAATCATATTATAACCATATTGATTATATCTAAATATATTCTACTGTACTCATAGGTTTGAAGAGAAATGTCATTTCGCCCTTATTTACACTTTCTGCGATTTCCACCATTTTCGCTAGAGTTTCATGAAAAGTGTAATAGAGGATTTTTTCTGTATTGCATAAGTAAGTAGTGTGAAATACCACCTATGCCTGCAGATTTGTTCAGGTACTACTATTTCAATGTTTCTTAAAATGCTTGAGGAAAATATTCCGTATTTTCAAATTATTAACTACAAAAATGAAAATCAGTGATTGTCCATTATTCTTGATTTGTTTTCACCTTCTCATTCTTTAATAATGTCAGTTGAATTGTTGGCAACATGCACTTCAGTTCACTGCTGATACAATCTAGGATTTTTTTGACATATTGTTGTACTTCTGTTTGGTTCCCATTGTACAATTCCATTGATTCTTTGTCTTTCCTCTCTACTTGTACATATTCTCTTATTATATTCACAATGTATTTGTTGATATTGATAGTTACTAATATTATTATAGGTGATATATATTGAAGTATTCCCCAAAAATTTGTTCTTTTATATGCAAGAACATTTACAGAAGAGCAGCTGCTCTTTCCCCTCTGTTTCCTCCAGAGTAAATTAAAATGTGATTAAGCATTGACACATTTCGTTTGTTTTCCTTTCTTGTTTTGGATAAAACAATTGTGTCAATATATTTCTTTTGAAATTTTGTTTCTTATAAGTTAAACTTCAGTTCAATATCTTATTGTTCATCTCATAATGCTGTTCTCTCCAAGTTGGTCCTCTTAAATGTTGATAGTGTGAACTTCCATTACTGACTCTGATAGTAATTTTGTAATCAATAATAGGAACATTTCAGTTTTGCAAAATTCTAATTTTCAGTACAAGGAACTACCTTTTTCCAAGTGTAAATGTATATAATGTTCAAATTAAAGAGGAGCACAAATCGTCTTACAGCAAATATTGTTTTTATGCTAATATACCATCACTGAAATCAACATTTGGTTTTCAAACTAATGTGTTGAATAATTTGAAATTTTCATCACTGTAGTTAACTGCACAAATAATTTATAACACAGGTACTATGATGTAGGAAGAGGCAGTACTATATTTCCTGAGTCCTGGTAACAAGATCATCAGAGGCTCCCCACTCTAAAATTAATTTTTCCTAGCTCTCTGGAATAGGGACCAATTGTAAGAGCTGCTTGATTGTTTCCTTGACTTTGGCATTTTGTTAAGTCAGTTCCCAAAATAAAAAAAATATTAATAAATGTATAAAACTTCTTAGAAACCTCTGACGCATTGTCAACCTTAGCAATACAGTATTATTCTTTTACTTATTCATAGTTTGCAATTTTTTTATTTAATTTTACCTAGAAATAATGGACAAAAAAATTACAGAAAAATTATGAAAGGGGAATAACACGTTTTTGCAATTTTATAATTTTTTATTCCAATAAAATGTAAATTGAAATGTATTAAAAGAAACACTTCAAACTAAGAAAATGTTTAGTGCTTGTGCGAGGCCCTTTAGTGCCGAAGATGCACAAGCATTTTACTGGCTGCAGCATAGGTAGTTGGTAGTTTCATCACTGGATAATGGCTTTTAAAATAAATAAGATTAGATTGACTGTGATATAAAACACTAAAATTAATATTTTTATAAATTTATTTCGTCAAAAGATAATACAAATTAAGATGTATGAGGAAATTGTAACAGCTTTTTGTGTTGCCCTGTTTGTTGTTCACCATGTCATGGAGAATTAAACTAATCCCTTCAATTTTGTTACAATAAGGGAGAAGAAACAAAAATAAATGATAAAACAAATTTGAAAAGCATGGTGAACAATTATATGTCAACCTTAATTAAAAGGAAGCGGCATACTTGAGAAAATACCCACTGGTAAAGCAGAACTACACAACCGCACACCCATCGATCACAATCATACACTGAAATATCAGTAATCTGGAATATTGATGTATCAAGATTATAGTAATAGTTAGGAGATGTTATTCTACATCATTTTTGAAGAAGGTGATCTTGAGTAATAAATTTATGTTGATTATGTAATACAAACAACATTCATTTGATTCTGAAGTTTCTCATTAGCAACATACATACTTCAACAACATATTTTAGATTCTGCTTATCTAATAAATATTACCTTATGTAATAATATTTTTTCATTTGTAAATCAAATGATGGAATGTAGTTTCTGAAATGGATATATGGTAGGCGATGTTCTTGAGAATCAATTTTTCATGAAACTAATCAAATTTCATTATGAAAAGGAGGTTACCGAGGTCCCCACATTTTTCTGTCACTGTTAATTTGCTGAATATCTGTATTCTTCCAAGGTTACTGTACCGATCCAACTTCCAACATGTAAGATAATCTATGAACTTATATAATACATTCACAGGAATATTAGAAATAACCCCTTTTCCTTGCATATATAAAGAAAGCACTTGTCAAAAATTATTATGTTCTGTTTTTATTCCTGAATGTTATTACTTGTGAAAATGGTCAGTAGGAAGTTGAAGAAATAAGTTGGTTAACATCTAATACTCTACATATCTACCTACTTGTAGTTGAATTTTCACATGGAAGTATTGTACAAGAAAATGAACAAAAAAACCTTAAGGTGAGACAGTATAAGATTGCCAAAGTTGGGATTAAGAAGTAGTAGTGAATAAGTATTCACTACTATTTCTTAATCAATAGCCAGTGAATGATCTTCCCAAATGAAGTTAGAATATTACTTAAAATATTTAGACAGGATTTTAAATATATTTTCATCATCATATGTAGCACTTATTCAGTGCAAAACTAGTAATGAGATATTGGTTTAAAATCCGTTTTGAGAGTTTATAAGGCCAAAAACATGTTTTTACAAAGTCTTTTTCAATGAGTGTATTCATGGTTGAGGTCATGCTCCACTTGGCTAAATGCATGTACTCTAACATTGTTCTTTCCTCAGTAGTAAAATCTGTTTGTGAGATAGATAAGGCTCCAAATTTGGCATTCAATGAAATCTATTATTTTGATTTTGTAATAATCCACTTTGAGGAGTAAGAACAGTTATTACCTTTCCAGAGACCTTTAAAATATAAGTTTGGAGATTATTGTATGCAAAGCAAAAAGTATATTTTCAACATTTTACAAAAACTGGCTTCATTATTTTTTTGCCAAAATTGAGAATAGGACACCTTTAAATATGTTTAAGTCGGATTTTCAATCAAATCTGAATTACTTTAGGGGGAAACTCTGGAGACTATGCTGAATGAGGAATCAATTTGATTTTAAACAATTGCAACATTTTCTGATGTGTGTGATGCAGCACTTTCGTCCTTTTTCTTTCCTTCTTTTTTCTATATGATATCAAGTAGTTCTTTTAGAGAATTTTTTGTTTCATCTTATCATATAATACAATTGTAAATTTTAAAAATGGCAAATATTACCTGCAAAATAACTTGTCCTACAAAAAAAGAAATAGCAAATGCCAAACAAAAAGTGACATCTTTTCTTTGAAACTTTTGTTTCGTTTTACCCCAAAGCATACACAATGAGTATGATCTGAAAGTTTCATTTTTCGCAAATAAAATCAAAACAATTAAACAATCTATATTGATCATTTTTCATTTTTTTTATCAACATACACCATCTTGGTTCTTGTAGAACTTTGTTTAATCTTTCTTTATTCTTACCATACAATTCAATTGTAAATTTTAAAAATGGCAAACATCACCTGCAAAATAACCTGTCCTTGAAAATAAAAAACCCAAAAGCACAACAATTAACTGCATTTCTTCTCTAAAATCTTTGTTTTGTTGTACCTAAAGCATACATTATGGGTGTTACCTGAAAGTTTTATTTATCTCAAAGTACATAAGATGTATGAAACAATCTATATTGTTCACTGCCTGAAGAAGAATCAGAATTCTTCTTAAAATAGCCACACAAAAGAGTATTTCAGTCAAATATTTAAATTTGTTCAGGGTGTTCAGTTAATAAATCTCAAAAATCAAATCAAATTAAAAATCAAGAATAAAACGAAAGATACTTAAAAAAAATATTGTTAAAATTGCTTTTTTGTGGAACAGATATTTTTGTTTACCATTTTTGTTCTTGGCAATTTTCCAATCCACTCCTGTTTTAAACGAACCAATAAGGAAGTGTAATTGGACCAAGTTACGGTCATGTCTTTTTAAATTAATAATCTATCAAGATTATAATTTGGAATCCTATTATTAATGGTTGCCCCCACCTTTCTAGCAACGAAATCTGTGTTCAGTTCATCGCCTTTCTCCACTACTTTGCATTTTTATTTTATTTTCGAGAGTTTAGTGATGGATCTGTGTTCTATCTTGACTTCTTGAGTGTCAGTCCCGCGCAAAAGTCTTGTCGGTGTGCGGTATTTTGTTATTCTGAAGCCGCATTCGGTCCTACCAGCAAACACAGCTATTTCAAGATCAGTTTGTTTTCTGCAGAATGAAGCGCACTGGTTAAGTCTTAATGCGGTCGTCGACCGGCTTCTTGGCCGGGCCTGCCCATGGCACACACGTGCTGCTTACCTCCAGAGCTGCTTTAACTCGGTGCCCACTGCCCCCGGCGGCCTTTGCCTCCGTCTGCCCCTGGCCCCCCAGTGCCCCTTGCCACGTGTGCACTTTCCACCCAGTGCCCTTTGCACCCTGTGCCCTTTGGGTAGTTCTTTCACCGCAGAGGCATTTGCCTCCAGTAAACTATGTAATCAGATATCTCTACTCCAAGTACTGCACTATTCACCTCCGCGAGTCGTCCCATTAATAGTCTTGAGGTTTCTTTGTTCACAGTCCAGGGACCCGCACCCCAGAACCTGTCGCGAATTCCTTCGTAAGTTTTGAAGGGATCTTGCAGTCTTCAGCATCCAGCGATCGCTGAGCTGATGTTACATCTACAGAAATACGCTTGTTCCAGATGGTAGTGCAGTAGCTTTCGATCTTCTTGATGTGCATCACGAAATTCGTCGACGTGTGGGCAGTATTAACACTATTCTGTGATTAATTATAAACGGGACAATTCCCTTGCGGAGAAAAAGATATCTCGCAAAGCTAAAGAAGCGGCTCAAAATGCTGCCGAAGAGGATGAAAGTACAGGTTGTCTGTGTACAAGCGTTACGACGGAAACGTCCGAATAGGAAACCCAAGAGACTTCTCGTCAAACGGCGTGATGTCATACGAAGAATTCTCAAGGGACATGATAGGAAGTCCATTTGAAGATTTCCGTTCAAATGTTATTAAGGACACGATGAAAATTGTTTTCTTCTGAAGCTCTGCGAGGCCTAAATGAAAAAAAAGGGCCAATATCCAGAGATTGTTTAAACGTTGATGTTAGAAAAAACGAGATGCGAGCTCAACTAGTCAGGTAGGGATTTGAGATAGATCTTGACGATGTGTCCAAAGAAGATGAAATCTGTCCATATTTGCCTATATTTCACGCTAATTTACGACAAAATATTCCAATTTTCGAAATGCTCAAATATTGTGCTTGAACCCAGAGCTGCTGTCTCTGCGTGTTCCAACCTCCCGTTCCCCTGGCTTTTGTTCTACTTGCCCCCCAACGCCCTTGGCCTCCTGACTCAAGATGTCGTCGAAGAGGACGGAAGTACGATTTTCGGTTCCCCAGCGTTACGACAGCGATATACGAATAAGATTCGGTAGGAAAGAATGAAAATCACCGAAGAATATTCTACTCCGGATGCTCGTGTTCAAAAGACGAACGTGCGACGATATGCTCAAGGAAGAATAATTTCGGTCTCGAATTTCTTGAAGAGGAATTCCAATCTCGATGATCTCCATGCAAATGCTATTAGGGATTCGGTGAATATTGCTTGCTGCTGATGCTCAGCAAGCCCTGAACGGAGAAAAGCCTAGATCCTAGGTACGATATTGTGTAGAGGTTGCTAAAACGGAAAACCCGAGATGTGAGTGCTATTTGGCCAGGCGCGCTTTGAAAAAGTAAGCAATTAAATTTTAGTATTCTTTTGCTGATACAAACGAGGTCTTTAAATACTAATCGCGCGGCAAGCGACTTTATAATCCACCCTGTGTGCATGTGATAAATAAAGCTTGCGGTTGAGCTCGACTTCAAAAGAAGTTATTTATCATCTCCTGCTGATGTTTACGTCCCACAGTCGAACGTTTGTGGAGAGGAATTCTCTCAAATCCATAACAAGTACTGGTTCAGTCTCCTCGACAGCCATATGTGGCCAATCAAGGCACGTTTTTACCGTAAAAAGCTTTCGTTCACTTTCATCAGTCGACATTTTTGCTATACCTGATTACGATAGTCATCTGCATAACTTGCATAATGTGCATCACGAACTTCGTCGACGTGTGGGTAGTATTAACACTATTAATTATAATCGAGTTATAATCGGTACAGAAGGAGTTACGGTAAGAGAGAAAGCAATTTAAATCCGCTTCAATCACAGTATGGGAGTTAATAAGAGTAGGGACAATTCCCCTGGGGAGAAAAAGTTATCTCGGAAAGCTAAAGAAGGGACTCAATATGCCGCCAAAGAGGACGGAAAGACAGGTTGTCTGCGTACAAGCGTTACGACGGAGACGTGCGAATAGAAAACCCAAGAGACATCTCGTCAAACGAAGCGGTGAGATGTCATACGAAGAAATTCTCAAGGGACTTGAGTGGAAGTCCTATTTGAAGATCTCCGAAAAAATGTTATTAAGGACACGATAAAAATTGTTTTCTCTTGAAGCTCTGCGAGGCCTAAATGAAAAAAGTGCCAATATCCAGAGATTGTTTAGAAGTTGATGTTAGAAAAAAGTGAGATATGCGCTCAACTAGTAAGGTGGGCTTTGAGATAAGAGATTTTGACGATGTGTCCAAAGAAGATGAGATCTGTCCATATTTTCCCACGTTTCACGCGAATTTACGCAAAAAATATTCCAATTTTCGAAATGCTCAAATATTGTGCTTGAACCCAGAACTGCTGTCTCCCCGTGTCCCAACCTCCCTTTCTCCTGGCTTTTGTTCTACTTGCCGCCAATGCCCTGTGCTTCCTGACTCAAGATGCCGTCGAAGAGGACGGAAGTACGATTTTCTGTTCCCCAGCGTTACGACAGCGATATACTAATAAGATTCGGAAAGAAAGAAAGAAAATCACTGAAGAATCTTCTCTTCCGGATGCTCGTGTTCAAAAGACGAACGTGCGAGGAAATGCTCAAGGAAGAATAATTTCGGTCTCGAATTTCCTGAAGACGAATTCGAATCTCGATGATCTCTCATTCCAATGTTATTAGGGATTCGGTGAATATTGCTTGCTGCTGATGCTCAGCAAGCCCTGAATGGAGAAAAGCCTTGATCCTAGGTATTGGGTAGAAGTTGCTAAAACGGAAAACCCGAGATGTGAGTGCTATTTGGCCAGGCGCGCATTGAAGGGTTAGCAATTAAATTTTTTGTATTTTTTTGCTGATACAAACGAGGTCTTTAAATACTAATCGCGCGGCAAGCGACTTTATAATCCACCCTGTGTGCAGATGATAAAGAAAACTTGCGGTTGAGCTCGACTTCAAAATAAGTTATTTATAATCTCCTGCTGATGTTTACGTCCCACAGGCGAACGTTTGTGGAGTGGAATTCTCTTAAATCCATAAGTACTGGTTCAGTATTCTTTACAGCCATGTGGAATTCTTCTCTCAAGTCACGTTTTTACCGTAAAATGGTTTCGTTCAATTTCATCAGTCATTTTTGTTTTAGCTGATTACGATAGTCAGCTGCATAACTTGTTAGTTGGATACCTGATGACGAGCCGCATAACTTGTTAGTTGAATACCTGATGAGGTGTCAATGTATAACAGTTCGTCTTATGCAACATTTCATAAAATTGGCTCCAGCGTAGAACCTTGCGGCATACCACAAGCATTATTGCCATATTACCAGCTTCTTTAATTGCGAATGTGACAATTTGCACTATGTTCCTTTTATGAAAGCAATTTTCGATTATTTTCAAGACGTATTCCTTGACTTTCTTGTGTACCATAACTGCCAATACTTTCTGTCTAAGAAAATGTGAATAAAATAAACAATGCTTATATCCACCAAGTGAAACAAAAAATCGAACTCTAACTAACCTTTCAAGATCTACTTTGTCACCTCATTATTTTAAACTTGTTTAAAGTATTGTTGGTGAGCTGCACATTGTGTTTACAAGAATGCTGCTTTTTAAATATTGCACTCTTTTGTAATCAGGAATTTAATTTAATTTATAATAAATAATATAAAAGATTTAATACTGAAACGGCTTTAAATAGTCTTGTGACTAGTATATTTTCTATTGAGTACTTGCAGTACTTCGCGATGACAAAACAATTCATTTGCTACCTCATGGTAGTATTTGTCTACTTATTCGATCTATTAATTACTTGTTGACCTTCCTTCCTGCTTTGGGAACTGCTGTATTCCCGAACTTACGCCGCTGACCTAGACACAGTGCTTCAGCCATGTCTGCGCTCAGTCTCTCTCGCAACCAAGCTTCACTCCTGCTGTCTGCCGGCGCACGCTACCAAAGCTGTGTGTTCACGGCGTGTGCTTTTTTACTTCGGCATGTTGGCTGCACACTTTATTTATGAGCACTTATTAAGTTTTTTTCACAAGTATTAAACTACGGCCAACTGTGACATGCTTACGCACTTCACTGCAAGTATTCTGGCTTTTAACACTTGTTTTACGATTGATCTTAGTTTTAATTTGTGTTAATTTATCCCTCTGTCATGCATATTTATAAACACTGCTAATTGTGTTCTGTTCACTACTTGCTGTACTCCCAAAGCATTTGTGCAAGCGTAATTGATCATTCGGCACATCATGGTACTGTTTGCCTATTTATTCAATCTAATAATTATTTCTTATATTCTTACACGCTGTTTATTTTGTTTTCCTATTATCCAGAATCACAGTAGGGAAATCTTGGCGTATTCCCCTTTTGCATTATTTTTCTTTCAGTTTGCTGTTCAACCTATTGACAATAACTAAGTAGTATTCACCAAGTAGGCTGATTTTATGTGCGACAAGGCAAATTAATTTCTTCACTACTCAAGGCTCTGCAGAGAATGTTTGTTGGGTGTTGACCATGTTTTCTAGTATTCTTTCTCGACAGCACGTCAATTGTTACTATCTCTTCTTTCCTAACATTTTTTCATTTAAAAACTCAGCATTATATTTGCCACCGAGTGAAATCGTTTTTAAAACACGCATTCCAACATACAATTTGAAATATGCATTTGCATTAACTGTATTAAGTTACTTCTAATACCACTTCAAATTTACAATTACTATAAAACAAGCAAGGACTTTATTTTCTTATTAAAATTATTATTTTATTGTGAATGTTTGGGAAATAGGGCTCTCAGCCCTTTTTCTGATTAGTACCAGTAATGAATAACGTAGAAATAAAATCACTAAAAAGGGTCGCCTCTCCTCAGAACTTCGTTCGGTCGGTTGTTCTGTGAGTGTCAAGGACATCTTTCTTGTTCTTCCACAACTGTCTCTCAGGCTGCAGAGACCCACAGACTGCCGAAAAATGCTTCATCGTCAAAATGTCAATATCGACATTATCGTCAATACTTGTTATTCTGTGTTGTCACTGTATTCATGTTAGATACAGTAAGGGTAACAACATGTGAAAAACCATGAAAAACGAAACGAAAACCCTGAAATACAATTTTTTCATCTCGATTTAGCACCTGCGATTTGCGCTACTGCTAGGTTAGAATATTGCAGTATTTTCTTAAAGAAGCGATTGTCTAGGGCGGCAGAGTGCTCGCTATCTCATGTGAGACAAAATAACCACTCAAAAATTACTTCACACCCACATTCACATCGACCACAGTCAAACACCGGCGAGTCATGAATTTGGTGTCATGCCGTATGAGGATTAGAGTAGTGGCTAGGAGTTGGTGTGCAAGTGTTTTTGAAGAAGGTGACCTCCAGTAAGAGATTAATGATTGCTATGTAATACGTTTGTCATATTCCGAAACATCTCGTTAGACACATACTTATTTCAGTAATATGTTTCATATTCCTCCCATCCAAAAACTATCAATTTTTTGTTTGTAAATTTATATTGATGTAATGTAGATTTTGAAATGAATATACGTTGGTAGATCTTAAGAATTAACGTTCCTCAAAACAATGAAATTTCACTAAATGAAAATAATTACTGAGTTTCCCGCTATTTTGTTATTTTTTGGTTTTTATTTCATACCATTATTCATCCATGTTCATCGGACTGATTCAACACGCATTTGATAACTATTCAATTACTCAAATAATAGGTTAAGAGGTATGTTTTTAATTACTATATCGTCAATGTGAATAAAAACACTCTTCATAAAAGGTGTGTATTCAAGTCATACCGTATCAAAATATAAATTTGATGAATGAACTTGATTTATTTTGTTTGTTTTATCTCGTGTTTTCGCCCAAAAAAACTCAATATCAATTTTCAGTTTCTGCATGATTGATTTGTTTTCGGAAATGTTTCGTAGAATGTTTTGGGGAATTACTTGGTGAATAAGTATTAATTTCTTACTTGACTATGCCTATTTACTTGTAGTGGTGTTCTACATACATGTGAATATATTGGCTGCAAAGCAAAAACACTGTAGGCCCAGACATTAATAAATTCTCAAATATTCACTTCAACGAGAAGTTAAAAATATTGCTAATATTAACTAAAAGAAAATTAATGTTTTTTGCACGGCTAGTAGAAAATATTTCTTTATACGTGCAATGGTCTCTCGAAAAGGTTTTTGTTTTCTCCCGGATCTACGAACTGCTGAAATTATTTGATACTACCTACAAATTCGAGAGGACGTTTCCGTGATCAAGTCATTATTTTGAACTGTAAGAAAAAATATTTTTACAAAGATTTCTTTTTGAATCAGGTGCAAAAGTATAAATTGAGCTACGATGAGAGCTAGTGCAAATATTTAAGCCCTAGTGTTTCGTCCAAGCGTTAGTGCGAAGTGAGACGACGGTGTTGCTGCGCAAGCTCCGATCCCCGGTTTGCTTGACACTAGGCCACATGGAGTCTCTGAGCTCAGCTGCCGTGACATAACGTTCGGGCCTGCAAGGCCTGCAATGCGCGAGGCCCACGTAAAAGAGAGCCTACTTTTAGGCTAAATGATTTGCGATTGTAAAATACATTAATTACTTGTACATCAAGCATGAAGTAATCTTACTTTCTCTGACACTTTTCTGATTCTCTGAAACTTTTCTACAGTTGAAACAATAAAATGAACAATAAACAACAAAAACAACATTTTCCAGAACTATTTTTTCCGCTTTGGTAGCTATGTAACACTGTTTCTAAGTCAATAAAGGTAAGCAATTCATTTAGGTTTTATAAGTAATAATGCTATAAAATTAAGTAAGAAAAGCGGAAACTCGGAAAGAAAATCCGAATTTGTTAAAGCAGTTATTTTTATTATGTAAGGTAGTAACACTACTTGTGTTGCTATGCATTTTTATAAAGGGTGCCGGATAAAAGCTTTGGTGGAGGACCCTCACTCATTTCGTTACGCTACTGCTCAGCTGTTTACAAGTTGATTGCCTCGAGACCTGGGGCGTTTACTGCGGCACGACCTATAAACCCTTCCTTTAGTCTGCGGTCAGTTGCGTGGGCGTTGGCTGAGGGGCTGGGCGGTTCTCGTAATCGCTACCGTAATTCTCTGTGTGAGGGTGGCCATTGGCCGCTCTGACAGGCGGAGGTCGCATCTTTTCGACGCGCGCGGTTTCCTCTTTTATCGCTCTCGAGTCCACTTCCCCTCCGGCGCCATCACCTGCCCCTTGTGACAGGGAAGCCTCGCCGGCGGTCGTGTCGTGTGGTGGCTGTAGCCGAGATCTGGCGGGTGCGTTTGCTTGCTCGCAGGCCCCATGTTCCCCCTAGTGCCCTCGCCCCCCCCCCCAGTGCCCTTTGTGTCCGATTCTCACCCCAATGGTCTTTGTCCCCCACAGTGACCTCTGCCTCCAATGACGTGACATCAAGAAGGATGTGCTTGAATCTTTGCCTCCGTGAGAAGTAAAGTGAATGGCCTGGAAAGACGTTGTTTACGAACCAAGAGGACCGAACTTTATTACGTTTTGTCGTTCCATTTTCATTTCCTTCCCGTCTCACGATTTTTCGCCTCCAGTTATGGCACCACTAATGCTACAAAAGCGCGACTAGCTAATGATAAGCCATACTGACGGACGATTTGTGGAAAGAGTTCAACAGGAAAGTTCTTGATCTGGACGATACCGTAGTACAGCGTTTGAACTTGTTAACAGCGTACCAAAATGTGCACTCGACGTCGACGTGAGTAGTACTCATACCGTTCTTCCATTTATTAAAAGTGACTTTGGGAAGAAAAAATTTGAAAAAGTCTTTCCAGCCTTAATCACAAGATAAAAATTAAGTGTACGGAATGTTCCCTTGCAAAGAATGGAGGTACGGCTCAGAAGAAAAAACAAACGAAATCTGGAGAGTTATCTTGAAGAATCAACCCAAGATGCCGATGAAGAGAATAAATGTGCATTTTCTCTGTGTATCACCTTTACAACAGAGATATCCCAATGGGGAGGCAAGAAAGATAAAGAGACAAAACACGGAAGAAATATGCTCGTCCGAATGCTCTGCATTAAAGACAAAGGGTGAGGTCCCGCGCAAAGGAATGCCCAAGGAGCTGAAGAGTAATTGCGATCTCGAGGACCTTCGTTCACATGTTATAAAGAACACAGGGGCACGACGCTTACTGCTCGAGCCAAGGAAGTCTTGGACGGAGGAAAAACCTAATTTCAAGCTACTGTCACAAATAAAAAAGTAAGATTTTTTGCATTCAAAGAATTCTAACAAGGGCATATATTATTTACACCAGTAATATCTCTTGCCTTAAAATTTTGGCCAACTAAGAAGAAAACAGATGTCACATTCTTTATAAATATGTAAATCAACAATTCATAGTAACCCTTCTTTATGACAATATTCAGATGATATTCAAATCATTAACTTATTTTCTCCATGAGTTAAAATCATCTTGTTAATCTTTTCTTAATTTTGATGAACTGCTTTTGATAACTTTGAGATTATAAGTCATTCGGAGTAATGTGAATGACTATAACAGACGACTCACTTAACTTACTCAAACCGTAGGTTTCAAATTAAATTTTTGGAAACACGCTCTCTCTGGGATTTCAAGAGCGGCTTACGGAGCTCTAGACGAGACACAGAAAAGATGATAACGTGATTTCTTTTGTGTGAGTGAATTAACTGAATCATTCTTATGATAGGTTGGGAAACAAGGTGCCTGATTCAGATAGCGTCGATAACATACCCATTCGTACGACAATTCTGACCTGAGTCGTGTTAGAAACGTTTCCGATGCGTGCCTAGAAGTAAGTGTGTTAAATGCAACATTCAGCGATTGGTGCTGTTTTTAAGAAGAAAGTTCCAAGAGATAAAGCAACGTCCTATCTGCATTTATGCAGTATTGACACCGCTCGGAACGTACTGCAGCGATACATATGCAGCTGTGTAGAACAGGAGATAGAGTGCAAGAGCACTTGACAAAAAAACAGAACGGTTTGGAAAGGCGAGAGCTACAATAATTGCTGCTCAACAGATAATTGACATAATGGAACACTATTAATTGAATGATTGCCAGCCATTATGTCCAAATCACTGAAGTGCGAATCTCTTGAACATGAAATAAGTAACTGCTATCCACAATTACAAATCCGTAGAATGTGTTATAGTTTGTACTTGGAATCAAAGTGTGAGACGAAGTGCTCTGTAATCGAATTTAATGTGCCTGTCATCTGTAATCCAATGTAGTCTTCCTACGACGTTCTGTAAGACTTTTTGTTTCACTTCGGTTTCTTCCCGCTTCTCTCCTCTTGCTGTCTCCCTGCTCTTTCACGAGTAACGAGATCTACCTGATCCTTTGCCGTAATCGCGTCACACGTCTCGAATGATTTGTCAGTGAAGTTGGTCAGTTTGTCGAGTTGCGAGTGAATCCCACGTAATATACTTTGATTAACACTTTCATGTCCTATTATTTTACATGTCTACGTGGACAAGCATTTAATCGCGTATTCTCACGACATAGTCTTGTATATTATTTAAGATATATGTCATTAGTCTTTGAAAAATATCTAGTATGTCATCCAATTGTAAACCGCATCTCACCTACTCTCACACAATATTATGACCACTTTACTGCTTGTCAATTGAAATTGTTGAAAAGAGAATAATTATTTTTTCCAATTCGCGATAAAGTGTTTTAGCCACCTCATGATGGTTTTTGTCTTTTTATACGATCTATTTATTAGTTGTTACATTATTAAATTCTATTTACTTAAACTGGTGTCTGATTATACATCATCACAGTAGGGAATTCCTGACGTATTATCCTCTGCATTTTTTTATTGAGTTTGCTGATCAACCTATTCACTAAAAGTAAGTGTTCAAAAAGCTGTCATTGATTTTACGTGTGACAGGGACAATTCATTTGTCCATTGCTCAAGGCACTGCAGAAAGTATGTGTCGGGGGTTGACCATGTTTCCTAGTACTTTTCCTCGACAGCACTTCAATTACTAACTCTTCTTTTCAGACATGTTTCACTTAGTAACTCTGCATTAGACTTCCTATTGAGTGAATTCGTATCGAAAACGTACACCCCAACATAAAACGAAAATACTCAATTGCAACAACTGTATTGAATTACTTCTAAAACCACTTCAAATTTTTCGTCAGTCCGTCTCCACTAAGTTGCTTTTCAGACCGCTACCTTCAGAACAAATGTGTTTTCTCCTTTTCTGACACAATATATTAAATATTTTGAGTGAATTACTTCTTAAAATATCAAACCGCTTTTAATGACAACTTGCCATAAGAAAAAATAACTTTGTTTTATGTTGTTCCTCTCCAGGATTAGGCATGTATGTGTTACTGTGTTTCACCATCTTGTCTACATTCTACAAGCATATTTTCGACCGGAAGGCTTATAATATGAATATTTCTCGTGGCTCCGTTCATGTTTCTTCCATCTCCGTGAGCGATGATGTCACGGGGGATCGGGGCGTCTGTGCATCATATAGCAGCTCAGTAGTGCTCCCGACTCACAGCAGATTCATAATCCAAGCGACACTAATCAATGAGATTCCGTTGCTGTCAGTGAATTATCTCGATCCCTCTTAGTTGGGGAACATGGTCACAGATTTAGATAGCATCGATAATATTATTATTAAAGTAGCAACTCGGTCCTGAGTCGTTTAAAAAACATGGTCCTGTGCCGTTTAAAAAATGTGGTCCTGAGTCGTTTAAACAACGTGGTCCTCTGTCGTTTAAAAAACGTGGTCCTAAATCGTTTAAAAAATGTTTCCTGAGTTGTTTAAAAAACGTGGTCCTGAGTCGTTTAATAAATGTTCTCATTGCGTGTCTAGACAAGGCTTTTTTATTTGATAAATTCTAGATATAGCGATTGGTCTTTAACCCTTTAGTGTTCGCGCTCAAAATAGGAATGCCAGTGCTCCCTAGGATTACAATTGTAATCCATTCCAAATCCAAAAATTGCAATTGTAATCCAATCAAAAAAAATATATCTATTTTACAAACAAATCGTCTTTTAGTGCAAATATAGACGAGAAAATGTATGTAAAACACTTATCAGTAACAAAATAGCATTAAGTTTGTTAGAACTTTGATATATTACAAACTTATGAAATGCTACATCAAATTGCATGTATTTTGTCTTGAAACAAATATACTCAAATATATGCGAGTAGTTGTTACTCGCAAGTCCTGTGCTCTTTAGCAGTTAGACAAAATTGTTAAAACATCTGAAGTCTCAGTTCTGAATGTGTCGTGTAAATATGAAGCTGACTTTGCATCTGTCAAAATGTACCATTTAATTAACACATAACTCTTGGGTAACTTTCTCTTAGGCGAAATTTGTGTAATTCCCCTTCCTTGTTTTCTCACTCTTGCTGCTATGATGAGATTATCCCGCTTGAGGGATAATGATGAAATTGCAAGACAAACCAAGGGAGATGTCAAGGCTAGTAGATAGTATACCCTTCCAATAAACAGTGTAAATTCCTAAGAAATGTCATGTATGAAATTCGTTCACTTGATGAAATCCTTGTGCTACTGGACAACAGAATTCAAATATTTTTACAAATCACTTTGAAAACGCATAGTTTTGTATTGTCCACTATTTTGTCTCCAAAATAAAAGCTCCAGGGAAGTAGTTCCAGAGATAGACAATTTGCTGAAATTGTATTGGGAAATGTTTATTGAGAGAATTGGGTGTCGAGGAAGTTTCGTCTATCTCTGACGTTTCATCGTAAGATTAGTAATGTGTCATTTCCTTTCCGATTGATTTTGGCTGTTATTCATCGAATCTTTATTCAATGGATTCTGTGTGAAGTGTCCTCTATAAGATTTGTACTCTTTGCGTGTCACTCTCATCTATTAAAATACATACTATAAAGCACACACCCACCATTTATCCTATTTTGAAATCCCATAAGTCAATCCAAAAATTGTACATAATATACATTTTTTCAAATTTTATACAGAAAGATTTATTAAAAGATTCATTTAAACAAAGTTTAAATATGTACCTTTGCAGTGGTATTCTACATACAAATACCGCAAAACTATTAAATCATTATTTTCGCTTTATTACAAATTCTTTGAAATAGTTTTGATCAAGAAAGTGCATCCATTTCTACATTAGCGCTAAATCGTTCATTTTTTTGTTACTTAACATCTTACGTTTATCCACGTACGTCTACGCAATCGGATAGATGGAAGAATTTTGCGCCAGCAACTTTATGAGAATTTGAAATCGCACATCCAAGGAGTAAAACAGTGAAACAATGTTTGATTGTAAATTTTATTCAGTGTATTTTAAGATAATTTTAGTTGCTAAGCATGAAAGAATGGAATTTTATTAAAACGCTGATGTTTGCTGCTATTATGGATGTTCTTGATGTGCAGTGCTTTCAACTGAATAACATCACGTACATCAAGAAAAGTATCTTTATGCAAGAAATGGGTGATAAGAATTTTCCGTTTGAGTTTTGTGCGTTTACAAATACGCCACGCGTCTCTCAGGTCCGTAGAAGAGCATTAAGAGCTTTCATTGAAGAGTAATTGTCCGTTAAATCCGTCTTAGGAGTAACCCTTCGTTTATCAGTCTCATCATAGTTGTCTAGAAGACCGCTAGGTAGCATCCCCGCGAACGCGTCTCTTCCACCAAGCGCTTCTTCGTCACGAATTAGGAAGAAATTACTTAGGGATATTGCTTAGGATGCTTCACAGGGGTCGACTAGCCCCTGTAAAGCATGCAAACTAGTTTTGTTGAAGAAAATTGCACATGAGATTGTCCGGGAATCGCACCCGGGCCTCTTTGGTGATAGACGAGGGACTTCCGTCCTTTGTTATAAAAATATTGTATTTACGAAATTGCATTTCTGTTCAAAATCAGTGGTGCATTTTTCAATCTCAAACTCTTTATAAATATAATTCACAATATATGGTACACAATAAATATAATTCACTAGTTCTCTCTATCTGAAAAAGGACATCGGATACTTCCGGAATGCACAAGAGGGACCAAAAGAAGATTAACTTAATATAGCTTTATCATATAACTATATCATTAATTTCTGGGTGTCGTTTGAGCAAGTCGTTCATAAGAGAGAGATTAAATGAGTTTTGTTTTGAGTTACAGTTGTGCCACTCACCTTATAATATGTATTACCTTGGGTGAGGTTTGTGCATGTTTTCCAAAATTTGAGAAACGGCAAATGGTCCTAAAGATGAAGTTTGCAAGATTCCTTCCAAATATACAGGATTCTGAGTAAGCAAATGTTGGAAATTATCTATCGAATGAAGTAGCAGTCATATCGTAGGAGACAGTCTCATCCATCTCTGAATTACAATGTGTGTGTGGGGAGAGTGAAATATCTCTGATTTCACGTTTTGGGAGCCGTCTATGTATGGGTTTTGGGTTTGATAACCACAGGATATATCTGGTCCCAAAGATGGAGTTTGCAAGATACCTGGAAAAGAGATAGGATTCTTAGTGATAAGATATTATCAATTATCTAGCAAACAAATTAATATATTCATTAATTGTGGGAATATTTTTGTGTATTTTTTACAATTATATAACATTGCTACTTGGTGGCTTTGGCAAGATATGTGCGAATCCATGAGGTACGCTTTTACCTGCACTTCTAGATCGTCTTACGTTTAGATTTACTTTACATAAAATTAATCTGTTTTATATTTAAATAAACCTTTTAAATATAAAGATTACCTATATTAATTACTCTTTTTTTTCAACCATGTCTTAGCCGCATATAGATATTATTCGGCGTTACCGTCCTTTGTCCGGGGAGCCGAGTGGTCAACTACTGAAACATCAAAATACTTTTTACAATTTCGAGTTATAATCGGTACAGAAGGAGTTACGGTAAGAGAGAAAGCAACTTAAATCCGCTTCAATCACAGTATGGTAGTTAATAAGAGTAGAGACAATTCCCCTGGGGAGAAAAAGACACCTCGGAAGCTAAAGTGGCGACTCAATATGCCGCCGAAGAAGACGGAAAGACAGGTTGTCTGCGTACAACCGTTACAACGGAGACGTGCGAATAGAAAACCCAAGAGACTTCTCGTCAAACAAAGCGGTGAGATGTCATACGAAGAAATTCTCAAGGGACTTGAGAGGAAGTCTTATTTGAAGATCTCCGAAAAAATGTTATTAAGGACACGATAAAAATTGTTTTCTTTTGAAGCTCTGCGAGGCCTAAATTAAAAAAGTGCCAACATCCAGAGATTGTTTAGAAGTTGGTGTTAGAAGAAAGTGAGATATAAGCTCAACTAGTCAGGTGGGCTGTGAGATAAGAGATTTTGACGATGTGTCCAAAGAAGATGAGATCTGTCCATATTTGCCCACGTTTCACGCGAATTTTCGCAAAAAATATTCCAATTTTCGATCTGCTCAAATTTTTTGCTTGAACCCAGAACTGCTGTCTCCCCGTGTCCCAACCTCCCGTTCCCCTGGCTTTTGTTCTACTTGCCGCCAATGCCCTGTGCTTCCTGACTCAAGATGCCGTCGAAGAGGACGGAAGTACGATTTTCTGTTCCCCAGCGTTACGACAGCGATATACGAATAAGATTCGGAAAGAAGAATGAAATTCACTGAAGAATCTTCTCTTCCGGATGCTCGTGTTCAAAAGACGAACGTGCGAGGAAATGCTCAAGGAAGAATAATTTCGGTCTCGAATTTCTTGAAGAGGAATTCCAATCTCGATGATCTCCATTCAAATGCTATTAGGGATTCGGTGAATATTGCTTCCTGCTGATGCTCAGCAAGCCCTGAATGGAGAAAGGCCTAGATCCTAGGTACGATATTGTGTAGAGGTTGCTAAAACGGAAAATCCGAGGTGGGAGTGCTATTTAGCCAGGCGCGCTTTGAGAAGTAAGCAATTAAATTTTAGTATTCTTCTGCTGATACAAACGAGGTCTTTAAATACTAATCGCGCGGCAAGCGACTTTATAATCCACCCTGTGTGCATGTGATAAAGAAAGCTTGCGGTTGAGCTCGACTTCAAAAGAAGTTGTTGATTATCTCCAGCTGATATTTACGTCCCACAGTCGAACGTTTGTGGAAAGGAATTCTCTCAAATCCATAACAAGTACTGGTTCAGTCTCCTCGACAGCCATATGTGGCCAATCAAGGCACGTTTTTACCGTAAAAAGCTTTCGTTCACTTTCATCAGTCGACATTTTTGCTATACCTGATTACGATTGTCATCTGCATAACTTGCATAATGTGCATCACGAACTTCGTCGACGTGTGTGTAGTATTAACACTATTAATTATAATCGAGTTATAATCGGTACAGAAGGAGTTACGGTAAGAGAGAAAGCAACTTGAATCCGCTTCAATCACAGTATGGGAGTTAATAAGAGTAGGGACAATTCCCCTGGGAAGAAAAAGTTATCTCGGAAAGCTAAAGAAGGGACTCAATATGCCGCCAAAGAGGACGGAAAGACAGGTTGTCTGCGTACAAGCGTTACGACGGAGACGTGCGAATAGAAAATCCAAGAGACTGCGTCAAACGAAGCGGTGAGATGTCATACGAAGAAATTCTCAGGGGACTTGAGAGGAAGTCCTATTTGAAGATCTCCGAAAAAATGTTATTAAGGACACGATAAAAATTGTTTTCTTTTGAAGCTCTGGGAGGCCTAAATGAAAAAAGTGCCAATATCCAGAGATTGTTTAGAAGTTGGTGTTAGAAAAAAGTGAGATATGAGCTCAACTAGTCAGGTGGGCTTTGAGATAAGAGATTTTGACGATGTGTCCAAAGAAGATGAGATCTGTCCATATTTTCCCACGTTTCACGCGAATTTACGCAAAAAATATTCCAATTTTCGAAATGCTCAAATTTTTTGCTTGAACCCAGAGCTGCTGTCTCCCCGTGTCCCAACCTCCCGTTCCCCTGGCTTTTGTTCTACTTGCCGCCAATGCCCTGTGCTTCCTGACTCAAGATGCCGTCGAAGAGGACGGAAGTACGATTTTCTGTTCCCCAGCGTTACGACAGCGATATACGAATAAGATTCGGAAAGAAAGAATGAAATTCACTGAAGAATCTTCTCTTCCGGATGCTCGTGTTCAAAAGACGAACGTGCGACGAAATGCTCAAGGAAGAATAATTTCGGTCTCGAATTTCCTGAAGACGAATTCGGATCTCGATTATCTCCATTCCAATGTTATTAGGGATTCGGTGAACATTGCTTGCTTCTGATGCTCAGCAAGCCCTGAATGGAGAAAAGCCTTGATCCTAGGTATTGGGTAGAAATTGCTAAAACGGAAAAGCCGAGATGAGAGTGCTATTTGGCCAGGCGCGCTTTGAAAAGTAAGCATTTAAATTTTTTGTATTGTTTTGCTGCTCCAAACAGGGTCTTTAAAGACTAATGGCGCGGCAAGCGATTTTATAATCCACCCTGTGTGCATGTGATAAAGAAAACTTGCGGTTGAGCTCGACTTCAAAATAAGTTATTTATAATCTCTTGCTGATGTTCACGTCCCACAGTCGAATTTTTGTGGAGTGGAATTCTCTCAATTCCATAAGCACTGGTTCAGTATTCTCTACAGCCATGTGGAATTCTTCTCTCAAGTCACGTTTTTACCGTAATACGGTTTCGTTCAATTTCATCAGTCATTTTTCCTATAGCTGATTACGATAGTCAGCTGCATAACTTGTTAGTTGGATACCTGATAAGGTGTCAATGTGTAACAGTTCGTCTTATGCAACATTTCATAAAATTGGCTCCAGCGTAGAACCTTGCGGCATACCACAAGCATTATTGCCATATTACCAGCTTCTTTAATTGCGAATGTGACAATTTGCACTATGTTCCTTTGTTGAAAGTAATTTTCGAATATTTTCAAGACGTATTCCTGGACTTTCTTGTGTACCATAACTGCCAATACTTTCTGTCTAAGAAAATGTGAATAAAATAAACAATACTTATATCCATCAAGTAAAACAAAAATCAATCACTTACTAATGTTACAAGATCTACTGTGTCACCTCATTATTTTAAACGTGTTTAAAGTATGGTTTGTGAACTGAACATTGTGTTTACAAGAATGCTGCTTGTAACATATAGCACTATCTGGTAACCAGGAATTTAATTTAATTTGTAATAATTAATATAAAAGATCTAATACTGAAGCGGCTTTATATTGTCTTGTGTCTAGTACATTTTGAAGGAAATTAAAATATACTATTGAGAACCAGCAAGATATAATATCAATAACTATTCTGATATTGTATTAATAGCATCAATTATATTAATAGCATCCATCTGGCCGCGAAATGAAAGCGTTTTGATCACAACTTGATTTCGTGTTTCGCGAGCTGGAGAGGAACTGATATTTTGGAAGGGATGAGTGCTCATTTCAGTGGAGAGATATCTCACACTTCGATTACAATCCTGTGCAAGCGGAGTGCTTTATCTTGGAGACAAGTCAAGGCACTCGCTGAGATCGCCACTGCCTCTCCGGAGAAATATTTACGGCTACACCTGAGTGCTCCATCGTTTGTTTTACCACCGTGGGCCCCGCTCTTTCCCCAACAGCCCCCCGGCAGCCCACGACGCCATTTTCTCGTTCGTATTTCCCGAGTGTGCACCGGCTGGCTTTCACGACGTTTATTGATAGCGGACTGCCAACCGCACCTTCTGAACGGCGCGTGTTTTCAAATACCAAATTTGAAGAACTCTCTCAGGGGACTTGTATTTTCCTCTAGTTAACAGAAGTTTAAGAGACATTGTTCCAAATTAATTTGGGTGAACACATGCGAACGAGTGAATACCCATTAGCCGCCACTGATGAATACATATTTAATATATATTTACGTGTGCAAAAGAATTTTTGAAGAAGGTGGCCTAGAGAAAGTGATTAACGTTTGCAATGTAATACAGACAACGTTTGTCATATTCCGAAACATCTCGTTAGATACATACCTATTTCAGTAATATGTTTGATATTCCTTCCATCCAAAAATTATCAATTTTTTTCTTTTTAAATTTATATTGATGTAATGTAGATTGTGAAATGAATATACGTCATTAAATCTCAAGAATTAACTTTCTTCGAAAGAATGAAAGTCACTATGACAAAATAACTTCCGAGTTCCTGCAATTCTGTTATACTGCTATATTACTTAATATCATTATCTATCCATGTTTATCGGACTGACTCAACACGCATTTCTCTCGTAATCGCCACCGAAATTCTTTGTGTGAAGGTGGCCATTCTTTTCATCGTCCTTAAAGCGGGACCTTGTCGCGCGCGGCCAGTGGCCCGCCATCACATCCCAACAGGCGGGGGTCGCCTTCGGCAGAAGTGTTGTGACGCATCTCTCGGACGCGCGCCGTTTCCTCTTTCATCGCTCTCGAGTCCACTTCCCCTCCTGCGCCATCGCTTGCTTCTGACAGGGAAGCGAGCCCGGTGGTAGTGTTGTGTGCTGGCTGTAGCTGAGATCTGGTGGGAGCGTTTGCTCTCCCGCAGGCTCCATGTTCCCCCACTGCGCTTCCCCCCCCCCCCCAGTGCCCTTTGTGTTGGACTCACTGCAAGGGTCTTTTCCCCCCAATGTGACCTTTGCCCCCAATGACGAGACCGCGAGAAGGATGTGCTTGACGTTTTGCCTCCGTGAGGCGTCTAATGACTGGTTTGGAGGGACGTTGTTTACGAACCAGGGGACCCGAATTTATTTGCGTTTCGCGTTCGTTTTTCATTTTTAGATGCAGTCTCTCGTTTTTTAGCCTCCAGTTATCGCACCACTGAAGCTACAGCACCGCAACTAGCTAATGACGAGCCCATACCGACGGACGATGCGTGGAAAAGGTTCTTGCCCTGGACGATACGATAGTGTCGCGTTTAAAATTCTTGAGAGCTCACCGAAGTGTGCACTGGGAAATTCGTTGATGTGAATAGTACTCATACCGTTTGTAAATTTATTAAAAGCGACTTTGGGATGAAAATATTTGAAAAAGTGTGTAGATTTCGGGGCATTCTTTCCAGCCTTAATCACAAGAAAAATTAAGTGTACGGAAAGATTCCTTGTAAAGAAGGGAGGTACGAGACAACAGGATCAGGAGAAAAAACAAACGAAATCTGGAGAGTTATCTCGAAGAGCTGAAGAATCAACCCAAGATGCCGATGAAGAGAATAAATGTGCATTTTCTCTGTGTATCACCTTTACAACAGAGATATCCCAATGGGGAGGCAAGAAAGATAAAGAGACAAAACACGGAAGAAATATGCTCGTCCGAATGCTCTGCATTAAAGACAAAGGGTGAGGTCCTGCGCAAAGGAATGCCCAAGGAGCTGAAAAGTAATTGCGATCTCGAGGACCTTCGTTCACATGTTATAAAGAACACAGGGGCACGGCGCTTACTGCTCGAGCTAAGCGAGTCTTGGACGGAGGAAAAGCCTAATTTCAAGCTACTGTCACCAATAAAAAAGGATACGAGTCATATCACATCAGAACGTAATGTTTCTGAAAGAATAAACTTGATTTATTTTGTTTTCCTCTCCATGTATTGGCTCAAAAATTCAATACGAATTTTTAGTTCTCGCTGGCTTGAATTTTCTCGTGATATGTCACTGCCCCTCCGGCGCCGCCACCTGCCCCTTGTGACAGGGAAGCGTGGCCGGCGGTAGTGTTGTGTGCTGGCTTTAGCCGAGATGTGGCGGGCGTGTTTGCTCCTCGCAGGCCCCATGTTCCCCCCAGTGCCCTTGCCCTCCCCAGTGCCCTTTGTGTCCGACTCTCACCCCGATGGTCTTTGTCCCTCACAGTGACCTTTGCCCCCAATGACGAGACCGCGAGTAGATGTGCTTGACTTTTTGCCTCAGCGAGTCATATAATGAAAGGACTGGAGAGACGTTGTTTACGAACCAGGTGTTCCGGGCCCTACTACGTGTTGCCGGTCCTTTATCAGGTTTGAAAGTAGTCTCTCCGTTTTGAGAGTCTGAAGAGTTATCTCGCAAAATTGAAGAATTAACTCAGGATGCCGCTGAAGAGGATGATTGTGCATTTTGTTTGTGAGCCAGCTCTACAACGGAGTTATCCGAATGGGGAGGTAAGAAAAGTAAAGAGAGAAAATCAGGGAAGAAATGTCGTCCGAATGCTCTCGATTTAAAGGCGAAGGGCAATATCACGTTCAAAGGAATGCCCAAGGAGCTGAAGAGTAATTTAGATCTTGATGACCTTCGTTTACATGTTACAAGGAACACTGCGCTTACTGCTCGTGCAAAGGAAATCGTGGACGTAGGAACAGTCTGATTTCAAGCTACTGTCGCGAATACAAAAGGATGATAATATTTACACGAAAGAATTCAATCAAGGACATGTATTATTTACACCAGTAATATTTCTTGCTTTGAAAATTTTTTAAACCAACAAGAAAAAATATTTCCATTTTCTATATATATGCAAATCAACAATTCTCAGAAACTCTCCTGTAAGACAATATTCCGATGAAATTCAAATCATTAACGTATTTTCTCCATGAGTTAGTGAAAAAATCCTCTTGTTAATCTTTTCTTAATTTTCATGAATTGCTTTTGATAATTTTGAGATTATAAGTCATTCTGATTAAAATGAATATTTATAACAGATGACTTACTTTACTTACTCAAACCGCAGGCATCAAATAAAATGTGTGGAAACACCCGCTCTCTGGTATTCCAACAAGGGATTCCGGAGCGCTAGACGAGTCACAGAAAAGTTGATAATGTGGTTGCTTTAGACTGAGTGAATTAACCCACTCACGATAGGTTGGGAGAGACAGCCCCTGGTCCAGATGGCATCGGCAACATTCCCGTTCCTGCGGCATTTCGGACCTGAGTCGCTGTAGAAACTTTTCCGATATGTTCCTAGAAGAGGGTGTGTTACCCGATAAATGCAACATGCAGCGATTGGTGCTAATCTTTAAGAAGAATGTTTCAGGAGAGGAAACAACGTCCTATCGGCATTTAAGCATTATTGAGACCGCTCGGAATGTACTGCAGCGATAGATATGTAGCTGTGTAGAACAGAAGATAGAGGACATTGGATGGTTTAGAGAGGCGAGAGATACAAAAATTGCCGCTCAACAGATAAATGCCGTAATGGAACACTTATTATTTGAATTATTGCCATCCATTAAGTCAAAATCAATGAAGTGTGAATCTCTTGAACATGAAATAAATTACTGCTGTCAGCAATTACAAAATCATAGAAGGTAGTGTAGTCCAATGTAGCCTTCCTACGACTTTCTGCTACGGCTTTGTTTCTCTTGGGTTTCCTCCCACTTTCCTTTGGCTTTCTCCTTGCTCCTTCACGAGTACGAGTGACTGATTCTTCTCGTATTCGGGTCACACGTCTCGAGTGATTCGTCAGTGAAGTTTGTTCGCCTAGTTGCGAATGAATTCCTTGTGATATACTTTGCTATACTCTTTCATGTCTTTCTATAATTTTACATGGACTACATGTAAATATATGTATATATGTATATATGTATATATATATATATATATATATATATATATATATATATATATATTGTGTGTGTGTGCAAAATGGCGTTATTTCAAGATTGGCGCATCTATCCGTAGGTTCACTTGAGCTCCGCCAGGATCACAAGTTAAATGCGCGCCTATCTGCAACTTGCCAAAAATTGGGCTGAGCTGCGCTACTGTATAAATTCGCACACTGTTCTCATACCACATCCGGGTGGTATATTTTCAAATTTTTCAATTCGGTATCACATGTGCTTCATATACCACTGCCACGACTATCCATAATTTATAGTCTTCCTCCGTCTATACGAAGTTGCTTTTCATACCGCTACCTTTAGAACAAATGTTCTTTCTTCTTTTTCTGTCACAATATATCGAATATTTTGAGTGAATTAATTCTTAAAATATCAAACCGCTTTTAATGAGAACTTGCCATAAGAAAAAATGACTTTGTTTTATGTTGTTCCGCTCCAGGTTTAGACATGTTTGTGTTACTATGATTTCACCATCTGTACATTTTACGAGCATCTTTTCGACCGGAAAGTTTATAATTTGGGAATTCCTCATGGCTCCGTTCATGTTTCTTCCATCTCCTTTATATTATGTTGCAGCTTCTATTGGTAGCACATTCAATTCTTGGCTTTCCTTAAGATTCCTAATTTCACCTTAGTGTGAGCTACATTGTACTGTTCAACCGAAACAGGAGCCAAGTTTGAACTGAGGTAGGGCAAAAAGAAAGGTAGACATCAAGAGATGTTTTGCTTCTGCTTGAACGAACGTCACAAGATCAAAATGGAAAAGTATCTCACTAAATGATGTCAATAATCCATACACTTTGCCTGAAAGTTTCTATGTCAAAATAGTAGTATCTTCGTAGTTTCCTGACAGCATTTTGTGGTTATTTTAAGTGCATTATTGCAATATTTTGAATGCAGTTTGGCAGCGTGTGTTTAACTCTTAAGAAGACACTTTTCGGCCAATTTCCCGCAAGTTGCGATCGGCGTGGTCTCAACTTTCCTGTTAGTCCCACGTAAGCGAATGTGTTTCAGTTGGCAGTGTTGTGTTTTGGAATAAGCGAAAGAATCAAACTCATCAAACACAATTCACTCGCAATGCAACTGTAAGTTACACTTACATACGGCTCATACTTACATTAAGCGCGGCTCTAGCGTCGTAAGGCCGTCGTGCGTCGTAAGGCGGCTTACAACGGCCGTGTGGCGTCGCTCCCTTGAGCGCAGTATTCCGTGCGAGGCGAGCGCCAAGCCGGCGTGGTCTCGGCGGGCCGTGGCGTCGGTGCGGGAGAGGCGCGTGCAGCGCCCGTGAGCGATGATGTCACTGGGGATCGTGGCGTCTGTGTATCATGTAGCAGCTCAGTAGAGCTCCCGACTCACAGCAGATTCATAATCCAAGGACACTTACTAATCAATGAGATTCCTTTCGTGTCAGTGAATCATCTCGATCACTCTTAGTTGGGAGACAAAGCCATTGATTTAGATAGCATCGATAACATTATCATTAGAGTAGCAACTCGGTCCTGAGTCGTTTAAAAAACGTGGTCCTGAGTCGTTTAAAAAACGTGGTCCTGAGTCGTGTAAAAAACGTGGTCCTGAGTCGTTTAAAAAACGTGGTCCCAAGTCGTATAAAAAACATGGTCCTGAGTCGTTTAAAAACGTGGTCCTGAGTCGTTTAAAAAATGTGGTCCTGAGTCGTTTAATAAATGTTTTCATTGCGTGTCTAGACAAGGCTTTTTTATTTGATAAATTCTAGACATATCAATTGGTCTTTAACCCTTCAGTGTTCGTGCTCAAAATAGGAACCTGAGTGCTCCGAGGAATACAATTGTAATCCATATCAAATACAAAATTACCATTGGCATCAAATAAAATACTAGCATTATTTTACGAACAAATCGTCTTGTAGTGTAAATATAGACGATAAATGGTATCTATAACGTTCATCAGTTACAAATTACTGTTAAATTTATTAGCACGTTGATATATTACAAATTTATGAAATGCTTCATCAAATTGCGTGTATTTTGTATTGAAACAAATATACTAAAATATATGCGAGTAGATGCTACTCGCAAGTCGTGTGCTCAAATGTTATGTTCTCTTGATAAACGTTGCATTACAATTATTAAATAAAGCAGTTAGACAAAATTGTAAAAAATCTGGAGCCTCAGTTCTGAAAGTGTCGTGTAAATGTAAAGCCGACTTGCATCTGTAAAAATGTACCTTTTAATTAACGCATAACTCTTGGGTAACTTTCTCTTAGGCGAAATTTGTGTAATTTCCCTTGTTTGTGTTCTCACTCTTGCTGCTATGATGAAATTTTCCCGCTTGAGGGTACATCTGATGGAATTGCAAGACAAACCAAGGGAGATGTAGAGGATAGTAGATAGTAAACTCTTTCAATGAACAGTGTAAATACCTAAGAAATGTAATGTTTGAGATTCGTTCACTTGATAGAACCCTTTGCTACTGGACAACCGAATTCAATATTTTTACCAATCAATTTGAAAACACATAGTTTTGCCTTATCCACTATTTTGTTTCCGAAATAAAAGCTCCAGGGAAGTAGTTCCATACAATTTGCTGAAATTGTATTGGGAAATGTTCAAGGGGTTGGACTAGCCCCTTTAAAGCATGCAAGTTAGTTTTGTTGAAGCGAATTGCACATGAGATTGTCCGGGAATCGCACCCGGGCCTCCTTGGTGAAAGGCGAGCACCTTCCGTCCTTTGTTATAAAAACATTGTATTTACGAAATTGCATTTGTGTTCAAAATCAGTGGTGCATTTTTCAATCTCAAACTCTTTATAAATATAATTCTCAATATTTGATACACAACAAATATAATTCACTAGCTCTCTCTATCTGAAAAAGGACATCGGATACTTCCGGAATGCACAAGAGGGACCAAAATAAGAATAATTTAGAATAGCTATATCATCTCACTATATCATCGATATTTGGGTGTCGTCTGAGTGAGTCGTTCAGGAGAAGGAGACCATTTGAGTTTTATTTTGAGGTACAGTATTGGGAAGGAATTAGGATAGGGATATTGCACAGGACGCTTCACAGGGGTTGGACTAGCCCCTTTAAAGCATGCAAACTAGTTTTGTTGAAGGGAATTGCACATGAGATTGTCCGGGAATCGCCCCCGGGCCTCCTTGGTGAAAGATGAGCGACTTCCCTCTTTTGTTGTGAATACATTGTATTTATGAAATTGCATTTCTGTTCAAAATCAGTGGTGTATTTTTCAATCTCTAACTCTTTATAAATATAATTCACAATATATGATACAGAATAAATATAATTTACGAGCCTTCTCTATCTGGGAAAGAACATTGGATAGTCCGCAATGCGCAAGTGGGACCAAAAGAAAAATAATTTAGTATAGCTTTATCGTCTAACAATATCATTAATTTCTGGGTGTCCTCTGAGTAAGTCGTTCATGGGAGAGAGATTAAATGAGTTTTGTTTTGACTTTTATGCTTTTATGTTTATGTTTTGGCAGTTATGCTACTCACCTTATAATATGTATTACCTTAGGTGGGGTTTGTGCATTTTTTCCAAAATTTGAGAAAAGGCAAATGGTCCCAAAGTTGGAGTTGGCAAGATACCTTAAAAAGAGATAGGGTTCTGTGTAAGAAGATATTATCAATTATCTAGCAAACAAATTAATGTTCATTAATTGTGGGAATATTTTTATGTATTTTTTACAATTAGATAACATTGCCTCTTGGTGATTTTGGCAAGGTAGTTGCGAGTTCATGAGCAACATGATCTTAGCTGCACCCCTAGATAGTCTTACGTTTAGATTAAAATCTTCACTTTTTTTGACATTTATTACTTACCACAAAATTAACATGTTTTAAATTTACAAAAACCTTTTAAATCTAAATGCCTAACTATATTAATTACTCTTTGGTTTCATCCATTTCTTAGCCGCATATAGATATTATTGGGCGTTACTGTCCTTGGTCCGGGGAGCCGAGTGGTCAACTACTTAAACATCAAAACACTTTTTACAATTTCATATTACATGTTTACTATTATCATATTGCATGTTTATAATTCTTAGTTTTGTCTTTATTAGGGAAATCATAATCAGAGAATAATCCGTACTGAAAAAAACATATCAATTGCCATACAACAAAATACATGCATTCATAAGTCATTTTATGATTCAATTTCCAGCTTTATGTCACGCTGTGGCCAGGTGGGTACTGCTCATGGGATAAAGTTCGGCACTCCTTATGCGAGACGGATGCGTTTGAAGTAGTACAGACTCTGGTTTCCTTCACTATTCTGACTTTTTACGGGAAGCGCTGTCTCACATTTATTTCTGTGGGTTTGGTTCTGTTTCTTCTCCTCACGTCCTGTATTTTTTGGGGCAGTTCATCTGTTCTTTTGTTCTTATTGCACTGTTGTCGCACGGTTTAACAGTCGCTTCGAACTTGGCGTTGCTGTTAGTTTTCCGCTATTATACGATGGATATGACCTTTGATTTCAACACTAAAAGGAAATTCATAAAATAATATTGCTTTACACTGAGTAGTTTTGCAAGTAGGAAAACAGCAATAAGCCAGTTTACTTTTCAGTATTTAATTGCTTCAAAATGTAATAAAACTGTTAATACTCCATAGGATGTAAGACAATGGATGGTCGGGTAAGAGATCATGTGGCTACAGGGCAACAATGAAACATCTAATTATTGCACTTGCATAAGTATTATAATTTTAATAATAATTATAATATAATAATAATATATAATTATAATAATATTATAATAATTATTATAATTGCATATTGCATCTAATTATTACATTAAGTGGATTCAATTACACTACTATGTTTAGAATTCATATACTCTTCATGAACTAATACCACATCCTGTTGTTAAACTTTATTTGTTTTTGATTCGATATTGCATATAGTTCGTCTACTGCTGTCACGTCCATTCATAATTTGTAGAAGTCACTCCATACGCATTTCAGCCTGCCATGTCTAGAACTAGTCTCCCTCCTCGATGTTCGAACACAAAATATTAGATATTTTGAGTAATTAATTCTTGAATGTAAAACCGCTTCTATTCACTAGTTGATATAACGAAAAATTAATTTGTAACATTGTAACTTTCAAATATTAAATATTTTTGGGCACTTTATTCACCCTCTTCTCTTATTTCTACTGGCACATTTTCGTCCAGAATGTTTATAATGTGAGATTCTTCCTGTTGCTGTACAGGTTTGATCCATTTCAATTGAATTATATTGCAATTTTTGTTTTTGGTTGCCCTCGTAATTACTGGATTTCCTTGTCATTCCTAATAATGATCTTATTGTGTGCAACTTTGTACTGTTCATCCGAGAGAGGGCCCAAGTCTGAAACAACCTAGGGCTCCGCTGTGACCTCTTAGGACAGAACCGAACAACAATTGGTTTACTACCTTCATTGTTACTGGCGATACAGGTAAAGGAAGTACTTCTACTGCAATTAGAGAGATACACAGGCGATTAGCATGACATCTGCATTAAGATGGTGCGCTGCGCTGCGCTAACAAAAAGGAAGGTAGACCTAATGAGATGTTTTGCTCCTGCTTACAGAAACGTCACAAGATAATATTAAAAAAGTTTCTCACTAAATGATGTCAATATTCCATACACTTTTCCTGTATGTTTCTATCTCAATACAGTAGTTTCTCAGTAGTCTCCTGGCAGCGTTTTGTGGTGATTTTTTTTTCACTTTCATTTTTTTAAATTTGAACGAGAAATGTAACATTAGGTGTATTCTTCTAATATTTTGAATGTAGTTAGTAAGTACGTATTTAATTCTTAAGTAGACATTTTTGGACGCCTTCGCGAAAGTTACGATTGGGTGGTCTCAATTTTCTTATTATTTTCACGTAAGTGAACGGTCAATGTTTTAGCGTGGGCCGCAGCCCGGAAAACAGCGTCGCCTTTTTGTAGCCGATGCATGCTAGGGAAAAGATGCACATGGAAGGGTGAGAATACTGGGAGATGGATGGAAGCTGCCTGTTGGTGTTACTCCGATACTCGAAATGTTAGAACAATTCTGCCTTTACTTCAGTAGCAGTAGCACCTAGAGATAACGCTCTGGCAATGCCTGCACCCGTTTGCTATTTTTATCAGTTCTGCGAAAGGAAACAATCGACCAAGACGCGGTTAGATGCGATACGTCTGGCATAGATATATTTTTCACATGTAAGCAATCCCGAAATATTTCTGGTTATATTTATCATCTGTTTAGAACTCCTCCCGGATATTCAGTGTTGTTTCTTTCGTTTTTTAACACTTTTCCTATTTCAAACAATATCGAAACGAAATAATTTTTTAATTGTTTTTATTTCAAAATAAACAGTGAAAATACAATCATGGACACTAACATTTAACATTTGTGAAAGTAAATCTTGACAGACAGACAGACAGCACACTATTTTTAGTCTTCATCAAGTCTCTTTAAGCCCTTACAAGAGAATTGAGCATTTTCACTTACGAGTAATCCTCCGTTAATCATTATATTTTACATTACTGGCACGTCTCGTCATAGTCAGTTGTCTAAGAGGACCGCCAGGTAGCATCTCTGTGAAGGAAAACAAGAAGAACGTTATAACACACTTTCGAGTGAGAAAAGTTTCGAGGGAAAGCCTTTGAATTCATATCTATTCACTGAGTACCTTTGTAGAAATTCACTCAACATTGCAAAAATTCACTAAGCTCCTTTGGTTGTAAAATTCCATTGAATTCCTTTGCTTGTAAACACTTTTGAATGTCATTCCATAATTAACATTGTCGACCCACGTAAGACTTAATTAATTTTGTATAAATATTTTCCACTGAATGCGCATTCTGTAGGTAAGAAGGAAGCAAAAGCACTGGTCGGAATGAACATGGAAATTATACGTACAATAAACTTCTACGCCCAAACTAAATATTTGTATGAAGTTTTTTTCCCGTATTATCTTAATATACAAACAAGTGGCCACAAATACTATTTACCAGCAAAACTAATGATATGTTAAGTGCTACATTATTTGATTCTTCCGCTCCTACTCTGTCACAAAAACCTTTGTCGGAACTGGTAGCAAAAAAATTTATTGAGCTAATGTTTGAAGAAACCTCGTTTTAATGAAATGACCCCAAATAAATTGGTTGAAGACAAAGTTTATCTAACCGTTGTGCACAAAAAATTGATATGGGTGTCCCCTATACGCTAAAAACCTGCTTGGCCAATTTAGTTGTAATTTTCACAGATTGTACTTAGTTTTGGTGTATAGGGACTGGTTTCAATGACTTCAAATAGTACAAGGATTGACTTCCGTGTTAGCTGAAGATAATACTTATGCACATTTCATCATCTAAAAATAGCTACCGCCAATGGCGGAATAACACTTAATGGGGGCCGAGGCGATTGTCAATTAAAAAGCTCCACTCTTTTTCATTGTTGATCTCCCTCTTTTCCACGTAAAATACATAATTAATATTCATATGAAAATTAATTAATATATAAAATGATGTACTTACTTTTTGTATTTGTTGTGTCCTATCATTATAATTTATATTTGCATTTATGAGCTTCTTGAAAATTAATACATGTTTCAAAAAATTATAGTATTTTTAGATTTTTAATTATTATTTAAAAAAGTTTAACTAATTTTCATGTCATGTCAGGGGCCCCAAGGCATTTCCCTAGTAATGCGTATTGGATAAGCCACCACTGGTCTCCATGGCTTATAGGCAGCATTCACTAGTGATGCTGAGGAAGCAGGCCCAGATATTAAGTCCGAATCACTGAAGTACGAATTTCTCCAACATGAAATAAACTACTGCTCTCCGCTATTACAACCTCGCAGAAGACGTAGTTTGTTTTAACTCGAAATCAAATTTCAAGTTGAGACTAAATGTTCTGTAATCCAATGTAATCTTCATGTAATCTGTATTTAAATCTAGTCTTCCTAGGACTATCTGCTTTGGCTTTGTTTCACTTCGGTTTCCTTCCACTTCTCTTATCTCGCGTTTTCCCTGCTCCTTCGCGAGTAACGAGATATGCCTGACTCTTGCCGTAATCGGTTTACACGTCTCGAATGATTCGTCAGTAAAGTTGGTAAGTTTGTCAAGTTGCAAATTAATTTCCCTTGATGCGAGGCACCTATTCTTTTCCCGTATTTCTAAGTCTTACTTTGCTCCTACAAAGCACTTTTGTTTACCGACCATTGTCAGCTCCTGGTGTCATACTGCAAGTTGTTTAATTCTCTCGAAAGATCACCATACGCCGTTTGTTTGTCGTGTTTCGTTCTAGTTCATCACGGCAATGAAACTGCCATCCGTGATTCGGACATGAAGTTCGGGTGAGATCGTTTCTTGGTGTGGAAAATATAAGTCGAAATCTTTATTGTTCGCTTGTTGGGGCATTCTTCTCCTATCATCACCTCCATTTACGTCTTTTGCAAAAAGTTAAATGTTCGTTAAATGTTCTTTCTAACTAAATGTAATTTTTACCAATTGTTACAATTATCTGCGCCACTTATTTTTAGCACTGATTATCTCAGAAGGAATTATCTCGAATTGCAAGCAATCATTAAACTATAGAAATTCTCACATGATCTCCAGAAATATTATTTTCGTTTCTCCTCTCTTGACGGCACTTTTGTCGCTTTCTCTTAAGTCACTTCTACTCACCTCTAATTTTGAAATTTTTTGTACTAAACAAATTTCTGTACATAATTTACTCTACTGCACTCATGTTGGGACTGGCAGTATTGCGAAAATTAATGTCGTCCTCAGCGTCGAGCGCCGTCCTCTGGACACTTTTTTATGATGAAGAAAGTGCGGCCGAAACAAATAATTCCGCTTGGACCGCAGGATATTCACCAGTCGATGTAATCAGTGCAAAGACTGATCGTATCCTACAGTAGAGGAGGAGATTTATGAGAATCATTCGCACAATGCTTGGTATAATCGGTTATTATTGGCACAAAACACATTGCTACGAGAAAGCATCTAATTCTTCCACTTGTAAAGTACATATAGTGAATTCAACGCCACTTCCATGTTTAGAATCCAACTGCTCTGCGTGATCTAATACCACCTCTGGGTGGTAAGTTTAAATATATTCAATTCATTATTGTATTTGCTACATCTTCTGTTTTTGATTCCTGAATTTGATCACGTGATTCCTGAATTTGATCTGCTCATTCTGTCTACACTACCTAGTGTTTCAGTCCACCAACTCTAGAACAAATGTCCTTTCGCGTTTTTCTCTCAAAACATTAAGTCTTCTTCCTTTCGTCATTTTCCCCTTAGAAGATTGCCGTTTTCGCCCTCTACAAATCTTGGTCCTCTCACTATCCTGCTTTGGGACCTATGTTCTTCATAGCTTCCTGGATGTATTTTTCCCACTCTTAAAGGGGTCTTCCTCGACTTCACATCTCTGGCGCTTGCCACTTTGTGTATCAATCTGTTTTCAGACATTCTCTGAACTTGTGCATACCATTGTAGTGATCTATTTTCTACGGTCTTCGTAATGGAACAAACTACATTCATTCTTCTCCATATTTCTTCATTTCGCACTCTGTCCCTGCGAATATACTTGGCGTTTTTATTTCTTGGCGCGCGCGGCAATATCTTCACGATGCAATATCTCACGGTATTTCGCGTCTTTCTCAGTTGTGCCGATAGATGTCGCATGACCGCCAGCACTGCTCTAAGTTTAAATATATTCATTTCAATATTGCATTTGCTTCATCCCCTGTTTTCACGAGATTCCTGAATTTGATCTGATCATTCTGTCTACACCACCTTGTGTTTCAGTCCACTATTTCTAGAACAAATGTCCTTTCGCGTTTTCCCACAAAATATTAAGTCTTCTTCTTCCTTTCGTTATTTTCCCCTTAGAAGATTGCCGTTTTCACCCTCCACACATCTTGCTCCTCTCACTATCCTGCTTTGGGACCTATGTTCTTCATAGCTTCCTGGATGTATTTTCCCTCTACAAAAAGAGTCTACCTCGACTTCACATCTCTGGCGCTTGCCACTTTAAGATGTCGCATGATCGCAACTATTGCTCGATATGATCTCGATCATGTGACATCTAGCGGCACGATTATGATGATATTATTATTATTATTATTATTATTATTATTATTATTATTATTATTATTATACCTTATTCACAGTATCTACTGGTCGGTATGTCAACCACACACAGGAATGATGACCAGGTGTGTGGTTGCTTTACTGAAGGTTCAGATGGCTTCTGGCAATACGGCATGTATTCAAAATTACACACTTTTGCATATTATATACATTCCTGGCATCCAAGTGAAGACACTCCAGTGCCGGAAGTGTCATTTTTGGGATCACTCCTGTAGCTGATATTATTATAGGCACAGTTGTCACTTTACTGAAGTTCCACTGAGATGCGACTTCATGGGCGAGATCGGTATACTTCTGGATCTTCTCTTGATATTTTCCCGATATGTTGTGGGTATTGGGGATTGATATATCGATAAGGAAAACCTGCTGATGGTTTCTATCAATGTACGTTATATCGGGTCTATTGCCGCCGACATGTCTGTCAGTGATAATGGAGCGATCCCAGTAGAGTGTGTGCTCACTACTTTCAAGCACATTCTGATGCACATATTTATAATACGGCACGGAAGTGGCGAGTAAGCCCGTTCTCAATGCCAATAATTGGTGTACCTGCTTCGCCACTTCATCAAGCCTCTGTTTGTATTCCAACTGTGCGTGGCTGCTACCCACTTGTCACGTGTTGGATAGTTTCGCTTGCAGCCTCACATCTACACGAGTCGGAATGAATGGTAGAATCTCTCAGAATGTGTTTTCTGTAGTTCAATGTTGGTACCACTTGGTCCTGGATAGCTATCATGAAGGCTTCTGTCTCCGGAAAGAGATCCCCGTGCTGGAGCCATGCGTGCGACGCAGAGATGTCGACTTCTGGTTTACTCAGCTCGTGAGGGTACCTTCCATGCAGTGCCTTCGCTTTCCATAAGGATATCTTCTCTTCCGTTTCAATGATTGGTTGAACAGGCGGATCAAGCTTTTTCAAGTTCAGGACTATAGTTATTATCAACTGCGCTCACTGCTTGCTGAACTCTCCCACAATGTTCCAAGAAGTATCTTCTGAGTGAAGCAATTTGAGAGCTGTGTAGATTTATGAGATCTACAACACCTCGCCCTCCTTGCGACCTTGGAAGGGTAAAACGCTCAGTACTTGAATGGGGATGATGTTTTCGGTGTTGAGTCATAGCGGTTCGAATTGTCCTCTGGAGGTTGTCGAGGTCGGTATTGCTCCATTTAATAACGCCAAAGGAGTATGTGAGCACTGGAATAACAAATGAATTGATGGCCTGCAGAAGGTTTCTAGCAGAGAGTTGAGTTTTTAAGAGTCCATGCAATCGTTTACACACTTCAGTTGTTAGTATGTTCTTAGTAACAGTGTGTTTGATTCGGAGTGACTCTTGGAAACCCAAGTATTTGTAAGTTTCATGGGGTTCCATGAAGGTAATCTCTGGTTCATTATCAGTTTCCAAATTTATAACTTGCATATGACCCCGAATGATATTCACTCTCCTGCACTTATCCAAACCGAATTTCATCTTGATGTTGTCAGTGAACTTCTCCGTCACGTTTATTAGTTGCCGCATATGACTCTCAGTGTCTGCATAGAGCTTCAGGTCATCCATGTAAAGAAGATGTGAGACCTGGAGAAGAGTTGAGTTCCCCTTTTTAAGAGCGATTCCATAATTAGCTGAATTAAGTTGAGTAGACAGGGGATTCAAGGCTAAGCAGAAGAATAAAGGGCTTAAAGAGTCACCCTGGAAAATCCCTCGGCGGATGTGTATAGCATCTGTGTGGACGTATTGTTTTCCATTAGAGAGATACAGTTTTGTATTCCATCGACTCATCGAGGTTTTCAGGAAGTTTTGGATAAACGGGTTTACCTTGTATACATCCAAACATTGAAGGAGCCAAGAATGGGGCACGGTGTCTAATGCTTTAGCGTAATCTATGTAGCATGCGTACAAGTTTCTTTGTTTTGCAAGCACTTGCCCCATAATTACAGAGTCTATAATGAGTTGCTCCTTGCATCCCTGAGATCCAGGTCTACATCCTTTCTGTTCATTTGCTAAGATGTTCTGTTCCTCAATGTGTGTCATCATCATTTGTGAAACACAAGATGTTATGAGTTTGTAGAAAGTTTGAAGGCAGGTTATAGGCCTGTACATCGAGGGGTCTTTAGTGTCACCCTCCTTTGGTAACATGAATGTTCTACCTTCAGTGAGGAAGTAAGGTAGATTTTCTGGATTGTGAAGAAGATGTTGAATTATATTAGCTATATGATGGTGAGTGCTTGTAAATTTTTTCAGCCAATAATTGTGCAGGCCATCACTGCCTGGTGCCTTCCAGTTATGTGCTTTGTTCAAAGCTGCTTGGACAATTTCTACGGTGATGATTGGTTCACCCATTAGAGGAATATCTCGGTGTCTGTCATATTCCATTTCAATCCACGTTTTCATATCATTTACAAGCCCTTTACCCTTTGACATATTCCTGTAGAATGCTTTCTGGTTTCTGTTAAAAAGAGAATTCTGTTGTTTCCTCGTAGTGCAGTTTTGTTAACGCCAAAAGCTTTTGTCGTAGGGTGTCAAGATGTTCTGTTATTGTTGAATTCAAGGGCTCGTGCTTCGTATGTATTTTTGTATTGATAAGGATGTTATTCACCTTTCTTCTCAGTTTTTCTGAGGTATTTCCTTTTTTAAATTGCGTGAGTCTCCCAATATCTCTCCTAGTGCTTTCTATACGATTCACTAGCCGTCTTTCCCAAGGTGGCATTCTTTTTTCACTTCGATCATTGTGGGCAGTTGCTACGCGGCTGAAAAGCTTGGAACCGTTACATCTTGAAGCCACAACCGCAGCACAGAAAATTGCTGTGTGTGCTTCGAAAGATGGTCTTTGTTGTAGATGTTGTGGCAGTACTTTCTCATTCAAGACGCTGATTGCTCTTGCTAATTTCGTCGAGCAATTTTGTCTGGGAATGAGATGGCGGTTCAGTGGGTCAGTTCCATCAAATTCTGCAAGTGCGACTGCAAATTCATTGCAAATTTGCACCTCTTCACTACTCTTATCATCCATCCTTTCTGACATGCTTGTCCCATTGTCATCCTGAGTTTGCACAGCTGATATCTCCACTGCCCTCAGATTACTAGGTTCTGAGGAGTTAAGCATTTTTCTCACTTCTTCCTTGATTGCTTCCAAAACTGGTGCAGAGGAGATTTTTCTGAACAATTGCTCGACGCTGGTCCGCTATTCTTTGCTCACTAACTTCAGAATCAGGGAAACGGTGAAGAAATCTTTGATGTAACTTTTGTCGGTAGGCCGTAGTGTCAGTCTCCATTTTGGTAATGGTGTAGTATTCACGCATGATGAAGGTATTTATTTCTGTAGTTCACTTCATCCTTCTGCGTTGCCTGCCTGCGGCAGTGGTCTCTGGAAGCAATAGATTGCTTCTCTGGGAAGCTCTTGCGGCAGGTGCAGCTGTAAGTGGAGATGGATGGGTGCTGCTATGTTCGGATGTAGTATATTCGGGGTTATCCCCGATCAGGGCCCGCCTGTTCAGCTCCTAAACACCACCGGCTCGCATGCTGTCACCTCCAGCGGTGGCTCAGAAGGTGCCCCGGCGCTCCCCAGGCAGCCGCTGCATTTCCGAGGCCTTACGACGCATATTCCGTGTCTCCATATCTATATGGGTGTGCCATCGCCCTGTTTGCCGCCAAATTTTCTGACGTTGCCCGTCTCCCACGTGGCTAAGTTCTCAATTGCTCGGACGTAGGGCTGGACTTTGGGAGAGATTATTATTATTATTATTATTATTATTATTATTATTATTATTATTATTATTATTATTATTATTATTATTATTATTATTATTTTTTCTCGTTAATCGGCCGACTAGGACCACGCATGCAAGCATCCTGCAATTACCGTGGCTCAGTTTTTATTTATTATCGCGGTGGCAGGTGCTTGCAACAACTTTTTGGGGGGACCAGCATTTTTAGCTGGATCCGTTTTTTATACCCAACGGTTGTTAGCCCTGGGGGTATGGAAGATGAAATGATGATATGATGATAATGGGGGTGAAAGGACAACAGACATACACAAACACAAATACACCCATGCCCGAGGCGGGACTCGAACCCGCGAACTTCTGGTCCGAAACCACTCCGGCACTACTGCCTTAGCGATCTCGGCCATCTGATCGGCCCATTATTATTAATTATTATTATTATTGTTATTATTATTATTATTTTTCCTCCGTTACTTTTATGTATATAAGTCGTAAGTTGAAGTACGTAAGTCGTTGTCAAGATGCCGCCATGTAGAGTCTCCGTGTACGCGCCTTTTTCCTACGCGCTTCTATGTCACTACCCAGCGGCCAGAATTGGAAAGAAATGAGAAAAGAAGTCGAATTTAAGACACTTCACAGGTGTTTGAATAGCCTTGGTGGAGTAGGTAAACTCGTTTTGTCGGAACAAATTTCACAAGTGATTGTCTAGGAATCGCACCCCGACCTTCTTGGTGCGAGCGACTTCGCTCTGAGCCTGAGTTCTGAGTCAGCCCCAAGTATATATATATATATATATATATATATATATATATATTGTGACGTACCTGATTGTCGGTACTTTCCACTGCAAATATCAAGGTTATAAAGGACGGGTGTCTTACTCGTGAATGGGTCTTCAGAGAGAATTGATAATACATTGGTAAATCAAAGTAATAAATTAGTATAAACACAAATACAGTTTATTCATAAATCAACGTCTAATACACCTGATTAAATACATAAGACCTCGATGTCTTGGTACCAAGATTCTAGTTACCATATAATCTTATCGTACCTGGGGCCCCATTAAGTAATTCGACTGTCGCAGCTGCTCGCCCTCGGCGACGGCGACCGTTGACCTTCACCGCAGCTCGGCGTCCCCAGGCGGTTGGTGACGCAGACACGTGCCTCGCCGGTCTGCAGTGGCGGCGACGAGAATTCCTCGGCCGCAATCCGGGATGTTTCCGCTCTCAGTTCCACACATACACACTCACAGCATCTCCTGGATGTCCATTTCGTTCCATCATATACTTGGATGACGTCGCAGCACTCTTTCTCAGTTCATTTCTGCTCCCCTCTTGCAACCGTCGAGCCGTGCCGGCATTCATTACATTACTCACTATTCTATTGTTCTTTCCACTGCATTCCTTATCACAAACGCAATTTAGAGTATCTACGGGCTAATCTCTCCCGACTTCCACGTTATCGGCTTCTAATCAACGATTCTATAAACCTAACACTGTTTCACGTTCTTCGTCATCGGTAATGTCCTGCTCTGCTTACAGCTAACCGTGTTTTTCCGGCCACTTTCTTCCACTCGCTCTCAGCAACTGTCCTCAACGGCCGTCTCCCGGCTACTGCTTTCAACCGTCGCGCTCGACTCGTAACGGCCGAAATCCCCCCCTCTCTCGCTAGGCCACGGCGGAGGCACCGTCCACTTTTCCCCCCACCGTTTGTCCTCGCACCTGCCGCTCTGCCGCGCAGTTCAAAATGAGTAGTAATTATACTCCTGTACTTCTTATCTTTAATTACGTATGGAAACGCTTCCGCGTTTCATCATGTATATATATATATATATATATATATATATATATATATATATATATTATTTTCGTTTTGGCCGACTAGGACCACGCAGGGCAAGCAACCTGCCATTACCGTGGCTCAGTTTTTCATTTTAATATCACGGTGGCAGGTGCTTGCGAACACTTCTTTGGGGGGACCAGCATTAAGCTGGATCCGATTTTTATCCCCCAGGGTTGTTAGTCCTGGGGGTATGAAAGATGAAATGATGATGATAATGAGGGGTGAAAGGACGACACACTCATACAAACACACACACAAATACACCCATGCACGAGGCGAGACTCGAACCCGCGATCTTCTGGTCCGAGACCACTCCGCCACTACTGCCTTAGCGATCTCGGCCATCTGATCGGCATATATATATATATATATATATATATATATATATATATATATATATATATATTGTGACATACCTGGTGGTGCCGGGTATCTTCACTTCAATATAACACTAAGAGAGGGTGTCTTTTACGTGAATGGGTCCTAGGATAAGTCGGTGCAACGTTGGGGAAGTTATTCATACATAGAAATACAATTATGACAAGATTTATTTTAAATCAAAGTTACTATTTACATAATCAGACACCGTTTTTATACTCCGCCTTGGTACCAAGATTAAGAGTAAAATACAACTTTCATACCTTCGGGGCCCCGTTTGAATACCTATGAGGTTCGTCGAGCCGCTCGTGCCGACAGGGTTGTCGACCTCTGCTACTGCTGCGGGCCGTCGGCAGCAGATGGCGTGGTGATCATCCACGGCTGATGCTCCAACAATTCTTCCCCGAACAGGATCTTGATACCTCGGCTGCGCACCTTCCTCGAATCACTGTCCATTAGGGGGTTTAATTACACGACCCCCGCCTACTCCGTATACTGGTCACAGTTCTGTACCGCACGCTTTCAAGAATGTTCCCTCCGCACCAACTAATAAGAGCGACGACAATTATTTTACCAACACTAATCTTTTACTATACTGATACTTCTAATGTTCTGTTTACATGTCCATTACTTTGCGATTCCTAATCACATAACTATGTCGCGTATTACATGCGTCCATTCACTAGCGGAGAGCCCTCGCTTCACGTCCGCACTGGTCGCCGCTCTGCTAACGTCTGCCGCTGTCGCTGTTCTGCCCACGGCTCTCGTCCGCGATTCTCGTAACGAACTTTTGCACGTGTGCGATGCCCAGTTCCAACCGAAATTCACACGCTAGCCTCCCGGCGGCGGTGGCACCGTCGGCGGAGGCATCCGTTGCTCGCCGGCCCCGGCGCGCCGCGCTCAGCGCGCGCACCGCGCAGTTCAAAATAGCAATTGGTTTCTTACACTAATGATCTAATTAGTGTAATGAAACACATATTATGGGTTTCATCACCCCCCCCTTTTCTTTTTTGAATTTTTTCCGCTTCTGGAAAAATTCACACTAACAACATCGTCACTGCCGATGGTCGCACTGTCTTGCATATTGCTAAAAGCCCTATATACACTTATAACCTAGAATCGACTTATCATGTGATTACTTATATTAACACTAATATTACACATATTTACACTTCACTATTTTCCATTCCTATGGGACAAGGTCTTAAGTTATGGAAATTGTAGTGTCCCACCACTTCTCGTTTGTTATTGAGTAACTTAGCCACATTCTTGTCCGTAACTTTATCTATCACATATGGTCCCTCATATAATGGGAAAAATTTTGCATACAGCTTCAAATTCGGGTTTGATACTTTGGGAACTCGTAGTAACACTAGTTGCCCTTCACTGAACTTGTGGATCTTCTTCTTTACTTTAGATTTCCTTTCCTTCCCCGACTTCACTAGCGCTTGGTAGATTTGTTCTGATGTTTTAGCTGGTTCCTGCGATATCTCAGGTCTTTCCAACGCATATAAAATATGGGGCGGTTTGGTTTGGAAATGCGCTTCCCATGGGGAGATTCCTGTGCTATCGTGCGGGATGTGGTTCAGCCATCGGTTAATGTCCGGAATTAGTTTGTTCCATGCTGTATGGTCATGTTTACAGTACGTTCTAAATAGCCTCGATAGCTCTCTCATTATTCGTTCAGACGGATTCGATTGAGGATGCCGCACCGACGAGTGAATGGGAATTGCCCCCATACTGCATATTCCTTCTTCCCACTTCTCACTTGTGAACATCGTTCCATGGTCCGATAATATCCTTTTATATGAACCAGCGATCTGCATAAACCTTTGCACTAACTTTAAACAATTCCTAGAATTTACCTTGTTGATGGGATATACTTGGACAAATTTTGAAAAGACGTCCATGATTACGAATATATATTTATTACCGTGCTCTGCACGGGGCAGTGGTCCATACACGTCCAGTGCAGCCAAATCATTTCTCTCTGTTGGTATAATGTTCTGCATTGGGCCGTCATACTTCCGATTGGTATGTTTTACCTTCAGACATGTCATACATGAGTTGATCACCTGCCTAATTTGTTTCCGCATTCCTTTCCAATAGCAAAGGGACTGTAAAACTTGGCAGATTTTTTCTGCACCGAAATGTGCCAATGATGTGTGCGCAAATTTGATCAATTCCTTAGTGCAAGCCTGAGGTATCCAGATCCTCCATATTTCTGGGTTGTCCTTTGTCTTAATTAGTACAGCTTCCTGTACCACTTTCCACCTATCCTCCTTTTGTTGTAACGTTGCGAATTCCGCCTCTTCTTCCGCCATCTGACCTTGCTTGAATCTTTTGATTTTGCGGATTTCGCCGTCACTTTCTTGTAACCTAATGAGGTCGTTCCAGTCGAATAAAGGTGATCTCGCAATTCCTAAATCGATCGCCATGACGTGGAACTCCCTGGCGTTAGCGTACTTATTGTCCCTGCCTGGTTCATGTCTGCTTAGAAGATCCGGTAGATGGTTTTGGGTCCCGCGACAATGTTCTATGTCGAATGAGAACTCCTGTAGTGCGAGTACCCATCTATGCAGTCTATCGTTTTGCAAGTGGCATCTGCTTAAAAATGTGAGCGCTTGATGATCCGTTCTTATTGTGAAGTGTCTCCCTTTCAGGTAAGGTTTAAATTTTGCTACAGCCCATATGATAGCGTTCGCCTCTTTTTCCGTGGCCGAAAATCGGAGTTCGGGTCCTTTTAACGTTCTACTGGCTATTGCTACTATTTTCTCCTGATTGTCAAATACCTGGTATAACATCGCACCCATGCCAAAATCGCTACTGTCTGTCTGAACCACGCACTTCTTTGAAAAGTCCGGATGTGCAATAAAACAACTCTTATAAAACATTTCTTTAACTTTCTCGAATGCTTCTTGATATGATTCATCCCACTTCCATTTTCTGTCCTTCTTTGTTAATTGGTAGAATGGATGCATCGCTTCCGCAAATTGCGGGCAGAATCTGGCGTAATAGTTACAGGTGCCGATGAATCTGCGTACCTGCTTGATTGTCTTCGGTGGTGGTATCTTCTTGATCTCCTCGATGGTTTCCGGCTTCATACTAATTCCATCTGTGTTTATCACGTAACCCAGGAATTCTATTTTCTTTGTAAACCAGCTTGATTTCTTCACGTTCAATACCAAATTGTTTTCTTTCAGGATGTGAAATAACTCTCTTAGATCTTCAAAATGCTGATCTATTGATCTGGCCTGCAAAACTATGTCATCCACATATGTTGTAATCCTATTTTGTAGCTTCCCTTGCAATATTTTGTCAACACATTGAATCAATGCGGCTCCGCTATTTCGTAGTCCGAATGGCACTCTGCAAAATACATAACAGATTCCTTCGAATGCAAACCCTGTATATTGCTGATCCTCTTCCGCCACTTGCATTTGCCAATAGGCTTTACTGAAATCGGTACTGGAGAAGACGATGTTCCCTCCGAACCTCTGCAATACTTCCTCCACCGGTAATGGAGCATCCCTATATGGTTTTGTTACCGCATTTAGTCTTCGAGCGTCCAGGCATAATCGTATTCCTCCATCTTTCTTTTTGACGATCACGATTGGGTTGGTGTAGGATGTCTGTGCCTTTCTTATAATTCCATCATTCACCATTATTGCCAATAATTCTGCGACATCTTGCTTCAGCGCAGCTGGTATCGGATAATTCCGCTGTCGAAATGGCGTCGTATCCGTCAGTTGTATTCGAAATGTGAATCCCTTGATTGGGGCGCGATTCTTCTGGAAGACTTCTTTATTTTCCAACAGCAGCTGCAGTAGTTGCTCTTTGTAACGCGTATTTAATACCTCAATTTTCTCCGTTTGCTGCCTCAGCTGTTCTTCTAATGAATCTTCCGCCATTACGCCCGTACACGCTTCGTATTCTTCGTCCATCCCCAGGTCAAATCCTACCGCCTGGCTCCCCAGTTCTACCACCTGCCGTTCTAGATCTATAATTGCTCTGTGATCGACCAGAAAATCCGTCCCTATGATTACCGAATACAATAATTTTTTGACTACCAGGGCCACCATCTCATATACTTGGTTGCCAATCCTGGCTTGAAACATGATTTGTTTTGTGATGGGGCTTGACTTCTTCTGAGTTGCCCCAATCACATACGCCCTATTCATAGGCAAACACATTACTTCTTTTCCTGTTGCTTTTAACTCCTCATACATTTCTTCTGATACTACTGTAGTCGTGCACCCTGTATCCACTAAAGCTTCTTTAATTATACCTTCACATTCTATCGATATCGTGGGACATTTCCTGATTCTGACCGCTGAGTTCTTACATCTCCGCCACGGTTGGGTATCGTAGGTTACCGGCTGCATAGCGTTTATGGAGACCGCGTTTACGTCATCGATTTCCGCGTCCGCAATGGGGCCACCTATCACCGCGGACTCTATTAGTTTAAATAGTGTCCTTGATCACTACTTGTGCTAGGCTGTGCTAATCGGTCGGGTGCATTCCCGCCCCCGCCTCGCGTCTCCGTACGGTTTGAATTAGATCTGTTCCAGTCCGGTCTCTGGTTCCCCGGCTCTGGTCTCCATCCGTCTCCCCCTCTTCCGCGTTGGTTTCTCTGGTAATCGTTGCTCCTATCATTCCCTTGCCCCTGGTTACGTTCCGATCTAACCATATTAACGTTCCCTTCATTTCTGTTCTTTGGTACGCCTGCAAATGTCAAGTCGTACCCTCCTAACACATTCTGGAATCTTTCCAGGTCGGTGTGCTGCACACTACGTAAAAGATTCTGCACCGTAACTGGGAACTGTCTCGTCAGTACGCATATTATTTCCTGATCGCTCATCGGTGGGGATAGCGTTTTGTATTCCATGATACGCCTTGTTGCGTATTCCCGCAAGCTTCCCATCGACTGGTTGTAATGATTATTCATTAAGCTGATTTTAAAATTAATTTGAATTTCCTCATTCCAGTACCGCTCAAGGAATCGATCTTTAAATGCCTTTACTGAATCGGGGAACTCATCAAATGTATCAGCCCATATCCTTGCGTTCCCTTCCAGCATTAAATATAACAGTTGTATTTTACACCTTTCCGAAGCATTGATGACAGCTAAATGTCGTTCTGCCGCCTTCATGAATATGCACGGATTCTCTTTCCCGTCTCCTGAGAATTTTAGTGATCTTGGAGGGGTAAATGGTACCGTCCCGCTTGCTGCAATTGGGGATGCCTTGCATTCTTTTATTTGTTCAATCTCTGTTCGTAGTAACACAACCTTCTCTTCGCATTCCCGCTTATTTTCCTGCATTTCTTCCTTGACTACCAATTGTATCCTTTCAATTTTCTCGTCCTGCTTAGCGGTTCTATCATCTAATTGCTGATATAGCTTATTCTCTAATTCTCCCCCCAGATTGATTACTTGGGATTCTAACTCCTTTTTCTGTTTCCCTAATTCTTCGGCAGTCCATTTTTCATGAATTTCTACCCGCTCCGTGATTTTGGTCATCTCATTCTTCGTTAACTCAATTTGTTCTTCAGCGCGTCCTATTCTCCCACTTAATTCCTCTTGTAATTTGCTGATTCGTTCCTCGAATTTCCTATCCTGTTCATCTAATCTCCCATTCAATTCTTCCGCCAACTTCCTATTCTGCTCCTCTGTGAATATTTTCTGTTCGTCTGATTTCCTATTCAGTTCTTCCAATATCTTCCTATTCTGTTCTTCGGCCCACTTCTTCTGATCTTCTGACTTCCTATTCAATTCTTCGGTCATCCTGCTCTGTTCTTCCCCCCTTTTGCTCTGTTCTTCCAACATTTTCATCATCCTCTGCATTAAATCTAAATGGGTATCTTTTCCACCCCCCCGATTTGGATTTCCTGCTGCCTGGTTCATCGGCGTTGATGTCACGTCTACTTCGTTATTAAAACTATCCCCTGACGTATCATCCAACCGACTCCCAATTCCACTATCCCTGCTTTCCGATGACATGCTATTATCGATTCCTACATCTATTTCCCCTACTTCATCCGCCTTTTCTTCCCGGTCCAGCACTACATTTTGCGCCTCCATTCTGTTGCTTTGAGCTGTCCGATCGATTCTCACTACACTAAAATACCGCACAAATTTTCCACTTGCCTCACCTACCAGCGATATCACAGTTATCCTATGAAGTAACTATATCCGCCACAACACTGTATCCTTCGTGAATGGATTAATTCACACCTATTTCAATTGCTAACTAATGACGGACAACCCTCACTCACCACCAAAACACAATAACACTAATTCAATAGCCATATAAATTTCCACTCACCTACCAATGCATAAACATAATCCTTACAATACATAATATTATTACTATTGAAACACATATACACTGCTAATAGACTCATTAATACTATTACACAAAAATGCTTTCAAATTATAATAAATCCCTTATTAATTGAAATTACTTTTCAACGCACTTATTGCTATATTATGTACATAATCATCGTTCACATTTGCATGTCATATCTCCTCCCTGAATTTTCCTCAATAATACCATATAGATATTCACAACAAATATTCACACTGCTGGTATATATTTCCCAACCTGGTATCTTTTCTAATAAATTCCCCACACTTTACCATCACCAATAGATAGTGCACTACTGAGTGAATGTTCCCATCAAAAAAACAATTTTGTGCATAATTTGTACAACACTATTAACCACCTTTATATTCTCATGAGAATTATTGCTACTTCCCCATTTCTTTGATTTCCATGTTATAAAAAAAATTGCCAAGCAGTTCAAATATTATTAATATGTCTTACAAAACTTGGAATTCACATTATATTATTTGTAACATGTACATGTATAACCTTCATAACCTCAGTAACTACAATATTAACTATATATTGGATGCTCACAAATAATTGCCTATGTCAGCCCGCAATTAATTACGCAACAACATTTTTGTGATTATCAACATTTTATTATGCTTACTTGACTTGTGCATGTTTTTGCTAACACATGTATTGTTATTTTTTTTTTGTACTCTATAATAATACACTATGCACTGCCTGCTTCTCATCTATACCCTGCATTACTATACATCCATTACATGCACATTATTTTCCAACATTTCACCAACTTTCCTAAGGCCGCATTTCTTAACTATACGTTTTCCACTTGTTCGGGCGCCAGCTGTGACATACCTGGTGGTGCCGGGTATCTTCACTGCAATATAACACTAAGAGAGGGTGTCTTTTACGTGAATGGGTCCTAGGATAAGTCGGTGCAACGTTGGGGAAGTTATTCATACATAGAAATACAATTATGACAAGATTTATTTTAAATCAAAGTTACTATTTACATAATCAGACACCGTTTTTATACTCCGCCTTGGTACCAAGATTAAGAGTAAAATACAACTTTCATACCTTCGGGGCCCCGTTTGAATACCTATGAGGTTCGTCGAGCCGCTCGTGCCGACAGGGTTGTCGACCTCTGCTACTGCTGCGGGCCGTCGGCAGCAGATGGCGTGGTGATCATCCACGGCTGATGCTCCAACAATTCTTCCCCGAACAGGATCTTGATACCTCGGCTGCGCACCTTCCTCGAATCACTGTCCATTAGGGGGTTTAATTACACGACCCCCGCCTACTCCGTATACTGGTCACAGTTCTGTACCGCACGCTTTCAAGAATGTTCCCTCCGCACCAACTAATAAGAGCGACGACAATTATTTTACCAACACTAATCTTTTACTATACTGATACTTCTAATGTTCTGTTTACATGTCCATTACTTTGCGATTCCTAATCACATAACTATGTCGCGTATTACATGCGTCCATTCACTAGCGGAGAGCCCTCGCTTCACGTCCGCACTGGTCGCCGCTCTGCTAACGTCTGCCGCTGTCGCTGTTCTGCCCACGGCTCTCGTCCGCGATTCTCGTAACGAACTTTTGCACGTGTGCGATGCCCAGTTCCAACCGAAATTCACACGCTAGCCTCCCGGCGGCGGTGGCACCGTCGGCGGAGGCATCCGTTGCTCGCCGGCCCCGGCGCGCCGCGCTCAGCGCGCGCACCGCGCAGTTCAAAATAGCAATTGGTTTCTTACACTAATGATCTAATTAGTGTAATGAAACACATATTATGGGTTTCAATATATATATATATATATATATATATATATATATATATATATATATTGATTGCTTCCCATCTTATCTTTATAAACATTTCTTCCATTTCTACAACAAAACTTCCCAAAAGTTATTCATGTGATTAAGCCTGGCTGGTAGTTCAATGAAATTCACATTGAGATGAGAAAACGAATCCATTTTTGTCCTGGCAGATCTTATGGCCTGCTGAAATATCCAAGCAACTAAACGAAATTTTGTCGCAACTGGCAAATAAGCGTTTTTCATGCAGATTGTGGTAGTCTGTTGCCATCATTCGACCAATTATGCTAGGGATTTTGCCCCTCTGCTACTGCACCTACGTCAAACCATAATTCATCGTCCTTCCTTCTCTCTTTGTAAACATTTTCCCGTTCTTTCTGAGTTCTTGCCAAAATCGATGAGAAGCATCCTAATTCAATTAGTTTCTTCACTGAACACTACTCGTTTACATTCCTTAGCTAACGCCACATGTTATTGTGCCCATTCTCAGGGTTGGTCAGCATTTAAATACTTGTATTTGCAATACGTATTTTAAATACATTTTGTATTCTCGTGAAGATGGTCTCTCTTCCTTAAAAGCAGTAAATTGCTTCTTCTCCAACTAGGCTGACTAGTCCAAGCTGATTACCTATACATTTCCCATCAGCTCGTCATTCTCATATAAACAACGGACTGATAAAACAGTGTTCAAAAGTTGTAAGAATGCCGTAGAGCAATCTAGTAACACAAAAGTTGTATTACTTCACGAAAAAAAAATCCACAAGTAACATTGAGCTATTTTCATATAAACCCAACTTTATAATTCAATTTAAAAAAAAAGATCTCAACAAGAATTTGGCAAATTGCGATCTTTCGTAAACCCTTTCATTTCTTTTCTATCTGCTCACACGAATTAATCTTAACTTTTCAGTATTTTTTCCATCATCATCTATCTGAACTTTTTTCGACCTGAAAACTATTTTTCTTTAAGGAATGAAACCAATGAGAGAAGAATCTATGTGATTTAGAATTAGACGGCAATCTTTGCCAATAGGTGCTTTTAATCCACCAGAACCTTCTCTGTCTCTCCAACAGTAATTTTTGGTACGGTTTTGGTTTACCCACACCTCATTAAGGTAAAAAGAATCGCACGTTTTCTTATCGCGCCCATTGTTCTACTCTGTCCACGCGAATGTTGCAGCGCTCAAATAAAAATAATCATCCCTCATTGCATTCTTAAGTTCGAAACCGACGTTCGTTAAATTGAGGAGCATTTAACTCTTGTTTCCAAAATATGTCATGCAATTTCCACTGTGTCGTGGAGTTTTCAGAAGATTTTCTGCGTTTGCGAATTCTCTCTTTGCGTAGATGTCAAATATGTAGCGTGCCTAAGTGTCTGTACTGAATTGGTCGGCGTCAGGCAAGAAGGCTGGTCTCTTGTCTGCCGAAATTTTTCATTCGATATTTTCCTCATCTCAACATTACTTTTTTCGATCATATCAAACTAGTGATGCTATCTAGTGGGGCAATGGGGCTCGTATCTTTTGTAGCAGCAGTGTCATGAAACGCAGAATATCAATACTTATTTGTGACGTACTTTAAAAAGGAAATTGCATTGATAATGAAAATACTGCTAAATTTCCATATTATCATATAGTAATTTAGATACATATTACTTCTAAGAACTTCTGTTGCCATGCCACTACCAGATAAAATTAGAAGAGATTAACGAGCTCTCCATGTTTCATCTGAGGACGGCGTTTGTCTCTTTAGTAGAATTCATCTTATTGTACTTGTTTTCCTAAATACAATTGCCGAATCTAATGTTAATTTTATTTGTTACCATCGGAGTGCTTTGATAATGTAGAAAAGTGGCGCTCTGACGGCCTCTGTCCTGAATCCAAAGCCGCCTCAAACATCGAAATCAGATAAAATATCACATCTTAATGTGGAATGAGACAGAGAAATGAAGATCGTCAGTAACGTGAGAAATTCTATTCGCTGATCTGCAGACTTCGTCTCTTTTAAGATATTTCCCTTTTCGCTGTTTTATATAGCGTTGTCATGCAAAAAACATGTGTGAAAATACGCGTAATTCATAAGGACTTGTACCTATAAAAAGAAAATTTTCTTCAGAATTTTTCCTTCAAAAGTTTCACCTGCAGCATTTGTGAAAACACTAGGAAAAAGTCAGAGTATCTGAGGGACAGTAGTGTTTGATTTGGCCAACAAAACCCTTAAACAGAAAAGAAAGTGGTGCTTCTCATTACATTCGTATCCAATAACATTTCATTCAGCAACAATCAAACGGTCATTAAGGGTCAAAACTGTATAGTTGGCGCCTAAGACAAAGACCTTACGGTAGGAGATCGATATAGATATTATCATACTCTAAACATTTCCCCATTGTTTGTGTGCATTCAGCATCTGACATTTGCCAACCAGAGGCGATAGTGCTAACTTCACCAGCTCTCGAAGTCGCGTGTTCTGGATAACTCTGTCCATTGTTTTTTTGGCGCATGCGGTGGAAATGATGGTTCAATTTTGTATTCGGACTCTGTTCATGCGAAGATTTGTTGCTTTGTTCATTATCCTCGTGTTGTCGGTATGGGTCGCGGAGCTCAAGAGGAATAGGAAAGTATATTTTCATAATCACTTCCATGTAGTTGTACCATTGTACAATTTTTATGTAGAAACTTAATCTTCTGTTTTTGCCTTCTTGTGAACAAATAATGTTTTATGTGTCTGATTATAGTGAATAAACTATGTTCGGTGACAGGCAGCATTTCTAAAATCGATCGTGTATTTATCAACATTTAGGGTGTCAGTTCTCATCAATAGTTTTGTTGATAACATTTTGAAATATAATTTTTTTGGATTGTCAGTTACTGAGAAGCTTATATTGTAATAATTTCTAATTAACATTAGTAATAAGTAATATTTATTGAGTCACATATACAATTACAATCGTGTATGACGAGTCAATATGATGCCTTGGGTGGAGAGAGCGAAGTTATATTACTGTTCAGGAGCAAACAAGGGACCATCTCAGCATTTGCTCAAAGGACCAGGGAAACTGAACAAAACCTGATCGAGATGGGGTCATTGGCCTAGAAATACAATACTTGTTACAGTTAGATTAAGATATTATACAGTAGATAAATTATCTGCTAATAATTAACATTAATAATAATAATTACATTAACAATAATAATTACATTAACAATAATAATTACATTAACAATAATAATTACATTAATAATAATAATTACATTAATAATACATATCAATTATGTTTGCAACTACATCAAATTTTACAATAGTAGTACATTCTATATTTATAACTTGAAATGGTGAGGAGGCAAGTTTTGACCAGTTTTCTTCTTCTTCTTCTTCTATTCTCCCTCTATTTCACAGGATCATTTTCAGCTTGAAACAGTTCATATGAAACAGAAAGTCTAATGGAATAAGAAATTCTTGTTTATTTATATTTTTTAAGGGAAATGTTATTTGAAAATTCCTTTACACTGTAGAACATGTTGTTAAGCAGGAAAGCTTTCAATTTACTTTTAAATGTATGAATTGTGTTTATGTCTTTGATATCATTGCCTAGTTTGTTGTAAAGTGTAATGCCCTCTATTAGTGTACTTTTTTGATAAAGTGTAGTTTCAGAGTGGGGAACATGTATCCTTTTGACGGGTGTTGTAGTTATGTACATCAGAATTTAAAGTAAAAGTGTCTTTGTTTTCCATGAGAATTTTCTTTGTGAAGACCACTATTTCAAATATGTACATGCATGGTAGAGGAAGAATCCTTAGTTTATTAAACAAGGGTTTGCATGACTCCAGCTTATGAGTGCTGGTCATTGTTCGCAGTATTCTTTTTTGGATAATAAATGTGCGAGTGCTTTCAGGGGCATTTCCCCAGAATATTATTCCATATTTTAGGTGTGAGTGCACATTTGCAAAATACATTGTTCGAAGTGTCTCAATGTTGGAGCTTGACCTGAGGGTGTATAGGGCATAGCAAGATTTGCTAAGCTTCTTGTTAAGATTTGATATGTTAGTGTTCCATTTTAGGTTTTCTTGAATTGTTAGGCCGAGGAAGGTAGTTTCATGAGATATTGTTACAGGGTTATTGTTTATGAGCAAATGCTGTGAGAGTTTGTCTTTACATCGAGGATTCATGAAATTTAGAGAGACTGTCTTGCTGGTGTTTATGATGAGTTTGTTGTCTTGAAACCATTTTACTAGTGCTTGCAAAGTTTTGTGAGTTTCTTTTTCTAATGATTGTTGTGTTTTTGCTTTGATGATGATGTTTGTGTCATCTGCAAACAAAATTATTTTGTTGTTCCTTAAAGCCAAAGGCATGTCATTTATGTATATAAGGAATAGTATTGGCCCAAGGATGGATCCTTGCGGGACTCCACAATTTATTATTTGAGGACAGGAGTAGTATGAGGAGATTTTGTTTTCTTTAGTGTGTTGGAGGGCAACTATTTGTCTACGGTTTGATAAATATGATTTGATCCATTGGCCTGCAATGCCTCGAATCCCTAGCATTTCTAGTTTTCTTAAAAGTATATGATGGTCAATGATGTCAAAGGCTTTTGACAAATCTAAGAAAAGGCCAATGGGAATTTCCTTCTGATTTAGGGCAACAAGTATGTCATTTAAAAAGGAGAAGATGGCTGTGTCTGTGGATCTATTACTCCTGAAGCCATGTTGTGCATTTGTAAGGACATTATTTGCATTGAGAAACTGTTTAAGTCTATCATTGAAAAGTCTTTCCAGAATTTTTGAAAATCCTGATAACAGGGATATAGGCCTGTAGTTCATTGGGTCATAACTATTGCCCTTTTTAAACAATGGTTTAATTTTTGCTGTTTTGAATATATCTGGAAATATGCCTGATTTTAGAGAGTAATTGCAGATGTGAGAGAGTGGTTGCACTATACATGGAGCACTGTGTTTAATAAGAAAATCTGGAATGTTGTCCATGCCTGCTGAGAATTTATTCTCCATTTGTCCAATGATTTTAAAAATTTCAGAGGGGGTTGTTTCATATAAAAATATGGAATTTACAATTTGTGTAATATTAGTGTTTGTTTGGTGTGTTCCATTGTTTAGAGAGTGTTGAGAGATTAACTTATTACTAATATGTGAAAAGTGTTCATTGAATATATCAGCTATTTCTTGTGGGTCTTGTACAGTTTCGTTTTTGTAGTGGAGCTCTATGTTGTTTTTTTTATTATTAGTTGGTGCTGTTGTCTTTTTAATAATGTCCCACATGGCTTTTGTTTTATTACGTGCAATTGCAATGTACTTATCATTTGTTATAATTTTTGCTTGTTTGATTACTTTTTTTAGGATCGAATTATATGTTTTGTAATATGAAATGAAGTTTGAGTTACATTTGTTATTTATTAGTATTTTATACATGTTGCGCTTTCTTTCACATGACACTTTGATGCCTGTGGTAATCCATGATTTAGTTTTCTTATTTTGGATCTTTTTCAGTTTTTGAGGGAAAATGGCATTGAAATGTCTTAAGTATATATTTATGAATGAGTTAAACTTATCATTTGTATCAGTTGCTTTATATACTTCATTCCAGTTTTCAAATCTGAGCAAGTTTTGAAATTTTATTATGTTTCCTTGGGAATAGTTACGGATTTCTTTGTAAGTTGTCTGTTCCACGGTTTTTGTTTCTGTTGGAAGTGTTAGAATCTGGGCAATGTGGTCACTGAAACCTGTATTAAATGTAGCAACAGAAAAACAATGGTTATTTGCATCTATTATTATTTGATCTATAGCAGTGCTACTATTTTTGGATATTCGTGTTGGTGTATTTATGGTTGTTTGTAAATTGTATGATTTTAGTAGGTCTTTGAATAGATTTTCATTACTGGATTGTGTGAGGCAATTTATATTGAAGTCACCACAAAGAATAGTTTTATACTGTCTCCGTTTTTGAAGTTTTGTTAGAATAACTTCCAGATTTTTTAAAAAGGTTTTCAAATTTCCAGCAGGGCTGCGATATGCGCATAATACCCATGTTTTTATTGTTGTTAAGTCGGTGATGGATACTTCAAAGTCTTTCTCTTTTACAAGATGAGTGTGATTTGTGTAGGGTACAAAACTAATTGTATTTTTAATAAAAATGCATGTCCCACCATATGCATGATGTGCATTGTTAATATTTCGACATGAGCTACTGGCTAGAGAGAAACCTGGTATATATGTGTTATCTAATTGTTCTTTAGTTAGCCAGTGTTCTGTGAAGCACAATACTGAGATGTGGTTGAGTTTCTCCTCAAGTAATATTTCTATATCAGTGAGTTTATTTTTCAGAGACTGTACATTTTGGTGAAGAATGTGCAAATAGTTTTTATTTTTGTGTATTGTTTGCTTTCCTGCTGATGTTTGATGCTACAGGTTATACACAGGAGTGGGTTTTCGGTTGCAGCGGAAATTATATGTACGGATGGGACAGGGAGTAGGAAGTGTGGAAGTAGGTGAAGGGGCTGAAGAGAAGAAAGGTGAGGAGGTAGTTGGAAAAAGTGGAGTGGGCAGGAGCGGTGTAGGAGTAGGAACTGGCGTAGGTAAAAGAGGACTGTGGGCAGGTGAGGGATGTGGAGTGGGCAGGAGAGGTGTGGGAGTAGGAGAAGGAACTGGTGGAGGTAAGAGAGGACTGGATGGTGGTGAAAGATGTGGAGTGTGTAAGAAGGTTGTGGATGAAGAGGCAGAAGAATGGGTGGGAGATGGATGTGAGGTAGCCGGGGCAGGGGTTACCAGTAAGTGCGAGATGAGCATGGCTCCTAGTTTATGTTTTCCTATCTGGTTCATGTGGAGACCATGCCGAGTAAAATGTTTTCTTGAGAGGTTGTCAAGATCAACAAGTGTAATAGGTGTCCCTCTCAAGTGCTGTCTTATATGATGGTTTGCAATCTTAATTTCCTTGTTTATGGGAATGTTGTCGTGCCAGGGGGGCAGAGTGGTCATGATTACATTTGTGTGTTTGGCAGTCTCTTGTATTTTTGTTAAATGTTCCATTGCGTGAAAGTGACTGCCAGAATTAATGTCATTCTGCCCACCTATAATTATTACTGTGTCCTGTTGTGTAAAAGATCTAGTCTGAGTGTTTAAGTTCTCAATTACATGAGCCATCGTGGCATTAGGTTTAAAAATACCTGTAATTGAGAACTTTGACGGGAGTTTCTCTCTCACAATGGAGGAAAGGTTCCTACCATGGCTGTCAGCTAGAATCAAAATTTTACGTGAGTGAGAGAGAGTGCCATTTGTTGATTTAGTCTTGCCCGCTGAACTGTGTTTCTGTTGGGATTTTGAGGGCAGACTTTTAGTAAACGTGCGCCTATTGTTTACTGGTTGTCGTGGTAAGGTAGGTTTGGTGGTAAGAGGTGGAAAGGAGACAGGGTCAGAAAGGATCGAGAACCTGTTGAATGTGGGGGCGCAGTGTGGTGCCTGAGTGGTTCGTGGGTGGCTGGAAATGTGTGGATTTCTATTTTTCCTAGTTACGTGAGTCCACCCATCGGAGTATTGAACGACCTGCTCCAGTCTACTGATCTCATTTTTAATGTGATTAATATGCGCGTAGGCTTTCTTCAGGTCGGCGTTGAGTTGAGAAAGTGCGAAGTGTGCCTGTTCCATGTTCATGTTGATTTGTGTGTAATACAAGTTTTTTTTATTAGTCTCTAAATGTACGAGTTTTCTTTTTTTAAATAAGTATTTCTAAGAGTGTAGTTTAGTGTTTTATAGAGGGTAGTTGATAAAGTTACAATGTATTTTCGTGTATCGTACAAATATGCACTACACAATGTTGTACACTTCACTAAAGATTAAGAATGCACTGGTTACTTACCACACCTTGTACAACTAATTACTATAAAGGGACTTGAAGTCTTCAATAAAGTAACTTAAATGCTTATACACTAAAAACTACACTTCACACACTTATACTAAGCTAAAATAGTAATAAACACAAACACGCAAAGCAAAGATTGAGGTTAAGGTGGCGTCCACGTGTGCCGGCTGTGCACTCTGAATATACACACAATGCAAAGTTTACTAAACTGCTCAAAGTTAAATACTACTTTTATTCTCACTGATTAATTAAGTATTAAGAAAACTTCTGAACTGATTTGAACTCGAAGGAATAATGAAATGCGTTTAAAATACTTAAAAATGTACGGAGCGAAATTTACGTCTACACTCACACGGCCGCCATCTTCAAACATTCAATGAAGCAGTGTAAATTAAATGTTTATATCAGAACTACATTCATGTGGCTGCAGAAAATCAATTTTAAATCAGAAACAAAACTATTTCTGTTATATCATAGACTTCTCAATTGAAATCAGTTTTTGTGGACTTTGTCTAAAAGCATAACAACAATTGTCACAGTGTTTCATGTAGTGTTTTTATTCGTATTTGTTCAATCAAGTCAATTTTACAAAACTTTGCATTTGCCCAAGTGTTCTTCTGGAACAGAGGCATGTTCTACTGTAGAGTGGAGGGGGTAGTGAGTAAATAATATGTTTAAAATTCAATCTGATTTTATATGACATCATGTTATACCTTCAACATATAAAGCATGGAACAAATTGTCATTGTCAATGAAATAACATTGATTTTGAATGTGAAACCATAGGATAATGTTTATTCAGTAATATAAATTAATACATTCCATTTGATATAAAGTAATGCAATGATCCTAAAAAGAAATGTTATGAGTGAGAACATTAATGCGAAATATTTTGACTGAAATGATAAAAATTCTTAGAAGGATATTTTAAATGAAAGTTAAAAGGATAGTATATTGCATATTTCAGACTGATGCACGCTCAACCGCAATATTAATAAAAGATTTCTAAATCTTGAATACAAAGTGTAATAAGATGGTGTCTTTAAATTATTATAAAAGATAGAGATACATTCTCATGAAATTTTTAATTTGTGTAGTGATTCTGTTGTGGTACAAATTATTAGATTATAATATTCGTGATGAGACCAGTCAAGGAATAGTACATTGTGTAAAATAAACAATAGTATTGTTAGTAATCAAAGAGCATTTTTTGATTTTATGTTGGTAAGACTGTAAAAACTGATCCAACAGCGCCCTCTGTGGCGAGTGTTTTTGTAGTTCCCAGTTCAGATGGAGCTCAGTAGTGAAGTGCAGTTAAATGTATAATCATGTAGTAATAAAGTGCAAAATATTTAAGCAAAAGGCAGTGTTGAACTTCATTTTAAAACATCATCATTAACAAGTATATTTATTTACTCACAAATATACAACACATAAATTAAATATAAAATAAATTCTTAAGATAGCAGTTTAAGTGAATATTGAAATGTTTCAACAACATTAAACAATTCAATTATAAAATAATATTCTGCATATTCAATTTAAAGCGATTGTTTTACCGTAATTCAATTTTTTAAATTTGTACAATTATTGCTTTCCAACAAGACACCCCAACTACCCACAAATTTTCAATCTTAACTACATAGCTTTATATCCTCTTGTTATTTATTGAACATTGCCTCACTTGCAAGGAGTACTGTTTTAAATCCTTTTATATCGTATTGATTGTATTGTCTTGTTGAGTAATGAATGACATCTCTATTTTGCTTTACTAGAAAGTTAAATTGTTCTGGGAGTTTTTAATTTTTTTAGTTGAATAATAAAAAAAAATAGCATGCTTCTTTGATTACTTTATTTTCAAATAATAAATATTCTAGTCTGACATTTTTAGAGAACCAGTTATTTACAAATATTCATTTAATGATGATTATTTGTACCTTTTGAGTGCTTTCATTATTACATTAAATTTTGAAGGACAGTGGAATAGATCAACGTCACTAACAGATAATACCTTCTTCTTTGATTGCACATTACTTCTTTTCAATTAATGAAATAAGTTAATTATCTTGACAAATTTCTTGCAAGTGGCTTCAACATGTTTTAGAAAGTTCATAGTTATCTAATAAGAAAGAACAGTGTCTTTTTTAAATTGAAGACATTCAGTTTCTTAAAAATAAATAACCCTTGAATGCCTAATGTTGTCCTATTTTTGAGAAAACTGGAAGAAAATGAAATGGCCTACAACTTTCTATTTCTATTTCTATTAGCTTCTTAAACAATGAAAGTTGGTGTATATTTTAATTGTCATGTGAATATTCATTTTAAAATGGAAAGTCTTGAAGTTTTGAAAAATAAATTACAATTCTTATTGAATTAAGTAATACCCCGGTTTTATGTTCCCCTGATTAACTTTTCCTGGCATTTACATTTCTTGTTGGTCACATCAACTTTCGTGTATTTATAATACTATAAATACCCAGCATTTACGATAGTATAATTTCAATTTTCCCACAGTTTACAACAGTCTACTTGCCACAACACCATCTGGAAAGATCTTCGCGTTGGACACAACGGGCATTGTCGTTTCACACTTTCTCATTTTAAAATAAACGTATTTTTTTCCTTCCTTTAATGGCTCAAATATCAAAAACTGTAATTCTCTGAATATTCTAACTGTCAATGTGTTTAATGAACCCTCTTTCTATTATTTCATACATAATTTAATTTAAAAAATTACTAGTTGAAAATCATTACATACTGGCAAAAACTAACATTTAATTGAGTTAGGGAAAATGTCAAATTGCATTGCTTTTTTACAGTATAAATACCACTTCCGCCAGGGTAGGTGAAAGTATCGTTGCGGCCATTAAATTTAACTATGCTTCTGTTAATATGCCTTCGATATCTGATGTCGTAAATTTTGTTCAGATTTCTATTTGACCTGTAATATTGTTTCTTATGTGTAGTACTGTCTATTAAATCATATTATAACCATATTGATGGTACCTATTATATACTCTATTTTACTCATAGTTTTGAAGAGAAAAGTCATTTCCCTTTATTTACACTTTTTGCGATTTCCTCCATTTTCACTAGAGTTCCATGAAAAATGTAATAGAGGGTTTTTTCTGTATTTCATAAGTAAGTACTGTGAAATACCACCTATGTCTGCAGATTTGTTCAGGTACTCCTACATCAATGTTTCTTAAAATGCTTGAGGAAAATATTCCGTACTTTTAAATTATTAACTACAGAAATGAAAATCAGTGATTGTCCATTATTCTTGATTTGTCTTCACCTTCTCATTCTTTAGTAATGTCAGTTCAATTGTTGGCAACATATGCACTTCAGTTCACTGCTGATACAATCTAGGATTTTTTTGACATATTGTTGTACTTCTGTTTGGTTCCCATTGTACAATTCCATTGATTCTTTGTCTTCCTGTCTACATATTCTCTTATTATATGCACAATGTATTTGTTGATATTGATAGTTACTAACATTATTATAGGTGTTATATTTAGAAGAATTCCACATAAATTTGTCCATTTATATGCAAGAACATTTACAGAAGAGCAGCTGCTCTTTCCTCTGTTTCCTCCAGAGTAAATTAAAATGTGATTAAGCATTGACACATTTTCTTTGTTTTCCTTCCTTGTTTTGGATAAAACAATTTTGTCATATATTTCTTTTGAAATTTTGTTTCTTATAAGTTAAACTTCAGTTCTATTTCTTATTGTTGATCTTGTAATGCTGTTCTCTCCAAGTTAGTCCTTTTAAATGTTGATAGTGTGAACTTCCATTACTGACTCTGATAGTAATAATGTAATCAATAATAGGAAAATTTCAGTTTTACAAAATTCTAATATTCAGTACAAAGAATAACCTTTTCCCAAGTGTAAATGTATATAATGTTCAAATTAAAGAGGAGCACAAATTGTCTTACAACAAATATTGTTTTAATGCTAATATACCAACACTGAAATCAACATTTGGTTGTTAAACTAATGTGTTGAATAATTTGAAATTTTCATCACAGTAGTTAACTGCACAAATAATTTATAACACAGGTACTATGATGTTGGAAGAGGCAGTACTATATTTCCGGAGTCCTGGTCACAAGATCATCAGAGGCTCCCCACACTAAAAAAAAAGTTTTCTTTGCTCTCCAGAATAGGGACCACTTGTAAGTGCTGCTTGATTGTTTTCTTAACCTTGGCATTTTGATAAGTCAATTCCTAAAATAAAAAATATTGACATATAAATAAATATATTCAAATTGACATATTGCTCTTTTACTTTGTTATGCAATTTGTAAAGATAAATTATTTTTAATTGTTTTCTGTGTATTTAATTAAAATTAACTTTTTAATTTCCAAATGATACAAGAAGTACATACAACAATCATTTGAATATGCCTGAAAGTCATTGGAATTGACTTTTTCATAAAAGTCATTTGTAAGTGAAAATCTCCCACATCTTAGTAGAAAGCAAAATCTTGATGATAAATTTCCATTCTGACCGTAAGAACTGATATGTTTTCTTTGTCGGTAGATACCATGTTCCTAACTTAATAGTGCTATTCATTAAATGATTCAGTATTTTATACCATAATGCTTTTTCTCTTTGATCCTTTTTTTGAAATCTTTATCAGTGCTATGATTGCAATGACACATATTATACATAATCCATGCATTATGATGAGTCAGCGAATTTCCACATGTTCTAATTTTACTGTTAATTTTTTCTATGCTAATATTCAATCAATCCAATTACGTATTAAATTAGGACTATTTATATCACTAGGCCTATAATATTCATATAAACCTTTTGTAAGTAATGATATATATTTTTAAAAAGAAATGAAGAAAAGAAAAGATTTTATAAATTTATTTTGTCAAAAGATAATACAAATTTAGATATATGAGGAAATTGTAACAGCTCTTTGTGTTGCCCTGTTTGTTGTTCATGAAGAATTAAATTAATCCCTTCAATTTTGTTAGAATAAGGGAGAAGAAACAAAAATAAATGATAAAACAAATTTGAAAAGCATGGTGAACATTAATATGTCAACATTAATTAAAAGAAAGTGGAAGACTTAAAAAAATACCCACTGGTAAAGCAGAACTACACAACCACACACCCATCGATCACAATCATACACTGAAATATCAGTAATCTGGAATACTGATGTATCAAGATTATAGTAATAGTTATGAGATGTTATTCTACATCATTTTTGAAGAAGGTGATTTTGAGTAATAAATTTATGTTGATTATGTAATACAAACAACATTCATTTGATTCTGAAGTTTCTCATTAGCAACATACATACTTCAACAACATATTTTAGATTCTGCTTATCTAATAAATATTACCTTATGTAATAATTTTTTTTCATTTGTAAATCAAATGATGGAATGTAGTTTCTGAAATGGATATATAGTAGGCGATGTTCTTGAGAATCGATTTTTCATGAAACTAATCAAATTTTATTATAAAAAGGAGGTTACCGAGGTCCCCACATTTTTCTGTCACTGTTAATTTGCTGAATATCTGTATTCTTCCAAGGTTACTGTACCGATCCAACTTCCAACATGTAAGATAATCTATGAACTTAGATAATACATTCACAAGAATATTAGAGAAAACCCCTTTTCCTTGCATATATAAAGAAAGCACTTGTCAAAAATTATTATGTTCTGTTTTTTTTCTTGAATGTTATTACTTGTGAAAATGGTCAGTAGGATGTTGAAGAAATAAGTTGGTTAACATCTAATACTCTACATATCTACCTACTTGTAGTTGAATGTTCACATGGAAGTATTGCACAAGGAAATGTACAAAAAACCTTAAGGTGAGACAATATAAGATTGCCAAAGTTGGGATTAAGAAGTAGTAGTGAATAAGTATTCACTAGTATTTCTTAATCAATAGCCAGTGAATGATCTTCCCAGATGAAGAAAGAACTTTCATCGTGTCTAAAATATTTAGACAGGTTTTTAAATATATTTTCATCATCATATGTAGCACTTATTCAGTGCAAAACTAGTAATGAGATATTGGTTGTAAAATCCGTTTTGAGAGTCTATAAGGCCAAAAACATGTTTTTACAATGTCTTTTTCAATGAGTGTATTCATGGTTGAGGTCATGCTCCACTTGGCTAAATGCATGTACTCTAACATTGTTCATTCCTCAGTAGTAAAATCTGTTTGTGAGATAGATAAGGCTCCAAATTTGGCATTCAATGAAATCTATTATTTTGATTTTGTAACAATCCACTTTGAGGAGTAAGAACAGTTATTACCTTTCCAGAGACCTTTAAAATATAAGTTTGGAGATTATTGTATGCAAAGCAAAAAGTATATTTTCAACATTTTACAAAAACTGGCTTCATCATTTTTTTGCCAAAATTGAGAATAGGACACTTTAAATATGTTTAAGTGGATGTTCATTCAAATCTGAATTACTTTAGGAGGAAACTCTGGAGACTATGCTGAATGAGGAATCAATTTGATTTTAAACAATTGCAACATTTTCTGATGTGTGTGATGCAGCACTTTCGTCCCTTTTCTTTCCTTCTTTTTTCTATATGATATCAAGTAGTTCTTTTAGAGAATTTTTTGTTTGATCTTATCATATAATACAATTGTAAATTTTAAAAATGGCAAATATTACCTGCAAAATAACTTGTCCTACAAAAAAAGAAATAGCAAATGCCAAACAAAGAGTGACATCTTTTCTTTGAAACTTTTGTTTCGTTTTACCCCAATGCATACACAATGAGTATGATCTGAAAGTTTCATTTTTCGCAAATAAAATCAAAACAATTAAACAATCTATATTTATCATTTTTCATTTTTTTATCAACATATACCATCTTGGTTCTTGTAGAACTTTGTTTAATCTTTCTTTCTTTCTTTCTTTATTCTTACCATACAATTCAATTGTAAATTTTCAAAATGGCAAACATTACCTGCAAAATAACCTGTCCTTGAAAAGAAAAAACCCAAAAGCACAACAATTAATTGCATTTCTTCTCTAAAATATTTGATTTGTTGTACCTAAAGCATACATTATGGGTATGACCTGAAAGTTTTATTTATCTCAAAGTACATAAGATGTATGAAACAATCTATATTGTTCACTGCCTGAAGAAGAATCAGAATTCTTCTTAAAATAGGCACACAAAAGAGTATTTCAGTCAAATATTTAAATTTGTTCAGGGTGAAGTTCTTCTGTGTCATCAGAAATTTCTTTAAATAATAAATCTCAAAAATCAAATGAAAATGAAAATTAAGAATAAAACGAAAGATATTTCAAAAAAAAATTGTTAAAATTGCTTTTTTGTGGAACAGATATTTTTGTTCACCATTTTTGTTCTTGGCAATTTTCCAATCTACTCCTGTTTTAAACGAACCAATAAGGAAGTGTAATTGGACCAAGTTATGGTCTTGTCTTTTTAAATTAATAATCTATCAAGATTATAATTTGGAATCCTATTATTAATGGTGGCCCCCACCTTTCTAGCAACGAAATCTGTGTTCAGTTCATCGCCTTTCTCCACTACTTTGAATTTTTATTTTATTTTCGATAGTGTAGTGATGGATCTGTGTTCTATCTTGAGTTCTTGAGTGTCAGTCCTGCCTAAAAGTCTTGTCGGTATAGTGTTATTCCGAAGCCGCATTCGGTCCTACCAGCCAACACAGCTATTTCAAGATCAGTTTGTTTTCTGCAGAATGAAGCGCACTGGTTAAGTCTTAATGCGGTCGTCGACCGGCTTCTTGGCCGGGCCTGCCCATGGGCCACACGTGCTGCTTACCTCCAGAGCTGCTTTAACTCGGTGCCCAGTGCCCCCGGCGGCCTTTGCCTCCGACTGCCCCTGGCCCCCCAGTGCCCCTTGCCACGTGTGCTCTTTCCACCCAGTGCCCTTTGCACCCTGTGCCGTTTGGGTAGTTCTTTCACCGCAGAGGCATTTGCCTCCAGTAAATTATGTAATCAGATATCTCTGCTCCAAGTACTGCACTATTCACCTCCGCGAGTCGTCCCATTAATAGTCTTGAGGTTTCTTTGTTCACAGTCCTGGGACCTTCACCCCAGAACCTATCGCGAATTCCTTCGTAAGTTTTGAAGGGATCTTGCAGTCTTGAGCATCCAGCGATCGCTGAGCTGATGTTACATCCACAGAAATACGCTTGTTCCAGACGGTACTGCAGTAGCTTTCGATCTTCTTGATGTGCATCACGAAATTCGTCGACGCGTGGGCAGTATTAACACTATTCTGTGATTAATTATAAACGGGACAATTCCCTTGCGGAGAAAAAGATATCTCGCAAAGCTAAAGAAGCGACTCAAAATGCTGCCGAAGAGGATGAAAGTACAGGTTGTCTGTGTACAAGCGTTACGACGGACATGAGAGGAAGTCCTATTTGAATGTTATTAAGGACACGATGAAAATTGTTTTCTTCTCAAGCTCTGCGAGGCCTAAATGAAAAAAAGGGCCAATATCCAGAGATTGTTTAAAAGTTGATGTTAGAAAAAACGAGATACGAGCTCAACTAGTCAGGTAGGGATTTGAGATAAGAGATCTTGACGATGTGTCCAAAAAAGATGAAATCTGTCCATATTTGCCCATATTTCACGCGAATTTACGACAAAATATTCCAATTTTCGAAATGCTCAAATATTGTGCTTGAACCCAAAGCTGCTGTCTCTCCGTGTTCCAACCTCCCGTTTCCCTGGCTTTTGTTCTACTTGCCCCCCAACGCCCTTTGCCTCCTGACTCAAGATGTCGTCGAAGAGGACGGAAGTACGATTTTCGGCTCCCCAGCGTTACGACAGCGATATACGAATAAGATTCGGTAGGAAAGAATGAAAATCACGGAAGAATCTTCTCCTCCGGATGCTCGTGTTCAGAAGACGAACGTGCGACGAAATGCTCAAGGAAGAATAATTTCGGTCTCAAATTTCTTGAAGAGGAATTCGAATCTCGATGATCTCCATTCAAATGCTATTAGGGATTCGGTGAATATTGCTTCCTGCTGATGCTCAGCAAACCCTGAATGGAGAAAGGCCTAGATCCTAGGTACGATATTGTGTAGAGGTTGCTAAAACGGAAAATCCGAGGTGGGAGTGCTATTTAGCCAGGCGCGCTTTGAGAAGTAAGCAATTAAATTTTAGTATTCTTTTGCTGATACAAACGAGGTCTCTAAATACTAATCGCGCGGCAAGCGACTTTATAATCCACCCTGTGTGCATGTGATAAAGAAAGCTTGCGGTTGAGCTCGACTTCAAAAGAAGTTATTGATTATCTCCAGCTGATGTTTACGTCCCACAGTCGAACGTTTGTGGAGAGGAATTCTCTCAAATCCATAACAAGTACTGGTTCAGTCTCCTCGACAGCCATATGTGGCCAATCAAGGCACGTTTTTACCGTAAAAAGCTTTCGTTCACTTTTATCAATCGACATTTTTGCTATACCTGATTACGATAGTCATCTGCATAACTTGCATATTGTGCATCACGAACTTCGTCGACGTGTGGGTAGTATTAACACTATTAATTATAATCGAGTTATAATTGGTACAGAAGGAGTTACGGTAAGAGAGAAAGCAACTTAAATCCGCTTCAATCACAGTATGGGAGTTAATAAGAGTAGGGACAATTCCCCTGGGGAGAAAAAGTTATCTCGGAAAGCTAAAGATGGGACTCAATATGCCGCCAAAGAGGACGGAAAGACAGGTTGTCTGCGTACAAGCGTTACGACGGAGACGTGCGAATAGAAAACCCAAGAGACTTTGCGTCAAACGAAGCGGTGAGATGTCATACGAAGAAATTCTCAAGGGACTTGAGAGGAAGTAATATTTGAAGATCTCCGAAAAAATGTTATTAAGGACACGATATAAAAATTGTTTTCTTTTGAAGCTCTGGGAGGCCTAAATGAAAAATGTGCCAATATCCAGAGATTGTTTAGAAGTTGGTGTTAGAAAAAAGTGAGATATGAGCTCAACTAGTCAGGTGGGCTTTGAGATAAGAGATTTAGACGATGTGTCCAAAGAAGATGAGATCTGTCCAAATTTGCCCACGTTTCACGCGAATTTTCGCAAAAAATATTCCAATTTTCGAAATGCTCAAATTTTTTGCTTGAACCCAGAGCTGCTGTCTCCCCGTGTCCCAACCTCCCGTTCCCCTGGGTTTTGTTCTACTTGCCGCCAATGCCCTGTGCTTCCTGACTCAAGATGCCGTCGAAAAGGACGGAATACGATTTTCTGTTCCCCAGCGTTACGACAGCGATATACGAATAAGATTCGGAAAGAAAGAAAGAAAATCACTGAAGAATCTTCTCTTCCGGATGCTCGTGTTCAAAAGACGAACGTGCGACGAAATGCTCAAGGAAGATTAATTTCGGTCTCGAATTTCCTGAAGACGAATTCAAATCTCGATGATCTCCATTCCAATGTTATTAGGGATTCGTTGAATATTGCTTGTTGCTGATGCTCAGCAAGCCCTGAATGGAGAAAAGCCTTGATGCTAGGTATTGGGTAGAAATTGCTAAAACGGAAAAGCCGAGATGTGAGTGCTATTTGGCCAGGCGCGCGTTGAAGGGTAAGCAATTAAATTTTTTGTATTCTTTTGCTGCTCCAAACGGGGTCTTTAAAGACTAATGGCGCGGCAAGCGACTTTATAATCCACCCTGTGTGCAGATGATAAAGAAAACTTGCGGTTGAGCTCGACTTCAAAATAAGTTATTTATAATCTCCTGCTGATGTTCACGTCCCACAGTCGAATTTTTGTGGAGTTGAATTCTCTCAAGTCCATAAGTACTGGTTCAGTATTCTCTACAGCCATGTGGAATTCTTCTCTCAAGTCACGTTTTTACTGTAAAAAGGTTTCGTTCAATTTCATCAGTCATTTTTGTTATAGCTGATTACGATAGTCAGCTGCATAACTTGTTAGTTGGATACCTGATGACGAGCCGCATAACTTGTTAGTTGGATACCTGATGAGGTGTCAATGTGTAACAGTTCGTCTTATGCAACATTTCATAAAATTGGCTCCAGCGTAGAACCTTGCGGCATACCACAAGCATTATTGCCATATTACCAGCTTCTTTAATTGCGAATGTGACAATTTGCCCTATGTTCCTATTATGAAAGTAATTTTCGAAATTTTTCAAGACGTATTCCTGGACTTTCTTGTCTACCATAACTGCCAAAACTTTCTGTCTAAGAAAATGTGAATAAAATAAACAATACTTATATCCATCAAGTAAAACAGAAATCAATCACTTACTAATGTTTCAAGATCTACTGTGTTACCTCATTATTTTAAACGTTTTAAAGTATGGTTTGTGAACTGCACATTGTGTTTACAAGAATGCTGCTTGCAAGATATTGCACTATCTGGTAACCAGGAATTTAATTTAATTTGTAATAATTAATATAAAAAATCTAATGCTGAAACGGCTTTAAATTGTCTTGTGTCTAGTACATTTTGAAGGAAATTAAATTATACTATTGAGAACCAGCAAGATATAATATCAATAACTATTCTGATATTATATTAACAGCATTAATTATAATTCATCCATCTGGCCGCGAAATGAAAGCGTTTTGATCACAACTTGATTTCGTGTTTCGCGAGCTGGGGAGGAACTGATATTTTGGAAGGGATGAGTGTTCATTTCAGTGGAGAGATATCTCACACTTCGGACCTGTGCAAGCGGAGTGCTTTATCTTGGAGACAAGTCAAGGCACTCGCTGAGATCGCCACTGCCTCTCCGGAGAAATATTTACGGCTACACCTGAGTGCTCCATCGTTTGTTTTACCACCGTGGGTCCCGCTCCTTCCCCAACAGCCCCCCGGCAGCCCACGACGCCATTTTCTCGTTCGTATTTCCCGAGTGTGCACCGGCTGGCTTTCACGACGTTTATTGATAGCGGACTGCCAACCGCACCTTCTGAACGGCGCGTGTTTTCAAATACAAATTTGAAGAACGCTCTCAGGGGACTTGTATTTTCCTCTTGTTAACAGAAGTTTAAGAGACATTGTTCCAAATTAATTTGGGTGAACACATGCGAACGTGCGAATACCCATTAGCCGCCACTGATGAATACATATTTAATATATATTTACGTTCCACCACTCATCCTTAATTTCACTGTGTTACAGGCACAATATTTTCTTAATGAATTTGCCAGTTGAAATTAATAAGAGAAATATTTCCTTTTCTCTTTTTATATCGCTTCATTGTTGCATGATGATCATCACTGAATTCCCACCACTATATTGAGTGTGTGACCAGCCACATTAGATTGGCGCCTACATCTTTTCATCTATCATTCTTTGTCATCTACTTTGTTATGCTACTCAATCACTTAAAATTGTTATCCGGCTACGACCGTATTGCTTTAGACTCCTTTGTTTTTAGCTGCGCATACATTTCATTTTATGTGCTTCAGTGCGACACACATATCCGATTAACGATGTTCGTGCAAGGGCCATGTCATGTTTTGTATTTTCTGTCTAGAGTTGTACTCTTCTGTGGGATAGTACAAATACCCAACAGTTATTTTTCTTTCTGGGGCCTTTTACAGCTTCAGTACATGTCAATTTTGGCTATCTGAATGATATATTCACTACATCCCTCATGGGGAAACATTTTAACCTATACACTATACATACGTACAGGTTCCTCGGACTGTGCACGGCAGACTCACAAGACCTTCCGCAAAAACACACGTACACAAAAGATAAAGGTAAACAACCATGCCCACGGCAGGATTCAAACTTGCAACCCTTCTGACCTAGGCACCGAGTGGGCACACGCTGTAATTACCTGGGCCATTATTGCCCAGCATGTAATATGTTCGTAAACCCCTTTTCCATTGCTTATTTATTTCTCATCATGCTTGAGTATTCCTTCGCAGTGTTACCATGCCCAGCTTGGCAGCCTGAAGCCTCTCCCCACCAGCTCAGGCCTTTTCTCGCGCTCCCTGGGGGAGCCTCGCCCTTCCTTCCGCCTGCGCTGCCCTCTCCGCGCTGCGTCACAGCTCTGAGCCTGCCTTTTAGCACGTGGGAACCAGACTATTGAAACAGAGGCGGCACCAGAGGGTATATCAGCGGCACTCAATGTTATTCGCGACGCTCTTATCAGCTCTTATTTTCATGGAGGGAGAAGAATCCAACTCGGTCCTTCTCCACAGCATCCAGAAAAATTACGAAAACCCTGAAATACAATTTTTTCATCTTGATTTAGCACCTGCGATTTGCGTTACTGCTACGTGTGGGATTGTTCAGTATTTTCTTAAGGAGAAGATTGTCTATGACGGCACACTGCTCGCTTTCACATGTGACACAAAATTATCACTAAAAAAACTACAACACACCCACGTACACATCGGCCACAATGAAACACTCAAGAATCATGAATTTAGTGTCGTGCAGTAGAGAATTAGAGTAGTGACTAGGAGTTTGTGTGCAACAGAATTTTTGAAGAAGGTGGCCTAGAGAAAGTGATTAACGTTTGCAATGTAATACAGACAACGTTTGTCATATTCCGAAACATCTCGTTAGATACATACCTATTTCAATAACATGTTTCATATTTCTTCCATCCAAAAATTATCAATTTTTTTGTTTTTAAATTTATATTAATGTAATGTAGATTGTGAAATGAATATACGTCATTAGATTTCAAGAATTAACTTTCTTCGAAAGAATGAAATTCACTATGACAAAATAACTTCCGAGTTCCTGCAATTCTGTTATACTGCAATATTACTTAATATCATTATCTATCCATGTTTATCGGACTGACTCAACACGCATTTCTCTCGTAATCGCCACCGAAATTCTTTGTGTGAAGGTGGCCATTCTTTTCATCGTCCTTAAAGCGGGCCCTTGTCGCGCGCGGCCTGTGGCCCGCCATCACATCCCAACAGGCGAGGGTCGCTTTCGGTAGAAGTGTTGTGTCGCATCTTTCCGACGCGCGCCGTTTCCTCTTTCATCGCTCTCTAGTCCACTTCCCCTCCTGCGCCATCGCTTGCTTCTGACAGGGAAGCGAGCCCGGTGGTAGTGTTGTGTGCTGGCTGTAGCTGAGATCTGGCGGGTGCGTTTGCTCTCCCGCAGGGTCCATGTTCCCCCACTGCGCTTGCCCCCCCCCCCCCCAGTGCCCTTTGTGTTGAACTCACTGAGAGGGTCTTTTCCCCCCAATGTGACCTTTGCCCCCAATGACGAGACCGCGAGAAGGATGTGTTTGACTTTTTGCCTCCGTGAGGCGTCTAATGAATGGTTTGGAGGGGTGTTGTTTACGAACCAGGGGACCCGAATTTTTTTGCGTTTTGTCGTTCGTTTTTCATTTTTAGATGCAGTCTCTCGTTTTTTAGCCTCCAGTTATCGCACCACTGAAGCTACAGCACCGCAACTAGCTAATGACGAGCCTATACCGACGGACGATGCGTGGAAAAGGTTCTTGCCCTGGACGATACGATTGTGTCGCGTTTAAAATTCTTGAGAGCGCACCGAAGTGTGCACTGGGAAATTCGTTGACGTGAATAGTACTCATACCGTTCTTAAATTTATTAAAAGCGACTTTGGGATGAAAATATTTGAAAAAGTGTGTAGATTTCGGGGCATTCTTTCCAGCCTTAATCACAAGAAAAATTAAGTGTACGGAAAGTTTCCTTGTAAAGAAGGGAGGTACGAGACAACAGAATCAGGAGAAAAAACAAAAGAAATCTGGAGAGTTATCTTGAAGAATCAACCCAAGATGCTGATGAAGAAAATAAATGTGCATTTTCTCTGTGTATCACCTTTACAACAGAGATATCCCAATGGGGAGGCAAGAAAGATAAAGAGACAAAACACGGAAGAAATATGCTCGTTCGAATGCTCTGCATTAAAGACAAAGGGTGAGGTCCCGCGCAAAGGAATGCCCAAGGAGCTGAAGAGTAATTGAGATCTTGATGACCTTCGTTTACATGTTACAAGGGACACCGCGCTTACTGCTCGTGCAAAGGAAATCGTGGACGTAGGAACAGTCTGATTTCAAGCTACTGTCGCGAATACAAAAGGATGATAATATTTACACGAAAGAATGCAATCAAGGACATGTATTATTTACACCAGTAATGTTTCTTGCTTTGAAAATTTTTTCAACCAAAAAGAAAAAAATATTTCCATTTTCTATATATATGCAAATCAACAATTCTCAGAAACTCTCCTGTAAGACAATATTCCGATGAAATTCAAATCATTAACGTATTTTCTCCATGAGTTAGTGAAAAAATCCTCTTGTTAATCTTTTCTTAATTTTCATGAATTGCTTTTGATAACTTTGAGATTATAAGTCATTCTGAATAAAATGAATATTTATAACAGATGACTTACTTTACTTACTCAAACCGCAGGCATCAAATAAAATGTGTGGAAACACCCGCTCTCTGGTATTCCAACAAGGGATTCCGGAGCGCTAGACGAGTCACCGAAAAGTTGATAATGTGGTTGCTTTAGACTGAGTGAATTAACCCACTCACGATAGGTTGGGAGAGACAGCCCCTGGTCCAGATGGCATCGGCAACATTCCCGTTCCTGCGGCATTTCGGACCTGAGTCGCTGTAGAAACTTTCCCGATATGTTCCTAGAAGAGGGTGTGTTACCCGATAAATGCAACATGCAGCGATTGGTGCTAATCTTTAAGAAGAATGTTTCAGGAGAGGAAACAACGTCCTATCGGCATTTAAGCATTATTGAGACCGCTTGGAATGTACTGCAGCGATAGATATGTAGCTGTGTAGAACAGAAGATAGAGGACATTGGATGGTTTAGAGAGGCGAGAGATACAAAAATTGCCGCTCAACAGATAATTGCCATAATGGAACACTTATTATTTGAACTATTGCCATCCATTAAGTCAAAATCAATGAAATGTGAATCTCTTGAACATGAAATAAATTACTGCTGTCAGCAATTACAAAATCATAGAAGGTAGTGTAGTCCAATGTAGCCTTCCTACGACTTTTTGCTACGGCTTTGTTTCTCTTGGGTTTCCTCCCACTTTCCTTTTGTTTTCTCCTTGCTCCTTCACGAGTACGAGTGACTGATTCTTGCCGTATTCGGGTCACACGTCTCGAGTGATTCGTCAGTGAAGTTTGTTTGCCGAGTTGCGAATGAATTCCTTGTGATATACTTTGCTATAATCTTTCATGTTTTTCTATAATTTTACATGGACTACATGTAAATATATGTATATATATATATATATATATATGTATGTATGTATATATATATGTGTATATATATGTGTATATACACATATATATATATGTATAGTGTGTGTGTGTGTGTGTGTGTGTGCAAAATGGCGTTGTTTCAAGATTGGCGCATCTATCCGTAGGTTCACTTGAGCTCCGCCAGGATCACAAGTTAAATGCGCGCCTATCTGCAACTTGCCAAAAATTGGGCTGAGCTGCGCTACTGTATAAATTCGTACGCTGTTCTCATACCACATCCGGGTGGTATATTTTCAAATTTTTCAATTCGATATCACATGTGCTTCATATACCACTGCCACGACTATCCATAATTTATAGTCTTCCTCCGTCTATACGAAGTTGCTTTTCATACCGCTACCTTTAGAACAAATGTTCTTTCTTCTTTTTCTGTCACAATATATTGAATATTTTGAGTGAATTAATTCTTAAAATATCGAACCGCTTTTAATGATAACTTGCCATAAGAAAAAATGACTTTGTTTCATGTTGTTCCGCTCCAGGTTTAAACATGTTTGTGTTACTATGATTTCACCATCTGTACATTTTACGAGCATCTTTTCGACCGGAAAGTTTATAATTTGGGATCTCCTCATGGCTCCGTTCATGTTTCTTCCATCTCCTTTATATTATGTTGCAGCTTCCATTGGTTGCACATTCAATTCTTGGCTTTCCTTAACATTCCTAATTTCACCTTAGTGTGAGCTACATTGTACTGTTCAACCGAAGCAGGACCCAAGTTTGAACTGAGGTAGGGCAAAAAGAAAGGTAGACATCAAGAGATGTTTTGCTTCTGCTTGAACGAACGTCACAAGATCAAAATGGAAAAGTATCTCACTAAATGATGTCAATAATCCATACACTTTGCCTGAAAGTTTCTATGTCAAAATAGTAGTATCTTCGTAGTTTCCTGGCAGCATTTTGTGGTTATTTTAAGTGCATTATTGCAATATTTTGAATGCAGTTTGGCAGCGTGTGTTTAACTCTTAAGAAGACACTTTTCGGCCGCTTTCCCGCAAGTTGCGATCGGCGTGGTCTCAACTTTCCTGTTAGTCCCACGTAAGCGAATGTGTTTCAGTTGGCAGTGTTGTGTTTTGGAATAAGCGAAAGAATCAAACTCATCAAACACAATTTACTCGCAATGCAACTGTAAGTTACACTTACATACGGCTCATACTTACATTAAGCGCGGCTCTAGCGTCGTAAGGCCGTCGTGCGTCGTAAGGCGGCTTACAACTGCCGTGTGGCGTCGCTCCCTTGAGCGCAGTATTCCGTGCGAGGCGAGCGCCAAGCCGGCGTGGTCTCGGCGGGCCGTGGCGTCGGTGCGGGAGAGGCGCGTGCAGCGCCCGTGAGCGATGATGTCACTGGGGATCGTGGCGTCTGTGTATCATGTAGCAGCTCAGTAGAGCTCCCGACTCACAGCAGATTCATAATCCAAGGACACTTACTAATCAATGAGATTCCTTTCGTGTCAGTGAATCATCTCGATCACTCTTAGTTGGGAGACAAAGCCATTGATTTAGATAGCATCGATAACATTATCATTAGAGTAGCAACTCGGTCCTGAGTCGTTTAAAAAACGTGGTCCTGAGTCCTTTAAAAAACGTGGTCCCAAGTCGTATAAAAAACATGGTCCTGAGTCGTTTAAAAATGTGGTCCTGAGTCGTTTAAAAAATGTGGTCCTGAGTCGTTTAATAAATGTTTTCATTGCGTGTCTAGACAAGGCTTTTTTATTTGATAAATTCTAGATATATCAATTGGTCTTTAACCCTTCAGTGTTCGTGCTCAAAATAGGAACCCGAGTGCTCCGAGGATTACAATTGTAATCCATATCAAATACAAAATTACCATTGGCATCAAATAAAATACTAGCATTATTTTACGAACAAATTGTCTTGTAGTGTAAATATAGACGATAAATGGTATCTAAAACGTTCATCAGTTACAAATTACTATTAAATTTATTAGCACGTTGATATATTACAAATTTATGAAATGCTTCATCAAATTGCATGTATTTTGTATTGAAACAAATATACTAAAATATATGCGAGTAGATGCTACTCGCAAGTCGTGTGCTCAAATGTTATGTTCTCTTGATAAACGTTGCATTACAATTATTAAATACAGCAGACAAAATTGTAAAAAATCTGGAGCCTCAGTTCTGAAAGTGTCGTGTAAATGTAAAGCCGACTTGCATCTGTCAAAACGTACCTTTTAATTAACGCATAACTCTTGGGTAACTTTTTTTTAGGCGAAATTTGTGTAATTTCCCTTCCTTGTGTTCTCACTCTTGCTGCTATGATGAGATTTTCCCGCTTGAGGGTACATCTGATGGAATTGCAAGAAAAACCAAGGGAGATGTAGAGAATAGTAGATAGTAAACTCTTTCAATGAACAGTGTAAATACCTAAGAAATGTAATGTTTGAGATTCGTTCACTTGATAGAACCCTTTGCTACTGGACAACCGAATTCAATATTTTTACCAATCAATTTGAAAACACATAGTTTTGCCTTATCCACTATTTTGTTTCCGAAATAAAAGCTCCAGGGAAGTAGTTCCAGAAAATTTGCTGAAATTGTATTGGGAAATGTTCAAGGGGTTGGACTAGCCCCTTTAAAGCATGCAAACTAGTTTTGTTGAAGCGAATTGCACATGAGATTGTCCGGGAATCGCACCCGGGTCTCCTTGGTGAAAGGCGAGCACCTTCCGTCCTTTGTTATAAAAACATTGTATTTACGAAATTGCATTTCTGTTCAAAATCAGTGGTGTATTTTTCATTCTCAAACTCTTTATAAATATAATTCACAATATTTGATACACAATAAATATAATTCACTAGCTCTCTCTATCTGAAAAAGGATATCGGATACTTCCGGAATGCACAAGTGGGACCAAAATAAGAATAATGTAGAATAGCTATATCATCTCACTATATCATCGATATTTGGGTGTCGTCTGAGTAAGTCGTTCAGGAGAAGGAGACCATTTGAGTTTTATTTTGAGGTACAGTATTGGGAAGGAATTAGGATAGGGATATTGCATAGGACGCTTCACAGGGGTTGGAAGCATGCAAACTAGTTTTGTTGAAGGGAATTGGACATGAGATTGTCCGGGAATCGCACCCGGGCCTCCTTGGTGAAAGATGAACGACTTCCCTCCTTTGTTGTAAAAACATTGTATTTATGAAATTGCATTTCTGTTCAAAATCAGTGGTGTATTTTTCAATCTCAAACTCTTTATAAATATAATTCACAATATATGATACACAGTAAATATAATTCACTAGATTTCACTATCTGTAAAAGAACATTGGATACTTCCGGAATGCATAAGTAGCACTAAAATAAGAATAATTGAATGTTGCTATATCATTTAACTATATCATCGATATTTGGGTGTCTTCTGAGTAAGTCGTTCAGGAGAGGGAGACCATTTGAGTTTTATTTTGAAGTACAGTATTGGGAAGGAATTAGGATATGGATATTACTTAGGACCCTTTACAGGAGGTGGGACGAGTCCTTCTAAAGCATGCAAACCAGCTTTGTTGAAGGCAATTTCACATGTCACTTCATCGCATCCGGGCCTCTTTGGTGAAAGATGATCGACTTCCCTCCTTTGTTGTAAAAACATTGTATTTACGAAATTGAATTTCTGTTCAAAATCAGTGGTGTATTTTTCAATCTCAAACTCTTTATAAATATAATTCACAATATATGATACAGAATAAATATAATTTACTAGCTTTCTCTATCTGGGAAAGAACATTGGATAGTCCGCAATGCGCAAGTGGGACCAAAAGAAAAATAATTTAGTATAGCTTTATCATCTAACTATATCATTAATTTCTGGGTGTCCTCTGAGTAAGTCGTTCATGGGAGAGAGATTAAATGAGTTTTGTTTTGACTTTTATGCTTTTATGTTTATGTTTTGGCAGTTATGCTACTCACCTTATAATATGTATTACCTTAGGTGGGGTTTGTGCATTTTTTCCAAAATTTGAGAAAAGGCAAATGGTCCCAAAGATGGAGTTTCAAGATACCTTAAAAAGAGATAGGGTTCTGTGTAAGAAGATATTATCAATTATCTAGCAAACAAATTAATGTTCATTAATTGTGGGAATATTTTTGTGTATTTTTTACAATTAGATAACATTACCTCTTGGTGATTTTGGCAAGGTAGGTGCGAGTTCATGAGCAACATGATCTTAGCTGCACCCCTAGATAGTCTTACGTTTAGATTAAAATCTTCACTTTTTTTGACATTTATTACTTACCACAAAATTAACATGTTTTAAATTTACAAAAACCTTTTAAATCTAAATGCTTAACTATATTAATTACTCTTTGGTTTCAGCCACCTCTTAGCCGCATATAGATATTATTGGGCGTTACCGTCCTTGGTCCGGGGAGCCGAGTGGTCAACTACTTAAACATCAAAACACTTTTTACAATTTCATATTACATGTTTACTATTATCATATTGCATGTTTATAATTCTTAGTTTTGTCTTTATTAGGGAAATCATAATCAGAGAATAATCCGTACTGAAAAAAACATATCAATTGCCATACAACAAAATACATGCATTCATAAGTCATTTTATGATTCAAATTCCAGCTTAATGTCACGCTGTGGCCAGGTGGGTACTGCTCATGGGATAAAGTTCGGCACTCCTTATGCGAGACGGATGCGTTTGAAGTAGTACAGACTCTGGTTTCCTTCACTATTCTGACTTTTTACGGGAAGCGCTGTCTCACATTTATTTCTGTGGGTTTGGTTCTGTTTCTTCTCCTCACGTCCTGTATTTTTTGGGGCAGTTCATCTGTTCTTTTGTTCTTATTGCACTGTTGTCGCACGGTTTAACAGTCGCTTCGAACTCGGCGTTGCTGTTAGTTTTCCGCTATTATACGGATATGACCTTTGATTTCAACACTAAAAGGAAATTCATAAAATAATATTGCTTTACACTGAGTAGTTTTGCAAGTAGGAAAACAGCAATAAGCCAGTTTACTTTTCAGTATTTAATTGCTTCAAAATGTAATAAAACTGTTAATACTCCATAGGATGTGAGACAATGGATGGTCGGGTAAGAGATCATGTGGCCACAGGGCAACAATGAAACATCTAATTATTGCACTTGCATAATTATTATAATTTTAATAATAATTATAATATAATAATAATATATAATTATAATAATATTATAATAATTATTATAATTGCATCTAATTATTGCATTAAGTAGATTCAATTACACTACTATGTTTAGAATTAATATACTCTGCATGAACTAATACCACATCCTGTTGTTAAACTTTATTTGTTTTTGATTCGATATTGCATATAGTTCGTCTACTGCTGTCACGTCCATTCATAATTTGTAGAAGTCACTCCATACGCATTTCAGCCTGCCATGTCTAGAACTAGTTTCCCTCCTCGATGTTCGAACACAAAATATTAGATATTTTGAGTAATTAATTCTTGAATGTAAAACCGCTTCTATTTACTAGTTGATATCACAAAAATTAATTTGTAACATTGTAACTTTTAAATATTAAATATTTTTGGGCACTTTATTCACCCACTTCTCTTATTTCTACTGGCATATTTCCGTCCAGAATGTTTATAATGTGGGTTTCTTCCTGTTGCTGTACAGGTTTGATCCATTTCAATTGAATTATATTGCAATTTTTGTTTTTGGTTGCCCTCGTAATTACTGGATTTCCTTGTCATTCCTAATAATGATCTTATTGTGTGCAACTTTGTACTGTTCATCCGAGGGAGGGCCCAAGTCTGAAACAACCTAGGGCTCCGCTGTGACCTCTTAGGACAGAACTGAACAACAATTGGTTTACTACCTTTATTGTTACTGGCGGTACAGGTAAAGGAAGTACTTCTACTGCAATTAGAGAGATACACAGGCGATTAGCATGACATCTGCATTAAGATGGTGCGCTGCGCTGCGCTAACAAAAAGGAAGGTAGACCTAACGAGATGTTTTGCTCCTGCTTACAGAAACGTCACATAATAATATTAAAAAAGTATCTCACTAAATGATGTCAATATTCCATACACTTTTCCTGCATGTTTCTATCTCAATACAGTAGTTTCTCAGTAGTCTCCTGGCAGCGTTTTGTGGTGATTTTTTTTCACTTTCGTTTTTTATAATTTGAACGAGAAATGTAACATTAGGTATATTCTTTTAATATTTTGAACGTAGTTAGTAAGCGCGTATTTAATTCTTAAGTAGACATTTTTGGACGCCTTCGCGAAAGTTACGATTGGGTGGTCTCAATTTTCTTATTATTTTCACGTAAGTGAACGGTCAATGTTTTAGCGTGGGCCGCAGCCCGGAAAACAGCGTCGCCTTTTTGTAGCCGATGCATGCTAGGGAAAGGATACACATGGAAGGGTGAGAATACTGGGAGATGGATGGAAGCTGCCTGTTGGTGTTACTCCGATACTCGAAATGTTAGAACAATTCTGCCTTTACTTCCAGTAGCAGTAGCACCTAGAGATAACGCTCTGACAATGCCTGCACCCGTTTGCTATTTTATCAGTTCTGCGAAAGGAAACAATCGACTAAGACGCGGTTAGATGCGATACGTCCTGGCATAGATATATTTTTCACACGGGATCGATCCCTAAATATTTCTAGATATATTTATTGTCTGTTAAGAACTCCTCCCGGATATTCAGTGATGTTTCTTTCGTTTTTTAACACTTTTCCTATTTCAAACAATATCAAAACAAAATAAAATTATACTTGTTTTCATTTACAAATAAACAGTGAAGATACAATCATTGACACGAAACATTTAACATTTGTGAAAGTAAATCTTGACAGAGAGATATCACACTATTTGTAGTCTTCATCAAGTCTCTTTAATCCCTTACAAGAGAATTGAGCATTTTCACTAACGAGTAACCCTCCGTTAAGCATTATATTTTTCATTACTGTCACGTCTCATCATAATCTGTTGTTTAGAGGCCACCATGTAACATCTCTGTGAAGGAAAACAAGAAGAAAGTTATAATACACATTCGAGGGAGAAAAACTAAGGCAGGACTCTAATGTTATCATGTCAAAAATCTATTTTAAAAGCGTATTAATTTTTTTCTTTTTGAATTTGGCGTCAAAATTTAGTTGATTAGATAACCTTTCACGTCTGAGCTGTTTTTATTTCAAATAGAATTAATTTTTACGAATAACAAATATGTAAAGTTGAATGTGTAGTAAAATGATATGTGCACCGCCTTATAATATCACTTGTTGACTATGAAGGATGGCATTAAAAATCTGTCATTTATTGAGCCTTTGAATTTATATCTATTCACTAAGTACCTTTGTAAAAATGTACTCACTTTTGTAAACATTCACTAAGCTTCTCTGCTTGTAAAAATCCATTGAATTCCTTTGCTTGTAAACATTTTTTTAAATGTAATCTTTCATCATTAACATTGATGACCCACATATGACTTAATTAATTTTGCGTTAATATTTTCCACTGAATTCTTGTAGGTAAGAAAGAAGCAAAAGCAGAGGCTGGAATGAACTTTCAAATTACATGCACAATATACTTCCATGTCCAAACTAAATATTTATATGAAGTTTTTCTCTTGTATTATGTTGATATCCAAAACGTGGCCACAATTACTATTTACCAGCAAAACTAATGATATGTTAAGTGCTAATTATTTATTGGTTCTGCCTACTCCGTCACAGAAACCCTTGGTGAGACTGGTTGCACAAAAATGTCATTGAGCTAATGTTTGAAAACCACCTTTCAATGAAATGACCTAAAATAAATTGGGTGAAGGCCAAGTTGAGTTAACGTACTCAAAAAATTGATATGGGTGTCCTCTATACCCTAAAAACCTGCTTGGCCAATTTAGCTGTACGTTTGTCAGTTTGTACTTAATTTTGGTGTTAAGTAGAGTGGTTTGAATGATTTCAAATAGTACAAGGAATGAATTCTAGTGTTAATTGAAGAATATGTTTATGCACACTTCATCATCTAAAAGTAGCTTTCGCCAATAGCGGAATACTACTTAATGGGGTTCCAGGCAATTGCAAATTAACCCCCTCCCCATCATTTTCATTGTCGCCCCCTCTTCCCCATGTGAAAGAACAATAATTAATATTGAAATAAAATTTTTTAATATTTAAAATGACATACTCACGTTTTTTATGTGTCCTATCATTATAATTGGTATTTGCATTTATGAGCTCAAAACTCCTCGAAAATTATTACATGGTTCCAAAAATGGTAGTGTTTTTAGTTTTTGATTTATTATTACAAAGTTTTTAAACTAATTTTCATGCCACATCGGAGGCCCTAAAGCATTTGCCTAGTAATGTGTATTGGATAATCCACCCTTGGCCTCCATGGCTTATAGGCATCATTCTGTAGTGTCGCTGACTGGCAGGGTTTATGTCTTGATGGTGGTGGATTTTTGACACAGGTATCAAGGCAAGTCAAATTCAACCACCAGAGACATCTAGCTGAAGGCTGCTCTGATCAACAATTTCTTTGTGCATATTAACTGAAAGTAACGATCAATACCATAAGGAAAGAGTCACTGTCTGCAAACAATTTTTTCCCTCCTTGACCACAAACACACACACAAACGCAGGCACATGCTCTCTCTCTCTCCCTCCCCTCTTTCCATCCTATCTCTCTCTCTCACACACAAAACCGTGTGTCAGATACTTAGAGCGTGTCTCGGTTGTTCGTCCCCGCTAGGGGGAGAAACACCTTTCAAGTCGACGTTGGATTTTGTTTTTTACCGCTGAATCTCTTGTTCCAGTTTAGGAGTTAACACCTTGAGGGTTATAACTTGCTGCTTGAGACTAATGATCGCTGTAGTTGAACAGAAAAAATAAGAGGAAGAACTCCTTCAGCTGCCGTACAACATCATCCCCAAAACATAGATAATTCTGATATACTCACTCATCTCTTTTATTTGATTCCATCATCATAATCTTCAATACTTTCAAATGACAAATGACTTCTCTTATGATAAAATGTATACAATAAACTCTTTAAATATCATTCCTTACTTTTCTCTGCTTTGCTTCATCATATGTAGTAGTCGCTAACAACTCCTGGTCCAGTGAGAGCGTAGGCTTCCGCGGCCGGAGTCAGTATTTACTAGGCTGTCCGGGTGACGCCGCGTCCATGGCGAAGGTGCCGACATTTCGGTCGCCATTCTGCGACCTTCCTCAGGGCGTCATGCGCGGAGATGTGCTGCGCACGAGTTTAAATGGGGCTCAGTTTCTCCTCTACCCGAGTGCCGGTTGGCCGGGTGGTCGGCCAATGCGGAGAGAGTGCACCGGCCAATCAAGGGCGGGCTCCCCGCAGGGTGAGAGGAGGCGCTCCGTCCGTAATCGGACGTTGCGGAGCAGCTAGGACCGCGTCCGGTCGAGATCGAACGTCCTGGTAAAATAGGTGTTTCCAGGCATCGTGTAGACGTATGCCTTGGTCAGCATTCAAGTTATAGGGGTGTTTGATGATTTCCACCGCCTCTTTTACCCTCCTCGTGCCCCAGCGTTCTTCTCTGGCTAAGAGGCGTGTATCATCACACGCAAGAAGGTTCTTCCATCTTATTTGTAACATCAAGTGGCGTAGCGTTGTAATTGTTTCTGGATAGGCTCTAAAGTAGATTGACATATTATTAATTGCAATGTCTCAAAATAACAACTATCGTCTAATGTTACGTGGGTAATTTATTATTATTATTATTATTATTATTATTATTATTATTATTATTATTATTATACTTTTATGTATATAAGTCGAAGAACGTAAGTCGTTGTCAAGATGCCGCCATGTAGAGTCTCCGTGTACGCGCCTTTTCCCTACGCGCTTCTATGTCACTACCCAGCGGCCAGAATTGGAAAGAAATGAGAAAAGAAATCGAATTTAAGACACTTCACAGGGGTTTGACGAGTTCCGGTGAAGCAAGGCGGACTCCTTTGGTGGGAACAAACTTCATAAGAGATTGTCTGGGAATCGAACCCCGAACTTCTTGGTGATAAGAGAGCGACTTCGCTCGAAGCCACAAGTCAGCACCCACGAGCTTATCTTGTCACATTATTAGCAAATTCACGTTTCACGAACTTTATTGATATTTCCTTCACTGCAGAACAACAATATTCAGTCATGGTTGAGAATAAAAGTGCATTATCTTTATATTGCAATACTTCCTTCTGAGATGCAACTCTAATTTTACCTTAGACTACGCTGTTTCATAATCTTCGATATAAATGAGATACAGCTCACAGAATAATATTTTAATGTAATACAATTATATTTTTTCTCCATACTTTTTCACTTATTTGCTGTATATTTAGACTAGTATATCGCAAACATTATCTTGACATATTAAGGTAAGTGTATGTTCGCAGTGTATAAGGGTACACAATGTACACAATGTCACAAGTACACAATGAAGATTATGGCTGATTTATTTTAAAGAATTATAGAGACAGACGTACAATAATTAAAAAAGGATACATGAATCACTAAAAAACACATCTGCTTACAGGAAGTTAGCAAGTACGATAGAAATTCTTTCTATTTGCTCACGCGATTTTTTTCCAGTATTTTTTGCATAATCACTCCTGGAAACTATTTTTCTTCAGGAATGAAACCAGTGAGAGCAGAATCTGCGTGTCTTAGAATTAAATGTCATCTTTGCCAATAGGTGTTCTTAATCCACCAGAACTGTCTCTGTCTATCCAACAGTAATTTTTGGTATGGTTTTTGTTTACCCATACCTCATCAAGGTAAAAAAAAAGCACATGTATTCTTCTCGCACTTACTGTTGTACTCTGTCCGCGCGAATGTTGCAGCGCTGAAATAAAAATAATCTTCCCTCATTGCATTCTTAAATTTCAAACCGACGCTCTTTAAATTGCGAAACATTCAACTCTTGTATCATGGAGTATTCAGAAGTTTTTCTGCGGTTGGAAATTATTTCTTTGCGTAAATGTCTAATATGTGGAGTGTCAAGGTGTCTCTATTGAATTGGTCGGCGGCGGGCAAGCAGGCTGTTCTCTTGTTTACTGAATTTTTTCTTCTGATATTTTCTTCATCTCAACATTACTTTTTTCAAACATATGAAATTAATGGTGCTATCTACTGGAGCAGACGTTCTCGTATCTTTTGTAACAGCAGTGTCATAAAACTCAAAATATCGATTCTTATTCGTAACAGATTTTAAAAAGAAAATTAATTGTTTTTGAAAATTCCACTAATATTTCATATATCTCATAGTAATTTAGATACATATTACTTCTAAGAACTTTTTATGCAATACCACTACCCGATAATAGTAGCAGAGATTAACGAGCTCTCCTATTTTACGGCTCCATATTTCATCTGAGAACGTCGTTTGTCTCCTTTATAGATTTCACCTTATTGTGCTCTATTCCCAAATACAATTGCCGAATTTTTAATTTTTATTAGTACCATTGGAGAGATTTGATAATGTGGAAAAATAGCGCCCTGGCGAGCTGTATCCTGAATCCAACGAGTCATCAAACATCGAAATCAGATAAAATATCTCATCATAAAGTGGAATGAGACAGAGAATTAAAGATCGTCAGTAACGTGAGGAATCCTGTTCGCTAAACTGCAGACTTCGTCATTTCTAAGATATTTCCCCTTTCGCTCTTTTATATACCGTTGTCATGCAAAAAGCTTGTGCAAAATACGCGTAAATTCATAAGGCCATTCTTTAGGATTTTTCCTTCAAAAGTTTGACTAGCAGCATTTGTGAAAACACTAGGAAAAAGTCAAAGTATCTGAGGGACAGTGGTGTTTCATGTGGCCAACAAAACCATTAAATAGAAAAGAAAGTTGTGCTTCTCATTAGATTCGTATCCAATAACATTTCTTTCAGCAACAATCAATCTGTCATGAAGGGTCAAAACTGCAGTTGGCGCCTAAGACATAGACTTAACGGTAGGAGATCGATATAGATATTATCATCCTCTAAAGATTTTACCATTGTTTGTGGCATTCAGTATCTGACATTTGCCAAACAGAGGCGATAGTGCTAACTTCACCAGCTCTTGAAGTCGCGTGTTCTGGATAACTCTGTTCATTGTTTTCTTGGCGCATGCGGTGGAAATATGGTTCGATATTGTATTCGGATTCTGTTCATGCGAAGAATTGTTGCTTTATGCAGTATCCTCGTGTTGTCGGTGAGGGTCGCGGAGCCCAAGAGGAACAGATAAGTATATTTTTATAATCACTTCCATGTTGTAGCATTGTAAATTTTTTATGTGGAAACTTAATCTTCTGTTTTTTCCATGTTGTGAACATATCTTTTATGTGTCTGATTATAGTGAATATACTATGTGCAGTGACGGGCAACATTTCTAAAATCGATCTTGTATTTATCAACGTTTAGGGTGTCAGTATTCATCAACAGTTAAGTTGATAAAATTTTGAAATAGAAGTTTTTGGGATTGTAAGTTACTGAGAAGCTTGTATTGTAATATTCTAATTAACATCTTGTTAATTAACATTCTATGAAGTAGCGTAAATTAAATGATTATTTCAGAAGATCATTCATGTTGCTGCAGAAAAGCAATTTTAAACCATACTGAAAAATAATTTTGTTCTATCATAGACTCTATAATTGAAATCAGTTTTGTTGGGCCTTGTCTAACAACGTAACAGCAATTGTGACAGTGTTTCCTAAAGTACTATTAGTCCTATTTATTCAATGAAGTCAATTTTACAAAACTGTACAGTTGCACAAATGTTCTTCTGAAACAGGGGCATGTTCTACTATCGTGTGTAGTGGTGAGCGATGGTGACTTAATAATATGTTGCAAATTCAATCTGATTTTATGTGACATCTTGTAATACCTTCAACATTTAAAGCATGTAACAAAATACATTGGTCATTGAAAATAAAATGTGAAACCACAGAATAATTTTTATTCATTAATATAATTTAATACATTGAAGTTGATATAAAATAATGCGATGATCCTTAATACAATATATTAACAGAATTGATGAAAATTCTGAGTAGAATGTTTTAAATGAAAATGAAAAGGATAGAACATTGCATATTTCAGACTAATGCATGCTCAGCCACAATTTTAATGAAAGATTTCTAAATCTACTAATACAGAATATTATAATATGGTGTCTTTAAATTATTATAAAAGATAGAGATAGACATATACTTTCTTATGATATTTTTAATTTGTGTAATGATTCTGTTGTGGAACAAATTATGACATTACAACATTAGTGATGTAAGTTGTCAAGAAATGGTACATTGTTGAATGTAGTAAACAATGGTGTATTTATTTACTGACAAATATACAACAGAAAAATTAAATATAAAACCTATTTTTAAGATAGCAGTTAAAGTGAAATATGAAATTTTAACAAAATTTAAAAAAATGCAATTAGAAACTTATATTCTGCATATGAAATTTATACAATGTGTAAAATTTATACAATACAATTTGTACAATGATAACCTTCCAACAAGTGACTCGAAACAATCCACAAATTTTCCATCTTAACTACATTGCTTTATTTCCTCTCGTATTTTATTGAACATTACCTGGCTTGCAGGAATAAAAGATTCAATTACTTTTTTTTTCAAATGTTAAATATTTTAGTCTGACATATTCACTTAACCAGTTATTTACAAACATTGATTTAATGATGATTGTTTGTACCTTTTGAGTGCTTTTATTATTACAATGAACTTTGAAGAACAGTAGAATCGATTAATCGGTAACATTTCACAAACAGATAATACTTTCTTCTATGATTTCACACTAACTCTTTTCAATTTATGAAATAAATAAACTAACTAACTAACTATCGACAAATTTCTTGCAAATGAATTCAACATGTTTTTGGAAGTTAATAGTCATCTAATAATAAATAACGGTTTCTTTTTTAAATTGAAGACATTCAGTTACTTAAAATTAAATAGGCGTTTTATGCATAAGTTTCTCTACGTTTTTGAAAAAACTGACAGACAATGAAATGACCTACAATTTCCCATTTCTTTTTCTATCAGCTTCTTAAACAATGAAAGTTTTTGTATATTTAAATCAGTATGTAAATATCATTTTTAAAGTGGTTAGTTAATTTGTTTTGAAAAAAAGACATTTATTAATAAATACAGTAAAACCTGCTTTTAAGTTTTCGCAATTTACGTTTTCCCGGCATTTACAACGTCTTTTGTCGGTCCCATGAGTTTTTGTTTATTCGTAATGTTATAAATACCCCATATTTACGCAAGTATAATTTCAATTTTCATGCAATTTACAACAGTCTGCTTGCCACAACAACATCTGGAAAGCACTTCGCGTAGCACACAACTGGCATTGTCACTTCACACTTTTTCATTTTAAAATAAACGTAATTGTTTCCCAGCCTTAAAGGCTCAAACATCAAAAATTGGAATTCTCTGTATGTTTTAACTGTAAATTCGTTTAATAAAGCTTCTTTCTATTGTTTCATAAATAAATAAATTTAAAAAAAGTCTCGTTGAAAATCATTATAAAGTGGCGAAAACAAACATTTTATTGTGTTGGGGAAAATGTTAAATTCGCATTGATTGTTTTCAGTAATATTCCATTTCCCACACTTCATCCAACAACAATTACATTGTTGCATCATCAAAGGCTATGATCAATATATGGCCGGGACTGCTGAAAGTATCTTTGCGACTTTTAAAATTCACTATGCCTCGGTTAATATGCTTTTGATTTCCGATGTAAATTTCTTTCGGATTTCTTTTTGACCTTGTAATATTGTTTGTTCTGTGTTATACTGCGTATTAAATCCTATTATAACCATATAGATTGAGTACAGTAGAATATAGTTAGGTACATTGTTTCAGAGAGAAAAGTCCCTTTATTTAAACTTTCTGCTATTTATGCCATATTTACTAGAGTTCCATGAAAAGTGTAATAGAGTTTTTTTTTCTGTATTTCATAAGTGAAATATCACTGATGCCTGCAGATATGTTCAGGTACTACTTTAAGATATCAATGTTTCTTAAAATGTTTGAGAAAAGTATCCCCTATTTTCAAATTATTAATTACCGAAATGAAAATCAGTGATTGTTCATTATTCTTGCTTTGTCTTCACCTTCTTATCATTTAATATTGTCTGTTCTTTAATATTGTCTTTATTATTGTCTACTGCTGATATAATATGGACTTTTTTGACATATTGTACTACTATTTGGTTGCTATTGTACAATTACGTTGATTCTTAGTCCTTTCTGTCTACTAGTACACATTCTCTCATATTACTATCTTTTCTATGATGTTGATAGTTACTGATATTATTTGAGGTGATATGTACTGAAGTCTTCCATATAAATTTTTTTAATTTATGTGCAAGAATTATTGCAGAAGAGCTGCTGCTCTTTCCTCTCTGTTTCCTCCAGAGTAAATAAAATGTGATTAAGCATTGAGACATTTCCTTTGTTTTCTTTTCTTGTTTTGGATAAAACAATAGTTTCAATATATCTTTTTTGAATTTTTCCCCCTAATGGTTAAACTTCAGTTCTATTTCTTATTGTTCATCAATGTAATGCTATACTATTATATTCCAAGTTGCTTCTGTTAAATGTTGGTAGTGTGAACTTCCATTACTGACTCTGGTAACAATATTGTAATCAATAATAGGAATGTTCAATTTTTACAAAAATGTGACTTTCAATATAAGAAACTAACTTTTTCCAAGTGTAAATGTATATAATGTTCCAGTTAAAGAGGAACACAAATTGTCTTACAACAAATATTGTTTTAATGCTAATATACCATCACTGAAATCAACATTTGGTTTTCAAACAGATGTGCCAAATAATTTGAAATTTTAATCACTGTAGTTAACAGTACCAATAATCTATAACACAGGTACTATGATTTAGGAAGAGGATGAAATATATTCCCGGGAGTCCTGGTAAGAAGATCATCAGAGGCCCTCCACTCTAAAAATAATTTTTGTTTTTTGCACTTCGAAAAGGAACCGCTCATAAGTGCTGCTCGATTGTACGCTTAACTTTGTCATTTTGTTATATCAGTTCCTAAAATAAAAATACATTGATACATATATAATACTTCATTATATATTACATATATTATACTTACACAATATACACACACAATATATTACTTACACAATATAATATACTTACTTACACAATGTAATATACTTACACACAATATATTATACACATATATTATACTTCATCAAAAAAGATGTGCGAGTCAATAATTGAATATAAAATCAATTATAATCGTTTGACGAGGCATATGCATAAATTAAATTGGAATTTGGTGTATCAAGCAATTCATGCAAATGAAGCAACAAATGTTTTTATAAAGCTCATACAGGAAGCTATCGATGAATCAAAACAAGTAATTAAAGGGAAAAATAATAAAAACAAAGGAAGGAAAAAATGGATAACGAAGGGCTTAATAAGATCATGTAGAACTAAAAATTATTTATATAAGAAAGTGACAGACAACCCTCAAGATAATCAATTAAAATCTAAGTATATTAAATACAAAAATATGCTAACTTTTTTGATAAAACAAGCTAAAGAAAAATACTATAATGAGATCGTGAGATATTTCAATTGCAATGTACATTTAATGGGGAAATTTATTAATTCCACACTGGATAAAAAGGATTCTAAAAAGAAATCAATGACAACCATTCTACCAGAAAATGGAGAGTTGCCTCTACTAGGTGAATTGCCTATTGCTAATTACTTTAATAAATTTTTTGTCAAAATTGTGTTGAGTTTCACTATAGATTTTGATAATTTTGTCTTTGAAAAAAATATTATCTTGAAATTAACCCCCTCCGAATCAATGTTTATTTTACCCACTAATGAAACTGAAGTACTAAATATAATTAAGAAAATTAATCATAAAAAATCCACTGGTATCGATAAAATTTCTATTGCGGTAATAAAACACATATCTAAATTCATATCTCAACCCCTTGTATACATTGTAAATAAATGTTTTGAAAGTGAAATTGTTCCTGACCATTTCAAAAAAGCAGAAGTGATTCCCATTTATAAAACAGGTGATGAAAAGAAGGCTACAAATTATAGGCCTATATCATTGATATCAAATTTTGCCAAGATATTTGAAAAGGTAGTTAAAGCAAGAGTGTTAAGTTTTATTAAAAAACATAAAATCATTAATAAATTCCAATTTGGCTTCCAGGAAGGCAAAAGTACGGAAGATGCGATTAAATTTATTACAGATGAAATCAACTATAGTACCGATGAAAACATTCCTTGTTTGACTATCTTCTTAGATCTTGCTAAGGCATTTGATACTGTTAATCATGAGATATTGTTGAACAAATTATATAAAATGGGATTTAGAGGCACTTCTTATAATCTGTTTAAAAGCTATTTGACGAATAGAAAACAGTGGTCAGAATAAATAATGTTATTAATAAGGAACAAATTGTAACCTGCGGTGTTCCACAGGGTACTATATTGGGACCCATCCTTTTTTATTATACATAAACGATATTTTTGGAATATTGACTCAAAGTGAATTGGTATCACTTGCAGATGATACGGCTGTAATAATTAAAGGCAAAACATGGCCTGAGGTTCTTGGGCGAGCCAAACAAAATATGAAATTGATAACTACATGGGTAAAAGATAATTATTTAAGACTCAATATCCAAAAAACCGTTTATGTAACTTATGGTAGTTATCAAGATACCATTCCTGTTCGATAAAAATACGTAAAATTTCATGCAATACTAATTATTGTTGTTGTCCCGATATGAATAGAACATCGATTGCTAAGTATTTGAGGATCTATATTGATTGTAATTTTAAATGGAGTCATCAAATTCAACAAATTGTAAAAAAGGTTAGATACTTGATTTATATCTTTTATAAGTTGAGAACTATACTCAATACTAAGCAATTGATAGTCTATATACTATGCATTGTTTTGGTCCATAGCAACCTATGGTATTGTAGCATGGGGTGGAGCCTACGATAATAATATGAAAGCGTTAATTGAAATACAGAAACGAATTTTAAAGATCATTTATAATAAAAGCAAACTATTTTCATCGGAAATAATATTTAGAGAAAATAAAATAATCAGCGTGAAGAAATTTTACATAGAAAAAGCGTTATTAACAAACTTTGAGTCTATGTATAATGATTATAAAACTATTACAGCGACAAAGAGGAACACAGATTTCATTCCGAAAAAAATTCATAAAGAAATTAGTAGACGTCGGCATTATTATATTTGTTACAAAATATTCAACGCATTGAGTAAAGAACTCAAAAATTGTGATGTTAATACACGAGGACAACGAAAGCGTATCAGATCCTGGATTATTGATTTGAATGATTCAGTAATTCAAGCATTCTATCAACCCATGCAGTGACTAAGGAATAATGTCTGAATATGTCTCCAATTATATTATATTTTATATTATTTTTCATTTTATAATTTTCATTTTTCTTTAATTTTGTTTTTTCTTCAAAAATTGATAAATGAAAAGTAGACATATATGATACATGATTAGTCATTGCAGGTTCGCGCACAAGACTATGTCTTCTGCGAAATGATGTCAACATTATTTGTACTTTGTTACAACCTGTAAATAAATAAATAAATAAATATAAATATATTCAAATTGACATATTGCTCTTTTGTTTAAATGCAATTTGTAAAGATTAAATATTTTCAATTGTTATTTGTATAGTTAATAAAATTAACATGTTATTTTCCAAATGATACAAGAAGTACATACAACAATCATTTGAATGTGCTTTTTCATAAATATTTATAAGTAAAAATCACCTACATCTTAATAGAAAGCAAAGTCTTGGTTGAAATTGGTAAAAAAAGACACTTGTAAATTATATTTATTTTGAATAATATTAATATTCTATTTATATAATATCTGATGCCTTTTGCTCAAAAAGAGAAATATATAACAGAATCAAATTATTAATATTAACATTTACCTTTATACTATTAAGTATCTCTTTCTCCTTCAATACTATGAAGTATCTCTTTCTCTAGGCGTTTAGCAGTGGGATCTTCAATTTTTATAACCCAAGGAAAATTTTTTTTAACCCAAGGATTTTTTTTTTTAATTCAGTAGGAATTCAATTTTCTTTTTGATGTTTAATTTATATAATTTATATTTATATATTTAAAATAATTTAAATATTAGTGTTTTTAATTAATTTAAAAAAAACGTTAATGCTTTTTATGGTCTATGGCAGTCACTGTTGAAGCTTAATGGCCAAGCCTCCTGAGTTATCAATGCTACACGTTTGATAATTATATATTTAAGAGAATTCATTTATTCACCTTAGACAATGGACCAAACAAGAGGGCACCTCTGATGAAGGAAATAATGTATTATTTCCTCTTGTTAAACTTTTGGTATGCTCTCTTGGAACGTAAAACTTTATAAAAGTCTCTGCCACTTTGGCACTCTCAGCAATAAAGTATTATTCTTTTACTTATTGAAATAATTACTTACTGCAAATTTTTATTTGCCTTTAATAGAAATGATGGACAAAGTAAATAATTACAGAAAATAGTAAAAGGGGAACAACACTTTTTCTCAATTTTGTTATTTTTTATTCCAATAAAATATAAATTGAAATCTATTAATGAAAAACCCAAAACTTAGAAAATTTTTAGTGCTTGTGCAAGACCTTTAGAGCCAGAGACACACACATTACACTGCTTGCAGCATTGGTAGTGACATCACTGGATTACGGCTTTGAAAATAAAATAAGATTAGATTTACTGTGATTTGAAACAACGTAATTAATATTTTTGTAAATTTATTTTGTCAAATAAATAAATAAATAAATAAATAAAAAATAAAAATTTACAAATGAAGAGGTATGAGGAAATAGTAACAGCTCTTTGTGTTGCCCTGTTTGTTGTTCACCATGTCATGGAGAATTAAACTAATCCCTTCAATTTTGTTACAATAAGGGAGAAGATACGTGGTGGACTTGAGAAAAATACCCACTGGTAAAGCAAAACTACACAACCACACACCCATAGATCATAATCATACCCTGAAATATTAGTAATCTGGAATACTGATGTATCAAGATTATGGTAATAGTTAGGAGATGTTATTTTACATCATTCTTGAAGAAGGTAAATTTAAGTAATAAATTTATGATGATTATGTAATTCAGACAACATTCATCTGATTCTGAAGTTTCTTATTAGCAATATCCATACTTCAACTACATATTTCAGATTCTGCTTATCTAATAAATATTACCTTATGTAATAATAATTTTTCATTTGTAAATTCAAATGATGGAATGTATTTTCTGAAATGGATGTATGGTAGGCAATAATCTTGAAAATATATTTTTCTTGAAACTACTCAAATTTCATTATAAAAAGGTGGTTACCGAGGTCCCCACATTTTTCTGTCACTGGTATTTCACTGAATATCTGTATTCTTCCAAGGTTATTGGACCGATCTTACTTCCAACATGTAAGATAATCTATGATCTTAGATAAGATATTCACAGGAATATTAAAAATAACCCCTTTTTCAATGCATTTATAAAGCACTTGTCAAAAATTATTATATTGTTTTTTACTTTGTGAATGTCATTACTTGTGGAACTTGTCAGTAGGATGTTAAAGGAATAGGTTGGTCAACATCTAATATTCCATATATCTACCTACTTGTAGTAACACTGGTGAATGTTCACATGCAAGTTTTCTCAAGAAATTGTCCAAAACACCATAAGCTGAGATATTGTGAGTTTCCCACTTATTCTTTACTACTTCTTAATTAATAGCTAATGAATGATTTTCCCAGTTGTAGTTAGAAAGAAGTATTTCATCCATTTTTAAAATATTCCGACAGGATTTTAAATTTTTTTCTTGCCATATGTAGTGTAATAGCACTTACTCAGTGCAAAACTTGAGATGAGATTTTGGTTGTAAAATCCGTTTTTAAAATCTGTAAGGCCAAAATCTTGTTTGTACAAAGTATTTTTCAATAAATGTATTCATGTGTGTAGTTCATGCTTAACTTGGCTACACCCTTGTACTCTAACATGGTTCACACCTCCGTAGTAAAATTCGTTTGTGAGATAAGTAAGGCCAGAAACTTGGCATTCAATGAGTAATAGCTCTTAGTGCCTTTCCAGAGACCTTTCAAATATAATTTTTGGGTTTTTGTATGCAAAGCACAAAGCATATTATCAACGTTTAAAAAACTGGCTTCATTTTGTTATGCCAGAATAGAAAGTAGGGGACTTTTAAATATGAAAAAGTCTGATTTTCAACCAAACCTAATTTAATTTAAAGGGAAGCTGGAGAATATGCTGGATGAGGAATGAATTTGATTTTAAACAAGTGCACAATTTTTGCCATTGTGCATTCTGATGCTCTGGAGTATTTTCATCATCTTTCTTTCCTTTATTCTCCAAAAAATATCAACTTGTTCTTTTAGAGACCTTTTTTTATTTTTCCTTATTTTGTCTTATCATATAATTCAATTGTAAATTTTCAAAATGACAAACAGCAACTGCAAAATACCCTGCCCTACAAAATAAGAATCTCAAATGCCCAACAACCAGTTGCAATTTTTCTTTTAAAGTCTTGTTTAGTTTTATCATAAGCATACACTATGAATGTGACCTGAAAGTTTCATTTTTCTCAAATAAAATTAAAAGTTTAAAACAATATATGTTGCTTATTTCCATATTTTTTCAAAATATATCATCTTGGTTCTTTTAGACTGTTTAATTTTTCTTTCTTTGATCTTATCATACAATTCAATTGTAAATTTTAAAAATGCCAAACATCACCTGCAAAATAACCTGCCTTAAAAAATAAAATACCCAAATGCAAAACCATGAATTGCATTTTTCTTTAAAATTTTTGTTTTGTTGCACCCTAAGCATACATTGTGAGTATGACCTGAAAGTTTTTTTAAAATTAAATAAAATGTATAAAACAGTCTCTATTGTTCACTGCCTGAAGCAGAATCAGAATCCTTTTCAAAGAAAGCACACAAAAGAGTATTTCAGTCAAAGACTTGAATTTGTTAAGGGTGAGTTTCTTCTGTGTCCATAACAAATTTGTTTAAGTAATAAAAGTCAAAAATCAAATCAGGATGAAAATTAATAATTAAAGGAAAGGTAATTCAGAAGAATTATAGTTAAAATTGCTTTTTCGTGTAACAAATATTTTTGTTCACCTATCTTGGCCATTTTCCTATCCACTCCTGGTTTAAACGATCCACTAAGGAAGCTTTATAGGACCAAGTTATGGCCTTGCGTTTTGAAAATAATCTCTCAAGATTATATTTTGGAGTCCCTAATTAATGGTGGCCTCCACCTGTCTAGCAGCCAAATAGGTGTTTGCATTGACGGAGCCCACTCACGGCCTTTGTCTACTTCTTTGAATGGTGTCGGTGTGCGTGTAATGTTATTCCGAAACCGCTTTCGGTCCAATCATCAAGTACAGCTAAGATCAGTTTGTTTTCTGCAGAATGAAGAGCGCTGGTTAAGTTTTATGCGGCCCTCGTGCGCACTTTCACTCTGGAATCTTCCAGAGCGTGATTAGCGTCGTCGACTGGCTTCTTGCCCGCGCCTGCTCTTGGGCCACACGTGCTGCTTACCTCCAGAGCTGCTTTGACTCGGCGCCCACTGTCCCCGGCGCCCTTTGCCTCCGACTTCCCCTGGCCCCCCAGTGCCCTTTGCTACGTATGCACTTGCCACCCAGTGCCCTTTACACCCGGTGCTCTTTGTGTCATACTTTCACCGCAGAGGCATTTGCCTCCAGTAAACCATGTAACCAGATGTCTCTACTCCAAGTACTACACTATTCGCCTCCGCGAGTCGTCAATTAATTGTCTTGAAGTTCCTCTGTTCACTGTCCAGGGGCCCGCACCCCAGAACCGTCATTATTTTGGAAGGGATAGCTCAGTCTTCCAGCATCCAGCATTCGCTGAGCTGATGCGACAGCAGTACCGCTATTTAATTACACCGCCTTACGTACGAACGATTCGTGGAACGAGTTATACGAAAAAAACGTTTGTTCCAGACGATACTACAGCAGCTTTCGAACTTCTTGATGCCGCATAATGTGCATCGCGAAGTACGTCGATGTGTGGGTAATATTAACACTTTTGTGATTAATTATAAACGAATTAGTACAGAAAATTTTGCGGTAAGAAAGCCACTCAGACCACACTGAATGGCAATATGGGAGTTAATAAGAGTAGGGACAATTCCCCTGCGGAGAAAAAGATATCTCGGAAAGCTAAAGAAGTGACTCAAGATGCCGCCGAAGAGGATAGAAGTACAGGTTGTCTGCGTACAAGCGTTACGACGGCGACATCCGAATTGGAAACGGTAGGAAAGAAAAGGAGGGAAAAATCACCCACGGGACTTCTCGAGATGTACGAAGAAATCGTCAAGGGACTGAAGAGAATATCTAATTTGGAGACCTGTCACCCGTGAAGAAAGGAAGACTTTTTCCTCAAATTTGAATTTGTCAATAGGTACAATACCACATACTTGAAAAGCTTTCGAAGCCTTTTTAGTCGTACAATGCTTCATGTACGATTTACAAAACAGTTACGCTACATGGAATTGAGCGATGACCCTTCCTGGATACTTTTCAACATGAGCTAAAATTGTTGTGGGGAGAAGGCTGCACCACTCTTCCCCGGTCATGAAAGAGGACCCTTGGCCGAACCGTTAAAACGATACATTTAAATTTGCGCTGCCTTCTATCAGGCATCTACAAAACTATTCAGTAGTGCGTTGTATAGGTCACATTTCACATACCTATACTCTTAATTATAGATTTTAATTACTGTGCTATTAATAGCGGGAACACGTTTCCAATACCTTACAAAATTATATCAAAAAAGTTATATTATATCTTACCTCATTGTCACAGCAATATTTGCTCAGGCACTTTCAAACTCTACATTACATTAGCTATGACACATTTCAATTTATAATGTAGAAGTGCCAAATTCACTGAAAAACAATAATTACGCTAATCGGACTCATACCCCATGCGGAGTTTAGCCCCTGTGCTACTTTACTCCGATAAATGGAAGATGTAGCGATTGGCAGTTCTCCCTAAGAGATATTTCCAGTGAAGGAAGTGAATCTTATCGGCCCTTATTCTATCAGCCATCCTATAAGCATATGCCACTCAACATGTAAGTAGCTCACAGTATATCTTTATAATGATTCCCAAAGATGAAGTCCCTATACCATCTTCCGAAAGGTTCAGTTTATTTTCAATTGTAACCTTCCTTCAGCCATATGTTGTGGATATTACGCCTCGGTTTCCTCTCATTTCTCTACTGCATTTTACTCCCTTTTTATCAAGTGATGTGATAATATGTTGATAATATGAATTTGAGTGCAATAATTCAACGAAATGTATAATATGGTACTTTCGAAAATCTCTGCTTATTAAATACCATTTCTTATACTGAAATGGAAACTTTTTTGAAACTCTATCCTTGGTGTTAAATCTGTGGCAAAAGTCCTGTCGATTGCGCCTTAATATTGTCTGAGTTCGAAGAATTATTGTTAAGTACAAAATAAAAAAAAAATCATATCCAAAATATGTTTCTAAATTATGTAAATATACAGTCATTAACAATATAAACTGCTTAATTGAATTCTTACAAAATCAATATAAGCAATAATTCAGAATATTATTTCCATAAGTCAAGACGTTAACTAAACCTCATCATTTGACTTATTCGTATAACATCAACACTCAAGTCTATTAATCTTTGCTCTGCCTCTTCCAAGTGTAGATCATGAACTTTAGAAATAAAACAAACTAGAACCCGGAATTTTTAAAAAAAATATATTGACTTATATACTTATTCGATGTATTAATTACTTGTTGAGCTACCTTTATGCTCTGGGAACTGCTGTATTCCCAAACTTCCACTACCGACACAGTGCTTCAGCCATGTTTGGGCTCAGTCACTGCCTTCAATATTATAATTACTTCTTACATTCTTACACCCTGTTTATTTTGTTTTCTCATTATCCAGAATCACATTAGGGAAATCTTGGCGTATTCCCCTTTTGCATTACTTTTCTTGCAACTTGATGTTCAACCTATTGAGAACAAGTATAGTATTGTACAACAATACTATACTACCAACAATAGTATTCGCCATGTACGCTGATTTTATGCCCGACAGGGCAAATTTATTTGTTTACTACTTAAGGCTCTGGCCAGAATGTGTGTCGAGTGTGTATTGTGATTTCTAGTATTTTTTCTCTCGACAGCAACTCAAATCAAACTCAGCATTAGATTTTCCACTGAAATAACTCGTTTTTAAAACATTCAATCCAACATAGAATATAAAAACGCATTTGCGTGAACTGTATTAAGTTACTTCTAATATCACTTCAAATTAACAATTACCATAAAACAAGCGGGGACTATATTTTATTATTATAATTATAATTTTAATTTGAAGTTTTGGGAAATAGGGCTCTCAGCCATTTTTATGATAAGTACCAGTAGTGAATGTCGTACAAATAAAATCACTAAAAAGAGTCGTCTCTCCTCAGAAATTCGTTCGGTCAGTCGTTGTCCAATAAGTTTGAAGGACATTCTTAGTGCTCTTCCACAACAGTCACTGAGGCTGGAGAGACACACAGACGAAAAATGCTTCATCGTCAAAATGTACTTGTTCTTTCAGCATGTTCTCGTGAAAATAAAATTATCCTTTCACTTTTGATACAGTAAGGATGACAATTGGTGAAAAATTACGAAAACCCTAAAATACAATGTTTTTCATCTCGATTTAGCACCTGCGATTTGCGTTACTGCTAGCATTGGGATATTTCAGTACTTTCTTCAAGAAAAGATTGTTGAGGACGGCATATTGCTCTCTTCTCATGTAAGACAAAATAACTATTAAAAAAATCTACACATCCACATACATATCGACCACAATCAAACACTGAAGAATTATTAATTTGTTGTCATGCGGTTTGAGGATTAGAGTAGTGATTTGGAGTTGGTGTGCAACATCATTTTTGAAGAAGGTGGCCTCCATTAATTGACTAACGAGTGCTATGTAATCCAGACGTTTGTCATATTCCGGAACATCTCGTTAGATACATATCATTTCAGAAATGTGTTTCATATTCTTCCCATCCCAAAAATGTTAAACTTTTGTTTGTAAATTCATATTGATGTAATGTAGATTCTGAAATGGACATTCTTCAAAATAATGAAATTTCACTGTAAGAAAACATTTACTGAGGTTCCAGCAATTTGGTATCATTGATTTGTTTGAACTTTATTTGATATCAATTTGCATCCATGCCTGTAAGGCCTGCAATGCAAGAAGCCCAGGTAAAAGATGGCTTCTTTTAAGCTAAAGGATTTGCGATTGTAAAAAATATTAATAGCTTTATGTATGAATTACTTATACTTTCTCTGATTCTTTTCTGAATCTGATGCTTTTCTTTATTGATGCAATAAAAGATTAAAAACATCTTCAAGAAGAACGATTTTTTTCCGCTTTGGTAGTTATGTAACACTGTTTCTAAGTCAATAAGGTTAAGCAATTCATTTAGGTTTCATAAGTAATAATGTTATAAAATGAAATAAGAAATGCGGATTTTTCCCTATTTGTCATTAACCAAAGACTGATACATTCGAGTTTCTTAAAGCAGTTTTTTTAATTATGTGAGGTACTAACACTACTTGTGTTTGCTATGCCCTTTTATAAAGGGCGACCGAATAAAAGTTTTGCTGGAGGGCACTTACTCATTTCGTTATGCTACTACTCAGCTGTATACGAGGTGATTGCCACGAGACCTGGGCCGTTTACAGAGGCGTGGCCTATGAATCATTCCTCCTTACTCCGCGGTCAGTTGCGTGGGCGTTGGGTGAGGGGCTCGGTGGTTCTCGTAATCGCCACCGAAATCCTTTGTGTGAAGGTGGCCATTGTCTTTTCATCGTCCTTATAGCGGGACCTTGTCGCGCGCGGCCTGTGGCTCGCCACCACATCCCAACAGGCGGGGGTCGCCTTCGGCAGAAGTGTTGTGACGCATCTCTCTGACGCGCGCCGTTTCCTCTTTCATCGCTCTCGAGTCCACTTCCCCTCCTGCGCCATCGCTTGCTTCTGACAGGGAAGCGAGGCCAGTGGTAGTGTTGTGTGCTGGCTGTAGCCGAGATCTGGAGGGCACGTTTGCGTCGTCGCAGGCCCCGTTTTCCCCCAGTGCCCTTGCCCACCCTGTGCCCTTTGTGTCGGATTCTCACCCCAGTGGCCTTTGTCCCCCACAGTGACTTCTGCCCCAATGACAGTTTGGAGGGACGTTGTTTACGAACCATGGGGACCGGACTTTATTACGTGTTGTCGTTCGTTTTTCATTTTTAGATGGAATCTCTCGTTTTTTAGCCTCCAGTTATCGCACCACTGAAGCTACCGCAACGCTACTAGCTAATGATGAGGTCATACCGACGGACGATTCGTGGAAAGAGTTCTTGCTCTGGACGATACGATAGTGTCGCGTTTAAAATTCGTGAGAGCGCACCAAAGTGTGCACTGAGAAATTCGTTCACGTCCGTAGTACTCATACCGTTCTTAAATTTATTAAAGCGACTTTGTAATGAAAATATTTGAAAAAGAGTGTAGATATCGAGGCATTCTTTTCAGCCTTAATCACAAAATACAAAAAATTAAGCGTTCGGACAGTTCTCTTGCGCTGAAGGAGGCTACGAGACAACAGGCCTAGTAGAAAAAATCGAAATCGGGAGAGTTCTCTCGGAGACCTGAGAACCAATTAAAGATGCCGGCGAAGAAAATGAATGCGCATTTTCTCTTTGGACCAGCTTTGAAACAGAGATATACGAATGAGGCGGTAAAAAGAAAAAGAGAGAAAATCAGGGAAGAAATTCCTCGTCCGAAACCTCGATTCAAAGGCAAAGGGCGATATCACGTACAAAAAAGACCCATAGGATCTGAAGTGTAATTTGTAATTGCGATCTCTAGAGCCTTCGTTCACATGTTATAAGCGACACGGCCCTTACTTCTCGAAAAAAAGGAAGTATTGGAGGAATATTGTAATTTTAAGCTGTCGCCAATAGAAAGGGAGATATTTTTAAAATAAAACATTCTAACAAGGACATATGTCATTTACACCAGTAATATCTCTGGCTTACAAATTTTCGTCAACAAGAAAAAAGCCCCATGTTTTTTAAATATGCAAATCAACAATTCTTAGAAACTCTTCTGTATGACAATGTTCTGATTATATTCAAATCAATAATTTATTTTCTCCAAGAGTTAGTGAAAAAATCATCTTGTTAATCTTTTCTTAATTTTGGTGAACTGCTTTTGATAACTCTAAGATTATAAGTCATTCTGATTAAAATGAATGACTATAACAGATAGCTTATTTAACTTACTCAAACCACAGGTTCAAACGAAAAGTGTGGAAACACGCTCTCCCTTGGATGCGAAAAGAGCTGTGTCCGGAGTTCTCGAAGAGTCACAAACATTTGATAAGGTGATTTCCTTTAGTATGAGTGAATTAACTCAATCACTTTTATGCTAGCTTGAGAAACAAGGCCCCTGAATCAGATGGCATCGATAACATCTCTATTCAAGCGGCAATTCGCAGCTGAGTTGTTTTAGAGACATTTCCGACGGGTTCCTGGAAGAGGGTGTGTTATTTAATAAATGCAAAATACAGCGATTGGTGATACTCTCTAAGAGCAAAGGTCCAGGAGGGGAAGCAACGCATCCTATCGGCATATACGCAATATTGTCACCGCTACGATTGTTCTACGTCGATAGATATTCAGCTGTGTAGAACAGAAGATAGAGTGCCAGAAGGCTTGTGAAAAAACAGGACGGTTTAGAAAGGTGAGAGATACAATAAATGCCCCTCAACAGATAAATGGCATAATGGAACACTTATTATTTGAATGATTGCCAGCCATTAAGTCAAAATCAATGAAGTGCGAATCTCTTGAACGTGAAGTAAATTACTGATGTCTGCAATTACAAAATCATAGAAGGTGGTGTAATTTTTCAACTTGAAGTCATATCTCTAGTGTGAAACGAAGTTCTCTGTGAACATATTTCATCTGCCAGTCATCTATAATCCAATGTAGCCTTCCTACGACTTTCTGCTATGGCTTTGTTTCATTTCGATTTCTTCCCACTCCTCTCCTCTTTCTTTTTTTCTTGCTCCTTCACGAGTAAGAGATATACCTAACCCTTGCCGTATTCGGGTCACACTTTTGAATAATTTGTCAGTGAAGTTGGTCAGTTTGTCGAGTTGAATTCCTCGTGATATACTTTGATTTCCTCTTTCATGTCCTATAATTTTACATGGACTACATGGACATGCAATTAAGCGCGTGTTCTCGTTTAATGTTTAAGTTATATTTCATTAGTCTTTAAAAAATATCTAATATGTCATCCAATTGTTAACCACTTTTCACATACTTTCACGCAATATAATGACTATTTTACTTATTGCCAATTAAATAACTTGCCTTGTTTTAAAGAGAATATTTCTTTGTTCGAATTAGCGATAAAATGTTTTAGCCAACTCATGGTACTGTTTGCCTACTTATTCAACTTAGTAATTACTTGTTACAATTTTAAATTCTGTTTAACTAATCTGGTTGCTAGTTATATTTCATCACAAACGGGAAATCCTGACGTATTACCCTTTTGCATTATATCTCATTCAGTTTACTAATCAACCAATTCATTACAAGCATGTGCACAAAGAGCTATCGTTGGTATTATGTTCAACAGGGATAATGCATTTGTCCAATGCTCGAGGGTCTACCAAGCGTTTGTGGACCATGTTTCCTAGTATTTTTCCTCGACAGCACGTCAATTACTAACTCTTCTTTTCAATTATGTTTCAGTTAGAAACTCTGCTTTAGACTTCCTGTGGAGTGAATTTGTGTCCACAACGTACATGCCAACATAAAATGAAAATACGCAATTGCAACAAATGTATTGAATTAATTCTAAAACCACTTGGAATTTCCAGTCTCTGTGCAACAAGCACGAACCATATTTTATTATTGTAATTATTTTTTTAGTTAAAAGCTTTGGTAAATAGTTCTCTCAGTCATTACCCCTGTTTTTTCGGGATGTCTCTGAGGATTGTTTCTTTGTTCCTCTACTCGATATGAGTTTCGTCTATTTCCTTCGCCAACACACCCCTCTCTTAAACGCTGCTTGAAAAATATTTGCATTCTTTGAATCTTTCAAATTTTTATTTGTCGTGAAATAGTTCCTTTCCTTTAGTACGATTTATTCCCAGTTTTGCTACATCATTTTTTGAAGAAGATCACTAACTCCTTTTACTACCGTTTCCCTCTTAAGTTGTCAGGAATGTTTTTACTGTCAAGGATGTTTTCTATTAAGGCAAAAATTGTTGATTCGTCAATTGAAGTTTTCTCCGTTAATCGAACGGCTATGAAACCGGGGAATGGAGAACGACCACAACCTTGAGTCATTGTGTTCTTTTGTGTCTGGTGAATGGAGAAATCTTTAGTGTCTGGTGCATTCTAATAAATATACAATACGATGAATTTGAAAAACAAATATATTTTTGATCTGCATATTTTGTTTAAAAAAATTCACCTGACACGCTTCATATTCTAATAATACAGGTTTGTTTACTCGTATGCCCTGTGTAATAAGACAGCGACTTAATGCCTACAAAATGCAAGCTCAACGTAATGTAAAATTACAGTATAACGTTTTTAACGTCTCTTTAGACACACGCAGGGGTGAGTGTAAATTGGAAAAATAGGTGTACAGTTAGTACATATCAAATGAGTCCTTATGCATGTCAGGTAAATGGTTAAAATGTTGATTCTACGTAATTTTACGTGTTCGTAAATGACTTACCTTTGAAAACCCAAATATACAAAAAAAAGGAAATAACACGATTTTATTACCTTAGTAACTATCTGTTATAATGCAGCTTCACAAGTAAGTATGTATAGTAAGCAAGATTACGTTATTTTAAGATTGTCGCATCTATCCATAGTTTTTCTTGAGATACGCCAGGATAGCTAAGTGTATGCGCTCGCATCTCTAATGTGCTAACAGTTTGGCTGAGTTGCGTTACTGTATAAATACGTGTATTGTGCTAATACTACATCTGGGTGAAACATTTTAAAATGTTTCAATTCGATATCACATGTGCGTCATTAGTACTGCCACGTCTATCCATAATTTATAGTCGTCAGTCCCTCTATACTGAGTTCCTTTTCAGACCTCTACCTATAGAAAAAATGTGCTTTCTCGTTTTTCTGACACAATATATTAAATATTTTGAGTGAAGTAATTCTTAAAATATCAAACGTCTTGTAATCAGAGCTTGCCATAAGATAAAATGACTGTTTTATGTTGTTTCTCTGTAGGATTAGGCATGTTTATGTTACTGTGTTTTCACTGTCTTCTCTTCATTCTACATCCATATTTTCGGCCGGAAGGTTTATAATTTGGAAATTCCTCACGGCTCCGTTCGAATGTCTTCCATCCCATTCATGTTATGTTTCAGTTTTTATTGGATGCACATTAAATTCTTGGCTTTTCTTGACCTTCCTAGTATCACCTCAGTGCGTGCAAATCTTATCTGTTGAACCAAAGCAGGACTCCAACCAACAGTTCATCCAAAGGTAGCGCTCCGCTGTGAGCCGTCGGACAGAACGGAACAACACCTGGTGTTCACTTTCTCTGTTACCGACGGTACTTAAATAGGCAGTGCTTCTTCTACTGCAATTAGTGCGATACACCAACAATTAGCCTGACCCTGCGCTAAGATGGCGTCTGCGGCAACAAAAAGAAAGTAGAACGATTGAGATGTTTTACTCCTTCTTGAAGAAACACAAGAACAAATTAGAAAAGTAACTTACTAAATATCCCATACACTATATCCGAGCGTTTCTATCGCAAAACAGTTGTACCTCTGTAGTCTCCCGGCAGCGTTTTGTGATGATTTTTTCTCACCTCAATGTTTATAATTTGAACTAGAAAGATGGAGATGACGATCTCTCTAAACACGAGTAAATGCACACGGCGATCAGAGGTGTGCTAATGACGTAGAGATTGGAACATTAATTGACGTGATTGTGTGCTTCCACGTTTGTAGTTAAAAGCTAGCACGAACCGTCGCTGCGCTCTTGCGCAGACTACTTTACACCGACGATTGGCATGTCACCTGCGCTAAGATGACGCGCACCGCTAACAAAAAGAAAGGTTGACCCGATGAGATGTTTGGCTTCTGCTTGAAGAAACGTTACAAGATCAAATTGGAAACGTATCTCACTAAATGATGTCAATATTCCATACACTCTGCCTGCACGTTTCATCTCAAAATAGTAGTTCGTTTGGGGTGATTTTTTTCTCACCTTCATGTTTATAATTTGAACGAAAAAGTAATATTAAGAATAACGTAGACGTTTTTGGGAGCGACAAAGTACAGATATCGTCGATCTTTGTTTATTTTCCAATAAATGAACTTCACTTGCATAGCAACGCGATGCCCATTGGTTTTCCTATTCTATTCAGGCATGTGTTTCCTAGTTCTTTGAGCTCATATTTATCACTGAATCGAGTAGCTGCTGGAGCAGCGATACCAAAAACTGCAATATTTACATCACAACTGAAACGAAAACACTACGCCAAGCAACATATTTGTTTATTATGTACAACGCTTGTATACTATGTACGTATCACAAACATGCAATGCAACATAATGCAATATGTATTTTTACAAACGTTAAATATTTACTCGCAGGGATGACGACATTTTTGTCTGGATTTCATCAAAAACTTATACCCAGGAAGTCATTTACGTGTACAAATGTCGACACATGTTCCAAACATATCTATTTTACTTTCTTCCCCTTCACAGAAACGTCTTATTGCGTATCTTAATAGTTTGTTTTTGTGCATTTTTTGTAGTGATCTACTCTCTACAAGCAATCGAATTTGTAAGTGCAAAATAATGACATTAAGAGTAAGATATTAATGTTGTCTTTAATTGAAGTGGTGGAAACCTGCACTTTCTATTTCACATTATATTCCCTCAAGTTATTTCTATCGTAATATTAGTTTTATGATAAAATTTGTACTTAAAGAAGTGTGGCTAAGAGATTCAGTATCATCTCCATATCATTTTAAGCCTGGGCTTTTTTAAAGATGCTCAAGTCTAAAGAAACGACATTCACGAAATGTGTGGAAGTGTTGGTACCAACGCTACATCTTTGATGATACTCTAATTTGTAAAATATTAGTCGTTCATCAATTTTGTGAACAAAGTTTTGATTTGGGGATACAAATGTCACAAAATAATTATTTGTTAAATTATCTGTTGGTCGTTTTAACTAAGTTGGCGAACTTTGAATATCAATAAAGTTGTTCTTTCTGAATTCTATTTAGGTGTGTCTCTTCTTTGGTTTCATTCTTGTTGGAAACTGTGGCAGTCTTCGGTTGTGTGTCTCGTTTGATTTCGATTTATTTTTCTTCATTTTCTTTTCTTGTTGCTCTCTAGACTCTCGTTTATTCCACTTTACACATAGAAACCGGTGACATTGGTGTTTTTGGAATGGATGGTGTACCAGGCGGTAAAAGGTCAACATTAAAGATGTACACATCATTGTACATGTACAAGCATTATCAGGAAGGTAAGATGAGCCAGCATGATGGTACTGAACGTTCGATGTATCTTCTACAGTAGGAAGTCTTGAAGGGGCCTCAATGATCTTGTTTCTTCTTTGTATAACATGATAAATGTAATCCACCATCTGAGACAATCATTTTTCTCGCTGCCTGCCGACCTCTCTCAGACTCATCAATTATAAGACCTGAAGACAGTCCTCGAGAATCACGGGAAGGAGTATTATATTCTAATCGAGCGATTTTGTACACTTTGTCTTCTTTCATTTTCAAGGTTTTCTTAAAAATATTCAACTTTTGTTTGTCGAGTTCTGCCTTCCACAACAGTTTTTTTACCTTTATAGTATCTGACGTATAAACACGTGTATATGTAGTGCTTACAGTAATGGTAGTGACAGTTGCATTAGTAGATAGAGTTGTTGAAGAGGATGCAGTAGCTGATGCTGAGACTGCAGCAGATGACGTAATCTGACTACCATTCTATGCAGTGTTTGGACTAACTGGTCTATGCAATGTTTGTGGAGCTTTTGCTGAAGAGGCCTTACGTGAAGTTTAGGTTTAGCGGCACTGCACTTGAAAATGATTTTGAGCCGTCATTTTGAAAGCACCTGGCTTTAATTGTTTAAGGTTTGAGACTTACTTAATGTTGACAAGTTTCTTTACCCAGCAATCATCTGAATTTCACGATCTAGTGCTACAATTCTTTTGCTTAATATCCCTTCTTGTTTTATAATCTAGTTTCCGTGCACCGTTGGCAGTTCTCTTGATAGGTCCCTTCTTGTACTTCTTCTCCCCTTCACTTTAGGAAGCACCATAGGTGATGAAGAGGGCTAAGGTCTTTTGAAACGTGAATCCGATGTCTGCAGAGGGGTGCGTGACTCTGAAAGCTTTGCTTTCTCGTGTATGCGAGAGGAAGCCAGAAGGGGTAATCATGACACTGGATATCTTCTGCAGAGGTCATCCGGCTCTTCCAGCATCAACCGGAACGAAAACATACATCATGACATCAATTTTGAAGAGAAATAATGTTTTTTACTCTGATGATCTCACTGTGAAAATAGGATACTTTGTGCAACTAGTGTAATTACGCATTCGGCATCTCAGCCAATTGAGTAATATGCGCGTTGTCTCTTAGCAAAATGAAAAATGTAATGAAACATGAAATATAATGCATAAATGGAGTTCACTTAGTGGCTAATTAGGTATAATTAATACAAGACTCCTGTTTCCCTAAGTGTGAGAAACTCGAATTTAGTCCGTCAAACGTGCAGTCTCAATTCAGTAATTTCAAGTTTTAAGCGCATGCATCTGACCAGGAGGATGATTGTTCGTATTTCGCATATTCACAGTTACATATCCATGTCTGAAACTTGAGTGAATCACTTTTGCACCAGGTGGTATTTCCCATTCCTGCGGTCTCTCGCGAACACAGCACCTTATAGCCGCTTACATAGCGTTCTGTCGATACTGCGTCAATCTGTCAGTCCTCATGGGAATATTTCACTTACTTGCTGTCCTATATTATTCTGCGCCGTTCGTATTTCTCCCTTCTTTATTGCGATAGGATTTAATAGGACCCTGAATTATTTTTATAGGACAGGTTCTGATGTTGCAAGCTGAGCTATCTTAAACATTATGTTACAATTATTTAATGTTATATTACGGTCTCAGAATAAATGTTTATAAAGTTGCATTTGTAATGAATCTTATCCTTTTTGTACTCTCTTAGCTCACCAAAACCACATTATCTATATAGTCGAGTTTTTCAATTCAATGAAAAAGTATAGAGACATTCACTCTGTCGTATTCTTGTGAAGAGATGAGAGAGGTGCAATCTGTGCACGGTTTCTTTAAATTAGGGTTGTTACAGTTTCTCATTCTGATAACCTTTGAACGGTTAAAGTTTTTGATTCTGGAGTTTTATATCACTGCATTTCTGCCTGGCCTTCGGCCTTAATTTTCTGTATTCGAATGGGGAAGACATTCTTTCCAGACCTGTAAATTGATGCTCTTCGGTCAGCAACATTCTGTTTTGTAATATGGGATTGCTGTAGGAATTATTACAGAAAGTTTCTATGAAGTTCCTACCAATAACCTAAACAAATCGTTTCGAAACGGGAGTTTCGGAGTCAAATTCTGACAATTGTTTCATTAATGTCATGTCCTTTTTATTATCCGTCACAGCAGGCACGCATAAATGGTCATGAGTACTGTTTGAGAAACAGTGTCCATAAATGTTGCTAGTTCTTGATTGCTGCTTTCATTTGCTGTGATTGTTCCAGCTTTGGTACAAATAACTATTAACTAATAACTTATAACTCTATTTATTGGTATTTTATATTACGGTCTGTAGGCCGCATCTGATTTACATTTTCTGACTTCCCTGCAGATTTTGTTTGCTCTTCTGGATGACAGATCGGTAAATTACATATATTAAGCTGATTAATGTGTCCTATGCCCATCAGAAATTTGTGGATCTACTCCCAGCTCTACAATCGTCACGCTTTCGCAGGCAGGAGAAGAATAGCACGTGCGCCTGCCATTTTGGCTGAGTCACTAGGATCTAACGTGATTGGCTGCTACTGCGCATCCTCCGGAGTGTGACACTTGCTATGGGTTTGGTGGTAATGGGATGCGATCTCTTGGCCTCCAACCAGGCCTTCCTGCGAATCAACCCCGTATGGAGGCTTGCCCTCTCACAAAGCTGCTGTTGAGGTTGACATATTCACTATGTTACCTCGGACAAGGGTCTTCTCTTCTCCTATCTCTGAGGGAAGGGGGCTATTTTATATACGAAAAGTGCGTCAGAGAAATATATTTTGGTAGGTATCAAGAGCCTGAAATGTACTCGATCCACCTGTTGGTGCCTGAAAATGGGAGATGAATAGGTGCGAGATGAATAATTTATTATTATTGGTAGGGATTTAGTTGCCTTTATTCATTATGATTCTAAGAAGATATCGAATGAGATTTCCATTTCTAGACATATAACTAATATTTTTTTACGTAACTAGTGTACGGGGAAGTCAATGTTAACACACTGTCTATAGGAACATAATGTTAACACTAACCTACTTTAATGATTCGTTTTTTTACAGATGACTTATAGAAGTTCAACAATGCTGCCTACTTCTGTGTGTCCTTATCACATTAGAAACTAATTTTATTTGACACTAGAAATATAGGCATTACCCACAACTGAACGTGTTTGATTCTTATGAAATATAATGGTTCTTCATTAAACTGGAGTGTGGTCTTGTCAGCTACAAGAAATATACGACCAAACTGCTAATTAGGACACATGTAAGTGTTCTTATTGCTTTTTAAAATTGGTGGGATGTTTGCAATATTTGATAGCTCAATTGATTCCTCCATATATCAGTTGATCTCCATATGAAGTGTATTATCATTTAACACCAAACGAAGATTTTGTTCCATATATCCTGATAGTTATTTTGTCATAGACATGAACAAATTGTACATGTTTCGTCACTTAACTTAAAAATTAATACTGATAAGCATAGAAATACAAAATAAATGCAGAATGACAACATTCCTAATTAGTACTTTTCTTGAAGTATGTGCTTGAACCATTGGGAAAATGGTGTGGAGTTCCATGAATGTGTCGGTTGATCTTTACATATAAGAGCAGGTACTCCTTATATTTGAGTTGAACTGATCCTATTGTGAAAGAATGATTCTGACTGCAAAATTAGAATTGATGTTATTCTTTAAATCGCAGACATTTTCTAAATGAATATTTTAATACTGTAGTTACGTATTTCTTACAAGACAAAAGAGTAGTGCATATTGTTCCTAGTGATGTATTATTATGTATGGTGTATATTGATTGGCTAATAAAATAAACTAATATAGGATGTGTACCGAATGCTAAAACGTGCCTGTGAAACTAGCTTGTCACTACGATAGGATACTCTAAAGGATAATGTGGTTAACGGAGCTGATTGCGATCACTAAACGTTTTCGCGCTGGGCGGCCTGTTTGGGATCACTAGAACCGCCATCTCTAATGGTGGCTCCTCCCATTAGTTATTTGATGAGTAGCAAGAAACTGCTCGCCAATTCCCAAGTAGTGGGGATAAAATGGTTGCGATTTGCCGAGTGACGGAACATCCGTTGCTCGCCCTATTAACCGCATGTCGGTCTTTTGGACATGTCACAGGAAGCGAACATTCGCCGAACACATCAGCTGTTCTGGATTGGGCAAGCAGTAGCGCGCTGCTCGGCGAATGCCGAATATGTGGAGCCACCTAAACAAAGCGGAACTTGGTGTAAACGCCGCCACCATCGCCTCTCCTTTTAGGAGTGAGCGAGAAGAGTACGGAATTGCTAGCGCCCCACGGGTTATTGGAAGTGATCTGACGTCATTCCCGCACAAACTATCATCCCTGCCCTGCTTACACTAGGCCACTCGGAAGCACCAGAGACTTCAGCTGTTTCTGTACCGACTGCCTCTTGGCGGACGCCGCCCATAGCGATGTGACTCACGAATACTTCCTTTGAATGGTCAGTGGCCAGAGGCTCAGTAGGAAGAGGCTCGGTGCTTATAGCGCCACCGAATGGGTTCGTATGAAGACGGCTCTCTACTGTTCAAATTAACTTCTCTCCATAGCACGTCAGACACAGTTTTTAACTATTTTTGACGTACACAAATAAATTAAATATATAAAAGCCATTCTTTTCTGTTCTCAGGATCTACTCATATTCTATCTTCAAAATTTTTTCTCTGGCATTTTCTTAGTCATTTTTTTATATTTACTAAGTATCAGAATTGATAATGCAAAATAATAACAGGACGTTTCAGATGCTTGTTCTTTCAATGTTTAAGAGTAAAAGAGTCCTGGGTTTTACACAACACATTAAATTAATGATGTATCATTTCCCTTTTATGATCGAATATAAAATAGTTGTCTATACCGTGAACAATCACGTGCATTGGTAGGCTGGCGAATATTATGTTTTTTAGTCTTTATCTCATATAAAACATATCTTTCTTTTCTGTTGCGAAGAATTCTCTTGTGGCGCACAATAGCCATTTGTATCAGTGATGTATTATTAGAAAATGACCTTTTTATATCTTCTTGCAAGAAAACTCTCTGGTAAAGATAATATTTGTAGTTATATTGTTTTATCAACGCGATTTCTACTGCATTATGTTTTGAAATATGATAACTCACAAGAAATTATATGCTTAATATAAATTTTGATAACCAGAATGTTATATTTCAACTAATTTGAAATGTGTAATTCGTTGCCTATGTTTGAGCTCAAATGATTTCGGAAGGAACTGGTATTCAAGCATAACATTTTTACTTTTATTCATGAGAAGATCTCACTTGAAATTTTGGTTGTTTCGTACTTCGGCTGCTGGATTTTACTTTTATTTTTCTTCTGTCGTTAGGTCATATGATTTGGTAACACAAAATAATGACAGAATGTGGCAAATTTTAGTACTTCTACTTTTAGAAATGATGTAGACCTGCACATTCCACATTACTGTGTGTTACTGATATGATGTTTTGCTTAGATTATATAATCTAAGGTGGATGTATAGCTCATGATCAATCAGATCAACTAATTGTTTTTTATGAATTCTGCCATTTCAGTATTTATCTCCATAATAAATACCTATTGCTTTATTTAAAAGATCAAAACAAAAACAAGCAAACTCACCTGGTGCACACATCAAGCATGTATACGAGCAAGATACGTAGAGATTGTTTCTTTTACTTTTTTACGTGATGTTGCTGTAGTGTGTAGTGATGTGTGGTTTAGAATAGATAAATGTTCATAAGATACATGATCATGTTTTTAAACCCCCTATTTTGCTAACAGATATTTAGCTACCATCGTTGGCATTACTGTTTCTGTCTTTGAATATGGGGAGGAAACACAAGGGCTTGTTTTGCTTACCCTGACATTTCTGAGATATTGTGGCAAAGCTTAGAGAACAAATCTTTGTAAGTCTCTTTGAGGTGTGCAGTCAGGGCACAATCTTTCGGCAGACAGTTTTAATTATTTTCTGAATGGAAAACATTGTGTGGAAATTAGATATTGTACTGTACTGGCCTTGGTTCAATTTATGCTTATTTTGCTTTCCCTGACTATTCTGAGATTTTGTATTCCAGAAAGATTTTTTAGTTAGTATCTAATATTTACTGTATCTCCTTATTCAGAAGAAAGTCACTTTTGACTTGTGTTTACATTGCAGTTGTTCTTTGCCATACCTATCAGATCTTTTATGTTATCACTAATGTCTTTTGTAAATATCTTTAGTTTGAGAATTTGTTTCACCAATGTATTCCATTGTTTGCAGAATAAACTGGCACATTGTTTTATAATACAAATATCTAGAAGCCTTGTAGTTGTGTATTTATTCTGATTGCTGTTTTGGTGACATGTATTAAAGTCCTTTTTTTCTAACATTAGTTGAGATGTGTGTTGTAGATGGAAGTGTGACTGACACTGAATTGCTCCATAACAGACGGGAAGTTTTGAAATCGCACCCATCTTCTGCAGTTGACATCCGCCGTGAGAACTGATTCAGCTGATCCCATTCAAGCAAGCTGACAGCACTTGCAATGTATGCACTCCGTAACTTTGCAATGTGTTACAGAGTGTACTCGTTGCATTGCTTTTAGTGGATGTGATGGACATAATTTTGACATCAGTCCGTAAAATTGCCTGATGCCCTTATATCGCATGGGGGTACCTTGATTTACAGATATTTGAATTCTTGATATCATCTTTGATCAATATCTTCACCTGAGTCTAATGCAGTAGGTATAGGTAAATTGTCAGTGTTATTTTATTTTGATATATTCTACAAATCTTACATAAACTTAAACAAAAACATAAACTTATCTTGAAATGCTACGTGTCAAAGGAAACTCTTCTTAATATAAACTTATGTTAGACATTAAGATTCAAGATAGATATTTGAAGAAACAGTAAATAGCATATACATTTTTGAATGTGTTTACTTTGTTCTGTAGATGATAGTACATTGCAGAATGAACTGATATCCAAGAAATCGATTTCCACAATTTCTCTCTCTCTCTCTCTCTCTCTCTCTCTCTCTCTCTATATATATATATATATATATATATATATATATATATATATATATATATATATTTACTGATCTACCTTCTACTACGCAAAACCCTCGTGCAAAGGCGGGTGTTCGCTCCTTCCCTCTGGAAGCGGTCGCTCCCGCAGGGTGCGCCCGCTGCACTCACGCCGCACCCCCACCGCACCCGCGTCGCAGGCCCGTCCCGCGAACGGCGGTTTTCCACGCTTTCCCGAAGGGCTGCAGCCTTCTCGTTTGTAACACCACGTTCACTTGTGCCAGGTCTGACGGGCGAGTACCACCCCGAGAGGTACATAATACACCGCCGGCCTAGAGCCTTTTCGCTGTGCAGTCTCCGCGTTCACAAGCAACGTTCATGTTTTGCGCTTCGCGTACGTAAAACTGCTGCCTTCGGGACGTGTACTTATGAACCTGCCATCGGAGGGTGCTACATCGGTACGGATAGACCCGACTCACACCGTCAGTCACCTGCTGGCGAGAGTATGTGTGTGCCGCAAACACATACTCCTTCTGTCAGGGCCCACCTAGGGCCAGGTTCGTGGCCAAGCTGCTGGACTGACTCTCCGACCAGCGAACTGTGTGGGACGCCTGCATTCCCGCTTCGCCCGGGAGAGGAGCAGCTCTGAGGTCCACGCATGCCTCCGACACCCAGCCAAGGTATTCGGCAACGCCGTGTGCCCATGGACGTGCCTGTATTTTATATCATTCATTCAATTTCGTGTCTGTAAATTACCATTTCATTTATCATATCATCCCATTCACGTAGACTAGAAATCTAATATCAATAAATCGTATGTGCAATGAAATTCTGGTAATTTTGTCATCCTCCGCCTCCTTTTCTACCAGCTCCATCCCTCTCCCACCCCCCGGGCACCTCACAGCCCGGTGCGGTGTATACAATACTTTGTATAGTCAAAGACCTTTCAATCCGCTAGCGCACCCCTCCCCTGTTCAAGGTATCCTTCTCTGTACAGTAGTACCTACTCACTTCGTATATTGTTTGATTCTTTCTTATATTATTCCGTGCCCCAAAATGTTAATAATTCAACAAAAATATCTTTCAATTTTAATGCAACGCATCTGTTTATCCCTTTTTGTGAATTGAGCGTAAATGTATTGAATTGACACTCGTTTGTGTCGTAATGTCGAAGTCAGTCTATGCCTTTTATCCCCTTTGCCAGGGGTTCGGCGCCGTTAGTTAACTGGGATTCCTAGAGGGTCACCCATCCGATAATCCGTGGTGTCACGAACTTTGTTTTACTTCCCTGACTTCACCTGAGTGTAGTGATGCAATTCTGCTAACGACATTCTTTAATCGCTTTTAGTTGAATTTCGCATTTAGTTGTAATTCTGTTAATTATTAATCTCTCTCATCAGATCCACATTGCAGAAATGACAAACGTACACTGATATTTACAAAACATTTCTCTTCCCGTAAACATAACACAGGAATAAACTGTATTACTGACTTACAAGGTTCTCTTTGCGTTATTTTGCCGTGATCTAGTTCGTACGACAATCTTCGTGTTTATGCAAATTTAGAACTATGGACTTCCCGCTGCTGCTCTAGCATTCGTGTCCCTGCCTGCTCTTAACTCCCGTTAAAAATGTATTACCTGCGGTAGCGCGTAATTCCAGCCTAGTCTTCCTTTCCTGGGAATCGGCGCCTACGCTTGTTGCTTGGGCCCCGACTCCTAACACCCTCGTCGTCTTCGATTTTTCGCTACACTCGCACGTAGCACGCCGACGCGTGATTTTCATTCCTGACGCGTGTTACTAGCGGCGTAATTTCGACGTACTTTAACACTATAGACTTGTGTTGCCACATTAAAAGTCTTATGACGTCTTGTGATAATCTAGCTTCTCTTTTTCTTCATTACTATTATTTCTGCCCCAAAGCTATAACTGCATTCAGATCTTATAACTGCTGCATTACTATCGAATTCTGCGTGTCTTCCTAAATCTCCACCAGTTCGCTAAGTTCAAATCCTTGAAACGTCTATCTGCCAAGAAGCTAGCGATTAGTTTGACGTAGCATTCGCTGATTCCAATGTCCGCAAGACACGCGAGCGCCCTCTCGCGCCATACGGAATCGAATGCCGACCGCATGTCTAGAAAAACCACCGGTAATTTCTGCCGTCTTTCGAGAGAGAGACCGATCTCGGTACGTAGCCGCGTCAGTTGTTGCGCGTAACTTAGACCAATTCGAAACCCGAATTGCTCATCTCTAAGAAGCTTAAGTCGTCATATTTATCGTTGCAAGCACACCAGGATTAGACACTCGAAAGGATTCGCAAGAAGCGAGAGAAGAGTGATTGTAACCGCTCGGGAGAAGTTGGTCCTTGTTAGGCTTTGGTATCATGGATACTGTCGCGATTTTCCTCGCTCTGGGGAAGTATATAGCGCTGGGCACGCATTAGAAGATCTCGCTGGAACTCCATCCCGTCGGCGCCGAGCGCTCGGACATGGGCGGCTGTTATACCGTCCTGTCCGCATACCTTGCGCGTGTTGCGGTGTCACAGCGCCTCGCGGAGCTCCCTTCCCGTCACACGTCGCGCAGAGGTGCTCGGCGTGGCGATCAGGTAGTCACGCAAGCGTATAACTGCTCTGGTCCCCGAAGTCGCCGGACTCGAATGGGCGACACTGCCGTTTAAGCGTCTCCGCGAAGAGTTCGCTTTTAGCGGCGCGCTCCCACACGTATTCCGGCGGCAGAACGGTGTGACCAGGAGGCATTGGTGTCGAGGTGGTGACCGGGCGGCGAAGTGGATGTCCAGAGGTACGGTCTTTGTCTTATGTAATATTGCGTCTACCTTGTTGATGCAGGACATTGCCATTTGTCATTCTTTCTCTAAAATTTCCACTTTCTCTCAACCAGCTACATTTGGGACACGTGACGTTTTTATTAATGCTGCACATTTGAAGTTAAGGAATTTCTAGATTATTTTACTAGACTAGATTTATTTCACTATAAGGATTTTCATGTGTTTCACACTTTAGGAAATCTCAACAAGTCCGTGTAACTCGATCTGTTGGGTTAGGGGATTGCCTAGACTTCGCACGAGGTAGCGACATTTTCAATACTAGTAAAATTGAAGCAATGCTCGACGAATCACGATCTACGGCATAATTGTCAAATCGATTCAATATTGTATGATTGTCAATAAATAAAAACAAATGATCAGATCTTCATATTTGGTTTTAATTGTCACCCTCAAAAAAATGAAGTACAGAACCAAATATGTGAATACAATCTTCTCTAAATTCTTGCAAGCTTCTCTAAATTTTACGGACCTACCTTATTGTCTCAATGTGTTTCATTCCGACTTTCCAGGCGTGAGGAGGCCATTTTAACTCTTAGTATCGAACTACAACTTTTCTCATTTTGTCCTTTGAGGTGAATCTCCTCCCATATGTGATTCATGCAAGATGTTTTTTTCTGAGGAACGCGTCCTGCGTTGTACGAAACTTGTTGGCAGCCGACGGTGGCATAGCCCTTCTCTATGTTCGGCGATGACGATACCGCGCTTTAAAAACTTTTTTTTGTTGAGAGAAACTGTGCGCACACTGTGCAAGATTCATTTACTTATAATATAACGAACAAAATCACACCAATAATATGACAAAAAGTTATCTCTTATCATCGAGATAAAGATAATTAATTTCTTTATCTCAAGCTTTAATTTCCCAAGTGAAATTATTCACTCCATTCAAAGCAGGTACATTTCTTCCCAATCGAATACCGATTCTGAACATACAAGTTCACATCAAAAATTAGATTTTGCTAATAACATCGGTAAATGGTTCAGGATCTACTACGAGTAACAAGACACTAATTGTTGCATTCAAGTGTGTCTACATATACAAAATTCTCTCCCAAATTGTTACTGGCTCAGACTCTCGCAGCGAATAATAAAGAGTGCACATACAGAGCAAAAGCCTTTCCAGGCTGGAGGAAAGCTCAGTAATTAAAAGTCCCGCTATTGAGCTACATGATTGCGGGATTAACACTTGAGTTGCCTAGGTGCAAAGCCATTATCTTCATGATCAGGGAAACTAAGATAATTGCGAAAAACTCGTCCCAACCAAACTATTGAAGTTAACTTCGATTCTTTTTTATAATAATTAAAAAAGTAATTATTTACTCTGTAATATAGGATAAATATCCGTTTATACTTTATACGTTAAAATAATAAGTGAAATATTGACCTTATTTATGTAGTTAGGGGATTTTAAAATGTATAGTCAGATAATTCTACGAAATTCGCATTTAAAAATACGAGAGTGACATTATTTTACAAGGAAAAACTGACTTATTTAACGTCAAAATGAGACCTAAAATGAATGTTTAACATGCGTTATTTTAAATACACAATGGTGCTTTCGGCATCACAAGAAATTGTAAAAAATAAAACAAGCTCCACATAGGATCTTAGTAAAACATCGACAAAATTTTAGAAAATGAAAAAAATCGCGAAAAGTTTCACCTTATGCGAACAGAGGATTGCGAACAGCGACAAAAAGTTCTAGAAAATGAAATTGGCTGAACATTCCTTTTAACCAAAATCGACCTCACCACTGGCCAACATCTCAAAATCGCTTCACAGTTCTTCCGTGGTCTGAGGGTTGGCAGCAGCAGGAGTGACTCTAGGAGTACCTTTTTACTCGTCGAACACTGCAATGTTTGTGAATGAATTTGAGTTTCTCGTTTGTCTCCACCCAAGTGAATCTCTAAAAAAGCTTTTTGACTTTGAAAAATACATTTGTAGAAAATTTTACAAGAGATTTCGGATAAAAGAGCAAGTGGGAGAAGAGATACATCGTGGTTGGACAATTTGAGAACATGTTACAATTGTTCTACCGCAGAATTGTTTAGAGCAACAAAATCAAGACCAAGTGTTATCATGACGACAGTCAACTTTCTAAGAGAAGACGGCACAAATAAAAGATTATTTAGACTCAAAGACGTTACCCAAGCTTGTGATATTATCCTGTTAACTTCTTAGTTTTTGCTGTTTTTGAATGAAATTGTCCGAAATTCACATACACCTGGATATAATTAATATTTGGATCTAGTTTTATTTTAATTTCGTTACTATTTGTAATTATTTTTTTTGCTCAAGTTCATGTATAATTTTGCTTCCTCATATTTAAGTTGTAGCTCCTTCAATATAGGTTTTTTGAGTTCTGCTGCTGACTGAGAGTCCGAACTCAACCATGAGCGTTATGTATAGCTTACAACGCTGAACCGCATACTCCCCATTCCAATCATCGAACACGGCCATTTCAAGAACAGTTTGTTTTCTGAGAATGAAGAGCACTGGTTATGTTTTAATGCAGCCCATATACATACTACACTCTGGAATCTTCCATTGCCAGATTGTGATTAGCGTCGTCGACTGGCTTCTGGCCTGCGCCTGCCCATGGCCCACACGAGCTGCTTACCTCCAGAGCTGCTTTAACCCGATGCCCACTGCCCCCGGCGGCCTTTGCCTCCGACGTCCCCTGGCCCCCCAGTGCCCCTTGTCACGTGTCACTTGCCACCCAGTGTCCTTTGCACCCTGTCCCTTTTGTGTCGTACTTTCACCGCAGAGGCATTTGCCTCCAGTAAACTATGTAAGATATCTCTACTCCAAGTACTGCATTATTCGCCTCCACAAGTCGTCATTGAATAGTCTTGAAGTTCCTCTGTTCACGGTCTAGGGACCCGCACCCCAGAACCGTCGTGATTTTGGAAGGGGTATCTCAGTCTTCAGCATCCAGCGATCGCTTAGCTGATGCGACAGCAGTACCGCTATTGAATTACACCGCCATACGTACGAACGATTCGTGGAAAGAGTTCTACGGAAAAACGTTTGTTCTTGACGATAGTACAGCAGCTTTCAAACTTCTTGAACCCGCATAATGTGCATCGCGTAATTCGTCGATGTGTGCAATATTAACATTATTTTGTAAGATTAGTTATAAACGAGTTTGTACATAAAATTTTGCAGTAAGAGAGAAAGCCACTCAGACCACACTGAATGGCAATATGGGAGTTAATAAGAGTAGGGACAATTCCCCTGCAGAGAAAAAGATATCTGGGAAAGCTAAAGAAGTGACTCAAGATGCCGCCGAAGAGGATAGTAGTACAGGTAGTCTGCGTACAAGCGTTACGACGGAGACATCCGAATTCGAAACGGTACGAAAGAAAAGGAGGGAAAATCACCCACGGGACTTCTCGTTAAAAGTCGAGATGTACGAAGAAATGGTCAATGGACTGAAGAGGATATCGGATTTGAAGACCTCTCACCCGTGAAGGAAGGAAGACTTTCTCCCCAAATTTGAATTTGTCAATAGGTACAAGACCACATACTTGAAAAGTTTTTCAAGCCTTTCATTCGTACAATGCTTCATGTACGATTTACCAAACAGTTACGCTACCTGGAATTGAGTGATGACCATTCCTGGATACTTTTTAACATGCGCTATAATTGTTGGGGGGGGGGAGTCTGCACCAGTACTCTTCCCCGGTCATGAATGCGGACCTTTGGCCCAACCGTTAACATCGTACATTTAAATTGGCGCTGCCTTCTCTAAGGCATCTACAAAACTATTTAGTAGTGCGTTGTATATGTCACATTTCACATACCTATACTCTTAATTATAGATTTTAATTACTGTGCTATTAATAGCGTAAACACGTTTCCTATACGTTGCAAAATTATATCAAAAAAGTTATATTATATCTTACCTCATTGTCGCAGCAATATTTGCTCTGGAATTTTCAAACTAAATTCACATTATATTAGCTATGACACCTTTCAATTTAAATTGTAGAAGTGCCAAATTCACTGAAAAACAATAATTACGCTAATCGGTCTCTTACCCCATGCGGACTCTAGCCCCTATGCTACTTTACTCCGATAAATGGAAGATGTAGCGATTGGCAGTTCTCCCTAAGAGATATTTCCGGTGAAGGAAGTGAATCTTATCGGCCCTTATTCTATCAGCCATCCTATAAGCATATGCCACTCAACATGTAAGTAGCTCACAGTATATTTTTATTAGTATTATTTTTCTTCCAAAAGTTTCAGTTTATTTTCAATTGTAACGTTCCTTCAGCCATATGTTGTGTTGATATTACGCCTTGGTTACCTCTAATTTCTCTACTGCATTTTACTCTCTTTTTATCAAGTGATGTGATAATATGTTGATAATATGAATTAGAGTGCAATAATTCAACGAAATGTGTAATATGGTACTTTCCCAAATCTCTGCATATAAAATACCTATTGTTATACTGAAATGGAAACTTTCTTGGAAACTTTATTTTTGGTGTTAAATCTGTGACAATAGTCCTGTCGATTGCGCCTTAATATTGTCTGAGTTCGAGGAATTATTGTTAAGTACAAAATAAAAAATATATCTTATCCAAAATATTTGTTTCTAAATTACGTAAATATACACAGTCATAAACAATAGAAACTGCTTAATTTAATTCTTACAAAATCAGTATAAGCAATAATTCAGAATATTATTTCCATAAGTCAAAATGTTAACTAAACCTCAATATTTCACTTTTCGTATAACCTCAAAACTTAAGTTTACTAATCGGTGCTCTTCCTCTTCCAAGTTTAGATCACGAACTTTTAGAACAGAAACAAACTAGAACCCCGAATTTTTAAAAAAAATATATTGACTAATTTATAAATACGATTAAAATGAACATTGTATTATCTTGCCTCAGGTACTTGAATATTAGTGGATACGTTTTCAGACTGCCGTATCGGGCAATTGTGTTAAATTCATCAATTTCTAGAAGATGTTTGTCAAGACAAGAAATCATTTTCATTCCCGTCCCCTAGGGAATCTATATCCTTGCTACAGCCTGCGTGGATCTCTCCGCAGTGTGCCACAACTAGCCATCGGAGCAGCTTTCCCCCGCGGCAGCCATGAGCTTGCCTTTCTGCTCTGGGAACCGCTGTATTCCCGAACTTCCGCCGCCAACCTAACGACATAGTGCTTAAGCCATCTGGGCTTCACTCCTACCGTCTACCGTCTGCCGGCTACCAAATTTTTGAGTTTACGGCACTTACTTTGTGAATTCGGCATGTTGTTTCATGCATGATTTGCGAGTACTACTATTAAAATAGTGGCCAAATGCGACAAGCTTATGACCTTCACTGCAAGTGCATTCTTCTCCTTGTTTTACTCCTTGCACTGCTTTACGTTTGCTGTCAAGTATTTGTCAATCATTGTTTACATTTAGTCGGGATTGTTTCAATTTTGAATTCCATCTAGTGCTCTTCATTCAAATTTGTTCTTCATTCAAAAAGTAGTCTACTACGTACAACAAACCAAACAAGAACTTTAGAATTGTTACAACCATTCATCAATTTTTCCATCAATTCATTCATTTCCATCAATTTGTGTGCTGGCGGTAGCCGAGATCTGGAGGGCACGTTTGCTTCCTCGCAGGCCCCGTTTTCCCCCCAGTGCCCTTGCCCACCCTGTGCCCTTTGTGTCGGATTCTCACCCCAGTGGCCTTTGTCCCCCACAGTGACTTCTGCCCCAATGACAGTTTGGAGGGACGTTGTTTACGAACCATGGGGACCGGACTTTATTACGTGTTGTCGTTCGTTTTTCATTTTTAGATGGAATCTCTCGTTTTTTAGCCTCCAGTTATCGCACCACTGAAGCTACCGCAACGCTACTAGCTAATGATGAGGTCATACCGACGGACGATTCGTGGAAAGAGTTCTTGCTCTGGACGATACGATAGTGTCGCGTTTAAAATTCGTGAGAGCGCACCAGAGTGTGCACTGAGAAATTCGTTCACGTCCGTAGTACTCATACCGTTCTTAAATTTATTAAAGCAACTTTGTAATGAAAATATTTGAAAAAGAGTGTAGATATCGAGGCATTCTTTTCAGCCTTAATCACAAAATACGAAAAATTAAGCGTTCGGACAGTTCTCTTGCGCTGAAGGGGGCTACGAGACAACAGGCCTAGTAGAAAAAATCGAAATCGGAAGAGTTCTCTCGGAGACCTGAGAAATAACAAAAAGATGCCGGTGAAGAAAATGAATGCGCATTTTCTCTTTGGACCAGCTTTGAAACAGAGATATACGAATGAGAAAAGCCCCATGTTTTTTAAATATGCAAATCAACAATTCTTAGAAACTCTTCCGTATGACAATGTTCTGATGATATTCAAATCATTAATTTATTTTCTCCAAGAGTTAGTGAAAAAATCATCTTGTTAATCTTTTCTTAATTTTGGTGAACTCCTTTTGATAACTCTAAGATTATAAGACCTTCTGATTAAAATGAATAACTATAACAGATAGCTTATTTAACTTACTCAAACCACAGGTTCAAACGAAAAGTGTGGAAATACGCTCTCCCTTGGATGTGAGAGGAGCAGCGTCCGGAGTTCTCGAAGAAACACAAACACTTGATAATGTCATTTCTTTATATGAGTGAATTAACTCAATCACTTTTATGATAGCTTGGGAAACAAGGCCTCTGAATCAGATGGCATCGATAACATTCCTATTCAAGCGGCAATTCGCAGCTGAGTCGTTTTAGAGACATTTCCGATGGGTTCCTGAAAGAGGGTGTTTTATTTGATAAATGCAAAATACAGCGATTGGTATTACTCTTTAAGAGCAAAGGCCCAGGTGAGGAAGCAATGCATCCTATCGGGATATGCGCAATATTGTCACCGCTACGAATGTTCTGCATCGATAGATATTTAGCTGTGTAGAACAGAAGATAGAGATAGATACAACAGATAAATGGCATAATGGAACACTTATTTGAATGATTGCCAGCCATTAAGTCAAAATCAATGAAGTGCAAATCTCTTGAACATGAAGTAAATTACTGATGTCTGCAATTACAAAATCATAGAAGATGATGTAATTTTTCAACTTGAAGTCATATCTCTAGTGTGAAACGAAGTTCTCTGTGAACATATTTCATCTGCCTGTCGTCTATAATCCAATGTAGTCTTCCTACGACGTTCTTCTATGACTTTTTGTTTCACTTCGGTTTTTTCCCACTTCTCTCCTCTTGTTCCTTGACGAGTAAGAGATATACCTGACCTTTGCCATATACGGGTCACACGTCTCAAATGATTCGTCAGTGAAGTCGGTCAGTTTATTGAGTTGCGAGTGAATTCCTCGTGATATTCTTTGATTTCCTCTTATGTCCTTCTATAATTTTACATGGACTACATGGACATGCAATTAAGCGCGTGTTCTCTCGACGTAATCTTGTTTAATATTTAAGGTATATTTCATTAGTCTTTGAAAAATATCTAATGTGTCATCCCAATTTAAACACCATTTTACCTACTCTCACGCAATATAATGACTATTTTACTGCTTGTCAATTAAAGAACTTGCCTTGTTTTAAAAAGAATATTTCTTTGTTCCAATTAGTGATTAAATGTTTTAGGCACCTCATGGTACTGTTTGCCTACTTATTCAACCTAGTAATTACTTGTTCAATATTAAATTCTGTTTAATTAATCTGGTTTCTGTTCATACATCATCACTGTAAGGAAATCCTGACGTATTACCCTTTTGCATTATTTCTCATTCAGTTTACCGATCAACCAATTCATAACGAGCATGTGCACAATGAGCTATCGTTGATTTTTTGTTCGACAGGGATAATGCATTCGTCCAATGCTCAAGGCTCTACAGAGCGTATGTGGCGGGATTGACCATGTTTCCTATTATTTTTCCTCGACAGCACGTCAGTTACTAACTCTTCTTTTCAGATATTTCAGTTAGAAACTCTGCTTTAGACTTCCTGTGGAGTGAATTCGTGTCCACAACGTACATGCCAACATGAAATGAAAATACGCAATTGCAACAAATGTATTGAATTAATTCTAAAACCACTTGGAGTTTTCAGTCACTGTGCAACAAGCACGAACCATATTTTATTATTGTAATTATTATTTTAGTTAAAAGCCTTGGTAAATATTTCTCTCAGTCATTAGCCCTGTATTTTTCGGGATGTCTCTGAGGATTGTTTCTTTGTTCCTCTACTCGATATGAGTTTTGTCTATTTCCTTCGCCAACACACCCTTCTCATAAACGCTGCTTGAAAAATATTTGCATTCTTTGAATTGTTCAAATTTGTATTTGTCGTGAAATAATTCCTTTCCTTTAGTACCAATTATGACAAGTTTTGCTACATAATTTTTTGAAGAAGATCACTAACTCCTTTTACTACCGTTTCCCTCTTAAGTTGTCAGGAATGTTTTTACTGTCAAGGATGTTTTCTATTAAAGGCAAAAATTGTTGGTTCGTCAATTGAAGTTTTCTCCGTTAATCGAACGGCTATGAAACCGGGGAATGGAGAACGACCACAACCTTGAGTCATTGTGTTCTTTTGTGTCTGGTGAATGCAGAAATCTTTAGTGACTAGTGCATTATAATTAAAATACAATACGGTGAATTTGAAAAACAAATATATTTATGATCTGCATATTGTGTTGAAAGAAATTTTCTTGACACGATTTATATTCTGATAATACAGGTTTTTTCTCTCATGCTCTTTGTAATAAGACAGTGACTTAATGCCTACAAAATGCAAGCTAAACGTGATGTAAAATTACAGTATAACGTTTTTAACGTCTCTTTAGACACACTCAGGGTTATTTAAGAGTAAACTGGCAAAATAGGTGTACAGTTAGTACACATCAAATGTGTCCCGATGCGTGACACGTAAATGGTTAAAATGTTGATTCTACGTAATTTAACGTGTTCGTAAATGACTTATCTTTGAAAACCCAGATATATAAAAAAAGGAAATAACACGATTTTATTACCTTCTTAACTATCTGTTATAATGTAACTTCACAAGTAAATATGTATAGTAAGGAAGATTGCGTTAATTCAAGATTGTCGCATCTATCCACAGTTTTACTTGAGATACGCCAGGATAGCTAACTGTATGCGCGCGCATCTGTAACGTACTAACAATTTGGCTGAGTTGCGCTACTGTATAAATACGTGTATTGTGCTAATACGACATTCGTGTGAAAAATGTTAAAATGTTTCTGTTTGATATCCCATGTGGTTCATTATTACTGCCACGTCTATCCATAATTTATAGTCGTCAGTCCGTGTATACTAAGTTGCTTTTCAGACAGCTACCTCTTGAACAAATGTGCTTTCTCAATATATTAAATATTTTGATTGAATTAATTCTTAAAATATCACACCTCTTCTAATCAAAACTTGCCATAAGATAAAATGACTGTTTTATGTTGGTCCTCTGTAGGATTAGGCATGTTTATGTTACTATATTTTCACCATCTCTTCATTTTACATGCATATTTTTGATCGGATGGTTTATAATTTGGAAATTCCTCACGGCTCCGTTCGAATGTCTTCCATCCCATTCATGTTATGTTTCAGTTTTTATTGGATGCACATTAAATTCTTGGCTTTCCTTGACCTTCCTAGTATCACCTCAGTGCGTGCAAATCTTATCTGTTGAACCAAAGCAGGACTCCAACCAACAGTTCATCCAAAGGTAGCGCTCCGCTGTGAGCCGTCGGACAGAACGGAACAACACCTGGTGTTCACTTTCTCTGTTACCGACGGTACTTAAATAGGCAGTGCTTCTTCTACTGCAATTAGTGCGATACACCAACAATTAGCCTGGCCCTGCGCTAAGATGGCGTCTGCGGCAACAAAAAGAAAGTAGAACGATTGAGATGTTTTACTCCTTCTTGAAGAAACACAAGAACAAATTAGAAAAGTAACTTACTAAATATCCCATACACTATCGCAAAACAGTTGTTCCTCTGTACTCTCCTGGCAGCGTTTTGTGATGAGTGTTTTCTCATTTCCATGTTTATAATTTGAACGAGAAATGTGGAGTGAATGATCTGTCTAAAATGCACAGGTTGCTCAGAGGTCTACTAATGACGTAGAGATTGGAACATTATTTGCCGTGATTGTGTGCGTCCGTTTGTAGTTAAAAGCTAGCATGAACCGTCGCTGCGCTCTTTCGCAGACTTTTTTACACCGACGATTAGCATGACACCTGCTTTAAGATGACGCGCAGCGTTAACAAATAGAAATGATGACCCAATGAGATGTTTTGCTTCTGCTTGAAGGAACGTTACAATTGGAAACGTATCTCACTAAATGATGTCAATATTCCATACACTCTGCCTCCACGTTTGTATCTCAAAATAGTATTTAGTTTATGGTGATTGTTTTCTCACCTTCATATTTATAATTTGAACGAGAAAAGTAATATTAAGTATATTACAGTAATATTTGGAATGTAGGTAAGAAGCACGTATTTAATTCTTAAGGAGAGACTTTTCGACCACCTACACGCCAGTTGCGATCGGCGTGGTTTCAACTTTCTTGTTAGTCCGACGTAAGCGGACGGTCCTTGGAGTCGCACCCAGGACTTCTTTGTGAATAGCGAGAAACTTCGCTTTTTTTTGTAAAAACATTGTATTTACGAAATTTAATTTCTATTCAAATTCAGTGGTGTTATTTTTTCAACCTCAAACTTTTTTATAAATATAATTTCCAATACATGGTACACAATAAATATAATTTACTAGCTCTCTATCTGAGAACAAATATTGAATACTTCCTGATTGCACACGAGGTACAAACAGAAGAATATTAGAGTCTAGATATATCATCTATTTCATCAGTTTCGGGGTGCCGTCTGAGCACGTCTTTCATGGGAGAGGGATCATCTGAGTTTTGTTTTGAGGTTCAGTTCTGTCACTTCCCTTATAATATGTATTACCTTAGGTTAGTTTTGTGTACTTTTTCCACAACTTAAGAAACGGCAAATGGTCTCAAAGGAGGAGTTCGCAAGATACTTCCCAAATATACAGGATTCTGAGTATGCAAATGTTGGAAATTATCTATCGAATGAAGTAGCAGTCATATCGCAGAGACCAGCCTCATCCATCTCTGAATAATAATCTGCACGGCCAACCTCTCATCACTGACTGGTTCACAAAATTCACCCATACCGGCACTATCCGGTCCACCATCAACCAGACTTGGGCGGCAATTTCCCTTTTTTCCATGAAGAGGGATTCTGTAAAGACACCATCATCAAAAGTGTAAATTGTAAATTCCAGCGGTGTGAAATCCTCGAATTAATAGTTGCTGCCCTGATATACGGTTTATCTACGAGTTCGGTGCTCTCATATTGCGTGACAATTTTTCCTGCATAATGGAACCCATGTCTTAATTTCTTAATTGTCAAATTATTAAACATAAAAGTGACGTCTAATGTTTGAAGACGGTGGGTACTGTGAGGGGGGGGGTATTGGCTCCTCTGCGTACTTCCGCATCGTGGATTTCCTTTGGGTAGTAGGATGATATTATGACATGATCTATCTGAAATTCCCCTAAGTGATGGATGGGTGATAGCCAGGTATTTTGTTTTATGTTTTTTTCCGAAGTGAGGATGACATAATTTTGAGGTTATTTTGTTGACATAATTCGACGAATCGTATACCATTTTCGTTGGTGTACTATTGTGCAGGATAGTTTCCCACGGATTTCCTGCGCCTGCATTATTTGCCAATGTGGGTATTGAAGTTACCAAGTAGGATTTTCACATCATCTATCGGAATGTTGGCCATCACTGATTCAAGTTGTTCCCAGAATTTTTCTGTTTTTTCAGGCTCTTTTTTATTGTCACCATTTGTTGGTGCGTGTACTTTGATGAAGGTGTACTTTTTGTGTTCGATCCTCATAGTCATAAGTCGATTGTTGATAGATTTTTCTTCTTTTGCTGAATCTAATATTCTTTTATCTACGAGAAAAGCCATGCCAAACAGTGCTGCTTCTTTGCCAACCCTCTTATTAAATCCACTTTTAAAGATTCTATAGTTATTGTAGTCTGTCGTTTCAAAATCTGTGAAGCAAAGGTACACACCCCACTAATAATCATAAAGGTCAAGTATCATTTCAAGCCATCAACTTAACTCCACATGGAATTGCTAAAGCACGTGAGTCCATCTCGGGTCAAGTGTAAAGCGGGCCAAGACCCTAACCGTAAATAGAGGACTGGTTGAATTGAACGAACCACGCGCTACAGCCACCCATACCCCTGCCACCATGTATTTCCGGTCAAGTGCATGTTAAATTACAAATATAATCTGGCAACATTCTGAGGGAAGTTTATGCAAATGTATCAAAACTAAATGTATTGACCAAATTTGATATTATTTATTATTATTATTGCTATTATTATTATTATTATTATTATTATTATTATTATTATTATTATTATTATTATTATTATTATTATTATTATTATTATTATTATTATTTATCTCTCACGACAAAGATGCTACCTATCTCCAGTTGTGACATGAAGAGAGCAGTCAGTTCATTTGTTGGGGTCAAATCTACAAAGTCGTAAAACCTATGGTTTGTATGTATTGTAGTTCCTCCTACCATTCACTGCCGTCTACGTTCGGATTCGTTCTGAATAGCCCAGTCTCCCGCGTTTGTTGGACACTTTCTAAGGCTTCGTGTGCCATTTGCACTTCATTCAATAAATATTTAGTGTACTTAAAATAATAGATGAATTATGTTACTTATCATCACGGTATGTGTTAACTGTTGATATTTCTAGTGAAAATAAAATTTTGGGATGATTCTTCCTTTTCTAGCATGGGTCCTTGCAATTTTGCTGTCTATGATTTTGCTTGCTATATTGTAATGATAATTTCCACCACACTGTAGTTCGATAAATAAATAAAAATATGTACAAGTTTTACAATTATGTGGAAAAAAAGTATATTTAAAGAATCATAAAATGTGCACATTGATAAATGAGTTTGATTTTGTTGTGCTGATGAATTCATGAGTAACTGATATCCAAAAATAAAATAAAATAAAAATCACTGATTTCTATAAATATCCATACATTGTCTCTTTGCTTCTCTTCTCCTTACGGGACCTTCACAATTTGAATCTTGCTAGTTTCTTTCTCATGAATTTTCTGTGGAACCTTTTCTTTCTATTGTAATTATCAAAACTATTTAAGAATGTAATAATGTTTTTGGGAGCAACAAAGTACGGATATCGTCGGTCTTTGTTTATTTTCCAACGAATGAACCTACCTAAAAATTCACTTGCATAATACCGCGATTCACATTGGTTTTCCTATTCTATTCTTGCATGTGTTTCCTAGTTCTTGAGCTCATATTTATCACTGAATCGAGTAGCTGCTGGAGCAACAATACCAAAAACTCCAATATTTACTTCACAACTGAAACGAAAACACAACTCCAAGCAACATTTGTTTATTATGTACAACGCTTGTATACTATGTACGTATCACAAATATACAATACAACATAATGCAATATGTATTTTAACAAACGTAAATATGTACTCGCTGGGATGTCGTTGACATTTTTGTCTGGATTTCATCAAAAACGTACACACAGGAAGTCATTTACGTGTACAAATGTCGTCACATGTTCCAAACATCTATTTTACTTCCTCTCTCCTCACAGAAACGTCTCATTGCGTATCTTTATAGTTTGTTTTTTATGAATTTTTTGTAGTGATCTATTCTCTACAAGCAAACGAATTTGTAAGTGGAAAATAATGACATAAAGAGTAAGATATTAGTGTTGTCTTTAATTGAAGTGGTGGAAACCTGCACTTTCTATTTCACATTATATTCACTTAAGTTATTTCTACCTAATATTAGTTTTATGGTAAAATTTGTACTTAAAGAAATGTGGCTAACAGATTCAGTATCATCTCCATATCATTTTAAACCTCGGTTTTTTAAAGATCCTCAAGTCTAAAGAAACGACATTCACGAAATGTGTGGAAGTGTTGGTACCAACGCTACATCTTAGATGATACTCTAACTAGTAAAATATTAGTCGTTCATCAATTTTGTGAACAAACGTTTTGATTTGGGGATACAAATGTCACAAAAAAATTATTAGTTAATTTATCTGTTGGTCTACCTTTAACTACATTGGCGAACTTTGAATATCAATAAAGTTGTTCTTTCTGAATTCTATTTAGGTGTGTCTCTTCTTTGGTTTCATTTTTGTTGGAAACTGCGGCAGATTTTGGTTGTGTGTGTCCTATGATTTTGATTTATCTTTCTTCATTTTCTTTTCTTGTTGCTTCCTAACCTCTCGTTTATTCCACTTTAGACATAGAAACCGGTGACTTTGGTGTTTTGGAATGGATGGTGTGCCAGTAGGTAAAAGGTCATCATTAAAGATGTACACATCATTGTACATGTACAAGCATTATCATGAAGGTAAGATGAGCCAGCATGATGGTTCTGAACGTTCGATGTATTTTCTGCAGTAGGAGGTCTTGAAGGGGCCTTAATGATCTCCTTACTTCTTAGTATAACATCATAAATGCAATCCACCATCTGAGACAATCGTATTTCTCGCTGCCTGCCGACCTCTCTCAGACTAATCAATTACAAGACCTGGAGAGCTTCCTCGAGAATCACAGGAAGGAGTATTATATTCTAATCGGACGATTTTGTACACTTTGTCTTCTTTCAATTTGTAAGTTTTCTTAAAAATATTCAACTTTTGTTTGTCGAGTTCTGCCTTCCACAACAGTTTCTTTGACCTTTTTAGTATCTGACGTATAAACACGAGTATATGTAGTTCTTTTAGTAATGGCAGTGAATATTGCATTAGTAGAAACAGTTGTTGAAGAGGATGCAGTAGCTGATGCTGAGGCTGCAGCAGATGACTTAATCTGACTACCATTCTATGCAGTGTTTGGACTACCGGTTAGTGTAGCTTTTGCTAAAGAGTCGTTATGGCAAGTTTAGGTTTAGCGGCACTGCAGTTGAAAATGAACTTTGAGCCCTTATTTGTAAAGCACCTGGCTTTAATTGTGTAAGGTTTAAGAATTACTTAATGTTGACAAATCTCTTTACCCGAGAATGATCTGAATTCTAGAATGTGCTGGTACAATCCTTTTTGCTTAATGTCCCTTCTTGTTTTCATAATCTAGTATCTTTGCACCGTTAGCAGTTCTCTTCAAAGGGCCCTAATTGTACTTCTTCTCCCCTTCACTTTTGGAGGCACCATAGGTAATGAAGAGAACTGAGTTCTGTTGGAACGTGAATCTGATAGTTGCAGAGGGGTGCGTGACTCTAAAAGCTTTGCTTTCTCGTGTATGCGAGAGGAAGCCAGAAGGGGTAATCATGACACTAGATATCTCCCGCAGAGGTAATCCGGCTCTTCCAGCAAGAACCGGAACGAAAACATACATCTTGGCATCAATTTAGAAGAGAAATAATATTGTTTACTCTGATGATCTCACTGTGAAAATAGGATACTTTATGCAACTAGTGTAATTACGCATTCGGCATCTCAGCCAATGAGTAATACGCGCGTTGTCTTTTACCAAAATGAAAGATGTAATGAAACATGCATTATTATGCAGTAATGGAGTTCACTTAGTGGCTAATTAGGTATAATTAATACAAGACTCCTGTTTCCCTAAGTGTGAGAAACTCGAATTTAGTTCGTCAAACTTGCAGTCTCAATTCAGTAATTTCAAGTTTTAAGGGCATGCATCTGACCAGGAGGATGATTGTTCGTATTTCGCATATTCACAGTTACATATTGTAAACAAACCTAATGTGAGCGGGGGAGGGCGCCAGGTTCAGCTCCTGAAATGTGACTGGATGGAAGTGTTGGGAGGTCATGAATTAGCACAGAGTCATTTGTAACAAATAACAGTTTATTCCTGGCACCTAGAGCTGCCAGGGAAGTTACATGTCGCAAAGGGCGTCGCAAGTTTTTTTACTAAATCTACTCTGTGAGCTGGTTATCTTAATTACTAGTTGTTAATTCCCTTAAGGCTAACATATTAGGCTTACTCTTTGATGAAGCGTGCTATTCATCATTTAAGGTCTGCAGGGCCTGAGCGCGGCCACTTGCAATTTCTCGCCGTTACGATTGTTCTGCGAGACGGCTTCGTCTCGTAGTTTTTCACCAGTGGCTGCGTTGTCTCCGCGGGCGGCCCGAGGCGGCAGCCTCGAAGCAGGGGCGGCGGCAGTCCCGGGTCGCTGACCTTCTGCGGCGCGTCCCCTCTCGGCAGGCAGCGGCAATCCCAGGTCGTCGGCTCGAGCAGGCTCAGTGGGGCGGGTGGCCACGGGCGTTGACGTAACGCGGTGGGCTGTCAATCAGCACCGACGCGGGAGGCGGCAAAGGCTGGCGGGCCGATGCGGAAACGGCGCAGGATCCAGTAGTCTCCCGCCCGAGTTTCCTCCGCGACAAGTCCACTAGTCGCGTCCTAACTAATTCGACTCTGGGAAAGTCTTTCCCGAACTCGCGTCCCGATCGTAAGTAACTGCGTAATCAAGCAAATTTAGCAACCAAGAAGTATCTTGGAATTCTCTCGAAGTATCTTAGAAGTATCTCGAAGTAACAAAAAATTAGCTCTCAAAAAATTCTTAGGAGCGTTTCAAAAAAATCTTAGAAGTGTCGCCGAAAAAATCTTAGAAGTCTGGCCGAAAAAATCTTAGAAGTGTCCCGATTTCCACTGTGCATCACGTTTTTAAAAGAACTCCCTTTCTCCTTCCCAAAATATTTCTAGCTCTGAATTTCTCCCTTCCCTCATGGCGAAGCTTCCCATTGGCTGAGGGTGGCTGCGTCGCAGAATTCTGATTAACCAATCATGTGGCAATTTTCCCGTATTTTTCCGTAGATTGTTCTCTGACACCGGCTTCTCTCTCTCGCTCGCTTCCCTTTGTCAACGGTTCCAGAAACTTTTGGCAGCTGTCTGGACACGTGTTCAAGCAGGAGTGCATTTCACGGATCCTCGACGGTCGGCATGGGCTAATCGACAGCCTACTGTATTTAGTTTGTAAACAGCCCCTGCGGGAATTCGGGTGCCTAGTCCAGGCGCGTGCCAAGACGGGTGTGGGGGCGGGCATTGTTTGGAAGGGGATCGGTTGATGGCCGAGAAAGGTTTCGTTCACGACGTGTTGTAAATGCGTCGTCGTCTTAATTGACGCCCGGCCAACCCCTCCGGGGGGCTCCGCCTTCCTTCCCAGGGTGGTGCCAAAAGAGGGGGCGCGAGGGTGCGTATTGTCCGACCGGGCTCCGGCCTTCCATTTTATGAGTGCAATAAACCAGTCGCCTCTGAAAAAAGGGCCTGAATGCGGCGCGTCTCCGCTCAGCAGCGTAGCGAAAGGGCCTCCGCGGCACGGGCAATGTCCCTCGACCCACTTCTGCCGCGGCGGGAGCTGTCATTAGATGTAGAAATTATTTGCTTATTGGCGATGCCACAATAAAATTATACTTAATTAATTGGTGACTCCACAATATCCATGTCTGAAACTTGAGTGAATCACTTTTGCACCAGGTGGTATTTCCCATTCCTGCGGTCTCTCGCGAACACACCACCTTATAGCCGCTTACATAAGCGTTCTGTCGATACTACGTTGATCCGTCAGTCCTCATTGGATTATTTCACTTACTTGCTGACTTAATAGAAGTTAAACAATGCTGTCTACTTCTGGGAGGCCTTATTACATTAGAAACTAATTTTTTTTGACACTAGAAATATAGGCATTACCCACAACTGAACATGTTTGATCTGTATCAAATATAATGGTTCTTCATTAAACTGGAGTGTAATCTTGTCAGCTACAAGAAATATCGGACCAAACTGCTCATTAGGACACATCCAAGACTTCTTATTACTTTTTAAAATTGGTGGGATGTTTGCAACATTTGATAGCTCAATTGATTCCTCCATATATCACTTGATCTCCGTATGAAGTGTATTATCATTTAACATCAAACTAAGATTTTGTTCCATATATCCTGATAGTTATTTTGTAATAGACGTGAAAAAATTGTTCATGTTTTGTCACTTAACACAAAAATTAATACTGATGTAGGAATACAAAATAAATGCAGAATGACAACATTCCTAAATAGTACTTTCGTTGAAGTATTTGCTTGTACCATTGGGAAAATTGTGTGCAGTTCCATGAATGTATCTATTGATCTTTACATATAAGAGCAGGTACTGCTTACATTTCAGTTGAACTGATCCTATTGTGAAAGAATGATTCTGACTGCAAAATTAGAATTGATGTTATTCTTTAAATCGCAGACATTTTCTAAATGAATATTTTAATACTGTAGTTACGTATTTCTTACAAAACAAAAGAGTAGTGCATATTGTTCCTAGTGATGTATTGTTATGTATGGTGTATTTGGTTTGGCTAATAAACCAAATTAATATAGAATGCACCGCCTGTCAAAACGTGGCTGTGAAACTAGCTTGGTACTACGATTACTCCTCTAAAAAATATTGGGGTTAAAGGGGCTGATTGCGATCATTAAACGATTTCGCGCTGGGCGGCCTGTTTGGGATCACTAGAGCCGCTATCTCTAAAGGAGGCTCCGCCCATTCGTTATTCGACGAGTAGCAAGAAACTGCTCGCCGGATCCCAAATAGTGGGGATGAAATGGTTGCTACTTGCAGAGTGACAAACATCCGGTGCTCGCCCTATTCACCTCGTGTCGGTCTTTTGGACATGTCAAAGGAAGCGAACATTCGCCGAACACATCAGCTGTTCGGGATTGGGCAGCAGTAGCTTGCTGCTCGGCGAATGCCGAATATGTGGAGCCACTTAACAAAGCGGAACTTGGTGTAAACGCCGCCACCATCGCCTCTCCCTCTAGGAGTGAGCGAGAAGAGTGCTTAGTTACTAGCTCTTCACGCGCTAGTGGAAGTGATCTGACGTCTTTCCTGCACAAACTATCATCTCTGCCCTGCTTACACTAGGACACACGGAAGCACCAGTAACTTAAGCTGTTTCTGAATCGAGTGCCTTGCGGCGGACGGCGCCCATAGCGGTGTGACGTACAAATACTTCCTTTGAATGGTCAGTGGCCAGAGGCTCAGTAAGAAGAGGCTCGGTGCTTATAGCGCCACCGAATGGGTTCGTATGAAGACGACTCTCGACTGTTCAAATTAACTTCTCCCCATAGCACGTCAGACAAGTTTTTAACTGTTTTTGACGTACACAAATAAAATAGATATGGGTAATTCCACGCCAACTCCACATTGCATCACACCAACCCATCTCAGATCGAAAAATTAAAGTTATTTTCTTATTTCTTATGCCAAGATAAGCCCAAATTTAAATTTTCAACCATTTCTGATGTAAATAGCGTTTGTGAGAACAATTATCGATTTTTCGCGATTTTCAAGCATTTTACAGCATCTTTTTATAATTATCCATTATTTCGATATTTTTTAATGAAAAAATATGTTTAAACTACTATTTTTATAGGAAATTTTCCGCAGAATTCGAATCTGTTAATGAAAATATTGAATTTTTTTTCTTAATATGACAAAAATTGAAATTTATGATTTTTATTACTTTATTTTCAAAAATTAATTTTAGTATTACAGTACAATTAAAAAGTTAGTTTCTTATGCTTAAAGTACGTGAAAATAAGTGTACATTACGGTACAGGAAAATTTTTTTTGGGGAAATAGTGTTTAAAAGAGTTAAACGCAAGAAATACAATAAAATCTCTTTTCTAAATGTGTTTTATCATTTTTAAATAACCTGTTAGTATTTTCTACTACTTTTAGACTGTTTGGATGACTTCGGTGGTGTAAAACAGTTTTTAATAAAATGTGCGTCCTGAACTTTTTTGGGAAATACGTTTTACATGAGTTAAAATTTTAAAAAATCGTGAAAAATTAATCGATTTTTATCGTTATATCGGAAGAAAATACCTCTCTTCATGATACTGTACGAAATTGAAAGAAATACTCATTACGCCGTAGAAAAAGTAAAAAAAATGTTGGAGAATAGGGGCCTATGAACGTATTAAACATTTAAATTATACATGGCTATGTTCAGAATCTGGCGCGTGATCGCAAGATAATTTCAAATATAGGGGCCCTGAGCAGTGTTTCTAACTGCAGGAATGTGTACTGTGTGTGTCTCACTAATCTTAATCAAACCGAAGGAGACGTGAATGGAGGGGCGTTCCCGTAGTTAGAAACACTGGCCCTGAGCCCTGAGTGCTGTACTTGCCACTCTGCTGACAAAGAACATTTCCATGCCACAAGGAGGTTAAGCTTTAATAATAATTTCAAAATAAGTTCTGAGTAAAACATGATGTTTTAAAACATGATGTTCAAATTGTTCATATTTTTCAAAATAAAATTGTTAATTATATAAAGGAAAATATTCCAAACGTGCAAAAAATTAACTATTTCAGCGATGGATGTCCAGGACAATACAAAAATTGTTATAACTTATTACATCTCTGTAGACATACAAAATTGTATAGTATTGATGCTACCTGGACATTTTTTGCTACCTCTCATGGGAAAACGGAGAACGATGGATTGGGTGCAACTGTTAAGAGAGAGGCAACAAAAGAAAGCTTGCGTAGACGTCGTCAAAATCAAATCACAGATATTGACAAATTATTAGAATTTTGTAAAGCACATATTAAAAACATCCATTGTGAAATTATTAGAAAAGCTGAAGTCGATGAATATCGGAATCGAAACAAAACTGAAAAAGTATTTACAATTCCGGGTACTCGCAATTTGCATGAATTTGTTCCTTACTCTGAGCATATTATTCAATGTAAAACAATAAGTACTCAAGAACACTGTTCTTTGGTGTTTGATTTAATTAATAACAAGAAAATGAAATAAGAAAATAAAAGATTAATTTTAATAATTTTATAAATAACAATGTTTTATTATTCAACTAAAAATTGTAATAAATGAAAACTTTTATCAAAAAGTTTTTAAGTGCCTATTTATAAATTTGTTTGTACTATTTATAATTTAATCTGCTTTAACAATAATAATCGATTAATTATTCACGATTTTTTAAAATTTTAACTCATGTAAAACGTATTTCCCAAAAAAGTTCAGGACGCACATTTTATTAAAAACTGTTTTACACCACCGAAGTCATCCAAACAGTCTAAAAGTAGTAGAAAATACTAACAGGTTATTTAAAAATGATAAAACACATTTAGAAAAGAGATTTTATTGTATTTCTTGCGTTTAACTCTTTTAAACACTATTTCCCCAAAAAAAATTTTCCTGTACCGTAATGTACACTTATTTTCACGTACTTTAAGCATAAGAAACTAACTTTTTAATTGTACTGTAATACTAAAATTAATTTTTGAAAATAAAGTAATAAAAATCATAAATTTCAATTTTTGTCATATTAAGAAAAAAATTCAATATTTTCATTAACAGATTCGAATTCTGCGGAAAATTTCCTATAAAAATAGTAGTTTAAACATATTTTTTCATTAAAAAATATCGAAATAATGGATAATTATAAAAAGATGCTGTAAAATGCTTGAAAATAGCGAAAAATCGATAATTGTTCTCACAAACGCTATTTACATCAGAAATGGTTGAAAATTTAAATTTGGGCTTATCTTGTCATAAAAAATAAGAAAATAACTTTAATTTTTCGATCTGAGATGGGTTGGTGTGATGCAATGTGGAGTTGGCGTGGAATTACCCATATATAAAAGCAATTATTTTCTGTTCACAGGGCCTACTCATATTGCATCTTCAAAAATTTTTCTCTTGCATTTTCTTCGTCATTTTTATATTTACTAAGTATCAGAATTTTTAATGCAAATTAATAACAGAATGTTTCAGATGCTTGTTCTTTCAATGTTAAAAAGTATAAGAGTCTTGGGTTTTGCAAAACACATTAAATTAATGATGTATCATTTCCTTTTTATGATCGAATATAAAATTGATGTCAATACCGTGAACAATCACGTGCATTGGTAGGCTGGTGAATATTATGTTTTTTAGTCTTTATCTCATATAAAACATATCTTTCTTTTCTGTTGCGAAGAATTCTCTTGTGGCGCACAATAGCCATTTATATTAGTGATGTATCTTTAGAAAATGACCATTTTATCTCTTCTTGCAAGGAAACCCTCTGGTAAAGATAATATTTGTAGTTATATTGTTTTATCAACACGATTTCTACTGCATTATGTTTTGAAATATGATAACTCACAGGAAATTATGTGCTTAATATAAAATTTCGATAAGCAGAATGATATATTTCAACTTATTTGAAATGTGTACCTCGATGCCTATGTTTGAGTTCCTTGCTCAAATGATGAGGGTACTGGTATTCCAGCTTAACATTTTTACTTTTCTTCTTGAGAAGATCTCACTTGAAATTTCGGTTGTTTCGTACTTCGGCTGCTGGATTTTACTTTTATTTTTCTTCTGTCTGTACGTCATATGTTTTGGTAACACAAAATAATGACAGAATGTGGCAAATTTTAGAACTTCTACTTTTAGAAATGATGTAGAACAGCACATTCGACATTACTGTGTATTACCGATATGATGTTTTGTTTCGATTATCAAATGTAAGGTACATGTATAGCTCATGCTCATTCAGATAAACTAATAGGTTTTTATGAATTATGCCATTTCAGAATTTATCTGCATAATAAGTATATATTGCTTTATTTAAAAGAACAAAACAAAAACAAGCAGACTCACCTGGTGCACACATCAAGCATGTATACTAGCAAGATACGTAGAGATTGTTTCTTTTACTTTTTTACGTGATGTTGCTGTAGTGTGTAGTGATGTGTGGTTTAGAATAGATAAATATTCATAAGATACATGCTCATGTTCTTTAAACCCCCTATTTTGCTAACAGATATTTAGCTACTACCGTTGGTATTACTGTTTCTGTCTTTGAATATGGGCAGGAAAACAAAGGGCTTGTTTTGCTTACCCTGACATTTCTGAGATATTGTGGCAAAGCTTAGAGAACAAATCTTTGTAAGTCTCTTTGAGGTGTGCAGTCAGGGCACAATCTTTCATCAGATAATTGTAGTTACTTTGCTGGCTGAAAAACATTCTGTGGAAACTAGATATTGTACTGTATTGTCCTTGGTTCAATTTTTGCTTGTTTATCTTACCCTGACTGTTCTGAGATTTTGTATGCCAGAAAGATTTATTGGGTAGTATCTAATATTTACTGTGTCTCCTTATTCAGAAAAAAGTCACTTTTGACTTCCCTACTAGAAAGTGTTTACATTGCAGTTGTTCTTTACCGTACCTATCAGATCTCTTATGTTATCACTAATGACTTTAGTAAATATCTTTAGTTTGAGAATGTATTTCACTGATGTATTTCAATGTTTGCTGAATAACCATGCACATTGTTTTATAATACAGATATCTAGAAGCCTTGTAGTTGTGTATTTATTCTGATATCTGTTTTGGTGACATGTATTAAATTCATTTTTTATCTAACATTAGTCGAGATGTTTGTGTTGTGGATAGAAGTGTGACTGACACTGTGTTGAGGATAGAAGTGTGAATTGCTCCATAACAGACGGGAAGTTTTGCAAATCGCACCCATCCTTTGCTGTTGAAATCTGCCGTGAGAACTGATTCAGCTTATACCTTTCGAGTATCTGACAGCACTTGCAATGTATGCACTCCGTAACACTGCAATGTGTTAGAGTGTACTCATTGCATCACATCAATCTGTGAAATTGCCTGATGCCCTTATATCGCATAGGGGTACCTTGATTTACAGACATTTGAGTTCTTGATATCATCTTTTATGAATGTCTCCCACTGAGTCTAATGCAATAGGTATAGATAAATTGTCAGTGTTATTTTATTATGATATATTCTACAAATCATATATAATTTTATATCAACAAATTAAACATAAACGTATCGTGAAGTGCTACGTGTCAAAGGAAACTGTTCTTAATATAAACTTATGTTAAACATTAAGGTTAAAGATAGATATTTAAACAAACAGTAAATAGCATATAAATTTTTGAATGTGTTTACTTGTTCTGTAGATGTTAGTACATTGCAGAATGAACTGATATAAAAAAAATCAATTTCCACAATATATCTAAATATATGTATTTTTACATATCTACCTTCAGTAGCTGTTCCATCCACTACACAAAATCCTCGCGCAAAGGCGGGTTGTCGCTCCCTCCCTCCGGAAGTGGCCGCTCCGCAGGGTTCGTCCGCCACACACACAATGCACCCACGCCGCACCCGCGTCGCCGGCTCCTCCTCCGAACGGCGGCTCCCCACACTTTCCCGAAAGGCTGCAGCCTTCCCCCTTTAACACCACGTTCACTTGAGCCTGGTCTGACGGGCGAGTACCACCCCGAGAGGCACAGGCCTATGACCTTTTCGCTGAGCAGTCTCCGTGTTCACAAGCAACGTTCATGTTTTGCGCTTCACGCACGTAAAACCGCTGCCTTCGGCGCGTGGACTTTTGAACCTTCCATCGGCGGGTACGTCATCGGTATGGACGCACCCGACTCACACCGTCAGTCACGAGAGCACTTAACCATCGCCATCCGTCTTCCCCCCCCCCCTGGGCACCTCACGGCCCGGTGCGGTGTATACAATACTTTGTATAGAGAAGGGCCTTTCAATCCGCTAGCGAACTTCCTCCCCCGTTCGAGGTATTCTTCCCCCTTCTCTGTACAGTAGTACCTACTCACTTTGTATATTGTTTGATTCTTTCTCATATTATTCCCTTCCCCAAAATGTTAATAATTCAATAAAATTATCTTTCAATTTCTATTAAACGCGTCTCTTCATCCTTTTTTGTGCATTGAGCGTAAACGCATTGACGTGACACTCCGTTAAGTCCTTTGTCGTTTGTGTCGTAATCTCGCAGTCAGTCTATGCCTTTTATCCCCTTTGCCAGGGGTTCGGCGCCGTTAGTTAACTGGGATTCCTAGAGGGTCATCCATCCGATACTCCGTGGTGTCACGAATTTTGATTTACTTCCCTGACTTCACCAGAGTGTAGTGAAGCAATTCTGCCAACGACACCGGTATTTCTTTAATCGCTTTTAGTTAAATTTCGAATTTAGTTGTATTTCTGTGAAATTATTAATCTCTCTCATCAGGTCCACATTGCAGAGATGTTAAACAAATGTTTTACAATGCAATTAACAAAACTTTTCTTTTCCCGTAAACATAACAAATGGATGAACTATATTACTGACTTCCAAGGTTCTCTTTCCGTTCCTTTGCCGTGATCTAGTTCGTACGACAATCTACGTGATTATGCCAATTTAGAACTGAAGACTTCCCGCTGCTGCTCTAGCATTCGTGTCTCTGCTTGCTCTCAACTCCCGTTAAAAATGTATTACCTGCGCTAGCGCACACAATCTGAGGCTTTGTGTTGCAGGACATTGCTATTTGTCATTCTTTCTCCAAAAGATCCACTCTTTTTTAACCAGCTACATTTTGGACACGTAACGTTTTCATTAATGTGGCACATTTGTAGCTAAGGAATTTCACTATATTTATTTCACTTTAAGGATTTTCACGTTATTCACACTTTAGGAAATCTCAACAAGTCCGTGTAACTCGATCTGTTGGGTTAGGGGATTGCCTAGACTTCACACGAGGTAGCGACATTTTCAATACTAGTAAAATTGAAGCAATGCTCGACGAATCACGATCTACGGCATGATTGTCAAATATATTCATTATTGTATGATTGTAAATAAATAAAAACGATTGATCAGAATTTGATATTTTGTTTCAGTTGTCACACTCAAACCAATGGAGTACTGAACCAAATATGTGAATACAATTAAAGAGCAAGCTTCTCAAAATTTTAAGGACTTACCTCAGTCTCAATGTTCATTTCGACTTTTTATGCGTGAAGAAGCCATTTTAACTCTTAGTATCGGACTACAACTTTTCTCATGGTTTTGTCCTTCGAGATGAATATTGTCCCATCTGCGATTCATGCAAGACGGTTCTTTCCGAGGAACTCGTCCTGCGTTGTACGAAAATTGTTGGCAGCCAACGGAAGCATTGCCCTTCTTTATAGAAGATGTTCGGCGATGACGATACCGCGCTCTCAAAACTTTTTTTTTGTTTTTGAGAGAAACTGTGCGCACACTGTGCAAGATTCATTTACTTATAATATCACGAACAAAATCACACCAATAATTTGACCCAAAGTTATCTCCTATCTTTGAGATAAAGATGCTTTAATTTCCCAAGTGAAATTTACTGACTCTATTCAAAGCAGGTACATTTGTTCCCGATCGAATGCCGAATCTCAGCATACAAGATCACATCGGAATTTGGATTTTGCTTTTAACTGCGACAAATGGTTCAGGGTCTACTACGAGTAACAAGACACTAATTTTTACATTTCAAGTAAGTCCACATGTACAAAATTCTCTCCTAAACTGTTATTCACTCAGACTCTCGCGCGCAATAATAAAGCCAGTAGAATCACATACAGAGCAAAAGCCTCTCCAGGATGGAGGTTTTCTCATTAATTAAAAGGCCCGCAATTGAGCTACATGGTTGCGGGATTAACACTTGAGTAGCCCAGGTGCAAAGCCATTATTTTCATATGTGAAACTGAGATAATTGCAAAACACTCGTCCAAACTATACTATTTAAGTTAAGTTCAATTCTTTTTTAATAATTAAAAAAAGTAATTATATACTCGCTATTAATGAATAAATATCCGACTATACTTTATACGTTAAAATCCAAAGTGAAATATTGACTTAGCGGTTTTCGGACCAGATTGATGCAGTTAGCGGGTTTTGCAATGTTTTACATGTAAGACATGTCTGAAAATTGTACGAAATTGGCATATGAAAATACGAAAGTGAAATTATTTTACAAGGAAAACTGACTTATTTAACGTCAAAATGAGAACAAAAATGAATGTTCAACATTAGTTTTTTTTAAATACACAATGGTGCTTTCGGCATCACAAGAAATTGTATAAGATGAAAAAAGCTCCAAATAGCATCTTAGTGAAATATCGACATAAATATAGAAAATAAGAAAATGCGATAATTTGCACCTTATTTAAAATAGCGACAAAAAATTCTAGAAAATGAAATTGGCTGAACATTCCTTTTAACCAACATCGACTTTACCACTGGCCATCATCTTAAAATCACGTGGCGCTTGTGCCTTGGTCTGAGGGTTGGCAGTAGCAGGAGTGACTCTAGGAGTACCTTCCTGCTCGTCCAACACTGCAATGTTTTTGAATGAGTTTGTCGTTGGTCGCCCAGTCTTGATCAAAGTGAAGCTCTTAAAGCTTTTTGACGTCGAAAAACACATTTGTAGATAATTTTACAAGAGAATCATTGCGATAAAATGACAAGAGGGAGAAGAGATACATCCTGGTTAGACAATTTGAGAACATGGTACAGTTGTTGAGCCGTAGAATTGTTTAGAGCAACAAAATCAAGATCAAGTGTTGCCATGACGACAGTCAACTTTCTAAGAGAAGACGGCACATAAAGAAGAAAATGTTAACTCAAAAACTTTACCCAAGCTTGGGATATTTTTCTTTTAACTTCTTAGTTTTTACTGTTTTTGAATGAAATTGTCCGAGATACACATTCTCCTGGACATAATTAATATCTGGATCTAGTTTTATTTTAATTTCATTACTATTTGTAATTAATTTTGTTTTGCTTAAGTCCATGTATAATCTTTCTTCCTCATATTTAAGTTGTAGCTCCTTCAATATAGTTTTTTTTTGAGTTCTGCTGCTGACTGTGAGAACAGTACGTCACAACATGCGGTTACGATTCATCCCACATCAGACCATACACGAGCTTTTCGGGACTTTTCTTCACCAGTTGAAAACAATATGAAATTTAATTACAAAATAAAAATTACTACAAGAGGAAATTATAAACTATTTCACAGATCAGGAGGTAAAATACATGCAGCATTTCTTTTCAGTTCAATTTTCCCAAATTCCTACTTTTAGGACAAACAATTGGAAATCAAATACTTGACGTTACTGGGTCTCAAAAACCGTGGTATGCACCCTTTGCACCTAGGAATTTCAAAATTTAAACATCATTAAAAGTGGAAATAGGCTTCATGGGGAATTCGCCACTATAAACAAAGGAATAACGCGCCAAAGGGACTACGGCATACAAGTTACAACTTGTAACCGTGGTGTGGAAATGTCCCAACTGACATATTCATTAGGCAACCCTCACCACAGCAACCTCCCGCTTTCCACTCCTCACTCTGCCATGGCCTGGAATCATACCACACGTGAGGCCGACCGGCAGAACGCCAAAAGGCAAGGTCAACCCCCCCCCAATCTTTCACCCCTAACGCCCGCGGTAGTTAGAAAAAGCCGACATTGCTATTGCGGCGCGTGCACATGCCTCTTTCAGCGAACGCGAGCAAAGAACTGTCGCCGGAGCGGCCGTTGGGCGCTTCAGGCCGCTACACAGAGGATACGACCTTTGGAAAGACGTATCGCGAATTATATAAGCCATGCACCAAGAAAGAAGAAAGCAAGAAAATGATAGGGAAGAATATTAAAACCGGTCCTATCGGACCGGCCTTTTTCGCCGCGTCGTCGGTCGTTGATCGTCACCAGTGGTGAGCGACACTACACAAAAGAACGGAGAGAATGTCGTCGGGATGCTGTGGATAGGCTTCGCACTCTTGGTAAGTCCAACACTGGCTTCTTGTGGCGCATCCACAAGTAATGCAATAGCATCCTATACGTAATATCGTGAAGATAGACGTTGCAGGGTATACTAGCTGCTGTGTAGCAGTTACGAAGGTTTTATACATTGGGTCACATGATAATTTACCTTGTATTGGTATTAATTGACTGGCTATCCATCTTTTCCTATCTTCCGGTACATTTTTATGTTTATACATTCTTCCTTTATTCCATGTGCAGGATGTATGTGATGTTTGCATTTAAGTAAATGTGAGTCCCGATGATAGCAGAACTTGCTAGTGTCGACATTTTTTTAGCTTGTCAGCTAGACACAAGCTAGTGTCGACAATTCTGCCCCCATCGGCACTCAATCCTAGGACCTCTCGGTTAGAGGCACTGCAGTGACAACAGTTGATTCCCTGAGCCACCTCTCCCGGTCAGTCAAGTCGCTATGCCTTGGAAACCCTTCGGATTGGAACACATTTTTATTTTTATATGAATGTTTTGGATCAGAGTGTCCGATACATCGGACTCCCAAAATAATGACGTTTTCTACTGAGACATCTTGTACAGTAGATTACTTCGTCTAACATTTCGTGTAGTCAGAATTCGCGTCTTGTGGGTCCTTAATACTGAAAACTCGATTGATGGCACTACGACCGTAGGTAACGTCAGCGCCTAAACCGTTCAGACGATTATATCCAACACTGATATTCGCCAATTGAATTAGAATTCAGCGAGTTAAAAATGGATTTTTTTTTCTAGGATACTTCACATAAAGCCTCAATAACATTTTCAATTAAAAATGTTGCTCCAAATGTTTCTTCTCCAGAATTCTTGAGTATGTCTCCAGTAATGCAAGCTTATTGATTTAGACACATTCCTGAAATTAATTTTTCACATTGACGTATGAGACGTTCCAAAGCCAAGCCGACTAACTCTACCAATAAAATTTTTCAGTATGAACAATTAAAGATTTTTATCTATAAAAAGGCGGATTGACAATTTTTTCAGGATATATCGAATAATCTCTTTCATTTTTTTACAGCAGCACTTTACAAACATTAAAAAAACCCTCAGTGTCTCTCTCTTTCTGATACAAAAGACACTTTACAAGCAAATGGAGTTAGTCACATTGCCAATTGAGAGGTATAGACGAGTTGAACTGTATTGACAATATTCTGAATGGTGTCTAAACAAGTTATTTTATTAAACAAATACGCCCGGAACTCAACCTTTTCCTAAAAATGGTACCAGTATTTTTTAAGTAATAAAAAATTCATAAAATAAAACAAAATGTGCTTGAAATCAAATAAAAAGTGGTCATTGTCTCTATTTTGCGTAAGTGATACAATCGTCATCACTGGCAAGTTACCTTATCTTACCCCACCACCATATCATAAGAAATCCTGTCCGGCACACTCGTAAAAAACACCCCCTGGACATCCTGCAACTCCGTCTCTCGATCGGCCTCGTCATCCTCCTACCCGCTCGCGCGGGCAATGCAGCTCGCACCCTTCGCAGTGGTGCGTTTCATCAGGTGCATTACACCGCGCCCGGTACCTCAACACCACGACGACAGCAAGAAGACATGTGCAATCACGACATCCGGTGGTGCAGTTTACGACTTTAGCAGCCCCAGTTCTCCACCAATATCTATGAAAAGGAAGCAACCCTTTCTGCTTTGTTAAAATTTCCTGATTACTTTTGTGATTTGTATGTTGATAATATTGCTGTTATGTACAACCTAAATCGCCAGTATGTTATTCCAATGACTTACAAATTCATATGTTAGCCCACACATTTCATGTATCGTGGATTTCAACTTCTTTAAATAAAATAATTGTAAAGGTTGTCATTGCCAACAAAAGTATTTAATGTAATAGCAGCTTTCGATGGCTTAGCCATCATCATCAGTTGTCTGCTGGATGGAAGCCCAAAACGACTACCTTCATCATCAGTTGTCTGCTGGATGGAAGCCCAAAACGACTACCTGCTATTACGAAAATCTGCTATTACATTAAATACTTTTGTTGGCAATGACAACCTTTACAATTATTTCATGAAAGATGCCAACGATAACGCACCACAACACCTATATTCTTTAAATAAAGCAGATCCCCTGTTTCGTTCGACCTCCGGCGGATCACGCTACCCCTAGCCAAGCAAGGGCCAACTTTGCGGGTCATTCAACGCAACGCACGGTATCCTGAGGTGGGGGTTAGCCGATCAGTCGGAGTCCTGACGGCAAGCAGTGCGGATTGATGATTAAGAAATTATGTTGATTCTACCTTTTTGAAAGAATTCAATTTCTATACAGTTGAACATATTGGTTCTGAAATAAGTCGTACTACCCTCAAAACTATCTTAATTTGCAACTAACTTCCAACAAAGCAGGCGACAGGCTACTTCACGTTCTTAGAAAATCTAGATTTTAATATGTAATCAAAATTAGTAAAACGTTCTTTTAAATCATGCTGGGTTCTGTGTATTTAAATATTGACTTTCTGGATGAATGTCACGAAAAAGAGCTCTCTCTCTCTCTCTCTCTCTCTCTCTCTCTCTCTCTCTATATATATATATATATATATATATATATATATATATATATATATATATTCTTAGATAATTGAATTATAGTATTCGTGCTGAGCTACGCGGTAGGGAGCAACGGAGGGAGAAAGCTTTGAGACGCGAGAGAGGATGGTCGAAAAAGTGTGCTATTGGGGGGGTGGGGGTGGAGAGCAACAAACCCATTTAAGTGAATGTTGTAATAAGTGCTAAGAAAGTGCATGTAACTTGAACTGTACAAACTTGATGCTCCCTTTATATTGTTGTCAAAGTGTTAAATATTGTGTCGTATTTGAATTTGTTAATTTCACGAGAGAAGAGAAACTTTATGACTGATTGATTTTGTTATTGTACAAAGGGTAATTTTTGTTTTGTGGTTTAAGAATATATGTATTTATGTTTGGAAATTTTCTTGATACATAATTTCTTTTCTAAGACAGAAAAAAAGATATCCACGATCCTGTATATAAAACCAAATTCGTATCCTTTTTTGGCTGTTGATAATGAAGAGGTCGCAGTTGTGAACTTCTAACGTGTACAAATAAAGTAAATAAAGTTAGAAATGGTTTCAATATGAAATAATAACGATTGATCTAGGTTGCAGTGACCACGATGCACAATTTCTTACTACTAGTAACTATCTTTTGTTATTTAAGGTCGCATCAAGTACTAGGTTATTAGCGACTACTATTGCGAGTAACGGTATGGTAACTATGAGTATGACACGATATGATTATGATAGGGGTGTGAAAGGACGAACACAATACAATCATACCCGAGGCGGGGCTCGAACCCGCGATCCTTCGGTCCGACATCGCTACGCACTACTGCCTTAGCGATCTCGGCCATCCGGACAGGCACTAGTAGTCTGTAAACGACACATTGAATAATACACGCAAGTGTAGATTTTTTTCTTCAGCTAAATTAAAATTATTCACGGGCTACCTGAACCAGGAATCATGAGACACATTTTGAAATACTGTTGACACAAATCAATAATATAATTTCTTTTTATCGAAGCTTTCAGTTCAATTTAAAGCCTGTTTTCCTCTTAAAGAGAAAATTAAATATTTCACGAAAAAAATACTTAGATAACACAGGAAATTGAACCATCGTGAAAAAACAAACGAACTATTTACTTTATTTCTAAACATCGTTACATATTATCCAGTTTCTGCGTATTCTTTCGAAAATATACCAATATTTTTTTAAAAGTAATAGCACAAGCAAAAATAATGATCAGGATATTTAAAACAAAACAACACAACAACAAATGAAATAAAATAAAATGGAATCCAATCCAAGTGAAGCTGTGCGATATGGAAGCGAAGCCCAGAGAACCGAAGCAAACCTAGTTTATAGGTGAATTCCTTGTGAAGGAAGAATATTTCATCTAACCGAGAGGAAAATCAGAGGTCACTTGAGGCTATGCAACCGGCAATGCATACGTGTTTTGCGTGCATGTAGTGCCTAAGGTGAAGCGCCTACGGACGTTTTTTTCGCAGCCCAGCCGTCACAACGAAAACAGAACGTAGTGGTGGAACACAGCAATCTGTCAAATGAGGGCAAGAGCGGTGGACATTATTACGCGGCAGTGGGAAAGACGCAACAATTCCTACATCTCGGGCAGTGCGCTCATTACGATAAGAAATACATCACATGACTTGACTTGAGACTTATCCCCACGCACGAACGGGCGAAAAATCTGCTGTCCACAGTGGGGAGACGATCGAGCCTGATCACGTAGGTAAGCATACTTTTCTATCTCAAGTGATGGATCGAAGGGTATTTGCCACTGAAAATATGTAGTGAGTGTTTACCCCTTTTGCCGTAATTCAAATTGTGATGTTCACCATCGGGTCTGTGACGGTGTTCATTATTTGATGTTTATCCTTAATTACTTATAAAGACGCATGCAAAATACTATTGGTTACTGAATTTTTGAAGGTGGTAGTATAAAAATACTGAGATTATGATTGACAAATAGGCCATTTAATTAATTTATTAAATTTATATAAAATATTTATTAATTTAAATGATTTGCTGGATATTTCTTTCCACCGTCCATATTTTAGTACCGTCCGTCTGCTGTCAGTTAAAGAAGAGATGGAGCCGGCCTCTGAGGGGCGCCAGTCGTTGTCAATGGTTTCCACCGCGCCGTCAGCTGAGAGCCCGGCTCATTTACCTCCACTGCCGCCCACTCGTTCTAGCGTCATCAACGACGTACAGCCGACATTTACACGCCGGCCCGGTCTATCCCGTTAATTGCAATCGCGGCGACTGTCACCCGGTAAATAGTACACCAGAATAGAGGTTATTTAATGGGAGTATAATCGTTGCAGATTCGGCCGAAACGCATAGCTACCGTTATAAGTGCCCTTTGGTGATCAGTGCTACTGCACGACCTTTCGATAAACTATGCGTAATGTCAGGCCGCATATAAGTCGGATTAGTCACCGAATGTTTCGGAGATCATTGTGCCTCGACCTCATAAACTACGTTCTACCGCAGGAGTGGTTAGTCTGACATCTCTCAAGTTGGTGCACTACGCGAGCTACGCAAACTGTCGTTCTTTTTCGATCTCCACAGGCGTCTGCTCGCCACCTCAGACGTAACTCTTGTCTCTCCGCGAGCGTCCGCTTATCACCTGCCAGAACACTTCTCTCTTCTATTCCTACGCGCTCTTTCTACGCACTCTTCCTACGTGCTCTTCCTACGTGCTCTTCCTACGCGCTCTTCCTACGCGCTCTTCCTACGCGCTCTCCCTGCGAAGCCCCTCTCCCCGTAGAAACTGGGATCCCCGCCTCCTTTTTACTTTCGCCAATGGCGATCATAGTTCCAATGAGCCAGGTTACCGGCCAGCTTTATTGACTGTGTTAAAATGAGATCAGCCTGCTCCTTGGTTGGGAGGCACCCGCTGCACCTTTTCTCGGGCACGTGCGCGTATCTAACTCGCCCGTTGGGAGTACTTGCCGTCTGTGTCGTTAAACTTATTCAGAAGCTTTCATATTGTTCCCTTAAGAGCCTAGTTGCAAACCGATGCTACGCCTTTCCACCCAATTTACGTTAATAGGAGACGAGAATGGCGGCGCGCTGCTGCACCTCCCACGTCGAGCTTCTGTACGCCCGTTAACATATTATCGGAAGCCGTCTTTACCTTTCTGCTGTAGTTTCTTCGTCGCTTCGTGAGTGGGATTCGGCAGTTGCCCGCGTCCCTAGCTGCCCCCAGTCATAAATATGTCCGGCCCCCGGCGCGCCCGTCTGTGGAACAAAAGTATTTGACTTTCTCAGCGGAAAAGTCACAGGCCATCTGTTACACCTTCCGCTAACACAAATACACCAAACGTTTTACACCACCAAAACAAATTAAACTTGGTACACAAAAACTAACATGGGCAACTAAGGCGTCACTTTAGGCGTCACTTTTGATCGAAGGCTGCGCTGGCATTTACATGTCAGGCGAATGCGATCAAAATTACAACAAAGAGTTCGACTATTACAATCTCTTTTGAGAGAACCTACACTCCCCTTGGAACATTGCCTGTCACTCTATAAAACGTGTTGCCGGCCTGTGGCCTCCTACGCTGCGGCAACGTGGTGGACTACAGCACAGAAGTACAAGGATACACTTGAGATGGTACAGAACAAAGTTATACGGCTCATAGCACGCCCTCCGTTTCGGAAACGGTTGAAAGTACTGAGGGAGGAACTCGAGCCCTTCACTCAATGCTTTACACGGCTTTCGTTTAACTAGCCTATCAAGCCTTTCAAACCAACGAAGCTCTAGCAACGCTAAAACAATTAGTTAGGCACGTCCTCACTCTAGGACAAAGAAGACAAGCTCTCCCCTCTGATATTCTATGGACGTAGTGCAACACAAAAGCCGATTTGGCTATTGACTAAGGTCCGACACGAAGCCACCCCAGCCACTTACACATAGCAGTAAAACGCAAAATTGCGTGCGCACTGCAACACATAGTACACAAACCTTACAAAACCAACAGTAACCAAACCCCCAAAAAACAAAAAACAAATTGCGCCCGTCTGCGCCGCGCGTTCGACCTCAGCTCTCGCAATTCGACATGACCCGCACGAGGGGCCTGATTTTGTCCTTTCTGCACGTGATCTACAAAGCGCCTCTTTGTTTCGAGTTGTTTGTATTACAATTATCTTAACATGTGATAAATAATACACACATATAAATATAGAAACTGTCGTACCTAAGGACACTTTTCATGTTTTAATTTCTTTTGTCGTGTTTCTGTTGTGAAATTGATGATATTCATCTTTTTGGAATACTACGCATCTGAGCATATTAATGTGTAATAATGACATTTTAAAGAACATTCTGTAAGGTCCTATTTGAGATAATTTGTTTGTTTACAGTGTGTTTCTAGGTACATCGTACTGAAATTAGTTCTGGAGCGCATGTTCTGTCCTTTGTGTCAACTTCATAGGATAAAACAACACTATTTAGTAAACAGAAAGGACTTCAACCTAGATTATAACTTGAAAATATGGAAAACAAATAGTTGTAGCCTTTGAGATGTACCAAACACAGATGGACCAGGGAGCTTATCTTTTATGTTCTCTGTGTCAACTTCATATGTTGCAGAACCTTCATTTAAAGTTTTCGGATTCATCTTTTTCTCTACCTGTACTATTGCTGAACAACGAATTAACATAGCAATCTTTCACAACAATCAAAATTGCGCCATTAATTGTTTCTGATGGTGGTTAAGGTCTTTTTCGTTTCCTTTACTTCGTGGCAAAGCCATTTTACATCCTGAAACTAACTTAATTCAATTTAATATCACATTTATGTACCTAGAAACGTCCCTAGGTACATCAACAGTCACTGTACCTAGATACAACAATCTGGAATTAAGAATGAACCTGGTTACTGTTAATTGTAGATTACAGTAGGAAATAAGTATACACCTTGAATTAACTACATTGTATAGAAGGAAATGTAGGTCTACTTCATTTGTTGTGAAATAAGAGTAGTGATAATAAAATTGATGAAAGAAAAATGCAGAAATATTTACTTTTCAGTCGTAAGATTTATTAAACTCTCATAAAATCACGAAAACAGTTCACTACAAAATAGTTCACTTGAATAATCATAAATGGCAATAACAATCCGAATTTTCTCTCACAGACTTCTCGAAAACTTGCTTTGTCCTTAGGCACATCTATCACTAGGTACGACAGCTTTCCCTATGTTTACATCACTATTTTTCCCCTAAATGTATTCATTCTTTCACCCGGCCAGTGCCAAATGCCTCAACACAGGTAAATTGTTCCAAAAATTTATTGGAACTTATTGGAATTTACAAAGGAGAATTTCCCTGCATCAAATCGTTGCATTCATGTACGAATTTTGAATTTATGAACCCTTTTTATATACTTCGGTTTCAGTAGCCTATTTCGAATTTCCTTCCACGCAGGGACACTACATATGTCTTATAAATAAAGCTCCATGCCTAGCCACCTTTCTGAGATTTGAAATCGGTCGTAATTCATTTTGAGCAAATTAGTTACAAGCAAATTTGTTATGTTATACATCCGTGCTCATTTTTCTTCGCGACCTAGTTCCTTTTGCAAGGTTTCGACATCTTTCCCGTCTCTAACTATTCTATAGATCAGGGGTGGCCAACTTTTCTGGATATAAGATCTACTTTTTATCGTAAAAGTGTGTCGCGATCGACATGTACTTGTTTGGATAACTTTCCTACAGCCAAATTTTCACCCGAGTTATTATCATGTCGTATGTCCGGACCATTGACAGATGCTGTACGACGTTGACGCTGTTAATAAGCTAGGAGGTGCAGAATTCATTTATTTTTTAGTGTATCTGGGCGCATTAATTTGCCAAGGTCATTTGTCTCGTAAGCGTAGTGCTTGATTTATCGCGCGATTTGGCGGCAAAATGTCCCTGCTGGAAGGTGAGATCCGGCGTTGACCTACATGTCGGCTTCCGAAGTTTTCTTCAACCAGGTATCTCCGACGAGAGGGCCCTGCCCTGGCCGAGACAAGCTGTAAGCTCCCGACGCCCAGCATGTGTGGTAGTGTAGTGAGGTGAGGATAGCACAAGAAAGGCGAAGAAAAGATTGCGCCTGTTTCGGCGTCTGCCTGGTGTTGATGGGAGAAACGACGAAAAACAATCGTTCAGAGAAACCGGCCGCCACAATTCGACTCGAGACAGCGGCTGAATTCGACATAGCTATGTAGTATTAGACATAGCTAGTTTCAAAAATCCAGCCACCGTGGGGCCTTTTCTACTCATATTATGCCCAGAGGTAGGAGTTCCGGCTATTTTCTGTTAAGCAGAGCACTTCAACACCTTTTAAAAAAATAACTTAACTTCTGAGCGATCTTTTGAATTGTTCTTTCCAACTCGACCTTCGATATATTAATTACTCTTACTAATATACCAAATCTCGGGGCTTTACTCGTTTCAACCTTTTTGTTACTTGATTTTATCTAGAATATTTATTGAAAGATGATTTTGATGTTTGAAGTTTCCCAGAGATATTTTACGCTTATCATAGGCCGAAAACGAGAGTTGGATGGTTGTTCGTGACTGTCGCACCCCTGGCGTCTGCAGGGACTCGTCCTGAGCCTCCGTGACGTGGTGTTGGCAAGCAAACACATTCCATTTTGGAATTGCTTTGCAAGCAATACCTCCAAAGAAATTCATAGACGCGTCATCCGCTACGGGGTCCGATGGCACGCATCTTAGGCACCTTGAAGGTGACACCCTGTCTTCGCCGAGTTGAACGTACTCCACTGGCAGCCAATTCTACGCCGCAATTGCCGGGTAAGCTCTAGACGTTAGGTCGGTAATTTCAATTGCTAATCTAACACTGATAGGCTAATGAAAATCGCGTAACAAAAAATGGGCAATGTACCAGGTCTATGAAACCTTTCGGGCCAAAACGGTCGGTTAGTGGTTAAAGCAAATAATTCTAAACCAAAAAGCCCAGGTTCGATTTCTGATCGTGGCAGCTTGTGCTTTAAGCAATTTAAATTATTATTTTAAAATAATTGTTAAACAGTTTCAATGAAAATGATACTTTCTGTGGGAAAAAATAGTTATTAAACCTCTCAAGGAAAGTATGAGAACATACTTTTTTCATCCCATACATGTCTATAATTATGTTACAAGACGTAATTATGTTCATCAGTAATTATGTTTAAAATTTTGAAAACGTGTACAGATTCTCCCCGTAGCACGTCACAAAGAGAACTATTTTGACGTAAAATAAATAAATAGTTAACTTAGGTGTAATAAAAGGTGTGAATTATCATGCTACACCGTTTAAAATATTTAATGCGTTTAGAACAAACGAATCATAAAGTATCAATAGTGCCAAGAATTGTTAAAAAGTCCAAATACATTCGTTACATTGTTTTAACCAGTCTACCAAATATCCTAAAATTTGCAGCTAATCATTCAAGCGACCCCAGTAGACCTAAGTGTTATTATCTAAGAAGCACTTAAAAAGCTTACAAACGTCTCGAAGTAAAGTAAAAATTCAAATTCTACAACTTTTCTCAGATACGTTTGCTGATTTTGAAGTTTTATTTAAAAAATCATAATAAATTAATACAAGCTCATTACTCAGTGCGCACAAAGAGGGCATGGCTTAGTAGGTAGAGTTGTGCTTGTCTGTGTCTGTTTGCAAGTGTGTGCATAGATCCGGATATGGGAGATTTCGCGCACAACTAGTGAGCTTTCACACGTGTGGGGCTTGGACTTGACATGCACTGCGGGTTCAACGTGAATTGGGTCTGGGATGTGGGTCGAACGTGACCTGAACGGGGGGATTGATGTAGTTTGAACGAATGTTTGAACGTGACTTGATCTGGGACATGAACATGACTTGAACTGGCACTAGAACGTGACTTGAACTGGCGCTAGGACGTGACTTGAACTGGCGCTAGAACGTGACTTGAACTGGCACTAGAACGTGACTTGAACTGGCGCTAGAACGTGACTTGAACTGGCGCTAGAACGTGACTTGAACTGGCGCTAGAACGTGACTTGAACTGGCGCTAGAACGTGACTTGAACTGGCGCTAGAACGCGACTTGAACTGGCGCTAGAACGTGACTTGAACTGGCGCTAGAACGTGACTTGAACTGGCGCTAGAACGTGATTTGAACTGGCGCTAGAACGTGACTTGAACTGGCGCTAGAACGTAACGTGAAATGACTTTGACATGAACTGACGTTTGGTTGAGTATGTGTTTGCGATGAGTTTATGCGCATGTGTGTGAGGCGTCAAGAGAAATTCGTTTCCTGACCAGTAGGATGGACGTTGGAGAGTCAACTCTCGCAGCCGCATTTTCCCCCATCATATCTACAGCTAGACACGAGCCCACGATAATATATTTACCCAAAACAACGGTCACGCTCATATTTTCGTTTGCATTATGTATATGCACTTATTCACAATTTCGTATCACGCGCGAATATGTGTTGGCGTGAGTGGATTTGAAGACACGATGGAGTGGACTGTGAGAGAGTTGGCTACCAAACAATCGTCCTTGTATTCAGGTAACGAATATTTTAATTCGAATCGATATTTTTGTCGAACGTACGTCATTCTCTAGGAAAGTTCTCATATTACTCGTTAGTATCGTATGTCATGATTGCTTTCATTTCAGAGGTTGGGCAACACGTCACTCTTTGTCTCTGTAGCGATACAAAACGGTAAATTTTCTAGTTGTGGTAGTCGATAAAACAGGAACAGTTTATTTGAACAAGAACAATCATTTAATCGATGAAGACTTTCGTGCCTATCTGTAAATAACGAGTGCATAAGAAAATGTGAAAAAAATTATTAAGACAGCCGACGTATTATTTTCAGGTCTTCATGCGTACAATGAATGATTGAATTCCCTGGATCCAGCCGCCGTGCTAAGATTTTCGTCAACATAAAATTGTCTCGCGTTTTCGTCATCTTCATTAAACAAGCACAGTTATGCACTTCTTCACATATTTTGGTCTTCGAGTTTAGTTTCCTGGATTGTAGAGTTTATGTAAAAAATTCAATGGCTAGAGCGTTCATATATCCATTTCTTCACTATTGACGCTATGAATTTACGACTTTTGAAAGCCAATTATTTCTTCAGGTAAGTTATTCCAAAGTTGTATGCCCATTTCTCATATTCTCACATTCTCTTCATAAATTTTTGGAACAAACTTTAATGTAAAAAAACAAGGCACAAGACACGTTTTGATATTACGTTACATTAAGGTATGTTATACTACATAAGACGATGTTACGTTACTTTAGATACAGCACCAAGCAAATGTAATAGCCAATGAGTGCGAGTTTCAATATCAGTCAATATATTAATTGCTGTTTGCACCACAGCGTTTCCACTGGGACAAAACACGCACCAAAGATGCGTTGAAATAGCCAGGGACGGATCCATGAGGAGGGAAATGAGGGAAATTCTCCCCTCAAAACTTTTTCAATCACTATTAATTTTAACTTGGCACGAAACTTTCAAGTAATTTTTTTTTCGGATAGTCAGCAAAACGAATAAAATCGTATCACGGCATGAGCTGAGTATAGCGTGAGTCATTTGACAAAATCTGCAATGACATATTCGACCAAAACATTGTGAATTTTCCTCTCCCAAAATTTGTCTCTGAATCCGCTCTCTGAAATAGCTTAGTGACATTATAATAATAATAATAATAATAATAATAATAATAATAATAATAATGTCTTTATTAATGGCGAGGCTCAGGCCATAGGGCCTGCTCTTCCGCCTAACCACTACATTCGCTGACGAAGCAAAATTTTTGACAGATATCCTATTGTTTGGGTGCCGACGATGGCGGGTATCCAACCCCAGCTATTTAGCTACATCGAATTCATCCATTTTATGGATAAGAATCCTAGCACCTGCTGCTCTGATAGGTAGTTTCCCCTGATAGGGTGTTTTCACCTGGTCAATACCAGGTGAATGCCAGAAGAGTGTACTGACAAAGGAATCACGGGTCGCACTATCTTTCCTTCCTTATCTTTGTCCCTTTCTCTCTACTCACAAACACACACACTCTTACACTGCAATACGAGTACACTCGGAAGCGTAGAGTTAGTCCCAGCTGCGGCATTGCCCTGCTTGATGGAGAAGCCTGAACGATTCTGTGGCACGGTGTTGCAAGGGATAATAAAACTAGTGATGATAAATCGCGTACGTTCTTGCCCATAATTTCACGCAAAACATGACCTTATTTCAAAATCTGTACTTAAGGAACAGATTTCATATCAAAAATTTATATCTTTAATATTTTAGTAGTAGGAAGACTACGAAAAAGTTTGAAATTTTTCACTTTTTAAAAACTTAGTTTTCAACGAATATGAGACCTGCATTGTTCTCTTAAACGTCCTTCACAATAACATTAACAAAATTAAATAAAAAACGATGGAGCTATTTTTTTTTGAAAATTTGGAAAATGTCCCTGGGCTTATAAGTTCCCCCCAAAAATTCGAAATATTGCTTTCAAATCCAAGGGGCTACGATATCAGCCAGATCAATTAGGGGATATCAATTTTGAAAAAAATAGGCTAAACGGTTTAGCTTCAAGCATTGTTCACAGACAGAGAGACTTGTACCGTCATTCGTTTTATCGGTATCAAGGACCCACAAAACATGAATTCTGGCTGTACTACGAGTTAGAGTTCTTTTTTCTACATTTAACAACTGAATTTATTCACTTTTTTGTTACCAGGACCCTGTAATAATTTTTTCTGCCAAAAATTCGTCCTTTTTTCGAGCAGCATTAATTAACTTCCTTTCCACTACGTAGCGAGAAAGTAACAAAGAGCCTTACAATTCGTCCCAAAAATTTTGCCGCCGCCGTAAGCTTTCATAAACGGACAAGCTGACGAACTGTCGGAAGGCAATAACAATGGAATTTATGATCATTAGAACATGTGAATTTTTTCGATGTTTTAAAGATAGCCAGATTTTTATGTAGAATATGACCGATTTTTAAGTGTTAATTAAATGTATACGTTAGTTTATTGCGATAACGTAGTGGCGGTGAGTAGCTAGTGGAAAAATCACGACATAATATTTTTAGTTTATTTAATAATTGTCACTACATGGAAGCCAATATTTGTTATTATCATATCTTGAAGTTAGACAATGATTCCGTGATCGATTCCCGTAGAACCACATGTGAAATTTGGTACGACAAAACGAGTTTGCCTGCTTCACAGGGGCTAGTCCAACCCCTGTGAAGCATCCTAAACCTTCTCTCTATCCTTATTCCTTCACAAATTCTGGCCGATGGGTAGATAACGCAAGGCGCGCGCGAGACGCGAGCGGGAAGACGCTACCTGTCACCATGGCTTGATTATGACTGCCGTGACTTGACAATATGGCCCCTTGAGGGCCTTATTAACGGAAGATTACTTCAGTGCGCTCAACGCTCCTTATGTAGTTAGGAGACGCGTTGCATCGATGTAAACGCAAAAATTGTTTTTTAAAAAAATGGAGTGTAATAGCCTATGTAAGGATTTCAGAGCACAAGAAAACGAGCAGAGTTTCCACTTGTACCCCTTATGTCGAACACAATTTGTAATAGTTTTTAGAGATTAAATAAATAAAATACCTTAGTACGAAACGTTCTTGGTTCGAGTCCCAATAATTTCGGTTTTTCTACATCTGAGTCGATGCCAAGAATTGTTAGTAGCGGGGTTGTTGAGAGGCTTGCTCGATCGCTTCCGCCTTTTTCTCAAATGACATCCAAACGGATCTTAAACGGGTCGTCGAACGCACTCTGTGTTTCCTTCCTCAATCCGTCTCATCTCTCATTTTGAATTTTCGAGCAGATCTCAACCTCATATATGACTGATTAGTGATTTCGTGCACGTCAACATGTAAGGTCATTAGTCCTGTACGGCGGTGATCTTCTCCCGCTGGATGGTGAGATCCGCCACCGACCTGATCTTTGGCTAGCGGGGTTTTCCCCAACCAGGTATCTTCCACCTGCAGAACACCGCCCTACCCCGGACAAACACTAAGCTCCAGACCGGTGTCCCGCCATGTGCGGTAGTGAATGTAAGTATAAGTGTGTAAGTAAGGGTGAGGATAAGCCAAGGAAGAGGAAGGAAGATCGCGCACTGTCCGTGGCTCGTTTGTTGGGATACTGTTCCGGAATTCGTCTGGTATTTATAAAAAACACGGAAAATCACTGATCAGAGCAGCCGGCCACTAAAATTCTCCTCCAGACAACGACTGAATAGCTCGAGACAGTGAAATAGCCGCTATCCTAGTAGCTATAATAGCCGCAGTGACCTAGTAGCTATCTAGCCAAGGTCAAATCTCCTGCCATCGTCGGGTCTTGATCCTGGAACCTTTTATACAGAGACACTGTAGTGACATCTGTAGATGACCTGAGCCAACTGTCGCGGTTCCTCATATACATATATCTTCCTATATTGACCTAGGAAAATATACGTGTGAAACACTGTATGAATAATGCTGGTGAATCGAAATAAATACATAATTCATAGAATACATCTCATTTCAATCGATTCAATGGAATGTTGAATAAATTAATATGATCTAATTTTATTACAATTTAACAATTCTTATGAGTGCGATGTATTCCGCCATTTCACTATGATTTAAACAGGGAACTTCCATATTTCGCGTTTTACCGATATCTGTGGTGGGCTTTCCGATTAAAACGTGCAATCAATATCGCCGGAGACAAATGCCCGGAAATGCTTGACCCGCTGCAGAGACTGCAACGCTCACAACCCCTGCCGTACGCGCCGCTGGCTTTCTTGCCGTTATCACCAGATGGAAACTTGGATGCCTTACGCGGGGAATAAGCCCACACAAATGGCGAAAAGCGTATCTTACAGGCCCAAGCATCTGCGTTATATAGATTGTGCTAAAATATTTGCTACATACAATCTTATCATAACTGTATTCATACCAGTTTTATAACTAAGATAGAACAAAAAAGGTACAGCAATTGTATTTGCTCTTGTCATTTCAGAGCATGTACTCTGGAGAGGGAGGCTAGGTGGCTGAGGGGAAGAGGTGAAGGGGAGGCGAGTGAGGAGGGGGTTTTTGGTGCGGGAGGTTCGGAGGCTAATGGATTGTGGTGGGGTCGGTGTGCAGGTGAGGGAACGGGTGGGGAGGGGTCTGTGGAGTGGGAGGTGAGGTGGACCTGTGGTATTGCGTTGCGGGGGGGGGGAGACGGTGAAGTCATCCGACGGCGGCAGTGGCGGCAGACGCGTCGTGGACGAGCAGGGACTCCGACGCACATCGCCTCGCGCTCCGCAAGCTGCACGTCGCCGCCGCCGCCGCCGCCACCGCCGCCGCCGCCACCGCCGCCACCGCCGCCGCCGCCACCGCCACCGCCGCCACCGCCGCCACCACCGCCGCCGCCGCCGCCGCTGCCTCCGTGGTCGCCGCCCCCGTCGCCGTCGCGCTCGCGATTCGCGCCCCCTTCGCGTCCGCCGCCGCACACCTTCCGAGCAGCTCCGCGCCGCCGACCGCCCCGCTCCGAGCTCCGCCGCCGCTAGTGCACTCGGCCCGCGTCTCACGCCTCCGCCAGCCGCCGCCGCACATGGACGTGGGCGCCCCTTCTGGCGAGCGGGGTGACGCGAGATCTGCGTGGCGGGCGGCCGTCAACAACCCCCTCGCGTGCTGGGCCCTCGCTCGCTCCCAGTGGCGCAGCATGATCCAGGCGCTCTTCACTCTGGTGGTGCTCGGCGGGTGCGCGCTCATCGTCGGGGTGGTGCCGTTCGACGAGAAGCTGCCCTTGGTGTTTCGCATCCTCATCGTGTGCTGCGCGCTCGTCGCCATGATGTGCCTGGCCTACGTGTCCATCCACCAGGCGTGGCCCTGTGTGCGTGCTTGGTTTCGTCGCCGCGAAGAGGGCGATCGGCGAGAGGAAGCGGTACCGCTGGCTCGGCAAGAGCGTCTTCGGGCCGCGCTGCTGCCCCCGGCTACGAGGAGCCACTCGTTCGTGTTCAGCTCAGCTTCGCCCAACCCTCTGCCTGAAAACCCACCGCCGTACCAGCGCGTTCCCACCCCTCCGCGCTACACCAGCTCTCCCCTGCGGTCGCATCCCGCCTCGCGCCCCATCTTCTTGCCGAGCCCGCCCCCTCCGTTCCCGATTCCGCCTCTTCCTATGGGTTATCCAACGCGGCCTACCGCCCATGCACATAACTCCAACCGCTCCCTCACCTCTTTGGAAACGGCGATTCACAACTGCTACTATTATGATCAGGCCAGGGAGCCGTTGTTCAGAGAATCTACTCCGCCTTCATCTTCACCTTCACCTCCGAGTTCCAGATATGGAGTCGACGAACATTCAAACAGTGGCTCTGATAAAGAAGATGAAGTTTAGCAACGTTATGTTGCTCTTTTTAAGACTGCTCAAATCTTTCGGATGGATATGAACAGTCTGCTAAATATTTAAGTGATTTTACTTTTCCCTTTCTTCACTTGACTTTCGAAGAATGAATCCAATGAGTGTGAGTGACGATGAAGATTCGCAATGGTACATTACTGTTATTACTTGTGTTTCAAAATTTTTTTGTGTGTATGAAAAGTATTTAAAAAAATGCTTATTTTACTTCATTTCTTTAGCGAACATCTCCGAGACTTCAGTGAATTTGATGAAGGTTCCGGAAGAGACCCCAGAATAACGTTACTTTACTATTAGTGAGTATTGTGCATGAAACTCTGCTCCTTGAAGAGGATCTTTCGGAAGTGTATGTTCCTTTAATTCTCATTTTCTTGAGACGTCCTCATGATTTGCGGAGAGTGAAGTTGATGAAGACAGTACAAAAAACATGCAGAATAGCAACGTAACAGTTCTTTTAATAGATATACTTTTATGATTTGACTGTGGCGTGTGAGTAGTGAGAGAATGTAAAAAAAATATTGTACCTTTATTTCTACGCTTCTTTGCCTACACCCGTGAACTTTTCTATGAGTGAATTAGATAAGATCTTTGAAGAGGAAAATGCAGAATAGCAATATTGAGCTGCTCGGAGTTATACTTCAAACATTTCTAGGGATCGTGTGAACTACTATCAAAAATGAATGTTATATTCCGTTACAATTTCTTTACAATAACTCTGAAACACTTGATATGTGAATTTGAGAAGGCCTTTCCGAACAAAAATGAAGAATATTATTGCTTCGCAGCTCTGCATGTTACTACTTCTTATTGAGTGTGTCTTCTGCTTGTGTACAATTTCTCAGAAGAGCCTCTACATTTCTTTATCAGATGTTCCTTCACAAGGGTAAATGCAATGAGAACTCATTGAAATGAGATGCTAAAGAGCAATGTTATCTTGACTTTTAGATTTTTAAGTTTAAATTCGTGATATGTACTTAAAGAAACTGTCTCCTGCACGTTCTGTTAATTGATTCTAAAGACTTACCAAGAGCAAAATCAATCAGAACTTTGCGAGTGAAGATTCAGAATTGCTACATGACGTTTTTCTTTATCACTGTTGTGTTTCACACATTTGTCGTGCGTGTGGAGGATTTTTAAATAGTGCATTCTGTTAGTTATTTTGTTTACCTAAGATTTTCAAATGGAATTAGATGTGTGTACCACTTATGAACACCCTGGGAAGATACAGAAAAGAAATGTTACAATAATGTGTGTGCTTCAGTTATATCCTGTTAACGAGTGGACATTGCTACATACATGGAAATATTTTTTTTTACTTTTTCACTTCCCCTGTGTATTATGAATTTGCCATTGCCGTTTTTCTTTCTTTCTGAATTGTTTAAAGGCTCTCTGTTAATTTGTATTTTGTTTTTTAAAATCAAACTGCTGTAAACACCTTAAAAATACATTTACTTTTGTTCAGAATTCAGAGCGCAAACATTCAACATTTCTGAGCAATCAATCTGTTTTTCTCAGCAAAATCAATTGATGTTAGTATGCCAGTGTTTCAATTTGAATGTAAAACTTATTATTGTTTTAGAAGTATATTCAAGTAAATATACTCTTTTGAGGGAGAAGATATCAAGACTGTTTTGTTTCATAACTATAAAAATGTGATAATACAAATAAAAAATGTTATATAATTTTAAACGGGGCTTAAATCCAGGAGTACTTTTGAATGGATTCACTTTTATATTCAAGGTATGTCCAATTCGTTATTAAATTTTCTATTTTAAATTACTTGCAAAGCATCTATACACATTTTATATGATCAACATGATCCTTTTTTTAGATTTCACCCCTTCTCTTCACCACCATCCTGATCGCAGAAAAAAACAGGAGACCAAGTATTTCACACAGAGGAAAACAGGAGAAGAATGGAGTTCTGTTTTTCACCTCTGCCAAACAAACTTAGGTACGTACTATGCATATATTTTCTTATGGTGTGTTTGTTATTCTCGTAGTATTAGAATCTAAGACATTGATCAACATACTGTGAATCTTGTCATCTTAGCATCTCCGCCTGTCAACCGCCCGCCATCAACAGCTATATTAAACCACATCAATGAATCTGCAGCTCCACCCACTAATTGTGTGAAATATAAACACTGAGCATTTGCCTGTGTTGAGGGATGGGTTGAGGATAATGACATTTATCATAACTAATCGTAAAACAGATGAACAATTGATGTTCACGTGTTATATGATTTTCTGTCTCATTTCATCATTGATATACTTTTGAGATTATTTTTACAGCGTTGTAGAACTTGTAGCGTTAAATTTGATTTTCCATTTGATAAATCAGTCATCAATTTCATTTAGATGTGTTTAAATTTGTTTAGAGATTAAGTACTTTAAGTGGTTGGACATAAAAATGGGTGTGTCGTCAGCAAATTGAATGAAGTGCGTGAGTGAAATGGTGGGAATGTCTGTAAATATGTTGAAAAGCGTGTAATCCAGATGTGATTCTGCGTGGATTTAATGTGTTGTTATTTACTTTGACTGTAAACGTTCTGTTTTGAAGGAGGCTATTGATGGTTTTAATTAAATAATTTGGAGTACCAATTTATTTCAGTTTCAATGTTAGTCTAAGATTCTATTCTTTGTTAAATGCTTTATAAATGTCCATGACGATAACTATTGTATGGAGTTTGTAGTAAAATGTAGTGTACGTGTTTCGTAATTCTTAATAATTTGTAAGAATTTGAAATTTTATTACTGCAGTTAAACTGGTGCATTGTGATTGTTTGATTTTCGTCCTTCAATACACACGAGAAAATGTGGGGCCATTTTACAGAAAACAATGTTAACAAATTTAAAATTGCCTTAATTTCCCCGAAAATTACGCAAAAACTACTCATTATCGAAAAAATTGTACATGACCTTATTTCAAAATTTGTCTTCAAGGAACAGATTTAATTTAGAAAAAAAATCTCTATCGTCAACATTATACACTGGTGTTTGTAAAAATGGCAACGCCAAGGAGACGTACAATCATAATGAAATTAATTCCACAGATTAAGAATATCACAATATAAAAATTGTTAGAATTATAACTCATCCTGCATTTTAGCCTTGAGTATTTATGATGGTGTGCCATCAGAGACTCTAGACGTCGTGGCGTGGATTCAAAGAGAGAACGGACATGTTGCTGGGGCCACACCTCCACGCAGTTTTTTATGAGTATGCACAAATCATCGACAGTGGCTGCAAGAGGACCAGAACGAATAAGTTGGCGACCGATCATATCCCAGATATTTCGATGGTGTTTGTAAAAATGGCAACGCCAAGGAGACGTACAATCATAATGAAATTAATTCCACAGATTAAGAATATCACAATATAAAAATTGTTAGAATTATAACTCATCCTGCATTTTAGCCTTGAGTATTTATGATGGTGTGCCATCAGAGACTCTAGACGTCGTGGCGTGGATTCAAAGAGAGAACGGACATGTTGCTGGGGCCACACCTCCACGCAGTTTTTTATGAGTATGCACAAATCATCGACAGTGGCTGCAAGAGGACCAGAACGAATAAGTTGGCGACCGATCATATCCCAGATATTTCGATGGGCTACATGTTAGGCGAACATACAGGCCAGGGAAATAGTGAAACACGTTGTTCTTCGCAGAAAGCTTGCTCTCCATTGACCTGCTGTATAATGGCACGTAGAGCTGCTTGCAGGAGTGGCAATACCTCGGGCACTAAAACCTCCCTGATGCAGTAGTTGCTGTTCAGATTGCCCTCATACGTATGAGGCGAGATTGCACCTTGTCGCCAATGGTGCCCCAAACCATCACACTTGGCTTTTGTCCACAATGGCGCGGAACAATGCAGTTTGGCAGATTGCGATCACTACGGAAGCGTCGAAACGTACACCGCCATCACTGTAGCACAAATTGAAGCGGGACTCGTCCAAAAGTTGTACATTTTGCCGCCCAGTAAACACGGTCACGTGCTCATTGCTGTCTAAGGCGTTGGTTTCTGGTCAACGAAATCCGACGCAGTGCTATGTGGCTACCAGTCCAGCCCTCAGTAGACGGCGTCGAACTGTCGATGCAGACATGACCAAACCCGTTGCAGTGCTCCAAAGACGAGCTTTTGTGTCGGTTACGGCAATTGGCGGTCAAGATGGCGGTCTTCTCGCGCTAAGTTCACATTGTGTAGCCCAGTAACAGATCGTCGCTATGTACGACCCTCCGGTATCCAATAGTTCCTCACACACATCATTGTCATAGCAGCGCGCCCCGTTCGAGACGCAATGTTACGATCCGACAAACCCGCTTTTTGGAGACCGTTCATTCGGCCTCGGTCGAACTCACTCGGATGCTGATATTGTACCCTTTGGCGTCGACGCAGTATACTGACACTTGCTTGCACGTTTCCTTATCGTTTGACAGCTCTACACCCACTGAGTGTGGCGTAACACTGATCTGACCTGTTACATAAATGAAGGCGCTGCTAGGCCAACGTGCACGCCATCTCTATGCAAATTTAATCACATCTTATTGACACATTATTATACACATCCACTGGTTTTTAAGTGATTCCGGCCATTCTTTCTGGGAGTTGCAATTTTCACAAACATCAGTGTAGTTGTAGGAAGACGGCCAAAAATTGTACTTTTGCGATTTTCGAAAAAAAATATAGGATTTTAATGATGAGACCTGCACCATTGTGTTACGCGTCCGTTACTCTATACGAAGACTGTTGCCGACAATCGATTTTTTGTATCAAGACCCAATAAAATTTGGTTTCTGGATACACCGCGTGTTAGAGGATTTTTTTCTAAATTTAGCAACAGCATTTACCCTTTTTTCGTTACCATTTCCCAGCAATAAGAGTTTTTTGGCGACGATTTGCCATTTCTCACGCACGATTACATAACTTTCTCTTCTTACGAAGAATTTCTAAGGCGAGAAAGTAAAACGGATGTTGGTATATCCAATATCTATAAACTCCGACAGCGTTTGACCGATCTCCATGGAAGTTGGCGCATCTTAAGTGTTTTCATTGAGAAGGTTTTTGTGCTGTTCACGGTGTTGTAACTCCAGTGGATAGTGCTAGAGCACCAGATGGCGCTTTAGTTAAATGCAATTCACAATCCATCTGAGCGCCACTTGGGGCTCGTTGTTGCTTGGCTTTACGTCTTTCTGTCGCCTTCTAGTTCAGCTAATAATTTCGTCCAGTTTACATCACCAGCCGTATGATCGTCCTGTCTTGCTCGATCCCGCTCCGCAAAACACGTGTTTCAGTGATTTGTTTCCTTAGTGAAATATTTTCTTTAAACAGATCTTCAAATTCGTTCATGTTCATTCTCTCGAAAATACGAGTGAGATCATGTCATTTTGCGCGAAATAAAGGCATTTTTCTGTTACAGTTCGTGTTAATAGTTAATTACTTTCACTAACAAGTGGTGTAGACTGAATCCCTGTTTTGTAGGTCTTTGATACCGAAAAATCTATTAACAACAAAATGTCTGTTTGCCTGTCACTCCGTCTGTCTATATGTTTTTGGTCAACGCTAGGGCCTAAACCGTTGAGCCAATATTCTCCAAAATTTATATTCCCCGATATATTTGAATGAATTCAAGGCTTTTGGAATTTGAAACGGATATTTAGATTTTTTGGATACTTTCTATAGAGCAACAAAACATTTTCAAACTTTTTAAACATTTCTCAAAAATGACTTCGAAAATTTCTTGATTTAAGTTTGTGTTTGGATAGTGTAAAATTCGCTTAAGGGAATGGTACAGGTCTGATGGTCTTCGAAATCCCTGATTTTACGAAAATTTTAAGATTAGTTTTTTGGGGAGGTGTCAATCTACAACTGCAATATTGAAGATGGGGGAAATGAGTATAATTCGTAATTTGAAGTTAGCAAGTTACTAAAACTTCATTTCACAACATGTAGATACATTAAAATCTAGCATTGGAATACATAAAGCTTTCTATTAACTGGTGGTGCTACAGAATGTGACGTAATTCTCGTAATAAAGTTTTCTAGTTTCCTTCGTATGTACTGGAGTATGGTCTTGCGTCATTCTCATGCCAGCTGCATCTATGGCAACCTAAAGTTTCTTTGACATTTTGACACTTTGACATTTTCTCGATTTTCTGTTTCTTAGTAGTAGAACCGAAATATTACTTTAAGAATATTAAGGAGTAAAACCTCGTCATCAAGAGCAATTTTCATGGAAAAATTTGGAGCCGTTTTTATGGAAATGGCGTTGAAGCGTTCCTGTAAAAGTGAAATTTGAAGCTACTTTTCACATAAAATGTCTGAGTTTTTGAAAACCTTTATTTAAATTCGTTTAAAGAAGTTCAACTTACAAATCCAGGAGTGTTTAAAAATTTCTGGAAACGTGCATATTAACGGTGTGAGAGATATTTAAAAAAATAGCTTTGTGTCATTTTTTAAAAATACGAAAGAATACCGCAAAATGAACTGTATGTCATTTTTAACAGCGCAATTACCACTATCAGTTGGAAAAGTTTGAAGAAATCACTTGGAGCCATTTTTGAGAAAATGGCATTTGAGAGTTTCTGAGAATGCGGAATTTTCTCGCTCGTTTTCACAGAAAGTTTTACCAATTTCAAGAAACTTCATCAGATATCATTTAAAGAACATGTACTTGTAAATGAATAATTTTGACAAATCACCACAAATGTAAACATTAACGACGTGGGAAGCTAGTAAAAAAAATATATTTCTGTAATTTTTGAAAAAACAAAAGAATAGATCAAAATGGCGTTTATTTATTTTTATAGAGTGCATTTAGTACTATCCCTACAAAAAATGTAAAGAATAAAATTGGAGCAATTTTTGAGAAAATCTTGTTTTTGTAATATTTTGAAATTGCACAAATTGCACGGAATATTGCGCGAAAACTACTAAAATGTTCAAAAATGTACATGACCTTAATGAAAGAACAAATTATGGACAACAAATTTCATTTCAAGGAAACATCTCTATCTTTGATTTTGTAGTTGTAGGAAGACGCCGAAATAAAATTCAAAATTTTGCAATTTTCGAAAACTCAGAGATAACCATGAAAATCTTACGTATGCCACCGTTATAAGTGAAATTTACTCCATTCTTAGAAGAAATGTAAAGAAAAAAATTTGGAACCGTTTTTGAGAAAAAATTGAAAATATCCGTGGGGTTTCATGTAAAGAACCCCCGAATTATAAAGAATGTTTTTTAAAACCTCAAAGTTTCGACTCGAGCCCGATGGATAGAAGTTTCTTCAATTTGTGAAAAATCACGGACAGACGGACAGACGGACAGACGGACTGGCGGACAGACGGACTGACGGACTGACGGACAGGTGGACAGTAAGACACACAATCAGACTGATAGACAGACGGACGTTTAAAAAAAATATTTTTTCGGTATCAGGAGTCCCCAAAACGTGTACGTCCGTTGAAATCTCAAAATCGAGTTTACTCAGCATTACATAACTTTCCCTATACTAAGTATATTACTCCGTATATACGTATTAATACGGGAAAGTTCAAAGAGGCAGAAAATCATGCGGTAGGTATGGTACTGCTGAAATGGAAGACAGGTTTTTCAGAACATTAAGGATCAAGCAACGCATTAGTACGCGAGGAATTACGATACCAAACCGTATACGTACCAATACTAATACCAATCATATACGTACGTAATCGTACCAATCGTATACGTAACCAAACCTACTAGAATTCATTCTTCGTGCAAGGTTTTTGCGTGGATACTAGTACCGAGCATATTAAGTACGTGCAGCGAAACAACTTTCCTTCATGCCTTATCATCTTTTCGGGCGATGCGTCATGTCCTGTATGACCTCCAAATGCTGAGCGCTGGTCAAATTCTGCGACCATCAACGTACAAATAAGAGGACAATGGTAATAACATTCTTTCGTCCACAACGTGTTCGTTGCGAGATAAACACTCTGTGGAACGATGCATTGTGTAAAGGTTTACGAGACGATTCGTGAAATTACTGCCTTTTGAAGATGCCGGGTTCTTGACATCAAATTCTTTATCATTAAAAACTTAAAATACACTTTACATCATCGCAAGATAGGTATGCGTAGAAGACTCGTTTTCAATAAGGAAATTGGGACTGGCATTAATTGGAAAAGCCGTTCCGGATGGCCGAAAACTGGACAAAACCCTGATCCTGGTCATTGACCCGGAAGCTGAAGTACATTATTTGTTACAAGCATATTAAGTCTTTAAAGAAATATTCAATACAAACGTAAACTAATTAATTATAAATCACGGTTTTGTTAAAATAAACATAATTTTTCTCTTTGATAATCAGTATAGTCTCTAATTTATAGAAACAGTTTTGCAGCAGAAAAGATTTTACTTTGAATTTAAATTTGTGAACCGATTTCAAATGTTTAATGTCATCTGGAAGTGCGTTGTAAAGTGACGTACATGTATGTGGATATCTGATATTGAGCTGTTGATACTGACACTTGAAGAATATGAATTCTACGTCATGTGTTGTAATCATAAATATAAGTATTGCATGAAAATATGTTCCCACCGTTAAGTAAGTCAGTTTTGACAAAACTTACAGATTCGTTCGAATAGGCAAGGCAATGGTAAGATTCCGAGCTCAATGAAGAGAGGCTTGCAAGGGTAACGCGGATGCCATTTTTTTATTGTTCTAATAATATTCTTTTGCAATCTAAAGTTTTGGGGACTACATGATGAGCTTCCCCAGAATATCATGCCATATCTCAGACGGGAATGCACATTTGCAAAATACACGCAACGAGCTGCATGAAGGCTGACGGAATTTGAAAGAATTCTGAATGCATAACGTAATGAACTTAATTTAGTGTTTAATTCTGTTATATGGACATTCCATTTGAGGTTTGACTTTAATTGAGAGACCTAGAAACTTTGTTTCCTTAACATCAGCTAATTGCATATTGTTAATTTTTAATGGAGCATGCGGTTGCTGACTTGAAATACAAGAAAGCATTGAAACTGTTTTTGCTTCGTTAACTATTAATTTGTTATTACAAAACAAATTTGAAATTTCTGAAATCGTACTATTTATTGTTTCGTTTTGCAAAGAACATTCGTGACATCGGCAAACAGAACTGTTCTTCCGTTTTTAATAGACGAGGGCATATAGTTTACGTATAACAGAAAGAGGATAAGATCGAACCTTGCGGGACTTTATATTCAATTGGTAAAGAATTGGAAAGATAAGTAAATAACGTCCTTTCGTGCCAGTACGGTATTTCTACTCTTTGAGACCTCTACAACATGCATTCACTCAGTCATAATCTATTTTCCCACGCTTAACATTAATTATCTCATCCATTATTTCCAACACCCAATTTTCTAAATTGCAAACCATTAAACGAAAATTAGACCTACATCATTTTGTATTTCCTTGCCTTGACTTTGTAAGAAGAGAAAGTATTTTAATCGTGCGCCGGAAGACAAAATTTTTGGCAGAAAAACTTACTGCTAGGCCTTGGCAACGAAAAAGTGATTTATTTTGATTAGTGATTTGTTCCTGTATTACCAATTTCTTCCTCTGACAATAGGTGTAGCCATAGAACATGATTTGTAGGTCCGTGAATCTGAATTTAGTAATGGTTCAGAATGGCACAGACTTTCTCGTACTAGTTTTCTTTTTTATTTGGCCTGGCCTAGCTTTTCGGTTATTCCTCACGCCTTCCTATCCGCCATCCATCGCTGCCCAAAGCATATTTTTTCACGTCTCAGTTTTTCGGTTCTCTAATGGTAGAGCTGAAACATGTTAAGAATATTATAAGAGTGTAAAACATTGTTCCATTTGGAAATTTGCGTTGAAAAAATTGGAGCCTTTTTTTAGAAAATGTTTGAGCGTTTTTGAAAATGCGCATTTTTAAACTAATTTTTACCCAAAGTTTTTAAGTTTTCAATTAAATGCATAAGAAATTAAGGAAAGTAATTGTACTTACAAATACAATAATATCTACAATTTTCTGGTAATGTAAATATTAACGGCACGAGAGATTCAATAAAATTACATTTGCGTAATTTTTGAAAACAACAAAATACAAATTTAAAGTAGCATTGACATTCCTGTGAGTTGAAACGGATCTTTTCATTGGGGGGGGGAGGGCTCACGAGAGGCATCAACAACAATTTTCAAATTTTCCCCAAAATACCTCCAAATTTTTAGCATACATTTTTTTCTTGGATATCGGAAAGAATGTTTAAGAGAATGGTTCAGGTCTCATTTTCCTTGAAATCCCTTTCCGAAAATTGCGACAGGTTTCCTTTTTTCCGTGTTTTTTCACAACAACAATATTGATGATAAAAACTTTTTTCGTTAATGAAATCTGTTTTCTAAAGACAGATATTTTAAGAAGTTCATGTGAAATTTTGCGAAAATATGAGAAATTTTAACGTAATTTTGAAAATGAGGAATTTTTAAGCATTTTTTCTCAAAAACCGCACCAACATTGTTATCATTAAATTTTATTCTCGTATGTACCAATGAGCTGTAAAAAATGGCTGCGAGTTGTAAAAAGGATCACCATTTCAAAATTACAATAATGGAAATAGAGATTTTTGACTTAAACAAAATCGGTTCTGATATATCAGCTCATTAAAAAATATCATGTACAATTTTTTGAAAAAACGAGTAGCTTTCTCGTAATTTCTGCTTAAATTTAAATCAAATTATAAAACGTTCCACATCCGTTGCTATTTTTGTGTTTAAATTTTTTCCACTCGTAGAAGAAGAGGCGCTTAAAAATGGACTACTCACTACTGGATTACTCACAGAATTTTCGGAAGTGCAAACTTAGAAAGAATACAAGAAATTATGCACTGTTGGAGCACCACTCGTTTCAATCCTTTGCTCTATCCATGTAAGAAAATAAAGAATAATATTAGGACTCTTTATAAGATATTTTTCTTGCCCACACTTTGTAAAAAATAATGTATTGTAATCGTACGCCAGAAAACGGTGAATTTGTGACTGAAAATATCTTATTGCCAGGATACTAAAAAGTGAATAAATCTTGTTCCTATGTATAGAAAATTACATCTTCAAACACGTTCTGTAATCAGAAAACATGTTTTGTGGCTCCTTGAGAAGCGGAAAAATTGATGTACGTCAAAACGTTTGCCTGACCGTCCATCCGACTGTGGTCAAAGCTAACGCAAAAATCGTTCTGTGAATTTTCTTCTAAATTGATATTCTTCCACCGATATAAAAGAACTCGAGGCCTTCTGAGTTTCAAACGGATATTTTTACTTGTGGGTACTTTACAAGAAACCTGAACATTTTCAAAATTTTCTCAAAAATTGTTTAAAATTTTTAGATATAACTTTTATCTCGAATAGTGAAAGAACAGTAGAATGAATGGCGCAGGTCTTACTTTTGATAATGTCACTGATTTTTCGGGAAATTGCAAAAGTTCAATTTTTTTTCGACGTCTATATTAATTAATGTATATATTTTTTCCTGAATGAAATCTGTATTTTAAACAAAGGTCTTCAATTAAGTTCATGTAAAATTTGTCGAAAATATGAGTCATTTTCTCGTAATTTGGCGTGAAATATATGTAAGTATTAGACTTTTTTTCAAAATCCACATTTTTTCGAAAAATGTTCCTGTGTGTATCAAAACGTTGTAAAAAACAGTGCTAGTTTGATTTCCGGCGAAAAATCTGTTTCAAACATTGCAGAATTTAACTTGTCAAAACTACAGAATTAAATATACCTATTTTTGTTGTAAAAAATCTATTTTTAAAAATCAGCTCTTTAAAACTTGCCATGTACAATTTTTTGAAAAAATAATTTTGCAAAATTTCTGCTTGAAACTAATGCACTTATTAAAAAAACAATAATTTACATAGCAAGGGTGCGAAAGAGGTGATTCACGCACGACTCGAAATTGTCGTCCGAACGTAGCGAGGACGACAGACGACAAAATCACCTCGCGCTCGTGTTGCGTATGTATCTATGCATGTATGTACTTGGCGCAACAGCCCGTGAACGGACCGAGGCCTATCCGCGACGTCTCTGCCTCGCGGCCATGGGTTAAGGGGGTACGTGTGGTTAACACCTAGACATCCCCATGCCGTATTCCGGTCTTCTGAACCTGAGAAGTAAATTTTCTCATCGTAACGCAGCAACGTATACTGTGACATTGAAAGGAAAATGCGTGTTGCCTATACTATTTTTATTTTTTTTTTTTTTATTTTTAATTTCCACAGACCAGCATTACTGCTTTACAGGGATTGATTATATCTAATAACAACTTAAAATACAATTATACAAATAAACAGTAGAAATACCTTTCAAACTACATTTAAAAGGATTACATTCATACAAGGAAAGAGAAAAAGAAAAAAAAAAATAATACAGTCAATCATTAAATATAAGAAGAAATAAGGGAAGCCCAACAGGTTCCTCATTATTGTATGATGTTTGGTAAGAGCATAGTTGGTTGTTGTTTGCAATCTTTATTTTAATTTTGTCAGGTTTAAGGAGGGTCAGCAAATTGAATTAGGTACTTGTCGTATGGAAATCTGTTTTTGATTCTGGTTGTTGTTGCTGATGAACCAAGGTTGTAATGTTCAGTTGATGGAAAGTTATATAAAGATGTGAAAAAGGAATGTGCGCGTTTGAGCAGTATATGATGTATAGTTTCTGTTTTTAATTCTGAGTGTAATTGATTGTTTCTGATAAACCAGGGTGCGTTTACAGCTATACGTAGGATCTTATTTTGGAATGTTTGTAGTTTCTTTATATTAGTCGCTGATGTGTTGTACCATATTGGGCATGCATACATTATGATGGGGAGAATTATTGCTCTGTAGAGTACTAATGTACATTCTGTTTTGAGAACGGTTTTTTTATTAATTAGTGGGTACAGTTTATGTAGTCTTTTATTTGCTTGTGTGATTTTGTCGTTTATATGGTTAGTCCATGTTAATCTGGTGTCCATTAATAATCCCAGATATTTAATGGGTTTCTTTTTTGGTAACCAATCTAGTGTTGTGTTAAGTAGTTTTAGTGGTTTGGGAGTAGTGTTTATTTGGCATAGGGTGAATATTTTTGCTTGGCATTTGCTCGGGTTTAGTTTTATTTTCCATTTGTCTGCCCATTGTATTATTTTGTTCAGTTCATCTTGTAGATTTTTAGTGGCTGATTTTAGGCACTTGTTAGAGGTTAGAATTGCACAGTCATCAGCAAATAATGCTGTTGTTGTGTTTTGGGTAGTTGGGAAGTCTGCTGTGAATATATTGAATAGGGTTGCAGATAATGGGCTGCCTTGTGGTACTCCAGCTGTGATTTCTTTTTGTGTGGAGTAAGTTGAATTTATTCTTACTGTAAAAACTCTTTCTTTTAGGAAGCTTTTTATTATTTTTAACAAATAGAGGGGTAGTCCGGATTCTTGAAGTTTGAATATTAGCCCTTCGTGCCAAACTCTGTCAAATGCTTGGGATACGTCTAGGAAAACAGCCAGTGTATGATTTTTTTGTTCGAAGTTTTTATATATAAGTTCTGTGATTCTTAAAAGTTGATGTGTTGTTGAGTGCTTTTCTTTGAACCCAAATTGGAAAGATGGTATATATTGAATTTCATTAATATATTTTAGCAGTCTTTTTAGGATTAATTTTTCCATTACTTTGGCTACAATAGGTATTAGGCTTATAGGTCTGTAGTTTTCTGTAGATGCTGGGTTTTTGTTTGGTTTAGGAATTGGTATTACTATGGAGTGTTTCCATTTTTTGGGGTAGTATCCTGTTCTTAACATTGAGTTAAATATTGCAGTTAGGTAACTAATTGTTTTCTTATTTAGTTTTTGTAGGAGTATGGTTGGTATTTGGTCAATTCCAGCTGATTTTTTCTTAGTTAGGTGCTTGATTGTTTGGTATGTTTCTTTTGGTGATATGTATTTTACTGGGTGAGGAACTGTTGTTACTTCATAGTTATTGATGTGGATTGAGTTGTTATTGTTTGAGGTTGTATTTGGTGAAAATGTTTCTTGAAAATGTTCTGCTAGTAATTCACATTTTTCTTTTGTTGTTGTAGCTGTTTTATCTGATTTCTTTAGTTCTGGAATAATTGTTGGTTCTTTCAATATTTGTTTTGTAACCTGCCATAAATTGCTGTCTTTAGGATTTATTGTTTTGATGTGATTTTTATATTGTTGAATTCTGTATTCATCTAGGGCTAGTTTAACTTGGTGTGTTAGTTTATTTAATATTTTCTTTAGATCAGGGCTTCTATATTGCTGCCATTGCCTGCGAATTCTGTGTTTTTTTTGAATTAGTTTTTCAATGTCAATAGGTATTGTATGTTGTGAATACTTTGGTTTGTAATTTGGCTTTGTATTTGCTTCTTTTGCTGCATTTAGTATGATTTTGGTGAAGGTATCTATGGCAATATCAATTTCTTCTTTATTTTTCATGAAACGGTTTGTGGGAAGGGAATTAACAACGTTTGTTTGAAATTTTGTCCAATCTATGTTTTTTGTATCTATGCCAAATGGTAATTCAGATTTAATATAGTTTATATCAGTAGTGAGAATAACAGGGCAGTGGTCTGAGTCTAATTCGGGTAGTGCATGAGCATAAAGGGTATGTTTTAAATTTTTAGCTATGGTAATGTCAAGGATATCTGGTTCAGCATTACAGTTTTTGGGGTAGTGAGTAGGATTTGATGGAGCTATGATTTGAAAATTTAATTTTGATGATGCTTTTAGTAATTTTCTTCCATTAGGTGTGTTTACTTTACAGCCCCAATTGGTATGTTTACTGTTTAGGTCTCCTATTAAGATTGTGGGTTCTGTATTGTGTAGTATTAGGTTTAATTCGTTTATATCGATTTGTTTTTTGGGTGGTTTATATGCTGATATGATATTTATGCGTTCATTTTTTAGATTTATTTTTACTGCAATTAGCTCTAGGTTGTTTGATTTAGGGATAGAGATTAGTGAGTGGTCTAAATTCTTTTTAGTTAATATTGCTACTCCTCCTGCGGCGTGTTGGCATATTCTGTCTTCTCTGTAACAGTTAAATCCAGGGATTTTGAACAGTTGTCCTGGAGCAAGATGAGTTTCTGTTATGCATGCAATTGTTATTGAATGGTTTTTCAGGAATTGAATAAGTGTATTTCTCTTATTTGTTAGGCCATTTGCGTTCCAGTTAAGTATTGTTATTGATTTTAAGTTGTGTTGTTTATCCATTTCTTATTATATTTGAAATTTGGTTTGAAACAATATTTTGTATTTGTGGGAGTAATGTTGCTGTTATTTGGTTGACTATTGTTGGTAACATCTGCATTATAATTTGTGTAATATTTGACTGTATGGTGTTTTGTGTAACTGTTTGTGCATATGTAGGTGCAGTTGTGTTTTGGTTGTTATTAAGAGCTAAATGTGGCTGAGCAGGATTTCGATTTATGTGGGTTTGTTGTGGGAATATTTGTGTGTGAGTTTTGTTTTCGTATTTGTGTTGTGATTGTGGAGCTTGTAATTGTGTATTGAAGTAATTTGATTGAAGGATTCTCTTTCTTTTTGGGGAATATTTGCATTGGTTAGAAGTAGCCATATGATTTTCTTTGCAGAGAGTACAAATTGGGGGTGGTGGGTTTGTGGATTGTAATAATTTGCAATCTTTTGTCCAATGATGCTCAGTGCAGTATCCACAGCTTGGTGGCATTGTGCAGTAATTTTTTGTGTGTCCGTATGTGAAGCATTTTTTACACTGAGGGGGGCCTTGTGGTTTCCTTCTTATTTCAACTTTAACAATGCAGTGAAGTAGTTTATCTAATTTGAATATTTCTTTTCCTTCGGCGGAGTTAGTTAGTTCTAATGCTACTACTTTGAACGGTATTTGTTCTTTATTGGTGAGTCTGGTTACTTTTTTAATCGGGTAGTTTAGATTTTCAAGTTCACTATAAATTTCATCTTCAGTGAAAATTAGAGGTACATTTTTTATCACAACTGATAGGTTTTTTTCTGTTTGTAAACAGTAAGTATAGTAAGGAACGTTTTTCTCTTCGCAGTATTTTCTTGTTTTTCGATAATCTGTAATGTTTTTCAAAAGTATTTTTACCGAATTCCCTATAGTTCTAAAGGTAAATCCCTTGCCAATTAATTCTTTTAGATCTTTTGTTAGTAGGGTTATGTTTTCTGCATTTCTGATACAAATTGGGGGTATTTTTATGTTTTCTGATTGTGGTTCATTATTATTAACAGTTTCTTCAGATTCGTCTAATGGTTCTAAGATTGAGTACCTATTTATTGAAAATGCGTCTTTACTAGAACTGTTATTCAACATTCTACGTTTTGCGTCACTATGATTACTTACTTTTGATAGTCCTCGTTTTTTGTTGGGTTGGTATTGTGCACTAGTTGGTTGATAGAGTTCACTGTCGACATCTGTGGACCTCTCATCTGTAGATTGGGGTTTCTCCGTTGCTTGTGGATGATCCTCGTGTATTTGAGAGGTAAGTGCAGTTGGGTCGGACCGAGAAAGCTGAAGCTGTTGTTGAAGCATCTGGTTTTGATATTCCAATTTGCTGAGATGTTCTTGAAGGATGTGGTTTTGATGTAGTAGTTGTTGATATTGTTGATGTAGATCTGCTGTTTGGTTTTGCTGCAAGGGTTGTGTGTTGTTTTGATTTGTGTATATTTCATAATTTCCATCATTATTTAAAAGTTCTATGGAATTGGTAATGTGTCTTCCTAATGAATCCTCTTCCGATATCATTTTGAGAACTTTGTCGTTTTCTTTGTGGCACTTTTCACTATAATATTCACTATTTTATAGTTGTGATGATACACTATATAAAACACAGTTGGTGTTTTTGTCTTTGTGGTGGAGCACTATTAATAAATTAAGTGTTTATATCGTGGTTTTGCCGCAATGCGGCAAAACGAACGTTGACTACGACTATTCGCGAGCGTTATCGATCGCACCGGTTCAGATAAGACTTTTGACTCATACACTGTTATCTGCGCGGCAACTCAGAGCTTGTCACGACCGTACTGCTCGGCGGTTGAAAGCAGACTATACTATTTTTTAATACGCCGTAAGCGAAACGCAATGCGTCAAGTAAGGGAATATAAATTCAATATCAAATAACTAGAAATACCTTACGTGTACAAAAGTAAATGATAAAGAAAGACGTCGTCGAGACAAAAGACAATTGCAAATCTTTACAGATGTTTCACACCGCTACGCGATGTTTCGCACACGCTTAGCGATATTTCTCATACTGTGAAAAAATTAGCTGTCTGGAAAACAAGCACAAAAAACCGCGTTTCGCGCAAGGCGTGTTAAAAAAATTTAAAACTGCTCCAATTTTTTTATGTATTCAATGGTGTAAGAAGGGTCGCTAAAGGAATGGCGTAGAATGAAACGCCATGAATGAACGAATGAACGAAATGAGATCATTTTCGTTGAACTTTCTGAATTTTCCGAAATTATGTGTACTAAATAATGGGCGAAAGAATTGGGTTCTTACTAGTCAGCCCGCGTTAGAACGGCGGAGCGATTGCGAGGTGTAGTGGTACTGCGCAGGGCGTTTACTCTATTAACATGAGGTCGAGTCTCGGCGCGGAAAAATAATGCTGTTTGAAACACTTCTGTAGGTTTGTGGTAGTAATGTAGTAGTATAATATTGCGGAGACGTTACAAATCATATCATAAAGTATGTGATAGAATTGTATTCATTTAACAAGTACATATGTATTAACAAACTGTCTACATACATAGATATATTTCTTGCCGTATCCGAATGTATCCGGAGAACGTGGTATATGCATTACGTCCACATTTTGCACTATCCTTGTAAATGGGATAATAAATGTCCCATCATTCTTCAGTCGAAGTATCTGGGAATAAAATATTACGAAATATGTTGGACGAACTTCATTTCTAACACGATAATATTTTGATCGATTAATTTTAAATGACAATTTTAAATCTTTTATTTCCATACTTTATTTAATTCGATAACAGAAATATTCTTTATTGAACTTTTTTTTGGGGGGTGGCGGTTGGAAGCATTATTTCATACCGCAAATGTAAGATCAGAAACCATCTTGGCATTTGTTTCTATGGATAAAAAACAGAAATACGCTATAATATTTCGTTTTAACTAACAAAAAATATTCATGGTTGCTTCTGAACTAACATGTTTTTATTTCCTCGCCACGCTATGCACTTCTGTAGTAAAGAGAAAGTATTTTAATGCTGCGGCAAAATCGACGATCTTTAAACAGAAAACTCGTAGTGTGAGGCATTAATATCGAAAAGGTGAATAAATCGTGTTCCTGTAGAAAGACAAGTACTTCCACATAAATTACTATACGTTACTCAGAATATATGTTTTGTAGGTTCTTGATACTTAAAAATCTGTTGAAAATTTTCTCATTATAATCTCGTATATCTTCCGATATGCACGCTTGTCAAACAATTTGTAAGGATACAAATTGAAGAGAATACAATTCAATATAAAACTAAACAGAAACACATACGTAGGACAAACTACTAATTTTATTGCAAAAACCCTATACTTAAAAAAATCACGTTTTAAACTTTTGGACTGATGAGGTGGGTCTTATCGTTATCCGATCCAGTTTAAACTTCGCAAATCTAATTTTTACACCATTTGGTAACTTCTAAGGCTATCCCGTCAAAAATTTAGGAAGTTGATATCTTGAAACCACCACACAGTCCATGTTTTCTTGTAGTCAAAAATTTCTACTTCACCCTCTAATATACTAGTTGAATTATAAATAAAGGTACAAAGAGAGCATCGTTAGAAACAGTTAAACCTACAAATTTTATAGTACCTCTAATAAAATAACAACCCTTATTTCCAGCCATTCTCTTACCACAATATTAGCTAGTAATGGTACTATAGTTTATATGCCGAGGAAACAAAATGAAGAATATACATTTTGGGGTTTAACTATGAATCCATCAAAAACTGAATATGTTGTTGCGCGGTCGCTACGTACTAACTTAATAATTGGGAACAGGTGTATTAAAAATACAACAGATTACACGTTCATTGGTGTGTGTATATCAAATTAAGGTGAATGTGCAGAAGAAGTAAAACATGGAATCTCTCAGGGGAGAGTAGTGATGAGACAGCTCAGTAATGTTTTGTATAGCCAAAAAAAACAACAACAAATAACACAAAGACAAGAATATATAAATCCCTGGTTGAAAGGATATCTACATACGCGCCCGCACCCCTCGCCGTCGCCCCGCGCCGTCGCCCCGCGCTCTCGCCCCGCGCCCTCGCCCCGCGCCCTCGCCCCCCGCCGTCACCCCCCGCCGTCACCCCCCGCCGTCGCCCCCCGCCGTCGCCCCGCGCCCTCGCCCCGCGCCCTCGTCCCCCGCCGTCGCTCCCCGCCGTCGCCCCCCGCCGTCACCCCCCGCCGTCGCCTCGCGCCCTCGCCCCGCGCCCTCGCCCCGCGCCCTCGCCCCGCGCCCTCGTCCCGCGCCCTCGCCTTGCGCCCTCGCCCCCCGCCGCTCTCGCCCCGCGCCCTCGCCCCCCGCCGTCGCCCCCCGCCGTCGCCGCGCGCCCTCGCCCCGCGCCCTCGCCCCGCGCCGTCGCCCCGCGCCGTCGCCCCGCGCAGTCGCCCCGCGCCCTCGCCCCGCGCCCTCGCCCCGCGCCGTCGCCCCGCGCCGTCGCCCCGCGCCGTCGCCCCGCGCCGTCGCCCCGCGCCGTCGCCCCGCGCCCTCGCCCCCCGCCGTCACCCCGCGCCCTCGCCCCGCGCCCTCGCCCCGCGCCCTCGCCCCGCGCCCTCGCCCCGCGCCCTCGCCCCACGCCCTCGCCCCGCGCCGTCGCTCCCCGCCCTCGCCCCCCACCGTCGCCCCCCGCCGTCGCCCCGCGCCCTCGCCCCGCGCCCTCGCCCCGCGCCGTCGCTCCCCGCCGTCGCCCCCCGCCGTCGCCCCCCGCCGTCGCCCTGCGCCCTCGCCCCGCGCCCTCGCCTCGCGCCCTCGCCTCGCGCCCTCGCCCCCCGCCGTAACCCCCCGCCGTCGCCCCGCGCCCTCGCCCCGCGCCCTCGCCCCCCACCGTCGCCCCGTGCCGTTGCCTCGCTCCTCCGCTCCGCGCCCTCGCCCCGCGCCCTCGCCCCCCGCCCTCGCCCCGCGCCGTCGCCCCACGCCGTCGCCCCGCGCAGTCGCCCCGCGCAGTCGCCCCGCGCCCTCGCCCCGCGCCGTCGCCCCGCGCCCTCGCCCCGCGCCCTCGCCCCGCGCCGTCGCCCCGCGCCCTCGCCCCCCGCCGTCACCCCCCGCCGTCCCCCCCCGCCGTCCCCCCCCGCCGTCGCCCCCCGCCGTCGCCCCGCGCCCTCGCCCCGCGCCCTCGCCCCGCGCCCTCGTTCCCCGCCGTCGCTTCCCGCCGTCGCCCCCCGCCGTCACCCCCCGCCGTCGCCCCGCGCCCTCGCCCCGCGCCCTCGCCCCCCACCGTCGCCCCCCGCCCTCGCCCCGCGCCCTCGCCCCGCGCCCTCGCCCCGCGCCGTCGCTCGCCGCCGTCGCCCCCCCGCCGTCGCCCCGCGCCCTCGCCCCGCGCCCTCGCCTCGCGCCCTCGCCCCCCGCCGCCCTCGCCCCGCGCCCTCGCCCCCCGGGAGACACTCACAGGGGCTCTGGTAAACAATTGACTCTAATTTGAAGTATCCTGAAAGGGACGCAAATTTTATGCTTGCGATGAATACCTGAATACCTAGATGCGCCTCTACATGAAGGGTATGCGATATCATGCATGCGATACACTTGCGATATCACACATGCGATACACTGGATGTTTGCTCCAAATGTGAAGAGTTTGGTGCAAAAATGAAGAGTACAAGTTTGTGTGGCAGCGCTAAACATCAGACTGAACTTCATATCCACAAAATAAAGAGCTGATACAATTTATAAATCAAGTTAAAAAAGCAGAGCCATGTGCTTGTCCTTTTTACAAACTCTTTACAATAAGTAATTTGTAATAAATTTAATCATTTGTTTCTACACAAATATTTATTTCCTAGAATAAATTATTCTTCTAAACAAATATAATATTCTTAACTAGTATTTTGTAAAATTTATTTCATTCATGATTTAGTACTCGATTTTTTTTAAAACTCGGTTCTGACGCTGAGGAGGAAGGAAATAGGTCAACAATTAAATACAAATTCTTACCAGATAAAAGTTATTTAGTTGAAAATACTTTAAAAAACAACTGCTCTCACAGTGATTCACACAGACAAATTTGACAGGATAAAATAAAATGCGTGAGAATTATTTAATGTATCCTTTCTCCTGAAAAGTTGCGACATGATGAGTGTTTTAATTGATCATAACATTTCTCCAATGCGTCTTGGAGGGAGAATTTTCTTCCACGAGAGAGTATTGTTGTGAATACGTGGATATAATTTGCTAAGTACTCTAAACATCCTAAGCAGTTACGTATCTAGGTTATCGGATGCCCCGATGCAAAAGAAGTCGAAATAGGGTACCTGATTGCAATAAACGTGAAATTAAGTTTTAAATATACGTAATTGGTATAAGAACATTTGTGAAATTGAGAAAATAATTATGTGGTGCATTTGTTTTATTCTTTGTGGATATGGATGTCCGCGGGGGTCCCTAATAGGAGCACCTTACTTCGGGGGATCGTCGCGATGTTCCGGTCACACAAGCCTATCTACGCCCATGATCCCGCCATCGGTACTCGAATTCAAGGACCTCCCGGTCAGAGGCACTACATTGACATCAGGTGATGCCCTGAGCCTTAGGTATGGGGGCTCGAGATGCAATGACTAGAGTACGACACCTTAACACTGAGGCACGGGCTCGATCCCCGCCCACTCTACATGGACTTTGTGTTGGACAACGCGAGTTCTAGAAAACCGGTGCAATAATGAATTCCCACCCGCCTCCCTTCTTGCCTTCTCTTTGCACCTGGTCGATGGAGCCTGCTTTACAATGTCCACGTTTGAACAGTTGAAAGCTGATTGTTTCTGTAAGTGGATATGTTATTCGATCTTTTCGAAACAAGTGTCAATTGATTGTATGCCTTCTCTTGTTTCACTTGAAAGTTATATTGAAAGAAACAATAGATGGTGAACATTATTTTCGGAATACGTAATGGGAAACTACCTGACAATATCGAGACATCGCTACCGTATCGTTTTATATGAATACCAACTCGATGTAACAAAACAAGTGACCTTCATCTCTAGATAAATAAACTAGAATCAGGAACCAAGTATCTCATTAATATCGACGCGGATCGGCGTCGGATCTCGCGATCCACTGGAAGAAGAACACTACATTTTCTCTGCCTCAACATGCACTATTCGCACGGAACTACTGTTTTGGAACTACTGTTACTACTATTGAAGCGCTCAAGGACACTAAATACTCTCTGACTGAGATGACTCAGGGGAAACTCTGACTGAGATGACTGCAGCGTATCTGAAAGGGATCTTCTAAGATTGGAGTTCCAACGGTGGTACATTTCCGAAACTACCTAGATAGCTAAGTAGATTTCAGCTGATGTGTGGAAGAGAATTCTTGCGACGCTCTGATCAGTAGTTTTCCGTGTTTTTTTTTTTCAAACAATATCAGGCGTATCCCGGAGCAGCACCTTCACAAATGGCCCACGGCACGAATGAACTTTCTTTCCTAACCCCTCTTCCTTTCCCCCCTTAAACATAAGCACAAACACACACACACACACACACACATGCACTACACTGCATCTTCAATAATATAGTTCCTTGAGGGGGATCAAGAACGGTAAACTGTTGGAAATTTTCAAATATTCAGAAATTTTAATGAAAATGGGAAATATTTCATGTTTATAAGAGTACTTCCTATATTTCATCCTATATTACGTCCTATACTTCAGCAATAATTTTAAATAAAAAGTGGAACGACTTTGGAGAAAAATTTAAAAATGTGTCATGAACTTCATGGAAATAACTGCCGAAAATTAAAATATTTTGAGTAAATATTTAAAATTTTGTTAAAGCTGACGTAGTTCCCCCCCCAAAATCTAATTATCCTTTCAAACCCAGAAAACGTTGGGTTTTTTTGATTGATCGGGGAATATCAATTTTGTAGAAAATCGTTTGAACGGCTTAGGAGCCAACCATTGACGAACGGGTGGACCGACGTACCGACGTACCGACGTACCGACGTACCGACGTACCGGCGGTCCGACGTACCGACGTACCGACGTACCGACGTACCGACGTACCGATGTACCGATGTACCGACGTACCGACGTACCGACGTACCGACGTACCGACGTACCGACGTACCGACGTACCGGCGGTCCGACGGACGGACCGACGCACAGTCGGAAGGACGGACAGATGGCCCCGACGTATGGACCAATGGACCGACCGAAAGACGGTAAGATGAGTTGACATTTTGCCGTCAATTTTTAAGTATTATGTACCCTCAAAACCTGGTTTCTGACTACAGAATGTGTTATAAGTAATTTACTACGTATTAATGGGTGAAAATTAGAATGGTATAAGTGACATTTTATAAATTCTGAGAAAAACATGTTTATATTAGGCTATATTGTGTGATTTCAGTGCCGATGTAATTTCGTGGTTTTAATTCATAATTGAAATGCCGTGGATTTAATGATGACACAAAGCACCAAGACTTTACAGTGATATTGAGTTAAATAAAGTTTTCTTAGAATCTATAATGAATTTTAATTTTGAATTGAATTTTAATCTAAATTTCTAAGAATCTACATGTTCCTCGGGATTGGAGATAAAAAGTGAATAACATATTTCTCGCGGTTCAGGCAGTTTCCCTCTTCCTTGAATGATTTACAAGGTCGTTGTAATAGGTTACTTTCCTTTCATGTAATTCCATAGGGCCATTTTCGGCAAAAACGAAGAATGATGCTTTGGTCTTGTGAAATCTTACATATCGTTCGTAGACTGCTATAGTAGCACGACTAAAAAAATACGAATTTTGAGTTATGCACTCTCCAGACTTGCAGGTTGGTCTATCTTCCAGCAGCAACAGCAGTATATTCCACCAATAAATAGCAGAAGTGTTCACTGCAAAGATATATTTCAATACAAAGTTGAAACATTCAAACTCATTTATCTCAACACCTGATTTTTTGAGTCGTGCCACTATTGTAGCCCACGAACGACATAATCAGGTAACCTGCCTGTGTCGTTGTGTCCAAGTATGTGTTTGTCTATTACTCAGACTTTAGTCTCTTCGGGACCAGCCACGCATCAGACTGCAGGTGAGGCCACAGCAAATTCAGAGAGAGAAAATAGTCATCTTTTTCGGATCTTTCGTGACCATTATTAGTAAGTACTCAAAAAAGTGAATTTTGGGGGCAGATAAGCACTTAAAATGCGTTTTAGAGTTATTTAAGATGTGACCAGTAGATTTTTTGGAACTTCTCGACAAAACATCGATTAGAGCTATGTATGATACTTAGAGACCATTCTGCAAGAACTCTAGAAAAAATCGTTTTGGGAGTTTTCAAGCATGTTACCAGTTACGTAAGTTGGCGCCACATCTCGCCATGCAGCGTGGCGTGCGCGGCCAACCAAGAATCACCCACCACCATTGCACCGCCCCAGCCGTGACAAGCTCTAAGCTCCCGACTGATCTCCCGGCATGTGTGATAATATAGTGCGTGTAAGTGTGTATAGTTGGGGGGTGAGACTAGGATAAGGAGAGGAAGGGAAGATCGCACTGTCCGTGTTTGTTAGGGTACTACCCCGGCATTTGGCTGATGTTGAGCAGACGGCTACTTAAGTTCGACTCAAAGCAGACGGTTGCTAAGTTCTCCTCCAGACAGCGGCTAAATTCTATTTCGACACTGGCTCTGTAGGTAGGTTCGAAAATCATGCCACACCGTAGGAACTCGAAACCTAGGAGGTACTGTAGTGTCATCAGTTGATACTCTACGCCACCTTAGTCGGTAGGAAGCTTGTAAACCCACAAACAAAAAACAAGGAACTAATTATCAAATTCGCAGTCAGAAGAGGATTTGCTATTGAAAGAAATCAACGCTACATTGAAAGAAGTCACAGTGCTTTCTTGACAAACCGAGCTACCTATTCAAAGAATTGGTAGCAAATTATTAGCATACGTTAATTTCATAAAATTAAGAAATACTAGTTTTAAGAACTTGCTGGACGAATAACGAGTGACCTCTTGTCACGTGAGACGTGTATTACGAGTAACTCATTTTTAGAAATGACGCATCCCATATTGAGAGAAGAGCAAAGCCCACCGTTCAAAAAGGAACGATGTATTTGTTATTCAGGAATTCTTTATTTTCTTGTTGATTCATCATAGCAGGTGTCGTGAAAAAATACAGTTGATACACAATTTAAAATGTCAATAAAATATATTTGCTGCGTACTAAATGTTTTTAGATAAACACCTGATTAATATGATTACTACGTGCAGTGCTGTAGTTATACACAACGGCGTTTTCTGAAAATATATTTCCGCCCTTAAGTAAGTAATTTTTGACGAAAACAACTGATTCGTTAATCAAGAGACAAGGTAATGGTAAGATATCTAGGTAATAACGAAAGGCTTACAATAAACACGTGGGTATGAAGGCTGACTCAATATGCAAAAAGTCTAAACGCGTAGCATAGTGAACTTAATTTAGTGTTCAATTCATTTATGTGGACGTTCCATTTAAGGTTTGACTGCATTGAAAGACCTACAAATTTTGTTAGCTTAACATCAGTCAATAGCACACCGTTCATTTTCAGTGGTGTAGAAAATTGTTTATTTGAAATGGAAAACTGCTTGAAACTGTCTTCTTTTCATTATCTATTAATTTGCTATAGTGGAACCAAACTCTCCACAAGGCTACGTTTAGGTCGGCACCAGATCTCACGTTCCACTGAGAGAGCAACACCACCACTTCCGGGATATAGCATACACTACACACACAGGACGAATAACCTATATGGTTGACGCGCCCGAAAACGGTTTCCCGAAAGCCATTTCCTTCGTCGGCCGCCCGGCCATGGAGGGACAGAGCTGTTCCTCTTTGTCACAAAACCATCTTTCTCTTACAAGGCTATACACCCCCCCTTTGGTCTTCGCTCTCACTTAACAAGGAACTGTGTTCAAATGCGTGATCTAATGTAGGTTACCGATAAAGAGGAATACGTTCCTTTTGAAAATACAATATTCGGTTGGCTTCTTTTTTCTCAAGGTAATGAAAAAGCACTATCCCCGATTTACTTTGTAAAGGAGAATATGTGTGTATGTTTTGTCATACTCGTAGCTGCAATATATTTCCTGTTGTGATATTCCAGTAATTTGCTGACGTCATTCGCTGATGAGATCTCCTGATGATAATTCTGTGATGATAATTGAGCGTTTATCGAACAACATACTGAAAAATTGTTTCAAAGCATTTATGGTGCTTCTGGAAAAAATTGTCAAAAAAACATGTAGAAAAAACAAGTCAAATTTTAATAAATAGTCATTGCAACTTTTTTGTAGGAGCTAGAAATGGTACGAAAGTGAAGAAGAACATTTTGATATCTTCTCATAAACTGAACTGATCTTTGCGAGTGTGCTGCAGAATTGATCGTGTTGCAAGTTGTCGTGGTGAAAGAATTGGGTTCACCCTGCTGTCTAGGAAGCAACAACTTAAAGGGCGATGAGTGGCACTTTTCTTGAGATATACTGTATTAACAATACATTGGCTGCGACATCTAGTAGCAACTCCACGAACAACTGTTGAGACTGTCCTGTTTTATACCAACCGCAATGTCCCGGGAATTGCTTGTTGGTATGCAGAGGATGTGCGCTGCTGCCGCAACGGACAGCGCTTTCTGTTGGCGAGAAGGCGAAGTAATTGTTCTTTCAAAGATAGTGGAACTACCACAAGCAAATTAATCATCCTTTTGACATTTTCATGCCATTTTTAATACTGGGAAATCTTAATGCGAAAATTATCAAATTTCGAATCTTGATGTGATTAAATTATATTATATAGTTTAATTAAATTATATAGTCGTAATTGTTACAATTTATAAAATCCTAAGAACAGAATAGATATGAAAATAAAAAAAAATGTTAGTTGACTTATTATCTTGAAATACTTTTTTGATGTATAAAAACATTTATTTATTCATTCATCTTATTTATTTACGTAAAAAACAATTGTATTGAATGTGAATTTTTTGTAGTAAGCTGTTGATACTGTCATCTAATAAATATGATTACTACGTCGAGTGTTAGAGTTATATACATCCGCGTTTTCTGAAAATATATTACCGCACTTGAGTAAGTTATTTTTGACAAAAACCACTCATTCGTTAATAAAGAGACAAGGTAATTGTAAAATATCTAGGTTAATAAAGAAAGGCTTACAAGAATCACGTGGGTAAGATTTCTCAATGTTCGTACAATTATTTTTTGTAATCTAAAAGTCTGGGAGCTATAAGATATATTTCCCCATAATTATGTACCATATCTCATGTGGGAATCAACAATTGTGAAACATACACAACGAGCAGTATGAAGGCTGACTCAATATGCAAAAATTCTAAACGCGCAGCATAGTGAACTTTATTTAGTGTTCAATTCATTTATGTGCATGTTCCATTTAAGGTTTGACAGAATTAAAAACCTAAAAATTTTGTAACCTCAACATCAGTCAATAGCACACCGTTCATTTTCAATGGCTTAGAGAATTGTTTATTTGAAGTGGAAAACTGCATTGAAACTGTTTTCTTTTCAAAAGCTATTAATTTGTTATTGTGGAATCAATGTGAAATATCTGATATTGAACTATTATGGTTTCTTTACTGAAAAGAATTTTCGTATCATCCGTAAAGAGAACTGTTTATCCGTTTTTGATTGTCGAGGGCGTATCTTTCACGTTTACCAGCAAGAGAATAGGGCCTAAAATTGATCACTGCGGTACACCACATGCAATTGGCAAAAAATCTGAAAGGTGTGTACATAATGTCCTATTATTCCAGTATGGTATTTCTACTCTTTGAAATCGTTGTTTAAGGTTAAGGACATAACCATTCTAGGGCAATACTACGAATTCCATACGAAGGTAATTTTGAAAGTAAAATGCTATGATCAATGACGTCAAAAGTTTTTGATTTCAAGATCTAAAAATATTCCGATAGATGATTCTTTTTCATTCATGGATAAGGCGATATCTTTAATAAAAAAAATGGCTATTTACGTAGAGTTTGATTTTCGAAACCCATGATGGCAATCTGAAAACGCGTCGTGTTAACTAAGAAAGGTTTTAATTTTGTACGTAAAAACTTCTCTGTAACTTTTTTAAAAACTGTATAATATTAATTGGCCGATAATTTTGAATTTTATTTCTGTTACCTTTTTTTTTTTGAAAACCGGCCCTATCTTGGCTGTTTTAAAAATATCTCGGAAATGCGTGTGCATAGGGATATATATTAAATATCTGAGTAAACGGGTGTATAATGGAGGGCGCGCTGAAGACCCTTCGTGAGATCGACATCAATTCTCGAAAAGTATTGGTTAAAGAGACAAGCCACTGTTTGCCGGATCGTTCGTATTTCTATCCTTATCTTTTAAAGCAACTTTCTCTACTAGGTTTCTAGTTGATTTGGTAGATTTTTTTACTATATTCCATATTGCTTTTGTTTTATTATTTGAGTTCAAAATACCCTGATCATGTTTCATGATTTTAGCCTGCCGTATAGCTTTTCTTAATAATTTGTATTTTTTAAAGTAGAGGAGGAAACCTTGAGATACGTTATGATGCTTAAAATTGAAAGAGAGAAATCTTTTCATTTTATATGACGTCCTAATCTCTTGTGTTATCCAAGAATTGCTTTTCCGTGAAATATTTAATTTTCTATTTGAAGAGAAAAGCAAGTGTTGTGCAGAGGAAAGCAAGTGCAAGCAAATTGAAATGAAAGCGTGGAAAAAAATAATTATATTTTTTGTTTTTATGGACAGTATTTTAAACCGCGTCCCATGATTTTTGCAGCAAGTATTTGATGGAGAATTTTATTTTACTTTTAGTAAACAATCTAATTATACGTGTATTATTTATTGTGTCAGTGTTCGCATGTCTTATAATGGTAAGAACTTGTGCATGATGATAAATGTATCCTAAATATTGTTTGAATTTCATGTCATGTAGTGGTTATGTTAATTATTATTTGATTGATTGCCTTTTTTTGAATTTAGTGTTATGCGTGTAGGTACATTTATTGTAATATATAAACTGAAGGATTGAATTATGTTGAGAAACTCTTTCTCGCAAGATTCGACCAGAAAATCAATGTTAAAAATTTTACATACAACAATAAATTCAAAAGAGCGATTGCTGTCGTTGTTTCGTGTTATCTCCAGTTTTTTAAAGAATAAATTATAATCTATTGCTCTCTTTGTTGGAGTCCTGTAGATGCAAAGTAATGTAATTTTTAGCGTAGGAAGATGTTCTACAGATATTTCCAAAACGTTGTCAATGGAATGCACATTACATTCCGACAAGGAGATAGAATCGAAATTATTTCTAACGTAAATGCAAGAACCTTCATAGGCAGGACCTTTATGCGATTCCTTTTCTCTACAATAATAGCCTGCAAGGTAAAAGTGTGGAATTTGGAAAATACAAAGTCCATTTTGAAATAACCAATGTTCTGTAAAGTAAAGAACATCCATTTGATTTAAATTGCTCTGTAGAGCTCTGTAGAGTATACTCAGATTTATTTGAAAGAGATTGAACATTATGATGCAGTATGTTTATCTTTTGCGTGTACCTACACGATGTTTTTCTACTACATGTGACTGTAGTTGCTATATATGTACTTCATGTTTACCTCGAATGCGTGGTGAAAGGTTGTAATGTGTCTGAATGAAGTCTACATGGAATTTCCATTTTTTGTCAACGAATCTCATTAGCAGCTTTTTCAAGATCAGATTCGTGATACATATCAGATTTTTGATATGTAAATTCTTCAGATTTCATCAAGGTTCCTGGTGACGACTCCTTCAACTTACGAGCATGGGAATATGGGAGACCTCGTGCAAACTTACAAAGGTTTTTTTAAATTCAAATGCCTAGTTCTCTAATTTTCTGATTTTTCCGCTTCGGATTTCAACCAATTATGAGTAAAAGGAATTGCAATATCGATTATAGAGGATGTTTTCTTTTCTTTGTCTATTATGGGGATCACAGGGCAGTTATGATCAACTGCTTTATCCGTCATAATAGGCTGATCCCAGTATAAGATGTGAGTCTTCGTCCCGAGCACCACATCTTCTACATTTGTCGATATCACCTGTGTTTAAAATAGGTTTTCATAGTTTTTAGTTTTTATTACTTTATTATTACTATAACTATTATTATTGTTGGAGATTGTGAATCTCCACCATGACAAACTCATTCCGTTTTGCCTTTAAATCGTATGTACCTACATGAGAAAATATTGTATCCAGAGTTCCAGGCTTCATACACGCTTTAATTGGTCCTTCGGATGCTCGGTAACCGAGAACTGCAACTTATCGTCATTTTTGCTACATGTCGCCCTACAGACTCTCCTTATACATGACACGAGCCACTGGAATTCCTATTTGTACATTCAATCGCGGTTTGCATCTCAACTCCGCTAGTTCCTCATTAAAGGCTTTATTAGCCGTCTTAAAATCGCACACAAGTTTCTTTGCATTTGGAACACACACATCCTTCACCTTGACCTCTTTTAACAGTGCTACAACCTTTAGGGAATCAATCGCTGCGGGATTCGTATCGCAATTCCGAAGTAAGATTCTTGCCGCACTCACGACAGACGATTTGCAGGACTATGTCATACGCAGTAACCGCAGAACTGACACCAGGACCTGGATTTTGTTCGATGTCTCCGATTACTAGCAATACTCCGATCAGCATCACACTCAAAAAGACCTCGTCTAGCGCACCATGTGGCCGTTCCCAGGTTCGCGCGCGCGCCGCTCACGCCCCGATTCTCGGCCGGTACTCCTGCAGGTACAAACCCATCCTAATCCGTAAGAGCTCTCGAAAGTGATGTCTGCACACCACGTTCGCCGCAACAAAAATGAAAAAAAAATTCAGCACTTTTTGAGAAAAAGTTATAAAGTGCCTCTAGTTCAAGCAAAAATTACGCAAAGTTTACTAGTTTTTTTTCTTCAAAAAATTCCCACGACCTTCTTTATAGATGTTAATCTTCAGACCATATATAATTAAGAAAAAAACGTATCATCAATATTGCGGTGTTGAAGTTTTAATTTTCTGCAATTTTCGAAAATAGGGGGAAAAATCAATTTTTACGGTGTTGCAATTACCGAAAATAGAACCTGTACCGTTTTCTAGGTTCCTTCGCTAGTTCCGAGGAATAAATTTAAAGAATAAAAGTATTCGTTATAGAGGCAATTTTTTTCACGTTAAGTTACTCGAAGACAATTCATTTTACAAAAATTGATCATCACCTTATTTTAAGATGTCTTAATGGGAAGAAAGGCACATTTTTTTAAAGGAATAATCTCTCTTTAGCATTGTAGTTGTTGGAAGACGGAACAACACAAAGTTATGTAATTTTCGATCATTCAGCGAATATGAGATCTGCCATTTTTAAGCGTCTTTCGTTTTATCGGGAAAAATGTTGGAAGAATTTTTGAAATAAAAATAAATTAAGTAAATAAAAATACCCCTAAAAACAAAATATTCAAACATGCAGAGTCACCAGATAGGCCACATCGGTGGGGGAATATACATGTTGGTGAAAATCGTTTGGCCGGTTTAGGAGCAAGACGTCACCACAGACGAACAGACGAAGGGGCGAATAGGACGGATGGACGGACAAGTTGAGTAGTTTTTCCGTTTACCCTTTCTTTGTTATCAAGAACTCACAAAACGGAGATCCTAGTTTCACAACGTATTATATGTAATTTACTACATATCGGATTAAGATCTATCCACTTTTTCGATACTGGACCCCCAACAACCCATTAGTTTTTTCACAACAAATTGCCGATTTTGCCGCAGTATTACAATACTTTATGTGTACTAAATATGTAGTAAGGCGGGAATTAAGAGCATTTGAAAAGAAAGATGCGTGATTTCATCATGTTTTAACTTGGTAGACTTCTCAAACCTACACGTATCCCAACTGACCACCTTCTTTGTCCAAGTGGTACGACGGTTCGTGAGCTGGCAGTGACGGATTTTCTACAACACCTACAAAGCTGATTTGAATTTAGCTATGGCTCGTCCGAGGTTGGGTGTACTGTCTCTTATGGCGACAGTGATGCCAAATGTGCCGCTTTTCTACTGTACTGTATGAATCGAAAATTACGCGCTCTATGGTGACGACGAATCCCGCAAAAGGGCGTAGCGTTAGTTTAGTGCTCAAGTAGAGTATCTCGAACCTTTCCAATTTTATGAAATCCTATTTTCCTCCCTTTCCCCAAATCTGAAACTATTCCTATGAGATACCAATACACAGGAAATATTTCTGTTAAGCTTCTCAGGTCCTTTGTGCTCCGAAATGTCATAAGAAATCAGGAAGAAGTATTAATGTTACAGTGCACCACTATTTCAATTCAATCTCAAAACTTCAAGCCAACTACATACAGTTACAGAAAGGCCAAGCCCCGTGTTTCCTTTTTAACAGTAGAACATTAAGTTTTGATTACAGAACAAAATATTTCAAATTTCTTTGATGAAAAAATAAGTCGGTCACGCGGGAACAAACTGACTTGATTCACGGGAAACCGAGCTGCCTGCCGCCAGGCGACGGGACTGTTATATACCAGTAGGCATTGAGTACGAACCCCGTTCGAAAATATAATTATAGTTAAATAGTTAGAAACATTAATAACAATTTATTTTTTCGACTATGGAACACGTTACCTCTCTCGCGCTTATAGTTGGTGGATCATACATTTTTATTTGAACACTAAATGCTTCTTTATGCTACGCTTTCAGAATTCTTTCCAATTCACTCAGCCTCCATACAGCTCATTGTGTATATTTCGCGAATGTTCATTCTCGCCAGAGATATGGCACAATATTCTGGGAAAATACATCTTATTGCTCCCAGACTTTTAGATTACAAAAAATAATTGTACAAATATAAATCAAATCACACTCACGTGATTCTTGTAAACCTCTCTTTATTAGTCTAGGTATTTTATCATTACCTTTTCTCTTCATTTGTGAATCAGTTTTTTTCTCTCAAAAATGACTTACTTAAGGGCGGGAATGTATTTTTAGTGAACGCCGGTATCTATAACCACAACACTCGACGTGGTAATCATATCGATCAGGTAACATTCAATCATCAGGTAGATTAGAAAAAATAATTATAATAAGCAAATCCCACTCACGTGATCCTTGTAAGCTTCTCTTTATTAATCTAAGTATCTTATCGTTACCTTGTCTCTTGATAAATGAATCAGCGGTTTTTTGTTAAAAACTACTTACATAAGGGCAGGGATATATTTTAAGCAAACGCTGATATCTATAACTACAACACTCAACGTTGTAATTATATTCATCAGGTGACAGTATCAACAGCTCACTACGAAAAATTCACATACAATACATATACATTATTTTACAACACATTGCCAGATGACGTTGAACGATTAAATTCGATACAAAAGTTTAAGTCCCAAGTAAAATATTTTCTGCTGCACAACTGTTTCTATACAATTAGATACTATACTGAACTTCCAAAAGGAAAATAATGACATTACTTTTGACAATTGACAATTGATAAGTAATGACTTTTACTAGTGACATTACTTCCAAAAGGAAAGTAATGACATATTAATTGACAATTAACAATGACATTATATACCATTTGGAATGTATAATTCTAATGAACAAGTATTGTACTTCAGCTTCTAGGTTAATGACCCCATCTCGATCAGGTTTTCGTCCAGTTTCCCTGTTCTTTGAACAAGTGCAGAGGTGGCCTCTTGTTTGGTTTCTGGATGTAAATGTAACTTCAAATTAACTTCTCCGCATCACACGTCACACACAGCTTTTAACTGTTTTTGGCGTAAATATGTAAATACAAATTAATTTTGCAAAAAAATAAGTTTTTTAAAAATTGTAAATTAACAAATTTACCACCACCTAAAATCCAACATGAAGAAAAGTAAACGAAATTACGCCTAACTCGGTTGTGATTAAAACCTCAAAAACAAGACGCAACTATACATAGGAGAATAAACACTGGTAAACAACCGGAGAGCGAAGTTTCTGAGCACAGTTTGATACGGCAACCGAAGCACGTGGCACCACAGCTATGGTTAACCAACAGCCGAACGTATCCCTTCTTATAAATAATAATAATAATAATAATAATAATAATAATAATAAATTCTAAATATATTCACCACAATTTTTGGTAAATACATTATATATTTGAATTAAAACAGTTTTGAAATCTTAAAAATGGGGGAATGAAATCTTAAAAATTTATATTTACTGGGAAAGCCCATGTACAAAGCCCTGTACTTAATTCTTAACCTTATGATGCACCGTAGTGAATGGAGGCGTCAAAGCAGCTGCTTTTATTTGCGATCTTCTTAGATCATTTCTAGGCAAGTCCTAACAAGCGAAGTCCTAACAAAGTGGTTACCGACCGCGCGCACCCTCTTCCTTTCTTGAACTTCGCGCTCTTTCAGCCTTTAAATTCGCAGATACCCACGTTTGCCTTACAGAACCGCATACGGTATTGACATGAAGAAATGCACGGTTTTTGATCAAAAGAGCATCTCTAACATTCTTTCAATTTCGACATATAAAAGCATACCAGTTAGTGGTTATGCAACACGCAATACATTTGACCCTAGACGCGACAGACATATTAGCGATCGTAGCAAACATGAAGGATGGCAGAAAGCATTGTCGGATGGTAAGGGTTCGAACGAGTTAAACCGAGAAGAGATGGAAGGTGGAGGAGAGGAGTGCGGAGCGTCGTGGGGTGGAGCGATGTGGCGACACGTGGCGGGACGTGGCGAGATGTAATGTGGTTGGGCGAGACTGAACGTGGCGAGACAGTACGGGAGTTGGAGGAACGTGCATGGACGTTGTGAGCTAGAGTTTGGCGTGCGTAATAGGAAGTGGTGGAACAGAACGGGACGGTATAGAATGTTCGGGTTAGGGTGGCCGGGGTGCAAAGAAAAAACCTTTTCGTTGTACTTCATTGAAAGTATGAATTTATGTTCCTGTTCAATAGACGATTCTGTTTTATACATTCGTGCGTATATCCGGACATGTACCATCACTTCAGCTAGTATTTTGTAATGAACGAACGTCTGAAATCTCTTACAATCATCGCTTTAGCCAGCATGGATAGTTTTGTAAGAAACAATTTGATAAAATACTAATTTTAGATTTTCTTTATCCTCGAAGATTGAATCTAAAAATTATATTGTGGTTTAGGCGTGAATCATTTGATTGTTGTTGATCAAGTACATCCTGTTGGAATTATGTTTCTTCTTTTTCCTGCTTATAGGATGATCTGTATTGACGTCTGAATATCCAGTTACAAGTATTTATTTTCAATTTTCCTGTTCTTTGAACACGAAGGAAACATCAGCTTTTCCTGGTTATCAAATTCTCTGTGTCGTGTGCACGTGAGAGACGCTCATTGGCTGAGAGTCCGTGATAGGATTGTGGTTGGTTTATTCGGAAGTGAGGCGATGGTGATTGGTTGAGCCGCCGTGTGGCGAGGGAGGCGGTGGCAGCGTGTTCTTTGTGAAGCGCGGGGAAGAAGCTGCCTTCAAGAGCGACGGCAATCGGCGGTGCCCTCGCAGTCAGCGAGCGATCGACATGGTTGGAGGTAAGTGCGAGGTCGTCTCACATCCTTTGGCTAGCAGTTCTCCCGGTTGTTGCAACTTTCAAGGGTGAGTCTGTGACCAGTTACGATTTTGTCTATTTGCAGGATTATAATTACCACTTTTTAAATTTGTTTTTCTAACATGAGGTGATTTCCTTCTGTTTAAATTCGATGAAATTTGTAGCACTAAGACTTTTCTTTGTATGTTCAGCATGATAAAGTACTTCCAAAAACAATTACTGATGTTCTTCTTGGATTTGCTACTATTCATGGTGTATTATTTATAGTTTTGTAAATGTGATGGGATTTCCTTTCATTGTCCGATATTCCAATTGCGATAATTCCGATTCCGAAGGCGATGAAAGGGTTTTTCTAGTGCGCGAAATAATACCATCGTACGCATTGCAGAAATATATTTCAAAAACAGTCAGACAACCGAGACAATTCTTATGGTTATTTTATAGAGATGCAAATAAAAGAAACCAATTTAATAATCAATTAAAACGCACATTTGAGTAATATGAATCAAACGAATGCCAGAACGTTCAAAAAACAGCAAGTAAAAGTCGGAAGAGAGTGATGAGCTTATGTTTCTAGACTATGTAGAATATTAGCCTTCAGAAACTACGAACAACCTGAGAATTTATTGTGTGTTGCTGTTAGTATAAATTTGCACAGCCACTACAGAGGCAACGAACTAAGAACTTGAAAAATTGTTCCGTGTTCCACTGTTTTGGTTATCGCTGATTATTTTTCAACGTGTAAGGATAATGTTTGTTAGTGTTGAAGGTTCTAGTATTTTAAATATTTGTAATCTTCTGCGCTTGTAAACAGGTTCAATATATTTTAATAAGATGTTATAATGTATTTGGTTAAATTGGATACGACAACGTCCTAAATCACTGCGTAACTTCAACTTAGAATATTGTTACATTTCATTTTCAATATAGTATGCATTCATTGTGCCACTAAGTTATGCTTAGTCTCATTATAGACCGTTTTTCATATCAACGGCCCTTATTTGACATTTCATTGAACGTTTCAGTGATTATTACATTTTAAATGTTTAATTGAAATTTGTTAGCAAAAATACAATGGAGTTCAATCAAATTTCAGTAGTATGGCATTTTAATAGATTTACATTATACTTATTTTTATTTTTTGAATTTTTATATTCACAATATGTTCCTGTTGGACAACTACAAAAATAAAGACCCCTTATATAAATTTAATTTGAAATACGTATTGCAGTTGGATACGTAAATTATTAGTGATAATATTCACTGAAATATCTTGCGTTAGCGATGCGTTGGGAACCTCATTTCTCTACAATGCACACATATATGTTGTTTATTGTCATATAAAAATGCAAAAGAAGTTTCTTATCACTAGGTCAACTGATATTATCGAATTGAACTTCTTTGTGACACCTTTAGCAGTCTTTATAAATTGATTGTTACGGGCAATGGTGGAAGAGATCACGTGGCGCAGAAGCGGAGGCTGGTGAAATGAAGGTCAACTTACAGCATTTTGGAAAGAAGCTCGTATTTTCTCCTTTATCCTAGGGTGTGATCATCACGTCATAAATTCCGCTCCACCGGCTATTCCGACTACGCCGTCTCGTTCCGCGCCGCAGACTTATGTCACACCGCCGTCTCCTCCCACACCGTCCCACACCTCCGTCTTGTGGGGCTTCGCTGCCTCGTGTGGCTCTGCCATCTGGTCCTGTGTCGCTGACTCTACACACGCACGTCCGGCATCACCGTTTTGTCCCGTGCTGCCATGTGGTCTGCCGCTGTCTCTCCCCGCTGCAGTCTTGGCCAGTGTGGCCGTTGTGTTCCGCGGAAGCGCCTCGTCACGCGCCGACGTCTCCGTCCAGCACCACTCTCTCCACAACGTCGTCCCGCATCGCCGTTTCGCTCCGCGCCGCCGTTTCTTCCCGGGCTCGCATGGCGTTGTCTCTCCCCCGCTCATCCCGTTTCGCCGTCTCGTCCTCGCTTCCGACTAGTCGCACCTCCGTCTCATTCCACGCACGCCCATTCCACGGTCTCTTCAAGCAACTCCGTCTCCTTCCGCTCCGCCGCCCCGCCCCGCGACGTTGTCCCTCCCCACGACGACGTTTCGTCCCCCGACGTGTCTCATTCTGCGCCGATGTCGCGTCTCGGGCCGCCGTTTCATACCGCACCACTGACTCTCTTCAAGCTGTTGTCCCGTCCCACCCTGTCGCACCGCACCGTTCTCTCCGCTCTGTTGCCATTTTGTACAGAGCATCCGTTTCGTAAAGCACCACCGACCCATGCCGTGGTCTCTCCCCAGCCTGCCGTTCCCGTCTCAAGCCACTCTCCCTACCCACACTCGTTCCACTTCGCCATCTCTTCCCGGGCGGCTGTCGGTCCGCAAAATGCCTCCTCCTGCGCCGCGTGTTATCTCTCCGCGCCGTCTCGTCCCGTGCCACCGTCTCGATCCGTGCCGTGTCTTGGCCCGCATAGCCATCTCGGCTCGCAACGCCGCTTGTGGTGACCCCCCAGACTCGCCCCACGTGCTTCTCTCTACACGCTCGTCTCACGTTTCCGTCTCGTCCCGTGCCGCTCTCTCTCTCCTCTCTCTGCCGACCGTCCCATACCACGCTTCTGTCTCGCCACGGCCGCCCCGTGTTGCCACGCCCGTCCCTTATCACCGTCTCGTCCCACGCAGCCAGCATCTCGTCACTTGCCGCTGTCTCTTCCCTCGCTTCTCCCCAGATACAGTTTTCTCCTGCGCTGCTGTTTAGTCCCTTGCCACCGAATCGTCCCACACCAATCTCTCTCCCTACGCTCATCCCGCGTCGCCATCTCGTCCCGTGTCAACGTCTCATTCCACGCCGCCGTCTCAGCCCGCACCACCGTGTCGTGCCGCACCGCCGTCTTTTCCCGCACTGCCGTCTCGTCACGCGCCGCCTTCTAGTCCCTCGCCGCCGTTTCGTCCCTCACCACCGTTTCGTCCTTCGCCGCCACCTCCTCTCTCGCCGCCGGACGTCCCGCGCCGACGATTCATCCCGGGCCGCCATATCGTCTCACGCTGCCGTCTCCACGTTGCTCTCTCGTTGTCCGCCCATTCCCGACGCTGCCCCGTTGTCCCACGTCGCCGTCTTGTCTCGCGCTGCCGGGTTGCCCGCGCCGTCGTCTTGGCCTGCGCCCCGGTCTCGTCCCACTCTGGTATCTCGTCCCGCACCACTGTATCTCCCCCACTACGGTCTTGTCCGGCGCGGTCATTTCAGCGCGCTGCACCGTCTTGCTTCACGTCCCCGTGTCGTCCCGTGCCGTTATCTCATCCGAACCTTCCGTCTCGTCTCGCGCCGCGTGTTGTCTCCGCTGTCTCGGCGCGCGCCGTCATTTCGTCCTGCGATACAGTCTCGTCCCACACCACCGTTTCGCTCCGCGACTCCTTCATGTTCCGAGTTGCCGTCCCATCCTGTGCCACTGTCTCTCCCCATCCTGCAGTCTCATCACCGGCCGGTCTCTCTTCCCGCGTTGTTGTTTCGTCCCTCACCGCTGTCTCATCTCGCGCCCCCGTCTCGTCACGCAACACCGCTCGTCACATGCGCCGCCCTCTACACGCTGGTTCCGAGTCACCGTCTAGTCCTTTGGAGCGTCTCGTCGTGTGCCACTTTCTGTCCTCGCGCTGTCGTCCCGTCCCATTCCGCTCTTCTCTTACCACGTGCGTCTTATTTCACCATCTCCTCCCACGAACCTCCATCTCGTCCCCTTCAGTTGTCGCTTCCGTTGCTCTTCCCGCAACACAGTTTTGTCCGACGGTTCCGTTTCGTCCTGTGCCGCCGTTTCTTCCCTTGCCTCCGTGCCGTCCCATGTCGCTCTCTTTTCTCACGTGCGTTCCCCGTCGCCATTTCGATCTGCGCTAACGTCTTGCTCCACGCCACCGTGTCGTTTTGCGTCTTTGCCTCGTCTCACGCCACATCTCCTCTCACGCCGTCGTCTCCCCCCCCCCCCCGCGCTTCATGTCGTCTCAGGCTGCCATCTTGTTCGTCGCAGCCTTCGCGATCCGTGCCATTGCATCGTCCCACTTTACTGTCTCGTGCTCCGCCCCGCTATCACTCCCGACGCTGTCTTCTTGTCCCGCGCCGCCGTCAGGTCCCGTGCCACCTTCTTGACCCGCACCGTCGTCTCGTCATGCGCAGCCGTGTCGTCTCGCTCCTCCGGTTCGTCCCGTGCCGCTGACTCTCCCCTCGCTCGTTCTGCGTCGCCGTATTGTCCCGCACAGCCATCTCGTCTCGCGCCTTTGTCTCGTCCCGCGAGCCCGTGTTGTCCAGGACCATTGTCTCCCCCTCCCCCGCTTGTCGCCGTGTAGTCCCACGCCATCTTCATTCTTGCCGCACCGAAGATACAAAATTTGAAGGGCTATCTCACTCGCACTTAGCGCAGCACTAATCCCTGGACAAGTATTTTATTCAATGTCTCCGATCAATAGAAATACAGCGATCAGCAAGCAGTCAAGGTGACGGCGCCTAGAGCACCGTCACCTGCGTATGTGCCAGGTCCCCGGTACACGCACCCCAACGAGCAAAGCACCTACCCCACGCGCCGATAAAAGATTGACTCATTGACTGATTACTATTGATTCCGGGCGACTACTAAGGTCCGATTCGACTGCTAAGGTCATTATTTCCCTAAGTGTAGTGCTTGTATTTTTCTCGGGAGGTGGCAATAATCTTGCCCCGCTGAATGACGAGATCCGACGCCGCTCTACCTTCGGCTAGCGGTTTTTAGACAACCTGGTATATCTCACTAGCAGTGACTGCAGTGGGGAAGCCCTAAGCTCCCGACCGGTCTCCCTACATGTGTGGTAGTGTAGTGCATGTAAGTGTGTGTATAAGAGGTGAGGATAGGAGAACAAATGGGAAGAAATATTTTCACGCGTTCGTTTGGTGGGGAAGTTTTCTGGCATTCGCCTGGTATTGATCAGAGAAACCTCAGAAAACTGCCGATCAGAGCTGCCGACTGCTAGAATTTTTCTCCGGAACGCACCAATTATCGCCCGCCATTCCTGCAAGTACAAACCCATCCACATCCCCTCGTCCTCGAAAGAGACATCTGCGCACCACGACAGCCACAACAAAAATGAAAAGAAAGAATTGCAGGCCTTTTTCTGAGAAAAAATATATAGTCTCTATGACAACTATGTTTTTATCTTCCTTAGCTATTTCAAAAAAAATGGAAGAAAAAAGAACCGTTCTTATTCACGTAAATTTACTTGAAAACGAAAAATAACGAGTAACGAGTACCGACGTTTTGACCGACATATCGCGGTCCTCTTCAGGGCTGTACTGCCCTGCAGGGTCGAAGCGTCGGCACCTCAGCCATCGACGTAGCGTCACCCGGACAGCCCAGATCATGATTCTGGCCGCGGAAGCCTACGACATCACGAAAAATCATTCATCACATTATTGTGATCTGGCTTTGAAGGACGTTTTTTACTAAGGAAAAATCTCCTTTCAACATTGTATTTGTAGGAAGGCGGAATAGCTAAAACTTTTATAATATTCAAAAATTCAGAGTTCAATCAAAATAAGATCTTCTTAATTTTGAGCGTATTTCGTTTAATCGATAAAAAATGTTAAATATAAAATATTGGAGTAATTTTGAAAAAGTTTGAAAATGTTTTGACGCTTAAGTAATATCTCTCTAAAAGCAAAATATTTAGTTTTGTAGTCTCAGGACCCGCCACATCGACAGGGTGTATATTCATTTTTGTAAAAATCGTCTGAACAATTTAGGCGCAATCCTTTACCACGGACGAATGGAGGGACGGACGGACGAACGAACGAACGAACGAACGAACGAACGAACGAACGAACGAACGAACGAACGAACGAACGAACGAACGAACGAACAGGCGGGTGGGAGAGAGAGAGAGCGGATGAATGGACAATATGTCATTTTGCTGTTAACGCATTTTTCGTTATCAAGTACCTCCACACAAAAATGAGTTTTCTGCTCACACTTGTTCGGAGAAGTAATTTACTATTTATCGGATTCAGATTTATCCACTTTTTGACGGTGACAGGATTTTTACAACACCTATACAGCTGGGTCGCATTTAGCTAGTGAATGGAGGAGGCAGAGCACCTTTTTATCTGTAATCTCCGACCGTTATCTGGCAAAAGTGAGAGCAAAATCCTAACAAACGGGCCACGAACAGCGCGCAATCTTTTCCATTCTCAAACTTCCGCCTTTTCCCACCTTTAAACAGACAGAACCTTAGGTTTGTGTTACAATACCACACATGAAATTGACATAATTGAATCAAAGGAGCATCCCTAACATTCTTCGATCTCAACAAATAAAGCATACCCTTTTTTAGTTATGCAACACGCAATACATTTGCCCCTAGACGCGACACAGGTATCAGCGATCGTAGTAAACATGGAGTGAAATGACAAGCGGGGTGGTTCTGGGCAGTTCAGGCAGAGCAAGGTGAGACACATGTACTGAATGAGGGATGCAGGACGAGGGAGAGCAGTGAGGGATGGAAAGGGGTTGGCCGGAGTCGGACGGGGCGAAACGGGGAGAACTGGAAGGCGGAAGAGGGCGTGCGGAGCGTCGTGCGCCGGAGAGAGATGTGGCGGGACGTGGCGAGACGCAATGTGGTGGAGCGTTACTAAGTGGGGGAACAGAATGGGACGTAAAGGCTGTTCGGGTTAGGGTGGCCGGGTTGCAAAAAAAAGTTGTTTTTTACTTCATTGAAAGTATGAATTCATTTTCATATTCAATAAACGATTTTGTTTTATAACTTCGTGCTTATATCTGAACTACTACCTATCACTTTTATCACTATCAGCTACTGTCACTTCAGCTAGTATTGGTTAATGAAGAAATATGTACAGGAAATCCTGTATCATGATCGCATTAGCCAGCATGAATTGTTGTTAAGAAACCATTTGCTAGAAAAAATAATTTTAAAATTATTCTTTATACACAATGGTTTAGGCGTGACTCATGTGATTGTTATTGATCAAGTACATCCTGTTGGAATTATGATTCTACTTTTCCTGCTTATAGAATGGTCTGTATTGTCCTCTGCATATCCCGTTGCAAGTATTTCTTTAACATTTTCCTGTCTTTTGAACACGAAGGAAACATCTCTTTTTTCCTGGATATCAAATTCTCCAAACGCGTCGCGCGCACGTAAGTGATGCCCATTGGCTGAGAGTCCGTGATAGGATGGTCATTGGTTTATTCGAACGTGAGGCGACGGTGATTGGCTGAGACGCCGTGGGGCGAGGGAGGCAGTGGGAGCGCGTTCTTCGCGAGACGCGGGGAGGAACGGAGCCTTCAAGAGCGAAGGCAATCGTCGGTGCCCCCGCAGTGCTCAGCAAGCGATGAACATGGTTGGAGGTAAGTGAGAGCTGATTCCTCAACATGCCTTCGCTAGCAGACCTGCTGGTTGTTTCAGCTTCAAATCGTGAGTCAGTGGATAATTATGATTTGAGATATTTTTTGATTATAATTGTCATATTTTTTATTTGTGGTGTTTCCAATATGATGTTATTTCCTTCTATTCAAATTCAGAGAAAATATTCCTAGGGATTTATGGGCAGTTTTATGAATATCTCTCCCTAATGTTACTACTAGATTTGTTCTGCGATTTTCTATGGATATTCATAATATGATATATTACCTTCATTGATATTATTATTGTATTACATCATTTTCAATATTTTTTTGTATATCCAATGTAATGGACTTTTCTACTATTCAACTTACGCAGAACATATTTGAGGTAACAGTAAAAAAATGCCTTAATACACCTCATACCTTTATAACAATTATTCTTTTTTGGGATTTCCTATGAATTATCATGAGTTTTTTAGATTGTAAATGTGAAAAGATTTCTTTTCATTAAGATTCCGAAAAGTTTTGTTTAGTGTGACAGATAATCGCTGACTAAAACCATTGATGATTTTTCTCCTTTTAATTATTCTTTGTGGTACGTATTCGTGACACGTTACAATGATTTTAAAGGGAAAATTTTAAGAATTATGTTTCTTCACATTTTGTATGTAACGTATTGCAGGAACTTATTCTGTCGAACGGGCAAAAAAAAAAGAAAGAAACAAATAAAAGAATGGAGAGAAACAATTGAAAGAAACAAACTGTCCGTACATTTGAAACATCCATGTCGGAGAATAGTAGTGAATCGAAATATCACATTTCTAAAAAAACAGACGAAATGTGAAGCAGTTTTTTTTTCGTTTCTAGAAAAGAATCTTCAGAAACTACGGTCATCTGTAATTTTTAATGTCTATCACTGTTACTGTAGGTTTTTATATCCACTAAAATGCCTTAAAAAACTGAAATTTTGAACAATCGTTTCCTTAAAACTATTTTTGTTAAATATCTGGATACATTTTGACAGAATTCGATAGTAGTGGTTGTAGTGTAGATTTTAGTACTTCAATAATGTGCTTTTCTACCACTAGTTCGTATGTTAAATAACCCTTTTTTTAGAATAATTTCAGATAATTCCATAGATATGTTGGAATAAATGTCAACGTCCATTATTTTCAATGCAACTAGTGAGATGTGGGATCAACTTCTTGATGCCGGTGTCGAAATTTTCGCCTACCAACTCCTTACTTAACTTCATTAGTTATTTTTTCACTTCTTCGATGAACGATATTTTACCCATATGAATGTTTATAGAGGTAAACGGGTGATAATTAGAGGAGACCACGTTAAAGGAATATAGTGGGTGCTTCAAAACATCCAATCCGAACAATTCTACAACTCTACACGTTACTTTGCGACTTTCACTGCGTAGCCGAGAGCTGTCATGCAACAGAAAGACTTCCTCCCGCTACATTCCTCTATTTTTTTTTCTGAATTGCTCTCCGGAACTTTTTCAGAGGCTGGTATCACAGCCGCACCTCGTACTTGGCAGGAAATTTTATCAAGTTGGTCGCGTGAATTTACTACGGCCACAGTTTTCCACAACTGAGCAGTTCCACGTCTTCCTCGAGCCGAAATGACGTGATCTACATCAGAAGATGGTCAACTTTGCATACAATTCCCTCTACTCGCAAGAAAATCGGTACTCTTTCTCTCCGCACGCGCATCGTTCTACAACGTTAGGACGTTAGATATGCATAATTTCAACTTTTGAGCCTATTAAAAATTGTATTTGTGTTCGAAGCATGTTCGTAGCAGTTTTTATGAACAAAAATATTAATTTATTTTGTAAATAATATACAATTTACGTCTTTTCTGGAGTTTTTAAACGCTTCTGCAATGCAAATATTTGCAAATGAAGTATTTTTTCAAACCAACTTTCAAGTGCTTATTGCGTCGCAGCAATTCGGAATATCCCAGAAGTTTATTAGACAAAATATATGCTTAGAATTTCCGTAAGAGTTTATTTCCGAAGTTTTGGCGCTTCCTGCCTGGACATCCTGTATAATGTCTAAGTAAGGGTGAGGATAGAACGAGGAAGAGGAACGAGATATAGCGCGCGGTCCGTGGCCAGTTTGTTAGGGTACTGCTCCGCAGTTCACCTGGCGTTAATCGGAGAAACCACAGAAAACTACCGATCAGAGCAGAATTCTCCGGACAGCTGCTGAATTCGACCAAGTTATATAGCTAGTGTCGAAACTCCTGCCACCGTCGGCTCTCGAACCCTTGGATCTCCCGGTGAGAGGTCGGACCACTGTCTCTAAAATCCGCGGTGTACTATATAGTTTCCTTAACCAAAGATGGCTGTAAGGATGTATATACGTAGCATGTCTGGATAAGCTTAAGCTCCCGACTGGTCTCCCGATGTGTGGTAGTGTAGTACATGTAAGTGTGTCTGTCTGTGTGAGAGAAAAGGAAAGAGAGAGAGAGAGAGAGAGAGAGAGGGACAACAATAATGGGGGAAAGATCACACGGGGTCCCTGGCCCATTTTTATGATATTCATTGGGTACTGAAGAAAGGAAAATTACCGATATGACCAGCCGACCGGTAGAATGTTCATACAAAAACGGTTGAATTGTACCTTGCTATTTAGCTAGTATCAAAAATACGACACCATACCCCATACCCCACCACACACCATCTTTTGATTTCAAGAAAGTTAATAGCTAATAATGAACACAATATTAACATAATAGGTATTTCTCGCATCTTTACAATGAAGTTGGAAGCTTACAATATTTATTTCTATCCTTAGTATGTTTCGTAGAAAAAGTTACCAACCACTTTCATTTTTTGACGGATAAAATTTCAATTCGTTCTTTCTTTTCTCGCTTTTGCTCTTGTAAAATCGAGGAAATCTGACTCTGCGTAGTGTCATCTGACCACATAAGCGACATTTTTGTAAAGATACTTTCCTTGAAAATACGATAGCCTAAATTCATGACCAATATGAGGCGATTGATGGGGAAAAGTGAAGTAATTGATGTCATCAATAGCAAAGCGTGTAACGGTGTAGCTTCTTATTATAGAAGAAGCGAAAACACATTTAAAATTTAGCATTGAAATGTAAAGACAGGTGTGAAAAATGTTTGTTTATAAATATCAGGTGTTGCATTTAGACACTTCACTTGCTGCAAAGCAGTCAACTTTTCATTTCATTGCGAAGATATCGCAAAACCTTCCAGTGCCTTAAAATGTATTTTATTTGTATTAGTATTTTTAAGTTTATTGTAATATTTTTTATATTTTGTTACACATTTGTTAGCATAGTGAGGTGTTGCATTCTTTTAGCTATCGTATTTCTTTCCTACGTGTGTATAAAACCGCCAAATATCAAGCTCTGAAATAATGTATTTTGTCACACTAAACAGTCCTAGGATTAGTGTGTTTTAAGTGAAAATTATATATATTTAATTAGAGAACTTAAGTTTATGGTGTATTCTAAAGTTCGAACATGGAGAACTTTGCATTCAATGAAAGACATCTATTCGATATCAGACATTCTTTTGAGTTAGTAAAGACTTTTCAAGTAATTATGTACGTGAGCCACGATCGGTTGTCATTTACAGAGAAACATTCACTTCTCGTATCGTGACGCGCGCTCAGAGACGCACAGATAATCAAATCTTCAGCTAATAAGAAACGTTGTCTCAGACGTACCATATATCATCGTTTGGCCACAACATTTAGATTGTAGTTGGTTCCGTCGCTTGAAAACATACCTTTTGCTATTTCCTTATGAATTTTCAGAATTTTAAAGGAATTAGATAAAGAAGTGCAGAGTAATAATCTAAAACTGGAAAAAGAAAAAAATAATATTTGTAATCGACAAAAAATAATTATTTTGAAAACATTACAGTAATGTATTAGTTACAAATTTATTAGAGCCAATGCGAATTATTATCCCCTGTAACTGTTTTAAGGATATATACGTAAAGCATAACGTATACTCAGCTAGGTATGGATCATGGTTTTTTGCTTCCTTGAGTACAAGGTAATTTTGTGGGATTGTAACAGCTAACAGCGTTTATGAGTTCTGTTGTGCTGAATGTGAAATGTATGGACATTCATTCTGAGTCATTTGTATTCGTAAGTTGAATGCTCTTAAAACTGAAGATTCACCGAAGAGATTATTTTCACGCAATTTTAAGAAATAATAGAGGTTATTTTTCTACTTAAGACATTTCAGCGTACCGCAGATTTAGCGAGCTACAGTTCAGATCAGTCTTCGTTCTACGAGTAACACCCGCATAGTCGCAGTATAGCACAAGTCTTTCGCACTACTCAGGTTAATTCTTTTATATTTGGTAAGAATATTGTAACAGATTGTTACTAAATTACAATGTACAATTGAAGAGTTGACATGGGAAAGGATGTACACTATATGATCAAAAGTATTCGGGCACTATATGATCAAAAGTCCAAAATGGTGTTATGGTGTAGTTGTGTTTTTCATAGAAGGGGCTTGCACCCCTTGTTGGTTTCTGTGAAATTATCACGCAACGAGCCTACGTTGTTTTAAACACCTTATTGTTGCCCACTGTTGAAGAGCAATTCGGGGATGGCGATTGCATCGTTTAAGACTATCGAGCACTTGTTCATACTGCACGGCCTGTACAACGCTTTAATGGACTGGCCTACACAGAGTCCTGACTTGAATCCTATCGAACACCTTTGGGATGTTTTGGAACGCCGTGCCAAGTCTCATCGACCTACATTGATACCTCTCCTCAGAGCAGCACTCCGTAAAGAATGGGCTGCCATTCCCCAAGAAACCTTCCAGCACCTGATTGAAAGTAGGCCTGCGAGAGTGGAAGTTGTCTTCAAGACTAAGGGTGGGCCAACACCCTATTGAATTCTAACATTACCGATGGAGGGCGCCACGAACTGTTAAGTCATTTTCAGCTAGCTGCCCGGATACTTTTGATCACATAGTGTAAATTCCAAAATAATCCGAAATGCAATTTTGTATAAAGAGCTATTTGTATTTCAGCACCAACAGTTTGAGAAAGAACGTACACGACACGAAAAATACGACCACACCACAACACCATTTTGTATGTGTCCGGATATTTTTGATCACATAGTGTATGTACAGGAGTCCCCGGTTTTAGTTCGCAATTAGTATCACGAAATAGACCCGAGAGTAACTGCATCGCAGTTGGCAATGAAAAGGATGCAAGTGCTCCTGCTCTATGTGTCCATGTGGCATGAAGTATTGCAGGCCGTGGAGGCAATGAAGTTGCTTCGTATCTTCTTAAAGTATTCTCTTCTCAGATCACACCTAAACGAGAGATTTGGATTGACAACTTTGTTGGACAAAACAAGAACAGAATGGTTTTGATTGCTTTAATGTATCTTGTCCTTACGGGTTACTATGCTATTACACAGACCTAAAATTTCACGTCTCCGGACATTCCTATCTGTCCTGCGATAGGAATTTTGGAGTGACAGAAAAAAGAAAACGAGAGTCAAAATGTATGGTACCGAAAGACCTTCAGAATGTTGTTAAAGCAGCACACTTGCAAAATGCATTCAAGGTGATAGCAAGAGAGAAATGCAATTTTCCAAATTTTGCTCATGAAGCTAGGACGTGTTTAAACACAAATGCCTTGGGAATAAGCAGCACATCTCACATCAAAGTTGCATTCGCATATTTGCCACAGATTAAGCAATTACGTCCTTTATTGACATAGAAGAATAGAAAATCTATGATGTCAAAAAAAAAGAAGAAAATAAATTCATGCCATTCAAGAATAAGTAAAATTTTCACAGTGACACTAAAGATATAATTATCAAAGGAAGACTTTTCTTTAAAAGGATTTATTGTATACACTGCAGTTAATGGACAGTAATATCACGAGTTATACAAGAAAATTTGTGCATCGCTTTAAATTATTTGAAGTTTATAAACACATAATACCCTGAGTGCAGAATTTTTGTAAGTAAACCATTTTGGTAGTCTAAAATGTTTTTTTTTCTTTCTCTTGAAAAATTACTTTTTGTAACATCCTTTTCCGTGTCAACTCTTTAATTAGTACTGCAGACACTGCTACAGAATAATACTTTATTTTATCAAAATGGTGTGTGTGGAAATTAATTGGAAACCTGGAATCTTTTGTACAGAATATAAATTTATACAGTTAAGAACAGTTATTTTTGTAGATGATACGAACATTCTTTGCAATAAAGTAACAAAAACTAATACAATATCACATGTTTAAATTTGATTCCGCAATAAATTATTAGAAAATGAGTGGAATACAATTTTTCCAACTAGACAATTATATAGTTCATTTAAAGTAAATTTTAGAATTGGCTGATTGGTAACAAAATTTTTGTGCTTCTTAATTCATTGGAACTACAAAAGCAATATCCATATAAATGAATTGAACCCAAAACTTAGTTCATTAGTCTTTGCGTTCAAATTTCTTTCCATTTCACTAAGCCTTCATGTTGCTTGTTGTATATATTTCGCGAATATTCTTTCCCGTCTGAGATATGGAAAAATATTCTGGAGAAACACATTTCATAGCTTGCAAACTTTTAGATTACAGAAAAGAATTGTACTAATAATAAGCAAATCCTCTCCACGTGATTCGTGACTCATTTTTTAAGCAAGGAATTTTACCATTGCATTGCCTCTTTATTTACAAAACAGTATTTTTTGTAAAAAAAAATATTTAAGGGTGGGAACAATTATTAACCAAGTAAAAATATTCATGTGTCGCAATCAATAGCTTACGATCAACAATAATCATAAAATACATGGACACAATTTTACAACACATTACCACATGACATAACAATTAAATCGATACACAAGTATACGTTCTAATAAAAATGTTATCTGCTTCATAACTGTTTTTATACCATTTGATACTATAGTGAGCACAAGAGAGGAAACTAATATTGATTTTAACAATGTTTAAATATTTGTTACCATTTAGTAACTCTAAATAGTAATTATGATTGTAATATGACTGAAGTTTTCTACCTCACACCTCCTGGGGTAATAACTCCCATTTTGATTAGATTTTTCTTCCAATTTCTCTGATCCTTTGGGCAAATGCAGAGGTGGACCCTTGTTTGCTTCTGAATGTAAATGTAGGTTCACAATCTGTACACGTTTTTTAAGGTCTCTGGTGAATGTAGTTATTCAAATTCTTCTTTTCAAGTTCCCCAAGTTCTCCATTCAAGTTCTTCATTTTTTGGGAAAGTAAGTTGATTCCTCACGTAAATCACTACGGATAACAGAAAAAATTTGTAACGTATTGGCCTTTGCAAATAGTTTTTGTTTGCGAACGAATATTTTCTCACCAATTCTTGCCAAAATACTTGTTGCTACCTCTATTCATAATTCTACTTTTTATGTAGCTATTATAGTACATTACAGAGTATTTTTACTGTTTTATGTTAAATAAATAAAAAAGTTAATTCCATGCATTTAGTTTCATAGGTAAAATTACATGTTTACGTTTTATATCTTCTATTAAGTCGTATGTTGGTAAAAGCTTGTCTTGCCAGATCCATTACAAAAGCAAAGCATATTACACTGTGAGAAACGCTGCTTCTACTAATTAATTACTCTATTCATTCATGGAGTATTTAAGTACAGAATAAGAGAAGAGAATTGGCGTGGTCATGCAGCATTGCAGCATTGAACCACATACTATGTAAAACTTTGTTTCTCAGCCATAAAATTAAAACTTCCACCAGTCGGGAGCTTAGAGCTCTTCCCGGATGGGGCGGTGCCTCGCACATGGACGGTACCTTGTTAGAGAAATTCACACACGCTGACGCATGGGCAACGGATCTCGGCATACAACGGAGGAAGATCACCTCCACCCCTCGCGATAGAAACATGCACTAAACGGGACTAATGATCTATTCTCTGGACGTGCCCGGAATCACCAATCAATTAAAAACCATTCTGCCCCACTCGTTCCTTTGGACGGGGTGACGAATGGATATCCTGCCCTCAAATAGACCATTCCCCACTATTTCGAATGGCTAGCGTAGAATTGCAAGAATGCTGTTGTCAAGCCTCGAATTGAACTGTGACTTCATGAGGAGGAGGCAAAATTCGCAGATGTGCGAAAATATTTTTCTTAAATAAATTCAAAGTCATAGTTTTCCCCTGCTATGCTGACAACGCCTCATGTCAGTAAATTAATGTTTCAGTGTATCAAATGCTTTCACGTGTCTTTATGACTCCGTATTATGGAACTTTCTAGGTGAATAATTCTTTGAATGGTTACTTTCTACAGTTATATTTTTCCTGTCTTTTTAATTAAGTGAAAGTTGTTATTTAAATGTGTAGAAATTTCTTCTAATACATTTTGGGAACCCATGAATAATTTGTCCGTTTATATTATGTTTCATGTAACAGTGTATTTTGCCCCCCCCCCTCTCCTTTCTCCTGCTACCTCGCAACGGTCCCAACCGATTGTTTATATTCGGTTCAAATGCTCTTATTGTAACTACTAATCTCGACGTAAGCTTTTATGTTACTTTATATCGAGTTCTATGTTTCTTATAATAATTTTTCATTTGCACTACTCTACCACACGTGTCAGGAGACTAGTCGAGCGCTTAGACCTTGTCTCGGATGGAGCAGTGCCGCGCTGGTGAGATAAACCTGGTTGGCGAAAAGATGCCGACTTAGGTCGTAGTCGGATCTGCTATGAATCAGGGAAAGAAAACCGCCACCTACCGCGATAAAAACATGAACTACACTTACGGGACGAATGACCCTAGCAGTTGACGCGTCACGAACCACAAATATAATCAAACGATTGTGCATACGAGTTGTGGTTGAGTGTCCTTTTTTTGTGTGTGCAGACGAAGGCGCCCGCGCCGCAGCTCAGAGTCTGGCCGCCATGTCGGCTCCCCCGGACGAGGCTTTCCGGGGCTACGCGAACTTCAGAACCTCAGCCCGCGGCGGCCCCCGCGGAGCCCCTCGTGCCGGCGGCCGCTGCAGATCCTGGCGAAGCCACATCGCCGTCATTCTGGGTAAGTGCTCGCCCCCCTGCGTGGCTTCAAACCCGCTCACATCGCCAGGGCATTGGGTCGTACCCCTTCGTTCCAAACACAACATAATTGTACTATAATAACTCTAGTGTCTCTGGCGGAACCACTCATTCTGTGTGAGTTCCCCGCCCCCTGCGTGGCGTGGAACCCGGTCACATCACGAGGGCTTTTGGTCGTACCTTTGGGTCGTACCTTACCTTCCTTCGAAACGGAAGATAATTGTACTAGAATAACTATAGTGCCCCTGGCGGAGCCACGACGCCGCAGTTCTGGGTGAGTGCCCTACCCCCAGTGTGGAGTGGAAACTTTACATCGCGAGAGTATTGTGGTCGACCCCTTATTTCGGAACAGATCATAATTGTACTAGGATAATTCTTAAAATAACGATAGGGTCCCTGGTAGAGCCACGTTGCCGACATTCTGGGGAAATATTATTATTATTATTATTATTATTATTATTATTATTATTATTATTATTATTATAAGGTGATGAAGGCTGAAAGGGACTAGGGATTTGGGAAACATCCCAGCATTCGCCTTGTGACCAAAGGAAATCACGAAGACCCCGGGATGGCTGGCCCAGGAATCGAACCCGGTCCTTCCGATTGTGAATCCAGAGCGATATGCACTGAGTTTCTTTGCTCAGTATTTATTATTTATTTATTTACAATGAAAAACTTCGAGTACATAGTTAAAACTTTTAAGGGCTTGGATGAATTACGTTTTGCAAATGTTTTATTGGGCTCCAAGTTCTTAAAAAGTACGCTGATAGTGCCGATAAGAGACGTAAATCCGTGATTCAATGTCGTCTATTTATGCAGTACCGTAACTGTTGATTCTTTTTTTTCTGACAGCAGGAGCGACAACAACGAAAATGTTTTCAAATATGAGAATAGCAATTAAATTTCTCTGAAAACTAAAGTAGCCACTCCAAGAAATTTGTATATATTTGGTTGTTTCGTACAAAACAGTATTAAGGTAATAATTAAATAACCCTTCTCTATAAGAAACTAATAACAATTACAAATATTTGTTTTTATTTCCAGTTTAATAATTATTTCTATGAATGGAGTAAACATGTTTAGTGACTACTTTTATCTTTTTAGTCGTGTTTTATCCAAACAATATTTCAACCGTTTATAAGAAACCGTATAAGCTTCTGTCCGAAGTAGCAGAGTGTAAGGGAAGGAAAACGCGAGAGGCTCTCGAATATGTGCGCGTAGGAACATCCTCATCCACGTGATTTCGTTCCCCACAGCTGCTTGCGGCGCTATCTTCGCATCGTACCTGGACGGCTGGTCTCTGCACGCTCTGAGGGCACTGGATCTACAACCTACCCCCTCTGGTCGCAGCGGGATTGTCAACGCTGCTTCCAACGGTCCTGACAATGCCAATGACTTCCACGGTTCTGTCGTTAACATCTCTGGCAAGAATTATTCTAGCTACAATGGCACTGCCTTCAATCGCTCTACTGAAAATGTCTTCCAGTACATTCGTCGTAGTTTCGAAGACATTGCTTTGGATGGTCTCACTCTCAACAGTTCTGCCTTCAATGGTCATGTTTTTGATAGTCCTACCTTCGACAAACTTGCTTTGAACGACTCTAGCAACAACATTTCCGTCGAAGACTCAGTGTTCAATGATCCTTCCTTCAGTGACCCTGCGTTTAATGTACCTGCTCTTTACGAAGAACTCTCCAACGGAACTGACTTCATCAGTTCTCCTTTGAACAAGAAAGGTTTAAACCGACATACTTACGCCGAATGGGCCTTGAACTACCCTGTCAAGAACGGTACTGCTTTAAATGTCCGAGCCGAGAACGGTTCTGCCTTAGATGACCGTGCCAAGAACGGTTCTGCCCTAAACGGCACTGTCTTAGACAATCGTACCTACAAACATTTTGCCTTGAATGGCGGTGCCTACAACAGCTCTGCCTTTAACGACCATATTGGCAACGATTTTTCCTTGAATGCTCCTCTCTTACTTGAACGTGATAACGGCTCTGCCATGTATACTATCTTACACGACAACGGTCCTGCCTTATATGACATTGGTAAGAACGGATCGGTCTCAAACTACCGTGATGAGAATGATCTTCCCTCGAACAATCTTAGCAACAATGATTCTGCCTTAAATGATCATTATTTGAACGACCGAGGTGTCAAATGTGCTACCTTAAATAGGCCTTCCTTGGACGACTGTGGTGACAATGGTTCTGTCTTAAGCAGTCCTTCCTTGGATGACCGTGGCGACAAAAGTTCTGACGTAAATGATCTTTACTTGATTGACCGTGAGGATAAAGGCTCTGCCGAAAGTAGTCCCTCAGTGAAAGACTATGGGGACAACAGACCTGCCTCGAGCACCCGAGGTGACAATGGCCATGCCTTCAATGGTCCTGCTGGCCCTGCCTTGCACGGCCATACCGGCAACCGCCCCTTCTTCAACGTGGGCGACGCCACCGGCTCCTTCAAGGGCAGCACCACCCACGCTGGCGCGCTCGACGGTTTCTGGTCCTTTCACCCCACTCTCCTGCACGGAATGGTGAGTACATTTCGCTTCAGAATGGAATAGTTCTACGTCGTGTTAATTGATGATGCGCACGAGAAAGTCTCGAGCATGATGCGCACGAGAAACTTGTGGGTGTTTTCAATACAACGAAATTTTGTTTTAAAAAGTTGACATTAGCTGGAACAATTACTTTAATCTATAGTGTAGAAATTAATAATTTATGCATTTAATTGAATATAAAATCATACACAATGACAACTTCTTATACGTTCCTAGAATAAATTAACTAAGTATTTGATATAGTGTTGGAAGATAATTTTTAAATACTTAAATGCCGACAAAATAAACATGCTCTTCACATTGCGAAAAGGAAACCAAGAAGATTGTCAAATTGTAGTGCTCAAAGGCAAAGCCAGTAGGGGATTCATGTATTATCAAAGTCATAGACGGGCCGGAGCATTAAATTCTCCTGGTAGACAATACAATAATCAGATAGTAACGGCAATAATCTAATTCTACGTTTCACATTATTTAATATCGTCTTCAAATTCCTTTTTATACAAACGCTTTATCCTCAAATTTCAACCGGTGAAATTTAAAAACGCTTAAAACGTTTAATCCATTCCTAAATGCGCAGTTTCAACGTTTAAATACGCATCTCGTTTCTTCAATGAATGTAGATAATAACTTTTCAATTAAGAGCTTATGATCTTTGGCGTTATAATTTTGAGATAAGTAATTAATATTAAGTGTCTTTCGCCAAAGCCATACCAGGTACATATCCTTGAATATAGCTTTTGTTTATAAATTTCCAGTAGTATTTCACGATTGCTGTTTTATCTTTTGAGTGGCTTGGGGGTACGTCTAAACGCTCGAGACGGAGGCTTGGTCCTTCGCATTGAATGTAAGTGTGGGCAGATGCCTGATCCAGATTCCGGAATTCCCGATGCACTGGAAACTCATTATGGGACCCAGTACCTCCTTTCTTTATAGAGTGTTTTCGTTAATTGGAGGGGGTATATCGATGTGTGAGTTATGCGATAAACAGTCCAAACTCGATTAATATTTAGGTTATATTGATTGTATTTAACTCCTATGTAATACCGCGAGTAATTTAAAAATGTCCAAATGCTGTGATTCACTTTGTAATGCACGAGTGGTATTAAATATGTCTATTCCACGAATGAAATTACCTCTAACAGTCATACAGAATTGTCCATATTAATTATATCAATGAAACACGCGCCTTCAGTGCACGCCTCTTCCTACAACACGATATATAGCAGCTTATGTTTGGCCAGTAGAGGGCATAGTAAAAATATCGGATAAGCAAAGCACGCTGCGACAGGCGCGGAATCTGTGAGTTCGCGCGCGGAATCTGTATATTCTACTGACGTCACAGAGAAAGGGAACGGCAACGCCGTATCAAAAGTATCGAATTCCTAATTTTTCCAGACAGACTTGGTACAAAAAATGAAATTTACATTTCATATAGGAAAGCAAATGTGAAGAAGCACGAGACATGAGGAAAACAATTTAGATATAAACTTATAAGTAAAATCACACATGGTCCGTGTATTGTAAAGACAGTAATTGAAGAACAAAGCTGCGCCACAAAATATCCAAAATAAATTAGAAACCACGAAAAATTCGCCAAGTTTTCGTTTAGACAAGCAGATTGTCATGAGCAATCCCCTCGTTTGCAAAGTACTTCGACTAGACAATCAACGAGCCGCAACTGGGTCGGAAGTATAAAGAGTTCAGAACGGTAATATCTTTTTCTAAAACGCTCGACAGAAAACCAATGAATCCAACTACGAACGCGTTGGACTACCCAAACGTTTCCTGACCAGCGACAGTACGCGTAGATAACTATATGCATCCTATCACTGTTCACAAAGTGTTCGTTAGCCCGTTACACGTAATGTCTCCTTTCTTTCTCCCTTCTCGTGTGTCTTGCTGGTACTTTAACGGAGACGTCTGGAGCACGGATATCTCGTGCGCACTCGCCGGGTGCGGCTGAGCGCGGCTGGGGGCGGTTGGGGGGGGGGGAGGTCGGGAGCGAGTGGGGCGTGCTGTGGTTGCAGATGCCGGTGGGCTCGGCGCTGGCTGCCTGGGCCTTCGGACGAGGCGCCGACCGCCTGGGCCGCCGCTTCGCGCTGCTCGCCTGCGGGCTGGTCGGCGCGCTGGCCTGGCTGCTGCTGCTCTGCGAGCGCTCCTCCGTGAGTCCATGCGCGATCTTTACTGGGCTCACGTCGCTCATCAGCGGTCATCAATTATACAGGCTCACACACAAAAAAGTTGTCAGACCCCAAAGACTTGACGCATGTTTTTTCTATGTATGTTGACGCGCTGAATTCATATCTGAAGCCAAAATTGCGCCACCGCCCTCCAGTTCTTTCAAATTGAAGCACAAATTGAGAAACCCGCAAGTATGTTGGTGTCTATGGTATGGTCGAATATGCGTCCCATCAGGACGTAAAAGGATATGTGAGCTTGCTATCTTTCATTTTTCTGTGCACGTTCTGCACCTGACATTCATGTTGTGTAAATTCGATATAACAGAACAGTATTTCGAAAACAGCTAAACAGTGTATATGTGGGCTTGTTCTTTCATTTTCCTGTGTATGTTCTCTGGCTGCCTATGTACGTTCTGTGTTGAGGCTCGTATGGGCTCCGCGTGCGCAGGTGCAGTGGGTGTGTGCGTCGCGCATCCTCGTCGGTGTCCAGATGGGCGCCATCTTTACCGTCTTCCCGGTCTACGTGGCCGAGATCGCCCATGTAAGACTCTGCCCCGCTCGACATAGCAAAGTTGTGTAAACAGTAATATCATAATTTAGAATGTTCTTTACGCTCCAAATTATGATATTATGATGAACATTATAAAAATATTAATTGGAAGAAGGTATGGTAACAAATACGAAACAGAAAGGATGTTAATATTGATAATAATAATAATAATAATAATGATGATAATAATAGTAATAATAATAATGATGATAATAATAGTAATAATAATAATGATGATAATAATAGTAATAATAATAATAATGAATTGCATTAATGTAATTAATGACGTCAAAGAATGTATCTTATTAACTATCAAATGGCAAGATTTTTTTAAAAATGAAAGTGATGTAATTGCCCTCATAAATATAAAGATTAATGATAAAACTCTTAATCTTCTATATTAGGTAAATTGACAAGAAAAAGTGATAAAATCATAAAAAAGACACTGATATGTATTAGAATCAGCAATGGCTTGGCCTCCTTCGTCGTGTTCGCTAAGAGTAAACCGCGGAGAGTCTTTCTCTCCGTCAGCACCGTGTTGGAGGAGCAGTCTACCGATCGCATATTGCTGGAAGTGTACCGCGTGTTCCAGCGGCGTCAGTCCTCCTCGATCACGCACGTCAACAAAGTTTGCACCACCACCACCACATTCTTGCAAGCGCAATGGCACAATGGCGGTGTTTCCGGCTTGGACGGCCAGGTGGAAGGGAGTGAATCCCCTACGCGGGAGCATCATAAAATATTTCTCGATGCGCGTACCCGCGGCCATAACGAATAGTGTGAATGTTTTTTTACTAAAAAAAGTCCTCTCTGCGACACTCGACGCACTTCCACATCGGCGGCGGCGGCGACTCGATGTGCGCGTGTTCGAAACAAGGCAGTACTTCTTCTCGCCTACACTGCAAACACTTCCACTTCGACAACGGCGGTTTGACGTCGATGTGCGTGCGCCCGTTGTTGCTGCAATGTCGAAGACAAGGCAGGAGTCGACGAATGTCTCGGCCCCACTGCACGTCTTTCGACAGGCAGTAGAAGACAGAAGGCACGTCCTTCGCGGCCCAATGTATTAGCCAGTCGATGAGTAGAAGCTGCAGAGAGCGATCGTCGAGTCCGAGAAGAGAACAACCGTCGTCGATGAAACGTTGTATGAAAAGATCCAACTCGAGATTGCACTGACGTAGATGGTCTTTCGTCAGCTGGAGATGGAGAGTATTTTCGAACGGTGTACGAAGAGACTGGATGACTTGACGAACGCGAGAGACTCGCCGTCGCAGTGCTTCACCGTACGGATCTTGAACGAGGTGTCCGAGAGCTTCGACGACTGCTAACACTTCAGCGTGCACCGTGAGAATAAATTCTTCCGGTTCAGAAGGTATCTTTTTACCGGCTTCCGCCCAGTGTGAGCTGTGGTGGAGCAGCGGTGGTGGTGGTGGTGATTGCTTATCACCGTCGATGACAAACGGAGAGGGTCCCCCGTGAGGAAGGAGACGCTCGCAGCACGGACAGAGGACACTTCGCCGAGAACCATCATGATCCATAGCACTTTATCGTGACACGCAACCGCGAGATCGTGAAGAGCTTTTTCCTTTTCTTGTTCGTTTCCAGCATCTGTTGGACCTCCTTCTTCTTCTTCCTCGTGACAGCATCGGGCGGCACACATCACATCAACGGCGACGTAGACGATCGAGCGACAGGCTTCAACGTAGTAGGTGCGCTGGAGACAGCAATTGTGGGCGATGATGGCGAGATCGGCGGCGGCGTCGCGGAGGCATACCCAGTTCTACATCCGCTTCTTCCATCCATCGCACGCTTCTTCTTATTCTACTCGAGGTCGTTCCATGACGATGGTCGATGGACGAATGACGTGTCGAGACCTCACCCTCCCGCCTTCAAAGTGATTGCAAACGCTCCCTCTACTACTATTTGAAAAGTGACTCACTATAAAAAACTCCCTACTACTAAAAGTGTCTAACTATAAAATAAATAAAAAGGGAAAAAGTTTTCAAAAAGTAATGAAAATAAAAATTAATTCTAATCTACATGAACTCCGCCTGCAGAGATGAGCGTGCACGCCGAAGAAGAAGAAGAAGAAGAAGAAGAAGAAGAAGAAGAAGAAGAAATGGACGGACGCGTACACAGGATGCGGAAATGACCCCATGGCTGGCTTGTAAATTCATCGAGCCAATACCTTTTGTCGTCGGAAACGGACAACGAACGCTTGTTTTGGACAAACGAATAATTGATGTGAGATTTGGATCGACTGACACATTGCTTGTAGATTCTTTTTTCGTTCCGAAATAAACAGTCCAAATAATTTTGAAATTCATAACGAATTACGAGCGAACGTTGCACTCCCTTTGCCCAAAAAGAACACACCCGAGATCGGGTTTCGATGGAGTACATTTTTGGACGTAAACCTACGTACCCGAGCGGGGGATCGCTTCCGCATTCGTCGTTAAACAGCCCCCCTAATACTTTCTTATTGCGAGGTGTCACCGCAAATTCGTTATCGGGACCGAAAGAGGAAGTATCGAACCAGGATGGATGCCGATTCATCTCAGCGTACACACTCGTGGAAGTAGAAAGAATGAATGAATCGGTATCCATGTAAAGATGAAGATCACAAAGATTTTTCTGCCAGTAGTTATAAAAAATCGTACACTCTGTGTTTTGAAATTTCTAATACAAAAAAAACAAATAGATGGGCTTTGTGAGCTTCACCTCGGTTTTTTGCAATTCGATTGTCATGAGATCGCCGTTCACGTAATGACTACGCATGAAGGCGGGATCGGCGATGAGACGTCTGGTCACGCACCTCCCCTCCCACTTGTTGGCGAGATAAATGCGTCGGTGGTTGCGCACGTCCTCGATCGATTTTCCGCAAATAGAATTATTCATCAGTTTATAAAATTTATCTTCAAAATCGGATAACGCGCGCTGTCGACGCGTGTTGTTCAGGTCCATGTACTTGGCAAGCCAAGGTCGTTGCGAAAAAGAGAGAACGCGATGAATTTGCGAACGCGTGTGTTGCACTCCCAACTCGAGGGCCTGAAGTAAATTTCGAATGTAAATTTCGAATTTCGAATGTAAATTTCGAAATTTCGAACGACGTAACGACGCTTGGGCAGAAGCGTCGCCAGCAACGTGACTTGCCTGCTCTTCGAGTCGGGGGGACCTGGGTTTCCGGACAGGGCGGCAAATCGCTCAAGCGATCGTGGATTTCATCAGGGTAGTCGACATCGACCTCCAAAACATATCCCCGATCGACTTCCGCAGCCGCGGCGATGTTCTGCGATGTTCAACCGCTCGATGTCGGTTTCCGGCATCCACCCGAAGTCGCCCACAGGAAGCGGATGTGACATCGAAAACCATACAAATTACTGGCGACGTGGTGAAATAAGATTCCTTATCACTTGGCCGGAAGCGATCACCCACAAAGGGGTGATTGGCCTCGGCGTGACGGCCGATCACTTGCACGAGTCCCCCCGGATGCCCTGTTCGAAAAAGAGAACGAGGTCGATGTCCGTGAGTAGCTCTAGTCGAACGCCGGTGGTTTTCAACATGGCGTCCCACGAAAGCCCGGGAACGGTGTAGTAAAACAAAGGATCGAGCCCCTACACCTCCAAACACAAATTTCGAAATTTTCCCAAAATGTCGGTTTCAAGCATGACGTTGATTTTCAAGTACAAATCGGCGTACACGCCCAAATTTTGAACGGAGAACGCGTTCCACACGGCCTGCGCGTTCGCGTACTCCGAGCCCGAAACGGGTGTGTCCGTGAGGTGACTGAAAAAGAACCTCGGGCGGCGGTAACCTCGTTTCGCGCAATTTGGAAACGTAGTTGACATAATTGTAGGGAAACTCCCCCTTCCTTCTGGCTAAATCGAAAAGACGATCGTCGGGAAAAGCTGCACGAGTGAATTTTAAATCGGTCGAATCGAGTGATCGACTTAAAGAGTCGAGCGATGAGCCTAAAAATTTCAAAAACTCTAAAAATCGTAGTTCCACTTACCCGATTTTTGGGAAATCGCCACGAATCTCTCGTGATTGTGTGGAACCACCCGCAGCACGTCGCTGTTCATAGTTCTTTTCGCCCCAGGCCTGAAAGAGAAAATGCCAATCGTAACCGCTCCCGTTGTGCATGACGACGGGGATGAGCTTCGGCGCTGGAAAGTTGACGTTGCACGATTGATGAGCCGCGCCGCGAAAGACACCAGAAAAATGATCATGGTTCCTGACGCGGACGGAATTTGGAAGAATAGGTACTTTGCAAATATGGCATACTTCGGAATTTTGAAAAGACACTTCGTCCTCGTCCTCCATCACGAGGGGAGAAGGATGATTCAAAAGATAATAATTCATAATCTTTCGCGTAACCTTCTAAAAAAGTTAATAATTGCAACGCGACGTCGGGACCGTGAAAGATGACCAGCTTATTCCGCTACTCGTCAAACGAGCACAGCACTTGAAACGCCGCCGAAAAGCTTTCGTGAATTTGGTACGGCTGAAGGTAGGATCCGCTCACAGGAAGACACAAACAGCGTGAGCGCTTCGAAATCAACGTAAACTGCAATCGGGCATAGTTGCTGTCTTTCGACATGTCGAAATTACATGAAGCGCTCCTCCTCGTTCGTCTCTCACGGAAGGATCAAACGTGCGGGAGACCCCACGGATCTACAATCGACTTCGTGAGCCTCGCGATGCGTTTGCGAATAAAACACGTTCAAACATCTGTCGCAAACAAAAATCCTACCCTTATGAGCCAAATGTTGAGATTGAACCAGTCTGCCTAAATTCTCAATCCAAACGTAATGAGACCTTTCGCCATCCCTGTGAATCAACCAAAAATTGAAATGGTTCTCATTCTTTGTTTCCGAAAAGTGAACAGGACCAACGATTTTCCAAGATTTGTTGGCCGAATCAAACTCTAAAATGAAAACCTAGAACTTTGACGTTTTATCTCGTGAACGGGCAGGGGCCAGGAGATGCCACTCAAATCGAGACTATTTCTAATTCTCCGAAAAGGTTTCGTACGTACTCGTACGATTGGAATGTAAAATTTTGGTGTGTGTGTTCTGGCGTTTGTGAAAAAGAGCCGAAGCCAACGCCCACAAGAAACATTTTTCGTCTCGATTTTGCACGTTGATCACAGCCCGATATCTCGCAATGGGTGACGGAAGAGGAAGAAAAGAAGAGGCAGAATGTCCGATAGGTTCAAACACGTGAGCCCAAATATGAAGAGCGACGATGGTGGCCAACGATCTGGAATCTCTCTCGGAAAACTCGTCGAATCTGGAATTGATAGGATGCGCGATTCGAGAAAGGAAAAATTCCGAAATGTCATCACCTCGGAATAACACCGCAGTCCGTGTCGAAAGAAAGATGGGCTGCAGCACCATTACGATTTCGTGCGTCTTGACGTTCTCTTTTTCAATCAAAACCTGACACCTGAAAATTTTAATAGGTCGATCGAGAGTGTTGTTGTTGAGCTCTTCAAACATCTTAAGATGGAACGGAACACGACAACGGTTGAGAAACTCGGCCGGATCCGCGATACCGTGTGGGGGAGGATGATTCAAAATGACACCCCGAAATACACGGGCGTTTAAAAACTGAACGACCTCCGTCCATTGGAGAGTGTTTGCAATACAAGATCTGCGTTGTTGTTGATGTTGTTGATACGTTCGACCTATAGAAATAATCAAAACACAAAAGCATGAATGATAACAATTCAACACACACACCACTACAATGAAAAGAAAATGTTTACCATCCTCACGCTGTGGAGAAGGCACTTCCGCTTGTCGATCTACATGATTCTCACGCTGTTCGCGAAAGTAACGATTTAAAAAAATTTCTTCATCTCGAAACCTGATTCAAATGTTTACTATGTTGCGTCGTAAACAAGACACCGTTGATGTGTGTTAATGAATAAATACGTCACTAGTATAGCGTACATAAACAGAAGACCGGCACGACCAGAATGGCGGCACGGTCCACGATCATGGTGAACGTACGACGAACGACGTAGACCTGCGTACGTGTTGTTTTATTACTTCACACTATCACACACTACCGGACTTGCGACGACATTGCAACATCGCAAGTGACACATGCAGCTTACGATAATCGGAAAGTCGCAATCACTCGAGCACCGGAGGAGATAGTGATATGAAGCACACGCCGGCGTAATCATAATCAGCGGAAATTATAATTGGGGAAAACAGGACGTCATTGATATCACTGGAGCACCGGAAGAGATAGTGATATGAAGCACACACCGGAAATTTAATAATCTCAACACGGCAAGGCCTTTAAATGAGGTCCCTTCTTAACATCGCCCACTCACTCTGTAACAGTGAACGAAAGTACACAGCTCGCAAGACGCCGAACAATGGACGCAATGGAAATGCAAGACGTCGTAGCCTTAACAGATGTGGAATTGCATGAAACACCGAAAACGTTTAAGAAAACATAAATTCAGTGACATGTTTCCATTTGTAGTGTCAAAATTTGTCTTTTTTACGCGCGTGTGACGAATTTCTCTTTGACGTCAGTAGTCACCAATACTTCGGCAACGGAGCGGATGAACGTATGCATACGACGGAACACTCGTAATGACATCGTAATGCATCGTAATGACGAGCGAAGGGGCGGAGGGCGTGATTATAACGCGCGCGTCGTCGTCGTTCGGCTGATGGTACAGGAAGTTGATAGTGTATCTTATCGTCCTCGAACGAAAGAGGAAATCCTCTTACATAGTCTCCCTTTCCGACTTCTTCACTTCATGATGTAATAAGTCCGGTCGATTGATACTCATCCATTCGTACAGGGCGATGACGTGCTGCCCTGCTAAGCTGACGTCACCGCAAACGTAGAGTTCGCGGTACACGCGTAAGGACTCGTTCAGCATAGGACACCCGAACGACTCCAGATCGAAAATGCGTTTTCCTTGGATATACTCCTGCAGCCACTCTTTCTTCTATCCTCCCTTGACTATATAGTTGTCACACCTTGTAAAGATTTCATAATCACAAAGGTCCTGTCTCGATAATTGTAACTCCCGCTACTCCACGGCGGTGTGGCGTGAAGACAGCTTTTGGTCCACCACAGTTGTCTCCTGTCGGTGCTGTTCAAAGTATGGAAACTTCCAGTCGGATTGTCTAGTACAATCTCTCGTCGTTGTCGTACACACGGAGCGAACCATGACAGTACTAATACACGAGAACAAGTGTCGAACACAAAAGGAGGTATCCTTTAAAAAAACAATCTTCTTTTCAAGTCTCTTTATATACTTATTTAAACGAGTCGTCATGACATTATCGAAACTCGCTATGCGCTTATCGACTTCCTCGCGCAACCCATTTAAACGAGTGGTCATGGCTTTACCGAAACTCGTCGTGTGCTTATTGACTTCCTCGTGCAATACTTTCTACACATCGTTCTTTTCCATTTTTTCTGTCTTTGCTTCGAGATTAGAATAATCGTTTTTGAATAGTTCTTTATGCACGTGGAAAAGATCATCCGCGTGTTTTTTTCCCATCCGCCAGCGTGTCATCCAATTTATCCAATTCGCTTTAATCACAACGTCCGAGCTGTCCGTGCCGGCGCCTACTTTGCGAAGAAGTCTGTCGTGAAAATTGTAATTACCGGACACACCGACTTGCAGTAACGTCTCCAAGAGCCTGGGAGGAACTTTTCTTTCGTGCGCGTTCATGAGCGCGCTGCATTCACTCTTCGTGAACGCCTTTAATTTATTTTCCTGTTGTCCAAAACGCTTAGAGAGCTTCCTCTCGAGACCATCGAGATCGCTTTTTCTCACGGTTTCCACAGACTCATTATCATCACCTCTCATGAGCTTTACAACACCATCGATATTTTCATTGACGTATCGCTTCGTGACGGCGTGACGCGCCCGAACCGCATGTCCGAAGACATCCATCACATCGATGCGACTGAGAGTTTTGTTTTCTGCATGCGACTATTATTCATTTTTCCAAAAAAACCGGATGTTGCGGTTAATAGCGCTCGCGCGCTGCGTCCGGATGCTCATTAAGATACAGATGTTCATGAAGATAATAAGCTTGCTGTCGCGGCGAGCAGTGCTAATGATGCTGTTAATTAATTTTAATGAGCAAGCCGCCCCGCCTACGAAGGAAACGCTCAGTCTGCTTTTCGCATTCCATTGAGTGACACGTGCGTTTTAGAAATGGCCATGGCAAATAATGCAATGCATTTTAGGCGATTTGCCGAGATTAATCAGGCACAGTTTTTTCCCGTCGACATCTTTGGCCGCAGCGTGATCCAATACGCGGCGGCCTTCAACGACGTAGAAGGCATCATATATTGTCTAACGCGCGGCGAACATGTGGACAGACGTGATCTGTACTACAAAACGCCGCTGCATTACGCATTTAGATCTAATGCGCGTGTGTCAATAAACTTTGTAATATTCGCGGGTGCGAATTGCATGGCAGTAGACGTGCTCGGCAATATACCACATTGGTTTGGTTACATATTCTGTAATTGTGCGGCGGACTGTGGACTGTGCGAGAGAGTGCCTCGGCACTGCACTGTGGACATGCCACTGGAAGCGTATTCCAGATTCCTGCTGGACTTGCCACGGGACATGCCATGGAAGGAGAGGCCGCCGCCGCCACACACACCGGCACCACCACCACCACCACCACCACACCAACACCTTCTTCACCACCATCTTCTTCAAGATCTCCCCCCCACCCAACATACGGCTCCGTCGCATCAGCGAGAGTGAATGGGTGGTCGAGCACAATTAAAAGTAAGTTTGATTATATATTTTTTTAATTTAATCCTGCAGTGGTCTCATTGTTGCAGTTGCTTCAAACCATGCATGTCCACAGTGCAATGCCTCGGCAATTAATTATATTGAATTTATTTTTTAAATGTTTATGTAATAAAAATAATTTTAATATCATTATCATATAATTTTATTTTATTATTTTAATATCATGTAATTTTATTTAATAAATATTTTGTAAAACAATTTTTATTTTCTTTTTTATTTGAGGAATTGATATTTGAGGAACGGAGAAGGAATAGAACTGTTCAGTTATGTTTAATAGCTTTGTTTATTCAATAGTGAGTACATCAAAATACACATAAAGGCCACATCTTGTGTATTCATTTGCTTATAATTTCATAAATTGCGAAACACGTTCTTATTAATTCCCAGGTATTTTGTTTATAACAGGGTTTAAAAAAAGACTATGATGTTTACTTCTTTTCCAATAGTCCGTAGTGGTTAAACCACGTATTGCTATTTATCACACGTTGATTGCTTAGTGAAGTCCTCATATTTGTAAATCAGCACAACATAAGCTTTATTTTTTGTAGTTATTCCCAAAAATGCCATATGAGGCCTTTCAGCTAAGAATTGTTCTTTGCGTATCGCCTCAATCTCTGTTGTAAGTCTACAAAGAAAAGTATTATTGCAGTATTTTCTAATTACTTTTTACGAAACATATTAAAACATTCATTTTTTTCATTCATACCTTGTCGGAAGAAATACATCAAATGTGTAATGCAGAGTAGCGACGAATTAGGATTTTTTGTACACTTCTCTCACTATGAGGTTGATCTCAGTGATTTCAAAAAATAAACCTTTCGGTAAATTTTTCATGTATAATCGAATGGTGGTTGCATCCATTTTTTTAATCAAGTCTTCTCACGGTCTAAACATAAAAAATAACGATATTTTCTGATTACAACTCTTTGTAAAAACAACTACAACAAAAAAATTATTTCACTTACTCGGAAGTCTTCTTCGATTTGTATACAAACACTACACTATTATTAAGTTGTATGCGGCCAGCGTCTGCTGCCTTGAAGTGCAGCGTACGCTCTGCGTCTTCTGTTTGTTTGAATGGAAGAATAATATCACGTTTGTAGGCAGCGTTGTCGGATGTACTTGCCACGAGTGCTTTGTTTAAATCTGCCGACACTTCTTCTTCTTCTTCTTCTTCTTCTTCTTCACCTTCATCATCCAGCACTATTGCCAGATCGTCCTCCTCATCATACAATAGTTTTCATGCATCTTCTCTTGATTGTTTTTTAAAACTTTTCTTTTCTCTTTGATGTTTTCGGGTGTACTTAAAAAAAGACAAATTTTGAAACTACAAATGGAAACATGTCACTGAATTTATGTTTTCTAAAATTTAAAAAAAGAAAATTATTTGGAAAAAATATAATATAAAACTTACAGTTTTCGTTTTCGTTGCGGTGTTTCATTCAATTCCACTTCTGTTAAGGCTACGACGTCTTGCATTTCTATTGCGTCCATTGTTCGGCGTCTTCCGAGCTGTGTACTTTCGTTCACAGTCAGAGAGTGAGTGGGCGATGTTAAGAAGGGACCTCTTTTAACGGCCTTGCCGTGTTGAGATTATCAAATTTCCGGTGTGTGCTTCATATCACTATCTCTTGCGGTGCTCGAGTGATATCAATGACATCCTGTTTTTCCCCAATTATAATTTCCGCTGATTATGATTACGCCGGCGTGTGCTTCATATCACCATCTCTTCCGGTGCTCGAGTGATATCAATGACGTCCTGTTTTTCCCCAATTATAATTTCCGCTGATTATGATTACGCCGGCGTGTGCTTCATATCACTATCTCTTCCGGTGCTCGAGTGATTGCGACTTGCGATGTTGCAATGTTGTCGCTCCGATGCTTCCGGTAGAGTGTGATAGTGTGAAGTTATAAAACAACGCGTTCGCAGGTCTACGTCATTAGTCGTACGTTCACCATGATCGTGGTGCTGGTCTGTTTACGTACGTGCAACGCTTGGTTGCAGCCGCACTCGCGTGGGCTGGCCAGCTCGATGCTGTGCGTGGCTGTGGCGCTGGGGCGGCTGCTGTGGACGGCGTGCGGCTACCAGGGGCTGTGGTGGGCGGGGCTGGTGCCGCTGCCCGTGCTGGCCGTGCAATGGCTGCTGCGCCGCTACATGCCCGAGACGCCGGACTTCCTGGAGCACGTGGGTCGCCCCGGCGAAGCCGTTGACATGCGCAGGTACTCGTCTCCTTCTTACTGTGTTCTGTTCCGACACTTTTGACTTTATTTCTCACGTACTTTGTATAAATTCGGATCTACTAAACGAATTACTATTTCTGTAGCTTTGGACATACGGCGTGTGTTTTCGCATTAAAAAATTGTATTTGTACGATGCATTTTTTAAACACTAAGGTATTTTAAATGTAAAACACTTGTCTGGCAAGTCCTTTCTATGGCAAATAAATTTACTTGAAAAACTATCGATAGAAATACTTTTTTAATCTTTAATGTTTCGTAAGAAATAAAGTTATCAATCTGATTCACCTAGCTGTAAAGATTCGTGTTATCGCTGCCGAAAATGCAGTGGAGTAATTATCATCTCTGTAGGTACCTTGAAACAAAGACATTGTCAAGATTCCTCTTAGAACTTTCTGGAAGGATGCGAAAAAATAGGCAGTCTGTAACAAGTGGATAGAGACGAGTCGAATGTCACTACTTGCCCAAAAACCTGAATCGTAAGAGGGCTAACCGAGGGTAATATATACAGGTTATCCAATTACCGAAGGGGGAATATCTGTCAGGAATGTGGTTACTCTTTCTTGTTTGTACGAACCGAAATGTATCGTGTACCATATTGTTTTCATCTCTTATATCATTGCTACATCAGTGAATCTATTCTATCTTGATATGTACATAGTATCAACTCTTAGATGTGATTGTTACGGCAGTTGACAATGACTAGCAGAGATTTGGATTTATTGGCAAAATGAATTAATCATGACTTCACCTGATTTGCATAAGATCATTTTCCATCGCTTCCCGTATTTCATCAGAACATCACTTGCAAAAGAAACGACATTTCCAAGACATTAATAGCCGCTAAAACTGGAAGTTTTTTGAGAGTGCAAGTGACAAGCAATGCAGAGTCTTCATTTCAGTCACAGGAGAGTCTGCCATTATATTATCACACTTCGATTCCATGCGGAGTTGTTGTTTATTCACCCCAGTTCTATCATTTCAAAAATATTATTTTTTAGCTTGTATCCAATTCAGGTAAATTTTCTCCTCGATAAAACACTAGTTTCTAGATGATACGAGAATTCGTCGAACTGTCGCGTAATAAAATTTGTCCAATTTATCTTGCTGTGAAATTTTATTTTCTGGACATACTTGATACATACATAGTATAGAGAAACTATTGTAATGCTGCGGCAAAACTCGACAATTTGTTTGCAGAAAAACTCGTGTTATGGAGTCCTGATACCAAAAAGTGGGAAAATATTGCTCCTATGTGTCGTAAATTTCTTTCTCTAACACGTTTAGTCAGAATCCACGTATTGTAAACCGAAACATTCTTTGGCAGCAAAATGTCAGTCTGTCCATCTGCCTGTGGTCAACGCTAGTATTTAAACTATTTAGGCGAGTCTCTCCAAGAATGATATTTCCCAATCCATATAGACGAACTCGAGGACCTCAAATTGGAAACGGATATTTTCATATTGTGGGCATATTTACATTAAGGCTTACCATTTTAGAAATGTTCTCAAAAATTGTTCCAAATGATTTGTTTTTTCCTTAAGATGGGGCAAAGGACGCTTACAAATTGCACCGGAATCATTTTTGTTGAAACCTACAGTTTCAAAATTGCAAAAGTTCAATCCTTTTTTCCGCGTATTCCTATATCTACAATCTTTTAGATACTTTTTCTAATGAAATCTGTTCATAGTACACAGGTTTTCAAATAAGACAGGGTACAATGTTTGTAAAATATTAGTCGTTTTTGCGCAATTTTGCGTAAGATATAGGTAAATTTTAAATGATTATTTTCTAAAAAAGGCTTCAAATTTCTTTCTCTTTATTTTTGGAATAGGATAAATTATAGTTATAAAAGAGGGGCCTATTTCATTTCTTTCCCAGATGATAGAGAATAAAAAATAGATATCTTATTTCTTAATCTCTTCTAAAAAATTAAGTTAATAAAGAGGATCACGTAAATGTTTGCGAAGAATATTAATTTTCGCATTATTTTGCTTCAGGAACGGACAATATAAACAAAAAATGTCATCAAAAAGGCTTCAATTTTTTCTTAAATACCAAACGTTTGTACATATCGCATAAATTTTATTGGGGCACCACTAGTTCACACCCGAAATGACTCGCCTTCTACAAAAATAACTGAAATGCACGTGAGATGAATGTGTGTTCATTGGGATCCATGCCTCCCCAAACCCACATTTTGTTGTTATTTTACCCTATTTATTGAGAACATTACCAACATATCGATTGCACATATTGACTGCACTCATTACAAAGACGTATTCCTATTAACCGCTAGCGGACGAGATTTCAATTATCAATTTGCATTCTTAGTGTGATTTTTCTTAAACGAATTTATGACGAATGTAAGACGGGAGATGTCCGAACTGACTCCCCTCGTAAACATTGTCTGGTTCCACAAGCGATTGACGCAACGCTGTCTGGCGCAGGCAGCTGCACGGCGCGCAATCGGAGAGCGCGCCGGAGACGTGGCGGATGGAGCGCCTCATGTCCCCGGAGCCCGAGAACGAGGGCGAGGGCGAGTGCGAGGCCGGGGGCGCCAGCGGCGCCAACGCCGCCAAGGGCCGCGCCGCGCCGCGCGCCACCGACTACGTGGAGCTGGTGCGTCTGAAGCGCCGCCTGCAGGCCGCCGCGCGCCGCCGCCAGCAACAGAGCCGCCGCCGCGCCATCGCCGTCTCCGCCGGCCTCTTCGTGCTCGCGCCCCTCGCCGCCACCGACGTGCTGCGCTTCTACGTGGTGAGCCTCGGCCCTTCCCCCACTCTGACCAAACCCTCATATCATCTCTTCTCCTGTCTCATCTGCGTTTCATCATCTCCCTATCTTTCAGTCTCTTTTCCCTGTCCCTTACACACACAACCTCTCTCAATTTCTCCCTCACCCTCACCCTCACCCTCATCCTCACCCTCACCCTCACCCTCACCCTCACCCTCACCCTCACCCTCACCCTCACCCGCACCCGCTCCCGCACCCGCACCCGCACCCGCACCCGCACCCGCACGCGCACGCGCACGCGCACGCGCACACACACACACACACACACACACACAGCTGCACAAACATTGCCTTTTTTATATCGTAATATTATTACGATATTGTTTTCCCAGTATTCAGCACTTATACCAAAAATAATTGTCTTTATTTTTATAAAAGATCTTATTCTCATGCAAATTCTCAATAACATATTAATAGTCTTTATATTTCTGAAGTGACTTATGCACTGCATGTTGTTTCTGTTGTAGGAGGAGTACATAAGCAATCTTGGTGAATCTAAATTCAGCATGGCCGTGGTCATTGGAATATTGGAACTGATTGCATTGCTGTTGTCAGCCGGATTTGTTGATTGCATGGGTCGCCGTGCTCTTTTCTTCATTTCCACATTAGGATTGGCAATAATTCATTCTGGATTATCAGTTATTGCTGGCCATGACAGAAGTTCATCACAGTGGTTGTTAATTCTCCTTTCGGGTTTATTTTTTGCCCATGATATAGGCCTTGGTTCTGTCCCATGGGTTGTTTTAGGTGACATGTTACCGGCTAATGGGAGAGCACATTTAAGTGGGGTAATTGTCCTCCTAAATACATCTGTAATTACTGGTTTAATTTACCTCTTCCCCATTTTTCATTCAAATGTCGGCGACAAATGGACCTTCATATCTTTGGTGTTGATGTCTTTGACTATCAATATTTATGTTGGACATATGATAAAAGAAACGAAGAAGAGAACACTGGAACAAATACAGAAAGATATGGAAACAGTTGAAGTCTCAAGTGGAAGCTCAGATTCGGAAAAAGAGTGGCCATAAATGACTTGAGTTTGAAACAGTTCACACCCACAAATGTTTGTCCTTAATTTTATAGGAAAAATTCAAAAATGAATACATAAAAAATATTTTAAAAATTCAAAAAGTTTTCAAAAATGTTCAACAAAAGAAGATTTCATCAATCCAGATTATTTGAATATACCATCATTTTCATATATGAGCTGTTGAGGACTGTAATATAAATTAACTATAATACTATAATAATTTCAAGTTAATTTTGAATAAATTGTCTTTTTCCATTTAGTGGTATACATTTGAATGTAACTATATTTTCTTTTCATTCCAATAAATTTTATTTTGAAAAAGAAAGTCTACTGTTCCATGAGTATAATACTTTCTCTCGCAGAAGCAATTCCTATATTTATTTTAAAATAATGGAAGTTGTTCACAATATAACTGTTGTTTCAGAATCCAAACTTCATTATTACACTTTTTAATTTAATACTACGTATAAGGTATTGAACGGGTAAATCTATGATGATTGGATTATTTTTATCTATTTTTAGTTAAGGGAAACAGTTTAAAAAGAAGAAATACAAGTAGGGTTCAAAAACCTGCAACAATATACTTTACAGGTTTTTTAACTGAATCATTACCTCAACATTTTTTTTGAAAATATAAAACAAGATCTCCCAGCTAACATTGATAAAAGCTCCATTTCATTTTATGACTTATAACTATTACATAAAACAAGATCTCCCAGCTAACATTGATAAAAGCTCTAATAAATATAATTTAACATTGATAAAAGCTCTAAGACTCTAATACAAAAAATTTTGATCCTGTAATTGTTGTACAACACATCTTTCTTACATGCTTTATAAAATTGATTACGCAAACCATGCGCAATGTGATTACTAATATTATTTTAAATTCGTAACATACTATTAATTTTTTAATTAATTAATTATTTTTTAATTTTTTCAATTACAAAATTTCATGTTAAGTCGACAAAAAAGTAAAATAAAAAAACACAATTTTGGCTGTAGAAGATGGCGGTGTCAGTGTGGTGGTGATGTTATGGAGCGAGGGGGCTAAAAACAATTCCAACATGTTATTTTTCAGTTAGTCATTGTTAAACTACTCATATCTCATAAGAATTTAGGAAGTATTTCTTTTACCTTTTTATCTGAAATAATGTTTTGTTCTCAAAACCAGAAACATTACCCATGATTTTTCATTATTACTAACCTTTTGGTCTCAGGTACGTTCTCATTAATTTCTTTTGAATGTATTTTATCCATCATGTTTATAATTAAAAATCCTTTTTCAGATTTTGTAGAACTTAGAATGTGTAGAACTAAGGCTTAAGAAAAACAAATGTTATATAATGATAACATACTTTTTTAATTGTATTCGTACATTTAAAATCAAAACAATAAAATCTGTCTCTAAAAACTGGGAAGTACAATGAGCAAGTTCTCTTGAGCTATGAAAAACTTTTTACTTCTGGTACTATGTACACTTGAAATTTTACTGAATTTTCAACATTTGATAACAACACATTTTATCTACCGTGTAATAGTAATTTTCTTGGGAAAAGACTTTCATATATGTTTTGATGGTACTGATAATATAAATAAGCCCCTACTCAGCTCGTATCTAGCAAAAAGGAAAATTCGGCTTTATAATTTCGACGGCTGAAATATTTTTCCTAGGTAGATTTCAACATTTTAAGACAGAATATGTGCGCTTTAGTCACTTAACTCATTATTTCAAAAAATATGTTTTGGAATATCGGTTACAAATGTTTTCTTAAATTTATGCATACTATTCAGCAAGTAAATACCATATTGTGTATTGATTTAACTACTGTGGAATCTCTGTGAGAAGACTACACCCTTTGGCCTGGAGAGGAAGTTCAGGATATCAACAGATGTCGCTGCAGCGCCTCTGACCGGGAGGTACTTGGCTCGAGTCCCGACGTTGAGAGGATTTTCGACACTAACTTAATAATTTGTACTAACAGAGCCTTTTGCAAAGGACTTGCGAAGGATATAATCTAAAGATTTCAAAAACGAAGATCAAAGCAATAGTATTTGTGGGAAAACATCCTATACGCACTCAAATAATTTTGGAAAATACGATGCTGGAACAAATTAGCTATTTTAAATATTTGGGCTATTACACAACGTTCTTAACATAAATGAATATAGATTAAAAAATTATAAGTACCAGCATATATGTGGAAACATTCGGTGAACTCTTAAAGATAAAATACGTTGAAATACTCTAATGAGGATATATAAAGTAATGGCTGTCCCGTCTTTGTTGTTCGGAAGTGAAAGCTAGACTGAGAAAGAAATAATTAAACTTTCAAGCAATCAATGATAAGGTACAATGTTACAAACAGGAATGGTTACAACATGTGGAAATAATGTAAGAGACACGCATTCCAAAGCAGGTGTTTAAGTATAAGCGTCAAGGCAGAAGAGACCCAGGTAGACCCCTCAAAAGATGGAATTCTTAGAAGCCGGAACGGAAGAGAAGAACAGAGCTTTTCTTACCTTACCTTTCCGAAAGAACATCTGATGCAGTAGAATATCAATCTCGGAAGTCAGGGTTATCGACATGCCGCATAACACGCGAGTGTTGTGGTTGCGTACAGAATCCGACCCCATAGCTAACTAAAGATCCATTGTTTCATGATCTCTAATTGTGAGAAGGGTGAGAAAAGCGAGTTTTGGGGCTCATAATGTGTCATGTATGCCTAAATTGTATTTTGAGGTTCGTTACTGGTTCGCGTTTTTTAGCTCCTACACCACACAATGGGTCTTACGTAGTCCAGTCAAGTACTGAAAAAGTGAGGTTACCTGGAAGGAATCATACAATTTTTCTTTGGGTATAGTCTCTGTACCACTACCTAAGGTTTATTTTCGACTTCCCAGAAGTGCCTCTGACCGGGAGGTCATGGAGTTGGAGTCCAAACTGTGACAGGATTTTCGACAATAGCAACATAACTAGGTCGAATTCAGCCGCTGTCTGAAGAAAAATTCTGGTTACCAGGTGCTCTGCTCGGTAGTATTCCGTTATCTCCGATCAACACCAGACGCATGCCGGAGCAGTTCCCTAACAAACGGGCCATGTACCGTGCGCTATCATTTCTTTTTCTTCCTTGTCCTCTCGTCACCCCTTACATACACACAATTCCACTTACATGAACAACATTCCCACACATGCCGGGAGATCAGTTGAAAGCCTCACCCCCATTGGAGCGTTGCCCCACTGTTGACAGATGTCTGGTTGGGGAAAACCTCGCTATGCGACGTGTAGGTCGGATTTATATCTCACCACCTAGTGGGGGAATATCACCGCCACCTCCCGTGGGAAAATATACACCACACTTACGGGACTGATTACCTAAACATTTAAGGAACACGAAGTAATCAATTAATCGAGCTCCCTGACCTTGCGCTAAGTTCAGGAGGCTCAAAAACATCTTTTATGTTTGACTTTTTTCGTTTTCTTTTTCTCTATTGCTCTTTCTCTATAGTCCTTTTGTACTACCATTGTGATAAATTTTAGGGAAGATACAATTTCTTACAACTTTTGAATGAAACATTTACTTCTAAACTAACAACCAAAAGCGTGCTGCAGCTTTTCAAAAAAGTGCTATTTTCTTTCCTCCAAAATTTCTCCAAAATAAGCCGTGCCGTAAGCACTTACTTCAACAACTATAGTGCAAATTTTCTTCAGTTCTAGTAACTTTTTGCCTTGATTGTCATTGAATGTTTCTATCAAGAGTCCAGATGGAGTTTTCTGTACGTCTTTTACGGAAGATCCAGCACAGGTGCTCATACTGTTCTCTATTAGAAATGGGCTCACTTTAACAAAATTTCCTTCAGTTCTTTTTACTGTAAGGTACTTTAGTACCGCTGCGGTGTTCTTGAACAAGTCAGGTAGTTCATTGATTTTCCAATTTTCATTCTTTTTGCTTTGAACTCCGGGCTTTTTTCTGGACGAAGGTTTTTAAGGGATCCCTCAACCCTAGGTTCGCAGACTTCCATACGAGTCCCGCGAAGCTTGCTATCACTCGTAGCAGTATCTGTCAGCGGTGCCGAGTGATCCGCACCCCTGGCATTGCAGTCACTGGGTGACGACGCCCGGTGGTCTGCTTGCGCACCACCGACCGCCGGTACTGGGGCTCCGATCCCCTGCACCGTAACTGTTGATCCTGGCAGATCCTCCATCTTGGGTTTTTTCTTCAGGGTCACATTCCCCTAGCGTTTTTTAGCTACCGCCAACTTAAGGAAACGGAATGAACAAGGGGGGTCAGAGAAGAATAGAGTTAGAATAGAAGGGTAGAATGAAAACTACTCCCTAGCCCTCGCAACCTAATAGCGCCGGGGCGGAAAGACAAGAGTTGGCCGATACAAGATTAGCCTACAGGACAGAAAACAGGACTGTGTCACAAGTTAGTGGAAGCAATGACACACCAAGTTTGTGGGAATGACGGGATGTTTGGGGCAGTGACAGCGGACAGCTGCTCCGATTAGTTGCCTTCTACGACAGGGGGAGGTCCCGTGGTGCTATTCTACTAAAATGCCCGGCATCACACGGGGTATTATTATTATTATTATTATTATTATTATTATTATTATTATTATTATTATTATTATTATTATTATTATTATTATTATTTCTATTATTATTATTATTCAGCGGCGCATAATCTCATTAACTGAAACATTACACAAGGCAGTACAAGTCAAAGCGATGCTATCAACCTCCTAATTCTAACTGCCGTTTATTTAAGAGCGGTGTCGGCAACGCTCCCGCCTAAGCGTTATCACATAAAATGGCAAGCTTCAAACCTAAACAGCCATCGTAAGACAGTTTTGTGGCGCGTCTATTGTTAACACTGCTTATAACCAATAGTGGAAAAATCTGCCTTATTTAATGTTATGAAATTAATACTGTTATAAAACCTAAATGAATTGTTCACCTTTATTGATTTAGAAACAGTTACATAAGCTACCGAAGCGGAAAAACATCATTCTAGGAGATGTTGTTTTCAATCTTTTATTGCATCAACTATCGCAAAGTATCAGAGAAAATATGAAGTAATTAATGCGAGTAATATAATAAGTAGTATAATCAAGAAATATAATAAGTGCGAATAATATCAAGTGATCGTATTTCTTACAATCGCAAAACCTTCAGCCTAAAAATGGGCTCTCTTTTATCTGGGCCTGCCTGATTCGCGCGCCTTACGGGCCCGAACGTTACGCCACTGCGTACATTGCAACATAATCTGCTCAACAATCACGAGCGTAATAGTTCTTTAAGGGGGTGTATCTTGCGTGTAGATATTTGTTGATCTTACTAGGTGTAGGGCTCATTCTCAGACAAAATTGCTCGAATAAATTAGCAAGAGCAATCAGCGTCTTGAATGAGAAAGTACTGCCACAACATCTACAACAAAGACCATCTTTCGAAGAAGTACACACAGCAATTTATTGTGCTGCGGTTGTGGCTTCAAGATGTAACGGTTCCAAGCTTTTCAGCCGCGTAGCAACTGCCCACAATGATCGAAGTGAAAAAAGAATGCCAGCTTGGGAAAGACGGCTGGTGAATCGTATAAAAAGCACTAGGAGAGATATTGGGAGACTCACACAATTTAAAAAAGGAAATACCTCAGAAAAACTGAGAAGAAAGGTGAATAACATCCTTATCAATACAAAAATACATACGAAGCACGGGCCCTTGAATTCAACAATAACAGAACATCTTGACTCCCTACGACAAAAGCTTTTGGCGTTAACAAAACGCCTTCGACGCTACAGGAATTGCACTACGAGGAAGCAACAGAATTCTCTTTTTAACAGAAACCAGATAACATTCTACAGGAATATGTCAAAGGGCAAATGGCTTGTAAATGATATGAAAGAGTCAAAGCTTCCCTCAAAGGCACAAATAGAGGACTTTTGGAAGCCTATCTGGTCATCTGCTGTGTCCCACAACCCAGATATGACGTGGATTGAAATGGAATATGACAGACACCGAGATATCCCTCTAATGGGTGAACCAATCATCACCGTGGAAATTGTCCAAGCAGCTTTGAACAAAGCACATAACTGGAATGCACCAGGCAGTGATGGCCTGCACAATTATTGGCTCAAAAAATTTACAAGAACTCACCATCATGTAGCTAATATAATTCAATATTTTCTTCACAATCCAGAAAATCTACCTTACTTCCTGACTAAAGGTAGAACATTCTTGTTACCAAAGGAGGGTGACACTAAAGACCCCTCGAAGTACGGCCTATAACCTGCCTTCAAACTTTCTACAAACTCATAACATCTTGTGTTTCACAAATGATGATAACACACATTGAGGAACAGAACATCTTAGCAAATGAACAGAAAGGATGTAGACCTGGATCTCAGGGATGCATGGAGCAACTCATTATAGACTCTGTAATTATGGGGCAAGTGCTTGAAAAACAAAGAAACTTGTACGCATGCTACATAGATTACGCTAAAGCATTCGACACCGTGTCCCATTCTTGGCTCCCTCAATGTTTGGATGTATACAAGGTCCACCCGTTTATCCAAAACTTCCTGAAAACCGCAATGAGTCGATGGAATACAAAACTGTATCTCTCTAATGGAAAACAATCCGTCCTCACAGATACTATACACATCCGCCGAGGGATTTTCCAGGATGACTCTTTAAGCCCTTTATTGTTCTGCTTTGCCTTCAATACCCTGTCTACTCTACTTAATTCATCTAATTATGGAATCGCTCTTAAAAAGGGGAACTCAACTCTTCTTCGTGTCTCACATCTTCTTTACATGGATGACCTGAAACTCTATGCAGACACTGAGAGTCATATGCGGCAACTAATAAACGTGACAGAGAAGTTCACTGACAACATTAAGATGAAATTCCGTTTGGATAAGTGCAGGAGAGTGAATTACATTGATAGAAACCATCAGCAGGTTTTCCTTATCGATATATTAATACCCAATACCCACAACATATCGGGAAAATATCAAGAGAAGATCCAGAAGTATACCGATCTCGCCCATGAAGTCGCAACTCAGTGGAACTTCAGTAAAGTGACAACTGTGCCTCTAATAATATCAGCTACTGGAGTGATCCCGAAAATGACACTTCAGGCACTGGAGTGTCTTCACTTGGATGCCAGGAATGTATATAATATGCAAAAGTCAGTAATTTTGAATATATGCCGTATTGTCAGAAGCCATCTGAACCTTCAGTAAAACAACCACACACCTGGTCATCATTCCTGTGTGTGGTTGACATACCGACCAGTAGATACTGTGAATAATGTAAGATAATAATAATAATAATAATAATAATAATAATAATAATAATAATAATAATAACAATAATAATAATAATAATAATAATAATAATAATAATAATAATAATAATAATAATAATAATAATAATAATAATAATAATAATAATAATAATAATAACAGTAATAGTAATCCGTGGGAGTGGCAGGTCTCCTATCGGACGCGTCCCCAGGTGGCGGATCGGGGAATGCTCTTACCGGTCACGCCGGAGGGTAGGTGGGAAATAAAATACCACCCGTGGACCAAATCTAGACGCTGGCGGCAGCGTTAAAACGCTAGGGGAAGGTGACCCCGAAAAGAAACCCTCGATGGAATGTCCCTCAGGATCAATCGTTACGGTGCAGGGGATCGGAGCCCCAGTACCGGCAGCTGGGGGTGGGCAAGCAGGCCCCCGGAGGTCGTCAACCAGCGACTGCAATCTCAGAGACGTGGACTGCTTGGCGTCTCTGAAATACTGTTCTGCGACAAGCGAAAGCATAGAGCAGGCAGGTTTTAACCCCTTTTCTGGGAAGTCAAAACTGCGAAGATCACGACAACTGGTGTACCCACAGGATACAAGGCAACCCTGGTCCAAGAAGAGCCCACGTCTGCAGGGGATATTAATGCGAGGGGCTGGACATCAGATAACTGAGTGATGACTCAAAAGTTGATGGAAGACAATTCGGAGATTATTGCCCGTCTACAGAGTCAATTAATTATCATCAGCAACAACATTCTGAGAAACAATCTAGTTATAGTGAAGGACACCTTGGCTATAGCTCTAGAAGAGATGGATGCCCTAAAGAATAGGTGGGAAAACATTAAAGAAGACCAAAAGATGATGTATGAAAAAATAATCCTCCTAGAGAATGACAAAAAGGCCGAGAATATCAAACTCGGCAAACAGATGAACGGGAAGTCGGTGAAAACGGCACAGTCCCAGAAGAAGAAGAGATAAGCTCCAAGTCCACTACAAGACAAGAGGCCAGACAAGAAAGACAAACAGGAAGAAGTCATAGAGCTGGTTACAGAAAAACCAAACCAAAACCCCAATGAGAACTGGCAGAAAGTGTAACACAGGAAGACGGTGAAGAGAAAGGAGAGTTCCTCAAAAGAAGACAATCAAACCCCCCAAGGCAAGGAACAGAAGACCCATCAACCAAAACCAGGCCATTAAAACTGACAGCCAACGAAGGGCAATCATATGCCGAAATATTAAAAAGAATGAAGGAAGCTGTTGACCCGAAGCATCACAACACTAATATCCAGACGATCAGGAGGACACGTAAAAATGAACTCCTGATAGTCCTGGAGAAAGATTGTGATCCCACTTCCCTAAACGAAGCAATCACCCGTGCCATAGGAGACAGGGTAAACATCAACACGTTTTACCCAAAAACCTTAATTGAATTAAGGATCATCGATGAATCTGTTACCCTAGATGAGGTAAGAGATGCTGTCACACGCATTACGGGGGACTTCCCCCGGCGACCTGGAGACTATACAAGGTGTACGGAGGCAGACAGGTAGCAACTGCACTGCTCCCTTCGCGCCAGACAGAAATTCTACTCAAAGCAAAGAATTTTGAGATTGGCTGGCTTACTTGCCACGTTAGGATGAAGCACAAGGTCAAGGACAAGGACTGCAGAGGACCAGTTCAATGTATTGTCTGCAAAGACCAAAACCTTGAAGACAATCATAAGCTGGCTATAGCTTATGATTGCTATAAATGCCCTTCCTTCACTGCAGAACTAAGGAAACTCGGTAAAACAAAGAATGCCTAGGTTCCTTAAAATTAATTTAGGAAAAGGAAAGACCTCCCAAGACCTTCTCATTCAAACGGCAAGGGAAAGACAGGTGGATGTCTTATTGATCACTGAGCAGCACGATATTGACGACATATCCCTCTACCAGGACACGACCAGACGTGCAGGAATTATAACACTTAACTCCAAAATACGAGTCTCTAAATTTAAAGTTACAAACCAAGGTTTTGTATGGGTAGAAATGAACAGCCTTAGAATATATAGTTGCTATTTCTCCCCAAACGACCGAATAGAGAAATTTAAGAAGCAAATCGATGAACTGGAGGCAAGCACGAACTCAGCCCCAGGAGAAATAATATTGGAGGCTTGAGACTTTAACAGCAAGTCCCCGGAATGCTGCGAATGCAGAACTGATCGCAGAGGCGATATTGTTTGCCAATTCCTGGCTAGGAAGGACCTGGTAGTCGTAAACACAGGGAGCTCATGTACATTTCAAAGGGGCGCAGCGTCTTCAATAATAGACTTAACAATAGGAACCACAAGAATTGCCAAGAATGTCTTGGATTGGCAGGTTCTCGACGCTGAAACACTTAGTGATCACCGCTACATCGAATTCTCCACTTCATCCGCTGGAAACAGAGCTAGAAGAAGGAATCAGTCAAACATCGGTCCTTCATGGAACACCAAAAAGCTAAAAGAAGCTGATGCCATAAAATTCGTTGATGAAGGTAAATTACTGGAGTCCATGGGGTGGAGCAAAAGGAAAAGTGCAGAGTCCCTCGAAGAGGTAGTACGGGAAACGTGCGAAACTATTAAAAATACGTGTGACATCTCAATGCCCAGACGTAGAAGTCCAAAGGGTAAAAATCAGGTGTACTGGTGGACAGCGGTTATTGCAGAGCTTCGTCAAGCATGTGTTAAAGCTCGAAGACTTGCAACAAGAACTAAAATGGACATTCTGTTGAGGGAAAATTACAAGACGACCCGCAAAAGACTAAAATCGGAGATTAAAAAAGCGAAACAAAATGCTGGAAGGCCCTATTAAACGATGTGAACAACGACCCTTGGGGAAAAGCCTACAAGATTGTTATGGGCAAATTTAAACCTTCAACAACCGCGGGGCTGGAAGACTCCGCATGGGTGAAGGCAATTATCAAAGACCTTTTCCCTAGCAGAGAATGCTAGGTAAGAAGGAGACTTTCTGACTACCTCTTCGACGAAGGCAACCGCTTAACGACGGACGAACTTGTCCAGACGATGAAGAAGACCAAGATTAGAACGAACGTAATTCCCAACGCGATCCTGGGAATAGTTGTAAAAGAATACCCAGAATGCCTTTTGAAAGCCTTTAACCAGTGTCTTGAACAAGGGAAATTCTATTATTGTTGGAAACATTAGAAGCTAATTCTCATGCTGAAAGGTAACAAGCCAATCGATGGGACGTCATCGTTCACACCATTGTGCCTGCTGGATACGATGAGCAAATTACTGGAGGGTTTGCTCCTTCTACGACTAAAGAGACATGTCCAATTTTCAACGAGACAGTTTGGATTTAGAAAGGGACTCTCGACAATAGACGCGATCTCAGCAGCAGTCCACCATGCAGAAACAGCAAAAAGGAATAAGATTGTGCCTTGGTTGCGATTGACATCAAAAATGCCTTTAATTCTGCCAGCTGGAAAGACATCATACAAGCCCTTGTAGCTAGGAAGATCTCTGAATACCTTGTGAGGATCCTGGAGGACTACCTCAGTGAGAGGAAAATAATCTACACTAACGGGTATAGGATTGAGAAAGACATAACGTGTGGTGTTCCACAGGGATCAAGATTGGGCCCCTTCCTGTGGAATACTCTACATGACGGCCTGCTGAATATCGAACTCCCAAAGAACTCCAGTCTCATAGGCTACGCCGACGATACTGTAATTATATGCCACAGTGATAACGTGGAACTACTGGAAATGAAGACCAACGAAACACTACGCAGGGTTAAAAGATGGTTGTATCAAAGAAATCTTCAGATTGCTGTTGCCAAGACGGAGGCCGTGTTCATTACAAACTGCAGAGCATTCTGCCCCCCGGTGATCCGACTGGGGGAGGAACTCATTGAATGGAAACGGCATATTACATACCTGGGGGGTGGAAATTGATTCACGGTTGAGCTTCGGACCCCATATAAAATCAGCAGGAAAAGCTGCAAAGACTGGATCAAATCTCTCCAGACTAATGCTGAACTCAGGAGGTCCCAGTGAAAGCAAAAGAAGGTTAATTTCTGCCTTAGTGCACTTAAAAATGCCGCCCCAGTGTGGGCAGATGCGCTAGCGAAAGAGTCCATTCGACGGCAATTCACACAGATCCAGAGAAGGATGGCACTAAGCCGCTAACCTCGCACGGTATCCGACAGTGCAGCCTTAGTACTGGTTAGTGTCCCCCCAGTGGGCCTTTTTGCTCAGGAAAGGAGGATAATGTACCTGAGAACGACAGCCGATAAACAACAAACCCTGTCCAAAAGACAATTAGACAATATCAAAACGGAATTGAGAAACCATCTCCTGCACCAGTGGCAAAACCTATGGGACCTGGAGTACAAAGGTAGATGGACACACAGCCTCGTCCCTAACATCAAGGATTGGACCAGCAGGAACCATGGCACAATGGACTTCTACTTGACGCAAGCCTTCTCAGGGCATGGGAACTTTCAAGCATATCTATACAGATTTAAAATCGCAGAAAGCCCGATATGTGCACTATGCCATGAAGAAGACGACGACGCTATGCACACCATATATAGTTGCAAAGCTTGGGAAGAAGAAAGAAGAAACTGCTACAGCAAATTGCGACGGGAATTAACGCCTGCAAACACAGCCCAGACTATGCTGCAATCCAGAGACTACTGGAAAACAGTGCAAGACTTCGTGGCTCACGTACTAAATCAGAAAGCCACTACTAAAAGCAGAGAGAGCTAAAATACCATAGCGACCATCTGAAGAGGAAAGCTCATGCTCTCAATCTTCTGCGTGAAGTAATGTCTCAACGACGGTCCCGCGCAGAAGATACCACGGCCCATGTGAATCGAGGTGGTTTTAGTCGGTATGCCACGGTGGTAATGGTAATGGTAATGGTATCGGTAACGGTAACGGTAATGATAATGGTATCGGTAATGGTAACGGTATCGGTAATGGTAACGGTAATGGTAGCGGTAATGGTAACGGTAATAATAGTAATAGTAATGGCAATAATAATAGTAATAGTAATGGTAATAATAATAGTAGTAGTAATGGTAATAATAATAATAGTAATAGTAATGGTGTTAATAATACTAGTAATAGTAATAATACTAATACTAACAGTACATGATAACAATTATGGTAACAGCTACATATGATTTAATAGTATTAGCATATTCCTTGATTAAACCTTGAAATGGGGAGGAGGAGGCAGGTTATGGCCAGATTTGTTCCTATTTCTACGCCTAGTCCTACTGCAGCACCTGAAATCACATTGCACACATTAGTCACTGAGGTATTCCTGAACGCTCTAAAAACGTTTTCCTAAAGGAAGTGTTTGAGTTTTTTCTTGAAGTTGTATAAGCCTGTCGTGTTTCTCAGATGTATGGGTATTTTGTTGAAGAATTGTATACCTGAAGAGAATGTACTCTTGTGGTATAATGTGCTTGTACACAAACGTTGATGAAGGTTACATGCTTGCCTTGTGTTATAGGGGTGTAATCTTGAGTTAAATTTGTAAAGTGTGTCATTATTAACTAGATTTTTCTTTACAAACATGATTACATCATAAATAAAAATACAAGGCAGTGGAAGTACGTTAAGTTTATTGAATTCAGGTCTGCAGAACTCTGTTCTTTTTGTATTTGTTATTGTTCAAATGATTCTCTTTTGTATTTTGAATGTTTGTTTAGCCTCTGGGGTTTGGCCCCATATTATTATCCTGTATTTGAGAATAGAGTGCACATTTGCAAAGTAATAGTAATTGTACTGTTATTCTGTCTCAATGGTGCTGTTTCTTATTATTAGTCTAAGATTATAATTAAGCTTGCTCAATTTTGAATTAATATCTTCTAGGTGCAAGTTCAATTTGAGGTTGGATTGTATGGTGATTCTGAGAAATTTTGTTTTCAGTGCTTGTGTGATGCTGTTTCCTTCTAATGTTAAATTTGGTGAGTATTCTTGTGTTGAGTGGGAGTTGTAGAAGGGTTTTGTGATTGTTTTGTCTTGGTTTAGGATTAGTTTGTTATGGTGAATTCATTGTAATAGTTTGTCGATGGCTAAAGTGGCTGTGTCTTGCAAAGCTTTGCTTGTTCTTTCTTTGAATATTATATTAGTGTCATCAGCAAAAAGCACAGTTTTGTTGTTTTCCATTATTGATGGCAGGTCATTTACAAATATAAGTAATAAAATCGGGCCGTGTGAATCCTTGCGGGACCCCATATGTCACATCTCTTGCCTCAGAGTGATGGTTATTTATTTTGTTGTCTTTTGGTAAGGTAATACTACAATTTGTTTTCTGTCTGATAGGTATGATTTTATCCAATTGTAGGCAATTCCTTGCATTCCATAAGATTCTAATTTTGACAATAGAATTGTGTGATCTATCGAAGACTTTTGACAGGTCAAGAAAGAGACCAACAGGTATTTCTTTTTGCTCTAATGCCATGAGGATTTCATTTACGAAGGTGAATAGAGCAGTTTCAATTGAACAGTTTTCCCTGAATCCATGTTGTGAGTCAGTGATAATGTTATAGGGTATCAAGTAGCTTTTTAATCTTTCATAGGACAGTTTTTTCTAATATTTTTGAAAAACCTGACAAGAGTGAAATTGGCTAATGAAGCAATGTTTCCATTTGGTGCAATAAGTTTTTGTTTAACTATTGAAGCCTTGATGGGATCCATGGTGTCATTTTCTCAATGTAGGATACGAACTGAAAGGCCTAGAGAAATATAAAGTCATTTAGCGTATATGGACGACATCAAACTGTGCTCAGGAACCATTCACGGTCTTAAGCAGCTCATACATGTCACCGAAAGATTCTCCACCAACAAAGGAATGCAATTTGGTATTGAAAAATGTAAAATCCAAAACATTAGTAAAGGTAGACTCATCATGCAATATAAAACACGAAACCATACTAAGAAAGACTACTACAGCCTTAGAAACATATGAGCTCTACAAACACCTAGGGGTCTATCAAAACAAGTTGCTCACACACACTGAAATTAAAGCGAAATTACAGTTGGATTTTGTTAAGAAAATGAAAAGTATATTCAAAACCTTTCTCAACTAACGAAATCTTACAGCAGCAATATGTAGTTACGCAATATCAATTATCTACATTCTCATTGGGATCATTAAATGGTCGAAAAGGGATATTGAATCCTTGGCAAGGTTTATCAGAGTCCAAATGGTCCACCTTCAACTCCTCCATACCAAAAGCTCATTTCAAAGGGTCACACTCCCAAGAAAGATGGGTGGTCGTGGCATCCTAAAATATGGTCTGCTTCTTTCCTGATACTTTGTGCATCTGTCAACTGAAGTTGATTTTGGCATTAGGTTTACTGTTGAGTCCTGTAGTTTTGTCGATATGATTGTCCTGAAGTCGAATGGATAATTTATTTTGTTTTCACTAAATCAGTGTTTGCTTGGTATGCGAGGTCTAGGTTGTGTTGCTGATGTTTTCTTCTACTTCTTGTTTTACTGATGTTATTGCTGTTTTAATGTTGTTTATCTCCTCGTTAGTTTATTTTGTTTGTTCTTGGTGTTGTTGTTCAGTTATTGACTTGATATTCAACTCAATATGATCTGTACACTCTGCCTGCCTTCTGTTTCAAGATGTAGTAGTTCCAGATGTGTAAACACCTCCAGCAGAGGATTCAAATTATTTCACAAAGAGCGAGCTGTTGATTTTTGATCATTGGCAATAGTTTCTCCCATTGTCTTTTTTATTTGCAGGAATTTTTCTTTGAGGTTGTTATTTCTCTGTAGTGGTGCACAGTACATGACTGGCATGTTGTCCTTTTTTCTGTGTCAGATGCATGTACAAAAGTTTTTTGTTTATCTTGCACTTTCTGTGTCACATGTCTCCATTATGTCTTCTTCATTTCAGAGGAGACCCCTTTTGAGAGCCATGGTTACAGGATGCTATAGCATGCTCTCACAATCTGTGCTAGCCAGTAGAGTGCTTTCTTGTTTTTGCTCTTCCATTTAATTCTATTTCTATACTGCTAAAGATAATTTGCTTAAATGATACTTCCTTCTCAAAGTATCCTTGTGTGCAGTAATAGATTACCTTTTCCTTTCTCTACCATTTTTCTCTAAATATTACATAACTATCAACAAAACCCATTTACAATGTATTTCATTTTCTTATTAATTAAATTAGGCTGCAAGAAATGGAGGGAATTATGTGGAGGGAAGATATGGAGTAATATATGACTAAAATACACTAATAAATGGTTGTACAAAATTTTAATTTCTTACAGAACCATCATGAAGTATAATTCAATATCAGAAAGTGTATCATAAGTATTTTGAACATTAACATTTAATTTTCGTTACTTGACAAGCAATATATATTAAAACTTACGGAAAAAAAATGTCAACTCTAATTGAAAGAATCTGTTCTCAATGTGTGCTCAAACTTATAATTTTTTCACATCAATGTCTCTCATAACTAGTTTGAACTTGTAGGAAATCCTTTTAAAAAATGAACTCAAAACACAGAATGGAGCTTGTTATTTCATAGCTTCTTCATGTTCTGCAGAGATACAAATGCATGTTTCACCATGATGCAACTTTTTAAATATCGAATCTGCAAATGTAAACAAATTATTTTAAAATATTTTCTAGATAATATAGAAAGATTTCAATGCTAATTAAAAATGTTTGAGTGAAAAGAAAAGAACAATCTGGGAAGAGAAAAAATACGTAGTTAAGGAAGAAAATGGGATATAAATTTAAGAACTTATTTGAGAAATGTCAATTGTTAGTAAATACATAAGAATAAGGTAAAATCAAAGTAAAAGTAAGAATTGTGTTTGAATTTACTGTTTCATTGGTTTGAAATTTTTAATTCAGTTCCTCTATAAAGGTAAATGTCAAAATAACTTTTTCAATGAAAATTAGATTGTTTTCCAGCTACAAGAGCAGATGATAAACATATTACTTTCTTCTGACAAACTGAAACTAATTACCTCGCCTTTGTAACACTCAAGGGAGCTATTGGATGAAATCACTAAATTCATGTCAAAATCCCATGTCTAACCCAATATCCCATGAATAACAATATGCATTCAACAAAAGATGGTCATGATTATAACGTGAATATTCCTAAAAACTAAACATAGAATAATTAATGAATAGGGGTTAGATTCTGCCCATTCATATTTAAACTAGAACAAATGTATTATAAAAATGGAATCTGATGGCAAGAAGTCAACTTATTAACATTTCTGACACATCGTAATTCACATGTGGATAAGTTATATAAATAGTGGACTAGAGGAGAAGTTGGTAAGGGAAGATCCCATGTTTGAAATATGTTGTCCTTCTTGCAGGTTGTTTCAGTATAATATATTGCTGTAACAATATATAATATATTCCAAAATAATAATTTTCTTATATTATAACACAATTCTTACTATAGCACTAATGATAAAAATAAAACAAACCTGATGAGGTGCACCAGCAGGAATTATTACAGCATCTCCAAGACAATGCAGGATTGCATGTGCTTCAACTCCATACTCTCGGTGGAGACGCCCTCTAAGGATTCCATCCAAATACCAGTTTTCACCATTAATTAAATTTTGGTTTGATTGTGAAAGAATACCTCTTGAAAAATTAACTGTTTTTAGCAAATCATTAATCTTCTTTGAATCTTTTCTATCGTACACATGCCAAATTGCACCAGGTAAGTCTCCATTCTTTTTGATTCGTTCCATAGTCGTTTGGTCACAACCTGCATCTTTCACAGCCTGGAAAACTTTTGACAACACAATTCATGATGTTTATAGTAAATTTTCTGTCAACTAACAATATAATACTACAGTTATGTAAAATGATATGCATACCTTTTTTCCCATCTTCAACATTATCTTCATTTGTGATTTTTCCAACATAGACCAGAATATTTAATGAATCAAATTTATTAATGTTCAGCTTATTTGTACCCACCCATGGATACTTGGGTGTTCCGTAAGCACAATGTAATTCTGTGCACAATTCATCAGTTAATATTCCCGTTGGCAAGAAATTCGCAAAATTGAATAAGCCATTTGGATGTGTACATGAAGACAAGGGAAGAGCTCTTAGCAGATCACCCATTTGTGCTGGTAAAACTGATTCAAACATTGTGCGTTTAGGCCATTCTTTCAACTTAAGAAGCATAGGACGACCTCTTGTATCTTTTGGGCGACTTCCCAAGTCTTCAAATCCAGCCCAAAAGTTTCTCATTCTTTGGCCTGGTATTACTTCGTCATTCAATACATTCACAAAGTTTACTTTACATTCCCCATATCCTTGGGAAAAAAATGTAGGATTCCACAATGTCATATCCAGCTTCTTTGTAATGTGCGATATGATAATCGGACGTTCCTTCTTCCACTCTTTCTGTAATATATTAAAACAAACAACTGAAATCCAATGTACAATTAAAAGAAGCTGAAATCAATGTAACTAAATAATGATTTTTACTATATTGAATATTTTGGAACTTTTGTCCAAAGTGGAAAACAATATAACTAATTTGTTTGGAAATCAATTTTCTTCATGTCCAGAAGAAATGTTACATACAGTTAATTCATAAATAGAAATATTTGTTCAAGATATTTAATAATGAATGTAGCAATGAAGTTTGTTTAATATTTACATGAAAATTGTTAGTTTTGTGACACTAGCAAGGTTTTTACTTCTCGCCTTTAGAAAATACACGTAGATTATATTTACTAGAATTTTAAATTATGTCGTGATATTATCACTCAATGGAACATTCACAATTCAATTTAATTTTCTCTTCCTTTTGTTTAACAGTATATAAACAATATTTATGAAACATTTTATAAAGTAATATACATATTTTCTCTTAATTTTACATTGACTCACCAGGAAAGCTTTATAATTTCCACAGAAACTGGGGTCTAACAGTTGTAGTAGGTTTTTGTGACCAAGCCATGAATGAGGATAGTCAGAGTCATTCTCATCGGAACCTTCATCTCTATCCTGAGAAAGTAAATATACAAAGAGACATTGTATAAATATCTAAAATAGACCAATGAAAAAGTACAGAAATCTTTTCCGTAAAATACATAAGACTTAAATGAAGTGTTCAGAGGAAACCAAGAATCTATAACTTGTAATTATTTGAGACTAAGAAATAATATATGAGGAGTTGTGTTGGCAGCCCTCACTTTTTTTCCAATTGGTTGTTAATTTGGCAACTACAGCCAACTTAGGTAATCACTTAATTTTGATACTGTGCTTGCTAGTTAAGGGTCATCCATAAATTACGTAACACTAAAGAGGGGGGAGGGGGGTTTGAGGCAGCATTGCGCTTCTTTCATTGGGGTATTTGTTTCATGATATGTAACCTTGATTTTTTTTTCAACATTTGCTGAAATAATTCTTTTTACTGCATCATGTACTAAAACATTAAAATACTAACTAATTAACTTGTTTAAAAAATATAAATTAAAGTTATTAGATCTAAATTATTACAATAAATAGAAATATTTTTCATTAACTTTTTATTGAAGTTGTAAGATAACAAAGAAAATATTCCAAACTGATACAGAGTATATTCTAGCATTCATTTAAATAGGTCCAGTAGACTTTTAAGCATGTGTCTTCCATGGCGGTGTATATACTGTAATATACAAATGTATTAAAATTATTGTGACAATCACAGAGATCAAATAAGTTATTTCCTTAGAAACATTAATGGTTTATCATGATAGGTATGTTAGATGCTTGTGTAATATGTATATTTTGCAGAGTTATTTTTTGTTTATACTACTACTTTTTGTTTGCAAAGTTTATAATTGTTACAAATATTCATATTATATCTTTAATGTATTTATGTTCAGTTTCTGTAAGATATATAATAATAAAAATGTAAAATGAAAGGATGTTGTGGAACTCTAGAATAGAAATTTACAATATTTAACCATTCAAGTGTCACTATTATTACTTATAGTATATATTACTTATACAAAGGATCTCATTAACAATTTGATACAATTCCATTTTAAAATAAAATTTTTTTCTTTAATTTCATATTTCATTGAAATGTAGTCTACTCGATACTGGATCCCTCTTAAATCTTAACTGTGAGTCGCCCTTGCAGTGAGGTAGAGCCTGGTTTCAACAAAGTTTGAGTAGCTATAAATCAATCTGTTCCTAGGTCATAATTTCTGGTAGGATCGTAATTTTCCATTTTAAAATAACTAGAAAATGATTTCGCGTTCTTGGTAAAATAGACCATAGTTCTATGAAAGTTAAAATATTTGTGAAACTTGTGAGGAATTGTGCAAAGATCGATTTCCTTTCTTTACACGGAGAACAATATTTTCTCAAATGTTTTCGTTACGTTTTACCTCTCTGGCAGGATTTTCACGAATGCCAAACATCGCTTCAAACCCGCCTCCACTTTTCTAGTTAAATCTAATTACGCTGACTTGAATTGTAATTACAGATGAGTTGACTGATCTGAAAATAACAAATGCATATGAAAAAATTCAAGAGCATGGCGTGACACATAGTATTGGGAAAAGAGTTCGGGAAGGATTGATTGTAAATTTTCACAAAAAATGCTAAAATTGCAAGAAGCTTGTGATGGGAAAGTTTGTTACCTTAACAACGTGGCCGCAGGAGATGCAAGTGCGCGTCAAAATTTTAAAGACATTTGTCAGACTGCCTAACTTTACAATTTGAAATATGAAACCGTGTAGTTCAATAATTACAAAATCAGCCTTCAATCGATTAATCGATTAGAAATTCTTGTCGTCGAGATTTTTGTGTTTCCTCTCACTGCAGTAAATGGTTACCGCTTGTCATTAAATAAAAATATTTCAATATGACAAATAAAACAAGTACTAATCCTAGCGCTGAGAAATGAAAGTAAAATTGAACACCTAACGGCAATTATCGCTACAATCGTGAGCTTTTATCGACCTCATAGAGCACTGAAACAATGGCGTATCGTAACTACAATGATGACATATACGTATGATAAGTGTTTAAAGAAGTAATTTTTCTTTACTCCATGACTCTTGAGTAGAGATGGGAAAAACGATTTGATTAAAATAGAATCTATAATCTTAAAAATCGCCTAATTGTTGAATGTTCATCACAGAGATGTCCAGAACACGTGACTTAGAAGGTTTGTGAGGGCAGCACTGTAGCCTTTGAGTTGCAAGTCAGCTACTGGAAGTGGAGAACAAATGATATTTCTTTTAGTGCGTTAATATCTTTCTTCGTTGAAGATGTTCCACCGTCATACGGACTTAAAATTGTTTTGGTGTTGTGTAGGGCCACTTTCTCAAAGTGAATTCTTTTTTCTCTAAAATAAAATTATTTTTGGACGAAACCACCTTGTGTGCGGATTTGGGTTGAGGAAGAGGGGGCGGGAGAGAGAAAGGCCATTTGATTCCTAACATCCTTCCTAGAAATCGGGAAAGTATACGTATAGCACCCTCGAAAGAAAAACGACAAAAGTTTATATCTTATTTCAAGTAAGGAAAGTTAGAAAATTGTTATTAAGGTCCACAGTAGCCTCTTACTACAGGTACTATCATCTTCGTACATCGCAGTACGAACTTAAAATTTTCCTGTCATCGACAGATGTTTCACCTGCAAACGAATTCCACACTTTTACAATAGTATATACAATCAGGCAAGCAGAATATTTCGGCATAGCTCTCTCAATAAATAAGCTGTCATTTACATACTTTTCCTGCAAACCTGCAGTTCGTTTACCATTGCAAATGTTTTCTATAACTCGGAAACGAAAATGTCTAGATTTTCAAGTGCCGATAATCTCGCGCTTTTTTAACTATATTATTTATTTATTTATTTATTTATTTATTTATTTATTTATTTATTTATTTATTTATTTATTTATTTATTTATTTATTTATTTATTTATTTATTTATTTATTTATTTATTTATTTATTTATTTATTTATTTATTTATTTATTTATTTATTTATTTATTTATTTATTTATTTATTTATTTATTTATTTATTTATTTATTTATTTATTTATTTATTTATTTATTTATTTATTTATTTATTTATTTATTTATTTATTTATTTATTTATTTATTTATTTATTTATTTATTTATTTATTTATTTATTTATTTATTTATTTATTTATTTATTTATTTATTTATTTATTTATTTATTTATTTATTTATTTATTTATTTATTTATTTAAATTTACTTCAAAAACAGTTTAAAACTGTGTGTGACGTGCTATGTGGAGAAGTTAATTTCAAGTTACATTTATGTCCAGAAACAAAACACGGGCCATCTCAGCATTTGCTCGAGGAACAGGGAAACTGGACGAAAACCTCATCGAAATTGGGTTATTGACCCAGAAGCTGATGTACAATACTTGTTACAGGTTCTTTACAATTATACAATCCAAATTATATATATATATATATATATATATATATATATATATATATATATATATATATATATATATATATCATTAAATGTCATTGTTAAAATTAATATTACTTTCCTTTTGAATGCTCGGTATTATCTCTAATTGTATAGAAACAGTTGTGCAGCAGAAAAGAGTTTACTTGACACTTAAACTTTTGCATCGATTACCTGATGAATCGTTACCTGATGAATATGATTACTACGTCGAGTGTAGTAGTTATAGACAACTATATTATACTTATGAAAATATATTCCCGCCCTTAAATAAGTCTTTTTTAACAAAAAACTGATTCTTATATCAAGAAACAAGGTAATTGTAAGATACCAAGATTACAAGAGTCTTACAAGAATCACGTGGGTGGTATTTGCTTATTATTCGTACAATAATTTTTTGTAATCTAAAAGTCTGGGAGCTATAAGATGTATTTCTCCAGAATATTACGCCATATCTCAGGCGGGAATGAGCTTTCGCGAAATATACACGAGCAGTGCGGAGGCTGACTGAATTTCAAAGAATTCTGAAAGCGTAGCATAAAGAACTTAATTTAGTGTTCAATACATTTAAACGACAGTTCTATGTAAGGTTTGACTGAATTGCAAGACCTAAAAATGTTGTAACCTTAACATCAGTCAATGGCAAACCGTTCATTTTCAGTGAAGTGCCGAGTTTTTTATTTTAAATAAAGAACTGCATAAAGTTTTCTTTTCATTTACTATTAATTTGTTATTACGAAGCCAATTTGAAATATTTGATATTGTACTCTTTACTATTTCTTTATTGCAAAGAATATTCGTATCGTCCGCAAAGAGAAATATTCTTCCGTTTCTAATCGTCGAGGGCATATCGTTTACGTATAGTAGGAAGAGAAAATGGTCCAAAATCGAAACTCCACATGCAATTGGCAAAGAATCAGAAAGGTGTGTACCTAATGTTCCGTTATTCCTACTCTCTGAGATCGTTGTTTAAGGTATAAACATTATCAATTGAGAGGAACACCACAAAGTCCATACGAAGGTAATTTTGAGTGTAAAATGTTATGATCAATGACGTCATAAGCTTTTGAAAAATCTAGAAATATTCCAATAGGTGCTTCGTTTTGATCCTGGATGAGGCGACATCTTTAAGAAAAGAAAATATGGTTGTTTCCGTAGATTTTGATTTTCAAATCACATGTTGGCAATCTGAAAACGCGTAGTGTTCCATAGCGATACCAATTTTTCCATTTGAAGCTTATGTTTCCAGATATTCGCAAAATTACGCCACAAACGTCAAATTCATCTTAATTACAATGTAGAATATTGCTATTTTAAAAAAGTTTTTTTATCACCAGAAATTTCATTTAAGATTCAAATTGAAGAAAAAAGTACAATTATTTTTTTGTGCTACTTTAACTGCTGTGGCTTTATAAGTTAAGGAGATACAGCCAATTAATATGACTATTATTTTCAAAGCGTTGAAAATTAGCTAATACAAGGCTTTCCAGTCAAAGTTCGTGGAGAGAACATTTATCATCCGTAAATAACAAATAATGACATTTTCTGAAAGTACATGAATTTTAAAACAAGTAAGAGCTTCTAGAATGGATGTGTTACATAGTTTGTAAAAAATGGGCTTTTTTGTTTTAAAAATGTAAACCTCCGTCGTTTGACGAATTTTCCGATTTTCGACATGACACGGATTTTTCTGAAAACCAGGGTCCTAAAACGAAATTTCTTGGCGAATACACTGGTTATAACAATTGTTCTGTTTGAAGCTTATCTTTTCAGACAATCTCAAAACTTTCGCAAAAAACGTTATTTTTTTCCAAATAGCAGTGTAGAAATTCGCAATTTCAAGCAGGTTCTTATTTAACCAGAAACTTCATTTAAGACTACGATTAAAGACTAGAGTCTATACGATCCGCTGTGCTAATTTCATCGCTGTAGCTTTAATAGTTTAGGAGATAGAACCTATTAAATTTGACAATTATTTTCAAAGACTTGTAACTTCGAAAATACAAGTCTTTCAAGTCAATATCCCTAGAGTGCACATTTCCCATCCGAATATAATATTTTCTCAAACTACGTGAATTTTGAAACACGTTAGTTCTTTTAGAATTATTATGTATGTTGGATAGTGTGTGAGATATTGGAATTTCTTTTTTGTGTTAAAAATGTAAAGATTCGTCGATATGGATTGATGAAATTTTCCGATATTGGACATGAAGCGGATTTTTCTGAAAACCAGGCTCCTATATTGACATTTCATGGCGAATACACTGGTGTTACCAATTTTTCCATTTGATGCTTATTTTTCCAGAAAATCGCAAAACTTACGCAATATACGTCAATTTCTTCTAAATAGCAGTGTTGAAACCCGTGATTTCTAGCAGGTTCTTATTTAACCAGAAACTTAATTTTAAGACTCAGGTTAAAGAGTAGAGTTTATACAATCTCCTGTTAAATTTGCACTATTTATCTTCTAATGAAGTGATTCCCTCTTGATACGTGATTTCAAAAAGAAGCGACAAAAGTAGGTTTTTCCTAAAATCTCAGGCAATTTTGAAAATTAAACATAATTTAGAATTCGAGTTTGATATACACTAGTCAGTTTCTCAGTATGTTGTGGTATTGTCTACTTACCTACATGATTTCCAAAAGAAGCGATAAAATTAGCGTTTTTAGGAACTTCTCAGCCAATTTACGAATTTAAGCACAATTTTCCTTTGCATCTATCTCAGAAACTATAAGTAGAATTGGAGTTTAATTTGCACCTTTCAATGTCTCGTGAAGTGTTCTACATATATACATGATTTCAAAACGAAGCGCCAACATGAGTTTTTCCCAAAATTCTGATCCGATTTCCCAATTTAAGCACAATTTTATTTCACATCTATCTCAGAAATTAATTGTCGGGTTTGAGTTTGGTTTGCACCATTTTATTTCTCGTGAAATGTTCTACCTACATACATGATTAAAAAAGATGCGACAATATTAGTTGTTTTTTTTTCTTCAAAACTCTCAGCCTATTTCCCAATTAAGGCACAGTTTTGCTTTGCGTCATTATAAGAAACTAATAGTCGGATTGGAGTTTGATTTGCACCATTCAATTTCTTGGAAAGTGTTCTACCTACATACATAATTTCAATAAGAAGCGAAAAAATTAGTTTGTTTTTTTTTCAACATTTTCAGCCTAGTTTTCAGTTAAGGCACAATTTTATTTCGCGTCTATCTCTGAAACTAATTGTCGGGTTTGAGTTTGATTTGCACCATTCAACTTCTCGTGAAGTGTTTTACCTACATATGTCATTTCAAAACGAAACGGCAAAATTAGTTTTTTTTCAAAATTCTCAACCGATTTCTCAGATTTGCACAATTTCGTTTCAAGTCTATTTCCGAAACAAATAGTCGGATTATAGTTTGGTTTGCTCCATTCAGTTTCTCGAAAAGTGTTCTACCTACATACATAATTTCAAAAAGAAACGACAAAATTAGTTGTTGTTCTTTTTCCAAAATTTGAAGCCAATTTCTCAATTTAAACACAATTTGTTTCAAGTCTATCTCAGAAACTAATAGTATGATTGGAGTTTGGTTTGCACTATTTAATTTCTCATGAAGTGTTCTATCTACTAACATGATTTCAAAAAGAGGCGACCAAATATGTTGTTTTTTTCAAAATTCTCAGCCAATTTCCTAATTTAAGCACAATTTTGTTTCGCTTCTATTTCAGTAACTAAAAGTCGGATTAGAGTTTGGTGTGCTCCATTCAATTTCTCGTGAAGTGTTGTACATACATACGTAATTTCAAAAAGAAGTGAGAATTGTTTTTCAAAAATTTTCAGTCAATTTTGCAATTTAAGCAAAAGTTTGTTTCGCGTCTATTTCCGAAACTAATAGTCGGATTGGAGTTTGGTTTGTACCATTCAATTTCTCGTGATGTGTTCTACGTCAATTGTTCATGCCTGAACATAATTTTTTACAGCTACATCATTTGTCATATTATGATTATAATTGTCCTCCATGTGCATTTCTTTTGAAGCCTGTTTTTTTTCGAGATTTCAAATCTTTGAATAGAATAGTCAAATTTAAAAGTATCACGAGTGTGTTGGTTTAAAATTTCGTTCTAGGACCCTTTTTTCAGAAGAATTCGTCTCGTAAAAAATCGGTAAGTTCAACAGGTCATCGAAACTTCGATTGACTTAACATCATATTTCTGAACACAAAAAAAGTCTTCTATATCTCACAAACGATGCAACGTAGTTTAATTCTAGAGGCACTTTCTTTCTTCAAAATTTCATTTACTTTCAGAAAATGTCTTTTGTCTTATTCGGATGATAAATGTGCTGTTTGGGTGCATTTTTTAAAGCCTAGTTTTTTTTCGAGTTTTTGAATCTTTGAAAATAAGTCAAATTAAAAAAGCTCTATTTCCTAAACTAATAAAGCTACAGTCGTAGTATTTGCACAGGAGATTACTCGTACACTACTTTTAATTGCGAATATCAAACGTAATTTTTGGTTATAAAATAAATTGATTTAAATTGCAATTTCTTACGTAACTATTTTGATAAAAATGACGTTGTGGCGAAATTTTCACGTATTTCTGAATAAGAATGCTTCAAATGGAAATATGGGTATTACCAGTGTATTCGCCATGAAATTTCGTTGCAGGAGACTGGTTTTCAGAAATATCCATGTCATGTCCAAAATGGAAAAGTTTCACATTCGACGAAACTTCACAGTTTTTAACACAAAAAAGCTGCCCATACCACACAAACTATGCATCATATATCAAATTCAGAGACACTATCTTGCTACAAAATTTGATGTAGTTTCAGAAAATGTCATCATTTGTCAATTTCGGGGGATAAATGTGCCGTCTAGTTCAATTCTATTAAATCCTTGTTTTTTCGAGTTTTCGAATCTTTGAAAAGAATAGTCAAATTTAAAAGGCTCTGTCTCCTAAACTAATAAAGCTACAGTGGTGAGATTTGCTTACGAGGTTACATGTTTGCTATCCTTTATTGCGATTATCAAAAGTATTTTTTGTTTATAAATGTTTCTTCAAAATAACGTTTGTGGGGTAATTTAAGTGATTTTCTGGGAAATAAAGCTTCTATTGGAATAATAAATACCATCAGTGTATTCTATTTGATTTGATTCTAATACGGTATTTCTGGCATGTTAGGAGATATTAATATCATGTTAGAGACATATAATGGATTAATACCATGTTAGAGTCAAATCTTTTCATACACATTTATGACAATATTATTTCTAAAATAAAAATACTATAAAAATATATTTGCTGAAGAAAAGCATTCTCATGATTGTTAAAAAGCAAAAGAATACTTAATAATAATAATTATTATTATTCAAGTGTCAATCATATTTTTTCTCATGTTTTTATCTGTTTAAACGTTCCCAAACTTTGGAGTTTTTTTGCTGTTGTTAGTGTTTAAAATATATCACTGTCGTTTCATGGAACTTCCCAAACTTCTCTCAGTAGGATTTTAATCGAGATGTTCTGGACTTTATTATGACTTTTTATTTTCTGAATTTAATTGTAAATTATACACTAAAATTCTGTTCAGGGAGTGAATAATATTAAAAAAATTCATTTTTATAATATATAATACGCTGGTTAGCAGAAAAAAGTCTTAATATTGAGTAATTTATGATAAATAGGGAATAGAAATGAAATAATCAATTTTAAGTGACAAGAGCAATCAGCAAGATTACTTATCAGAATGACATCTGTCAGATATTTTAACTAGAAAGACCTTGGTGAAACGAAAAATAAATATCAGACAGATTTATCTGACAGATACTTTATCTGTCGGATTAGTATTAGGAACTTTAACATGCCCTTAATGATTTAAAAAAATCGAAACTCAAATTCTTGTTTAACAATATTTGAAAGCATTAGATAATTTTTCTTCCACCAATACATTTGAGATTCATATCATGAATGTGTGTCCATTGCTAGTTCATGCCCATGGCTTTAGAATTGTTTTAGTATTTTTGACGAGCATGGTTTGCAAAACTTATGACGCATTGCTCATAATTTCACAGATACGCTAGGACTGAAAGAGTGTCCTTCAATGAACTGCAAAAAATGTCTGCAGGTGAATCTGGCTCGTCTTTTGATTGTTCGGATGACCAGGAAGCATTTGGTTTAGAGTTAGGGGGAGACTCTAATGCGTCTGCCGGTTGCATTTCGCACAACATTGCGGGGAGATCAAGAGCCATCAGACTGCGATGATTGTGATAATATTTTACCTTCTAAAATATTGTCGTTTCTGAAAGTGATGAAGGAAATGATGATACTGACGGCGACTATGAAATAGCTACTCCAAATGTCAATACGGGCTCTCCTGCAGATAATTTTGTATTTAGCGAATTCTATATTCGAGTATATCGTTAACCATTCGAATTCATAGTTCTCAGAAAAGATAGGAGGTCCCAAGCCTTCGAGAGCCCCCTGCCCGTCCCGGGACTATAAGGCACCGGCAGATGGTGAAAAAGGAGCAATTATGCCAACACGTAGTGGCCGGAAGGCACTCAAGCGTTCATGATGAATAAGTAGGGTTGCCACCTTGCCAATTCCAGAAAACCGGAGACCGCTGCGACCGGGGGGGGGGTAAGTACTGAAATCTAAAAAGAAATTGACGCAGACTTTTATTTATTTCTTTAAAATATATTTACATATCTTTAGTTTCTAGTGATCTATAAATAATTAACATTTATTCAAAATAGTGTTACACTTTGCTAACATTCTACTTTTTCCAGCTATACTTTTCGTTGCTCAGAGCTTTTTTAAGCAGAGATATTTGCTCAGGTTTTTTAAGAAAATCAATGAATTGATCACAAGTCAAGTCGTAGTTCAATTTTACATGTTTCCAAGAAATAATTTTCTAAGAAAAAACGAACGAAAATTCGATCTTGTTCAAAATGAAGATATCGAATAGCATTCCCGGGGGATTATTCTTGAAACTGTTGCGCGATGCGATTCTCGCATAATCGCTAGATGCTGTCTCTGTCTGATATGCGTAGAAAGAAAGAGACGGCGGATGGCGATAACACGAGAATCGCAAGACCAATTTTCATGTTCTGCTCTTTATCTTTCTAATGAAGAAGGAAAGGACAGATTTCTGATGAAATAGAAAAAGCTTTAAATTTTAAGTTGAAAAATCTATTTATTTTGTAAAAAATTTGAAAATGTATTGAAATTGAAAAAAAAAACGGAGATAATTTTTCAAAAACCGGAGACCGGAGATGAAGCTCAAAAACCGGAGTCTCCGGTCTAAAACCGGAGAGGTGGCAACCCTATGAATAAGGTTGCTTGTGATTATGAAATTTCAACAGTTATCTACGATTTGACACTATTTTTCGTCATATTCAAATGTGTGTTTTCGTCACAATGCAAATGTCATATCCGTAAGAAGATATTTGAACATTCTTCGTAATTCGCATCTAAGCGATTCGGAAAGCAAGCGAATAATACTACGAATAAAACTTCTGTCGACTTGACAGCTGGCCGTGGGGAAGAGCGCTGTTGCCACTTACTCAGGCGGCCGACACGTGGTCGTTGTTGCGTCAGATCAGCTGTTGAGGCATACCCGTCCAACTTATTGTATTCATAGTAGAAGTGTAATAATGACACTAGTTTACTTCATGAGTACTGTTACATAAATTTATTGCAGTCCCTTACACTAATCCCGCCAATAACAAGAAATAACGAATAGTTTTTGCATAGCACGCGCAAAACAGACGAAAAGTAGGTACAGTGAGACGCGTTTTTAGAAGTAAGATGCCTAGTATTATAAACGATTTATAAGAAATAAGTATCTAAACTCGAGACAGTCTTGGTTTGAGAACTCATACTTAACATACTCATCATGGAACAATCACAATTGCATTGCAATTCACAATCACAATCACAATTGCGAGATAAGTGTTATATTTAACATGCCTTTTTTATTGTATTAATCGAAAGATGAGAGGTTCTTCTATGTTCTGGTAGAGTTTAAATCAATTTCACCGTCCAGATTTTGCGTGACGAGACCGTAAAGTTTGCTGTTTTAACATGGGCTCTTATGGGGTCCTGAGAGCTCTGACCTGAAATTTTAAAATTGTGAGATAATTAACTGTTGAACATACTTTTAAAAATTTTTCTTTTGGTAGCTACCATCTCGGAGAATCAACATGCACAATTTGAAGGAAATCTACCGTTTCAAATGGGAGAATTTTGCAAAATTATATGCCTAAATCAGTCCAAAGGGGGACGTTCGCGCGCTTTCTAGAGGATGGGGACAATGACGCGCGCATCTCGGCAACACCGCGCGCTCAACGCGCTTCATTCAAATCGAGTGACAAGACCTTGCAAGAGTTCGTACATTCCTCTGGATCTTCTGGGATCAGTTATGATATCATCACTCCTGGAGAACATTGCGTTTGATAGTAACCAGATATTCAGAAAACTGGAATTTTATGGATAAAACGTTTAGTGCGTTCTGAATGAAATTTTAATTCAATTTATATTCCCAATTACTCACTTTGATACTACTCCCTGAGAAAATGGGTAATCTTGAGAGTTTATAGAACTTTTTAAACATTCAGTACAGCATTATTATTATTATTATTATTATTATTATTATTATTATTATTATTATTATTATTATTATTATTATTATTATTATTATTATTATTATTTTGTTTTGTGCCGTACGTCAGTTTCTTGCTCCTGAACAATGATTATTTATTCAATTATTCGAAAATTATTCATATTCTCTTTTTTATGGTGGAGATATGGTGGATTGTCATTGTCTTTTGCATCACAGATGCTTACATAGAACTCAAAGCAACAATCTTTAGCATAGATCAGCACATCAAACGGTATTGTTACTGAATGGGCATTTAATTAAGAAAGAAATAGACTTTGTAGTGGCATCAAATGTGTTGCAATGATATAATACTGTTTGGCTGGTGTTAAATAAAAACATTGTATGAAATGTTATGGTAACCATTCAATGTATAGGTGAATGCAGAGCTGGATTTCATCCTAGCAAAATTAGGCTTGGGACTCCCATCCTCCTGCTCGGTTTTTTAAAATAAATATTAAATACTTCATAAAATGCTTTCATTTGAATAAGCATTAATCAAATAGTTTACTAAACAACAACGTTTGATTTTAAAAATAAATTGAATGGAACAATAAGAAACCAAACATGTATTTGTAATTGATAAATTTAAAAATCTATTTCTACTTTGAAAGCAATTTGTTAATTTACATCTGTATTGAAACAATGATTTATTCTATCATAATTAGTGCTTTTTAGATTTATTCATAATTAGTTTTAAAGATTTTTCTGAATGAGTGCCCAGTGTAGTTTTGTACTTGAAGATCTATAGTATTTAAATTCGCTCGGGCAAATTTAATAATTACATTTATAATGAATAATTACATTTTATTGAAATTCTAAGAGGAATGATATATTCAACCTTTGGTAGTTTTAGTATTTTTATAGAAACTCCTTTTCTCTTCAGCACTATATTTTATCTAATTGTTTGCATTTCCTGAACAATAATAATGCATTTTGAATGGTTCTCATCTTATTTTCAAAACATTTAAATCTTTTTTTCATTTTGAGTGCAACATCAAGACAAACAATTACAAAAGACTATGCCACTTAGAAATCTCTTTTGAAGATTTTATCTCTAACAATGGTATAATTTTATTATTGAAGGTCTCAATAATACAGCTCTCAGACATGAAAATACTGCATCAGATATAAATCTGATCCAGTATTTTCATGTTATCGACTTTAACTTTATGTGTACTTAACATAATAATTTACATCTAAATCAATATCATAACATGATATAAAATTATGTTGAAAACCAGCAAATAGTTTCTATGAATTATATAACCTGACCGCTGGAAATATACGGCACATTGCAACTTCTAAAATAGTTCTAAAATTTCAATCAAATTTAAAACATTAAAAATTGATCATGAAGTTTAATTAACTAAGCAAAAATAAAATAGGGGAATAACAGAAAAAAAATATTGTGATAAGAAGGATAATAAGGAGCAGTAGAAGTCAATGGTTACGATGTCTGTCCAGTTAAATATAAAGCTTTATACAATGTTGCAGAGAACCAAATTTTTGATCTTGTTAAGCAATCAAATAATCTAATGTTTGCCATACCATTGGTTCAGGTAATTCAAGAAATAAAAATTAGAGAGAAACAAACATTGAAAAAATATTTGAAAACTGTTTATTACGTAATTTTTCTCTTAATAATGGGGGAATTATTTCGTTTTCTCTCAAATTCCGCCTTGGAAATAAATTTTCCGCCAATTTGCTTAGATTGTGATATTTACCGCGTGTCGACCAGACAACGAACAGTCTTCATAGTGATTTAAAACAACGGAACTTTGAAGAAGAATGACCTATGGGCAGTCATGCCAATCTCTAGGACATTACGGTGTTGCCCAATTTATTATAGACATTTTGCCCCACTCAGACATGGAAATTTTTGCCATTATTAGCGATCACTGTACAAAAATATATAGATATGTGTCTATAATGTTACTTTTTATAATTTTACACGTACTTATTGTGTAATAGGGCTTTTTTATGTTCAATCTTATGCTTTAATTTTTCATTCCGTGGCCACGTGATCTGTTGGTACTAGTTAAGAAAATTGTCAACAGTAGCTCTTTATGTGGTATTAAAATATTTTTATTTTACATCTATTAAACTAAATTAATTCAAATAATTAAATAATACTCAGCATAAAAGTCTCCATTTGGTTTATGTAGGTCCCACAATACCCACTTATCTCGCAAATAATTATTTTTGAACGTAATATGGACTCTCTGTCTACTAGAGAATATCTCGCTCTAACCACCTTAAGGTGGATATACATATATATTGTGTCATAAGTATATCAGCCTTTAAGTATTATCACTATGTGTTTAGACGACACAGAACCGCACACGACACACAATCAAACAAGTAATGGCGTTTGACGCTCTTCATTTTTCAGTTGCTTCGTGCTATGAGATTTCATTTTTTTCTTAGTAAACGTCATTAACTCTGTAGTAACATCATAATTTGAAGCCTCTGATTGGATAACTGATCCCTCTCTCCTCTGTCAGCCGGGAGCTGTCAAGTAGGCAGAAGTATTATTCGCAGAATAGCGGTATTGCAAAAGCAAATACTTTCTCTCGTTGTTTCTAACTTTTACAGTTTCCGAAAATTCAGAGAAATCAAAGAAAATTAGTCCTCCGCTTTTATTATGACTGCTTTTTGTTCTATCCGTAGAAAATGTTTTTAAAAAGATTAAAGTGGTTTTTGAGAATTTTGTTTTGAAGTTCGCATTAACTTTAAGCAGAAATTACATATAAACTACTAGTTTAATAAATGCACATTAGGTTTTCAGTGATTTGATTTTTTTGAGCATATATCATTTAAGTCGAAAATGTCTCTCCTCAAATATGTAACATTGCAATATTAAATTTTTGCAGTTTTTGAAAATACAGAGTTCACCGGACGCTAGCACCATTTTGTTCACCGTTCTTTGATACATTCGATAAAATTAAAAGAAAATATCTGGAGCCGAAATTTGAGAAATAATTTTTTTATTTACCTAATATTCACAAAAAATTACGCGAAACTATTTATATTTTCGAAAAATTAAACATGATCTAATTTTAACATAAATTTATGTAACTAAACAGTATTTATTAAAGAATAAATTTTCCATCTTCAATGTAGTAGATGTAGGATGATGACGAAAAAATTTTAACTTTGGCAATATTTGATATACCAAATTTCAACGAAAATTAAAGCTTCATCATTCATTTATAATTCAATTTAAACATAGTGGCATGTTATGAACTGGATGGAGAGGGAAACACTATCAAGTAAAAGATCTAATCAGGAGCTTCGTTGCGACTTGAATTTCTGGTATTAGAACTCTTCATTGGATGATACTGTCCCCTCTCCTTCCAGCTCGTGACCTTCAAGGGCTTCTATTTTTAAACCGGAGTATATGCGTCTTCTATACTATCTGAGGACAATTTTTAATAAAAACTAGAGGTTATAGACAACACATACTTTCACGCATTATTATAAATAGTTAAGTAATATTGACATATTGTAATTTATTCTATACTAAAAAGTGAGTTACAACTTGAAAAAGTCTATTTCAAACGAAGTGCCTGTGCCAGAAACAAAAGTTCTCTACAACATTCACAAATGAAAGAAACAATTAAATGTAACTATCACAGTATTTGCAGCACATACAGAAAAGAAAGAATAATATTTCTCACTAACTTGCTTTGATTACATCAAAGTGATCTAAACATTTTTTAATACCATAATCAGTCAACAAAACTTCTTAAAGTAAAAGAAATGTATTTATTAGATCTACGTTAAATACATTACTTTCCTTAAATCTATTTCCTTTCATAAAAATATTATCTACATCATAGGATTAACATTATCAGCTACAATCACAAAAATCCTAAGAATTTCCAAACACCGTGTTGCTTTTTTGCGAATATTTTGGCAACGCTTCAAACAAAACTAGGGAAATTCGAATTTAGCATTTCGAATTTTTTCCCAATTTTCGAAAATATCGAGAGTGCGTCGAAAATAAAACATTCTCCGCTTTATTTGCCGTTGTTTGCTACATACGTGAAAAAATGTAAAGAAAAATTGCAGCCATTTCTGAGAAAATAATGGAATAAAATTTAAAAATTTCCGGCGCAAAATTACGCAAAACATATTATAGCACGAGTCAGCCGGGAAGGCGGGCACCTTTCAAACCGTTATGCGCGCCTGGTGTCACGTGCAAACCGGGTTCATTTATGTTCTGGGTTCGCTTGTCTTGGACGTCACCCGCTTCTCTCGCCCTTTTTCCTTTTGAAGAGTTATTTCTGTCTGTGTGTTGCTAATAGATATTGTTATAAGCAAAGTGACATGGAAGAAGAAGTGGAAAAGTGAAATGCTACGTCGGCAAACCTGAAACGTGGTTTTGAGTTCTCAGCTGTGGCCTAGCTTCGATTGGTGTCACCCCGACCAAAACTAATGGAATCACCCCCCCATAAATAAAATATAAAAATATTTCTTACCGAATAGTTTATATATTATTTAATAAAAATATAAGTATATTTGCACATGAAATTTATTTATAATATATTACAAACTATATGTAATGCTCATACTGTTGCCACACGTCCGGACAACAACAGCGTAGGGGTGAGGACGATTCAAAGGATTGTTCAGGAAGCGGGAAAAGCGGAAACTTCAAATGGGAATGTAAACTTATCATCACCAAAGAAGACTTTGATAGATTTGGACGAATTCAGTGGAGACACTTTAGGACGCATAATATTGGACATGTACGCAAGGGGAGAAATTCCTACCGCAGAAAAATATTGTTAAACTAGTCGAGATAAAACAGTAATCGATTTCTCCCCCGTATTTTCACGCACAATTACGTGAAAAGTACTGAAATTTTCGAAAAATTGTACATGACCTTATTTCAAAATCTTTAAGGAACAGATTTCATTAAGAGCTTTTTTCTTCTCTAAATGTAATCTTTAAATTTTTATTGTAGGAAGATTGTTTTATTGTAGAATCTAATCTATAAAATTTTAGTTGTAGGAAAACTCAGAAAATATTTCGATCTTTTGCAATTTTCGGCAAATTACAGTTTTCAACGAACATGAGACCTACACCATTCTCTTAAACGTCGTTCACACTATCCAACACCAAAGTTTAGTCAAAAATGATGGCACAATTTTTCTAAATTTGGAAAATGTCCCAAGGACTTCATGAAAAGAACCCTCCAGGATTAACATAACTGTTTCAAATTTAAGGGTCCGCGACATCAGCCAGATCGATTGTGGAATATTAATTTTGTAGAAAATCGGCTGAACTGTTTAGCCGCTAGCGTTGTTCACACACAGACAGACGGGCAGACGATTTGCCGTCTTTAAATTTTTCCGTATCAAGGACCCACAAAACAGGGATTCTGACTACACAACATGATAGAGGATTCTTTTCTAAATTTAGAAACAGGAATTATCCACATTTTCGTTACGAGGGTCCTGTAATAAAAGTTTTTCTGCCGAAACTTCGCCGTTTTTTGCGCAGCATTACATAACTTTCTCTCTTCTCCGTAGGAAGAAAGTAAAATTGCGTGTGGATATGTTAGAAGAAAGAGTTCCATGCTAAGCAATTTACAGAGCATTGATTTCAAGTTTAAGAAGGGGAATAAGAGAACACTTTTTTAATGGAATACTACGACATTGGCGAAGCCAAGTAGTGTTTCTTAGAACAATGGGCGAGATAAAAAACAGCTGAAATTTTATTTACCTTTATGAAGCATGAGTAAACCAAAACCACACAGATTATATTCTCACTGATTTCATTCCTGAATGTAAATTAGTTTTTTAGTTGAAAAGGTAGGTAGTGTTCTAGTTGCCAAAGATACCACCACTACTACTACTACTGCTACTACTACTACTACTACTACTACTACTACTACTACTACTACTACTACTACTACTACTACTACTACTACTACTACCTCTACTACTACTACTACTACTACTTCTACTACTACTACTACCACTACTACCACTACTACCACTACTACCACTACTACCACTACTACCACTACTACCACTACTACCACTACTACCACTACTACCACTACTACCACTACTACCACGACTACCACGACTACCACGACTACCACGACTACCACGACTACCACGACTACCACGACTACCACGACTACCACGACTACCACTACTACCACTCTTGTTGGAAGAGAAGTTCTTCAGCTAATCATTTGATACTAATTGCGAGTATTTTTAAAACATACTATACATTATTATGAGCAGTAATATTAAACATGTGCTTGTGGGGTAATGGTGGTCAGTGATTCTCATTACTTGCAGCGTAACTACCATGACCACAACCACTACTACCACTACTACCACTACTACCACTACTATCACTACTACCACTACTACCACTACTACCACTACTACCACTACTACCACTACTACCACTACTACCACTACTACCACTACTACCACTACTACCACTACTACCACTACTACCACTACTACCACTACTACCACTACCACTACCACTACCACTACCACTACCACTACCACTACCACTACCACTACCACTACTACTACTACTAAATAATAATAATAATAATAATAATAATAATAATAATAATAATAATAATAATAATAGTACATGATATCAATTATGGTTACATTTACAGATAATTTAACAATATTAGTTCATTCTGCGTGTAATCTTGAAATGCTGAGGAGTATGAGTCTTACTGCAGCACCTAATGCATCTAGGAAACCAGGGTGAAGGAAATAGAAATTTTCGTCAAGCATTCTCTTTCTACATTGTTCCAACTTCAATTTAACACAGTTAGGACGGGATATGCCAGTTCTTTTTTTCTTTATTCAGGTCGAAACCTTCAACTTCAAGCAGGAAGTCAAATGGAATAAGAATTTTTATTTATTCTTACTTTATAAGGGAAATATTGTTGTGATTTGAATATTCCTTCACTTAACATGTTAAACAGAAAAGCTTTCAATTTACTTTAAATGTATGAATTGTGTTTATGTGTATAGTATCATTGTCCAGTTTGTTTTAGAGTGTAATGACCTCTTGAGGGTACGTTTTTGATGAAGTGTAGTTTCTGAGTGGGGAACATGTATATTATTCTTTTGACAAGTGTTGTAGTTGTGAATATTTAAAAACCAGATTCAATCACATATGAACTCGAAATGTTATAGGTTTACATCTTTTATGTACCAAACTCAATTGTAATATCCATTCCGGAAAGAGATGTATGGGCTCTTTCGCATCCGACTTCAGCCAATGATCTTCAAGCACCAGTTTGGATATAGCGTAAATTTTAATTTCCAAAATTGTCACAGTTACAAGTCATTGAAACAGAATCAGAAAAGCATTTTTTAAATATTGCATCTTTTATTTCATGTACTCCTTTATCGTGTTCATTTTGGTTGGTAATCTGAGAAAACTATCACTTTATGCCACTTTCAAAATGCTTCTCAACACTTCTTGCTCTCCATGCAACATTGCTGCCAACGTCTGGTCTCGCTTTTCAACCAAAGTTCGTCACGCTGTTCAACCGTTGTAATCACGTGGTTCGTAACGCACACTGGTGCTGTGCATGTCGAGCAAAAAGCGGTGAATCGGAGGAGCCCACCCATCTCTTTCCAGGATGGAAATATCTGGAGTGATACGACATTATTGTGAATGTTTATAGTATATTTCTATCTACCACTAGTCATGATAACTATAGTTAGGTGATCGTCGCAGCCAAAGAACTCATACATCGACAATTATTGCGTTCGTACCAGGAATGTGTGGTTGATATTAGAAAGAGCTCTTAGAAAATAATGTCTTACTCATGTGAACTTGGAAATATTTGGAAGAATTAAAGTTTGTTGGAAGAGAAGTTCTTCAGCTAATCATTTGATACTAATTGCGAGTATTTTTAAAACATACTATACATTATTATGAGCAGTAATATTAAACATGTGCTTGTGGGGTAATGGTGGTCAGTGATTCTCATTACTTGCAGCGTAACTACCATGACCACAAATAAAATAATTTATTGATCTGAATGAGTTGCCTGGTTATCAGAGTTCGAAAACTCACTAACGAACGACCAGTGAAGGAGAATGATCATCAGCACAGTTGGCTACAGTAATTAAAGAAATAATTGATGGTGCAAGATCTGCAGAGCTGTCTTTATCTATGGTATCCTAATTACCACGCTACATAGGAGGCGCAAACCTTTGAATGGAAATAAAATCTGTTTGTGGTATTAATGTAATAATTTTGCTTCATATTTCTTTAGTGACTCCCATCACCCGCATGTTTTGTAATGGGGGTCAAATATAAACTTTTGGAAATTCGTTATTTGAGGGGGGTTTAATGTATTTTTGATTAATTTTTGTGATGAAAACACAAGCTTAATAACTAATGTGAAATATAACAGCATATAGTTGTTCATATAAGCAACTGGTCCTGATTTATCCTCATTTATATTGAAAAAAAAAACAAAACAAATGTTACACTCATTACCCTCGCTTCCCCTACCTTACAACTGCTGGTAAGGTGAAAATTCTTACAATGTATTGTTCGCAACCACTTTCTGTTTAAAGATTCAATTTTCAGAAATTTGAAAACTGAAACGTTTCCACCATTGTACACCGCGGTTACCAATGCAATAACCGTTTCATTTCGACTTGTTTTTTAATTATTAGTTGTTCAATTCTGCAGTAATTATAAAACTCTTTTTACTAAAAATAAGCATTTTATTTATTTTTCCTCCATCTAGAATTCTGTTCTGATTATCCGAAATTTCGGATTCGAGTTAGCTAGGATCTACGTATAGTATAGCTCAATAAATAAAATAGTGTGTTAATTTTTTTCTCGTGTTTAACTCTAGAGTATTTTGAAAATTGTTACCAGAATTGTATTAACTCTTCGTATTACCTGTCTCATACAATGACATAATTCTTTGTAAATTGTGTATGCTAATTGTCAATTGCTATGCGTGTGTGTTAAACAGATTTTATATAAATAACCATACATACTGCAAATGAAATACAAGCCTCACTTCCATTTCACGTCTAAAAGATTTCAATGTTGAATTATTTTAATTCTTAAGAAAGCAAATTAGAACAATTTAGTTTCTGGATAGAGTAAACAGCATTGACAGATTAAGGGGATTTTTTGAAGAACAGTGGGGAGAACAGAAGGAAGTGTTGGCTACTAATATAGGGTTCAGCCGACTTGATGTTTGTTATACTTTTTTTATGCTGCATATAAAGTGTATTTTTATTTGCCGACTAAAAAGTTAAAATATATGACTTTAACAATGCACGACTTTCGTTAGTATAGAACATTGATAACAGCTATATTTTTGAATATGCATCATTGGCTTCCGAGAGGTCTGAAGCCTCATGCCCCCAATAGCTATAACAATAACAATAATTATAACTTGTCCAAAACGTTCAGAACTTACAGAGAACCTTAAGCGAATTTTAAGATTTATTCGAGATATACAAATCTTAGCCTTAAAATATTGCATACCAAAATATTATAGCTTATTGCCTTTTATTTCATCCACAATTTTATCGTTTTATTTTTGATTTGTCATCATTGAAAAATAGCCTTATAATGCCAATTTCGAGATGTTCCTCGCTTGCCATGACGACCCGCACCATCTGCCTTGTCTTTTCAAACGAAGCGCCAGTGGTGTGGTCAGGGGTTCGTGACGTTTTTGGTGATGCGCAGAACAAGCAAAAGTCGGGGCGGCGGAGCAGCGTAGCCACGTCCTTGCAGCATGCACGGGAGGAAGGAAACCGACTTCCACCCTTTTCATCGAGCGCAGCGGTGGCGAGTGGATCTACTGGGCTGGACTTCACGTGAGTTTGACGCGCGAATGCAATGAAAACTCGGAATTCTCAAAGGAGTTGCATGCTTCGTCTTTTATTAACACATTGTTTAATTAAATGCGTTTGACGATTGTTTTACGGGTAGAAATACTCCTGCATATTAGCATAACTTTTATGTATTAATATTTTAGGTAATGTAGTACTTGGCATTTGAAACCTTACGGTCATTCGCCTTAATTTGTATCATGAATTTAACAAATTCGTAGTTGTTTTTTTTTTCATTTAGGTGTTGCAGGGAAACCGTGGCAATAGAAGGTTTGCTTAATTTAGCGTTCATTCTGGAAATAAAAAATGTGTACTTCTAATTGAAATTCAATGAATCTTTAAAATCGGCAAATTCAAACGATGTGTAGAGCAAAAGACCAATCAGAAATAATTTGAACAAAAGTGATTTCAAACAATATCCTCGAAAAAAAATGCACACATTAGAAACTTAAAACTGTTAACGTCTTTCAGAGCCACTCAAATGCAAATGCCCTTCAAATGTTGATAAATATGCTAAATCGCAAAAATTCATAAATATTGTGTAATATTACAATTAACTTAAATGAAAACCACTAAATAAAATTGCTTCAACGCCAGCTCTTCCCAATTAAGAATTTTAGTATGCCTCTGTAGATGTGTTGCCACTGCTAACAATTTTGCAAGCAAAGTTCAACAACCTCTTGCATCTTACTGAAATTGTTACAGCTCCTAATTTTTTTAAAAAATTGGTTGCATGTATACAGACGCAACGCGACTTCTAGCTCCTTAAAGACCGTTAAGCGCACCGTGGAGTCGTCCTCATTTAATTTTATTGGGAGTAATCCTGCGTTATTTTTCACCCAGCACTCTCCAGGGGCCGCTGGGTTGTGAAGTCGTGTCAGTCACAGTCAAGCCACGGAATCGCCGATAGGTAGACTTCGCGCTCGCGTTTCGCAAGCGCCCTGCGTAATTTAGCCATCGGCCGAAATTGGGAAGGAATAAAGGATAGGGTAAGGTCTAGGATGCTTCACAGGGGTTGGACTAGTACCTTTCGAGCATGCAAACTATTTTGTCGTAACAAATTTCACACGAGGTTCTACGGGGTTCTTCAATTGTAAAAAGCACGTGACTTCGCCACTGAGCCATGAGAGCACCATTTCTCACTTTTCATACGCTTGTATTAAAATGTAATAAAAAAGAATGTAATGGTAAGAAACAAAAAAATGCACAAATGAGGTACATAACAAGATAAGTCCTTCATAATGGGAAATTTAAATCTTTGTTTCGATGCACGACTTTTGTTGAACGAAAATGTGTAAACTAGATTTCTACGGAGTTGCCCTGATCAACACTTCATCAGTTTACTTCTGGTGCGAGAAAGAGAAATTTATAAAATTAACTACAAAAGTCTAAAAACTGTATTTTGTAAAGATCACTTTCTTCCATAATAGAAAAATAAATTCACAATACTTGTGCAAAACTTATAAATGTTCTGCTAATTTGCGGAGGTTTATAGTCAAACGTGAACTAAAGCAATTAATTTCGTCTGTTTCGTGCAAACCAGTATATAATTTTTCTGTATTTTTCAGGTCTGAAAAATATTGTAATAATGGATTACTTTGATTAATCCTTAAACGGCAATGAACCTTGATGATTGAGACGCCTCGCGTAACATTCCCAGACAGAACTCTCCACCGCCTTAGCTCGTATGCAGAGAGCTGGCATGATGCAGGTGCGTGTATAGTGTTGAGTACCATTAACTGTAAAAGAAGCTTGTACCAAAGTTGGAACGGAAATTCTATAAGATTGGATTTAAGATTATTTTCAAGTTTGGTGAATTGTGCACACGCGATGTGTAAATGCTCAAATTTTAGCGAATTTTGCTAGCGTTATTTGAAAAATGATTTCAGTGCTGTCAAATATTCAAATGTGCTTCTTTCTGGAAATATAATAAATTCTACATTGTATGAAATTTTTTTGTAGAAGGTAGCCACGCGAGTGTTTATACTTGACTTTACCCTGCTTTACGAAATATTTAACCCGTAAGATATTTGAATAAACATACGAGGGGGAAGGTGTATCAGTTGGCATTTAATGTATTCATATTAACTTGCTTAGCGTCGTTCGCGCGTGCCCTTCTAAACCTGTTCAGAATAAATTTTCAACAAAGGAATAGATGTTGGGAACTTAGGATACAAAAATTAAAATGCGTAACAAACGCTTGTTGGACGCACGGATTTTGGGCACAACAGGAGTTCTATAACATGGAAAAGACGGTAACAATTAAAGCGCTTTACGTTTTTTAAAAAACTATTGAAAATCTGGATGCACAGAGACCAGTTCTGCTGTCCTATCGGTGGGATGGAGGGGCCACTATTATGTTGGCCTCCTGGGCAAAACCTGGACCGCTGTACAGTAAAGGGGAAGCAAACTTCCCGTTCAACCTATTTTTTAATGTAGCATTCATTACACGTCTAATAACAATGAAGACTTCATATTACTTAATACATGCTTATAAATTTAATCCCATGTTATGACAATATGCCAAAAATCTTTCAGTAAACGCGCATTTCTACTAATTTCTAGAGATCATTTGTTGTGCAGGGTTGCGATGCATGTAGTTTCTCTCCTCGTGATTGGAAATGTCTCAAATCTAGCACTTAAGTGAGCATGAATAGAAAAGAAATATACTAAAAAATATATTACACATTATAAAAATAGAAATTACAACGGTAATATATTAGTTTTCTGTAAGTCTTTTCGGGAACTTAGTTGGAAAGACAGATTGCTAATGGGTTAGTGATTTATAATAGTGTACTTACTACATAATTACTTCAATAGTCTTTATAATGCTGAAGATAGTTTGTTCCTACACGTAGTATATTTGCAGGATCCACCAGCCATTTGGCAATTTTTCACATTATAGTAAACTGACAATCGGCGATAATTGCTAGTTTTGACTTTCGAGAGACTGGAGACAAATGGTAATTTAGTTAGAGAAAAAGAAATTTCCAAATGTTCGATACGTGTTTTTCGTGTCCAATTAAAAATTGCTAATAGCCGAGGGCTGAGGAAAAAGGTTACCGTGCATGATCCTGTTCTTTGAAGATGCATTTAATAAGTTCAGTTGGTAAGCTTGGATTATTTAGATTTCAATGCCTTCAAGCTTAGTGTATTTGTCAGAAATGTTTTGACCTCGGTCTAATAACATTTGTTTTCCGTAGGCCAAACTTAACATCCTGCATTGAGGTCAGCCCAACAAAGACCTTGGGCCCCAAGTCCAGACAACCCCAACCTGGACAGCGGGCATGTGACGTGTGCCACTGCGTTGCCTGGCTCTTCTAGTTTTTGATCGAGGCGAGTGATAGGGCGGGGCTTCCCCTCCTTTCCTCTCCCGTTCTCCTCCGGCGACTCGTGGTGGAGCGCCGGGCTCCGGCTACGCGAGGAGGTGGGGAGAGTACACGAAGCGGGCGGGGGCGTCGGGGCTGCGGATGCAGGGCTGCACCTAGGGACTGAGAAACTAAGTAAAGTAGAATGCCTTTATGCAATATTGAATATTTACAGTAGCATGCCTTCCGCAGAAAATGTAATATTATTGATTAGTATGCCTTAAGCAAAGTTTTGAGTAATGAAGTTAGTTTTTAATATAAAAGTAGTATGCCTTCTGCATTGTTTATAGTAATTTACAAGAATTGTGTAATATTTGCCAAGTAAAATAATGAAAAATGATGAAATAGTAATGAAATGTAAATATAAAACAAAGGGCTTCGAGCGGAGCTGCTCTTTAACGTTTCCTCCAATTAACCTCCCCAAAATGTTCGTTGTTTGGTCGTGATGATTGGATGGTTTGATTAGGGGTGACCTGTAGGGGTGACCTGCTCGCGTAGCTAAATCTCTCGTGCCGTTACAGTAGGAGAAGAGCAGCGATGTTCAAAGTTCTTAATAACTTAGGTTAAATATTGTTGTAATTGTTATTAGAAAAGTTTATATATGAAAAGCGGCGTGCATGCGTGGCTTCCTCGTTGCCCACCCAATACACCAAGGATAGAAGAGGGTGGTCCCTCCTCCGTATGACCATTGGCTCCGCCCATTTAGTGTAAGTGGGGTAGTAATAAGTAGTGTTGTGCCCAAAAGTGTCGGGGACTCTGCATCATCCCGTGAAGTAAATTTTAATTCGACATTGTTTTAAAGTATTAAACCTTGAATTGCCAATAATATCTAATATTTCACGGGAAATGCGGATGATCCTCCCTGTTTTCAGCTTATACGAGAAAGAAGAGGAAGTAAGAAGTTATCTACAAGGTGAGGAAACATTACACAGTTAGGGCAAATCGTTTCCCCTCAGTCTTTCTCGCTAAAAAAACGTCGAATACAATAATAATAATAATAAATTCACTAGAATAAACTAAACAATAAACCGACGCCTTTATAGCAAGGCTGATAATGTGCTGTAGGGGCCACCTGGCCATGTGATACTGTAGGGGCCACCTGGCCATATGCGAACATCGAAAAAAATTGATAATTGCTTTACCAAACCTCGAAAATACCGATTGATGCAGTACATGTTAAGTGTCAATAGAAAATATTTTAGTTCATAAGATTAAGTTAAGGCTGCTTGTCCGCTTTGCTTTTTTTCGCCATTCTTCTAAGGCGATTGGCAGATAGTTTGTTGACCCATCCGCTTTGCAACACTGTCGCCAACTCTTCTTTCGGCGAATCGTAGCTAGCTTTGTCGTTGTCCACGCATCGCGTCATAGTCGTCTGTTCGATCTGCGAACTTTACTGCTCAACGCACCGCCAGCGAGTTGGAAGACTTCAACGACCGACGATCAATCCGCTTCGCTTGTAGGGTAATAACACACGATTTTGGTAGTTGTAGTGAAATTGGCGAGCGCTCGCCTCCTCTAGTAGTACCTGGTGGAATCGAGCGCTCCGGGCACAACACTTGTGGTACAGGGAGGGACAGAACCGCGTAAACGCGTCAACCGCATCAACGATCTTCGCATCTCGACGATCCAGTCACAAAGTAAGTAAATTTCTGAATTCGCAAAAGTGTCCGACAGAGCTGGTGCCACATACAGAGGTACAAGTATCCTTTTTTCTCCATTTCTAGAGGACGCATCACATCAAAACAATACAGAAAACTCGTCATATTATTTTTGTAACAAACGTTTGACGATAAATTTTCAAATTTTTAAAGCTTTTGTTTTTGTGTAAAAGGAGAACGTACCTCTGTATGTGGCGCCACAGTTAAGAATATTTTTTTTCTGTTTCAGGTAAAAATTATACACGGCAAGAACGTGAGGTACGTTTATATTAGAACTTACTATTGCGTACGTATTTCCTTATATCAATATTACGTGAATTTAAACATTTTTCCGGACTTAATTTAATTTCAATTTTTAGCCGCAATAAAACGACTGTTATTAAAAACATTTGCTTCCATTTAATATTTTAGAATCTAGATTCTATTGGTTTTAAAACTGATGTATTGGTAAAATAAACTTAGGTTTTTATACCTGTATTCAATTTTGTTTGCTTTAAAATGTAAATTTCATTGCGAAATTCCGAACGTCTTAATTTTGAGGACAGGTATTTGGAGTTTTTTTTAACAACCATTTAGAAGTATTCGAATAGAAGTATTCGAATAGAGCAGATTTTGCGAAAATTTCTCGTGTTTAACAATGAATGCCATAAACTAAAATATAAAAAATTAAAATTTATTTAAATTTAAATTACCGGAAACCAGATCTTGTTTGTGTTTATTGCAAAGTGCTTTTGGTACAAATTCATCGTATTTTATTATAAATTGGAAATTCTAGGAAATTCATTTTTATATTGACTACTGACTAAATACTCTTATTGGTTTCGCGAACACATCATTCTCTGCAAAGTATGGTGTAATATGGCTCACCGCGCATAGTTTCAACTGCGTGTATTTTGAGTGAATAGCAACCATAATCCGAAATAGTTAAAAAATATCTAAAATTTATAAGAACATTTTTGAACATGGCATGGAGGTTCTAATTTTCAAACCAAATTTTAAAATTAAATTCAAATTTCTCTAATGCTGTAACAATAGCGTGAGTGTCTGTTTGCAACACATTCAATGCACAGTATCTAACAAGTGAAATATAATAAAAAAGCGTTTCAACTTCTGTAAGTTGTTCCAAAGGTTACATAAATAAATACGGTATTTCCAGGAAACTCAATTGGTTTACATTTTGAAGAAACTTAAAGTTTTCAAAATTTGTTTTTCTGTTAAATTCTGGAATCTATGTACGTGAGAAATCAATTCAAAATTTATTCAGTAATGGCAAAATACGTTGTTTGAACTTCGTTCTCTTTTTCAGGAATCAATTTTTCAACCTTTACGAATAATGTTGAATATTAGAACACTGAAAATGTTCTTTGAGATTACGAAATATAAGATGAAGAAAATATGGAAACCAAATGAAAGGTTAAAAAATATAACTTTGAATATAGTTTGTTTGAATCATGGTAAGGCCACAAGACAAATAGCTCATTATTTAATAGTTCTAAGTAGAGATAGAAATATTAATTCGATTAACCCGCCATTACTCTGAAGGTTACAGAAAAAATCGGAAATGTTACGGAAATGTTACGGTTACAGAAAAAATCGGTTTTATTAGTATTGCATAATGTATTGTAAATACATGGCCATAGAAATGCCGCCCCACTCGACTCTGCAGCAACTTGTTTCCGAAATATCTTACCAGTAGTGTTAAATTACTATTACAAGAAGCTGCATTTAACAGCACGCCCAGTTATTCCAAGTGCATATCGTATTAATTGTAAGAATTTATTACACAATATTACAACCATAAACTCGGTTGAAAGAGTTTCAGAGATGAACAAACTTGAACCACAATGCTGTAATCGGTAGGAAATAATGGGCTGTTAAACACAAGCGAGGAACCCAAAACTGGGCTACAGGCGAGAAATTGCGGGTTAATCGAATATTTCCACTAATTATAAAAATGTCCAATAAACAAGTTATTCCATGCAGAAATTGAAACTAAGAACAAAGAAGCATGAATGGAACTAAACTTCATCAAAAACTAATAAGAATTACGAAAAGAAAGATCAAGAGTACGGATTTATTATGGAGATGGATAGAGCGCAAAAGATGGAAATGGAAGTTTTGTACAGCCGTACATAACAAAATGTTCGAACGTAAGTCACTAAAGAGAAAAAAAAATTACACTGATTGCTAAGGAAGATTTCAAAAAGGTTTCTTCAAAAGTCGCATCTGGACAGTTTCCGTAAGAGAAGAAACTAAAGGAACGAACACGGTATAATTTCAATGAGGAAGCACAAGCGGACACTAGTAAATCTACTTCGCAGATCTTCGAAGTAACTCAAACCTCAAAACTCAAAAGAACAAGAACGAGTACAAGCAAAGATGGACGGTTCGCTGACGGTTCGCTGACGGTTCGCTGACGGTTCGCTGACGGTTCGCTGACGGTTCGCTGACGGTTCGCTGACGGTTCGCTGACGGTTCGCTGACGGTTCGCTGACGGTTCGCTGACGGTTCGCTGACGGTTCGCTGACGGTTCGCTGACGGTTCGCTGACGGTTCGCTGACGGTTCGCTGACGGTTCGCTGACGGTTCGCTGACGGTTCGCTGACGGTTCGCTGACGGTTCGCTGACGGTTCGCTGACGGTTCGCTGACGGTTCGCTGACGGTTCGCTGACGGTTCGCTGACGGTTCGCTGACGGTTCGCTGACGGTTCGCTGACGGTTCGCTGACGGTTCGCTGACGGTTCGCTGACGGTTCGCTGACGGTTCGCTGACGGTTCGCTGACGGTTCGCTGACGGTTCGCTGACGGTTCGCTGACGGTTCGCTGACGGTTCGCTGACGGTTCGCTGACGGTTCGCTGACGGTTCGCTGACGGTTCGCTGACGGTTCGCTGACGGTTCGCTGACGGTTCGCTGACGGTTCGCTGACGGTTCGCTGACGGTTCGCTGACGGTTCGCTGACGGTTCGCTGACGGTTCGCTGACGGTTCGCTGACGGTTCGCTGACGGTTCGCTGACGGTTCGCTGACGGTTCGCTGACGGTTCGCTGACGGTTCGCTGACGGTTCGCTGACGGTTCGCTGACGGTTCGCTGACGGTTCGCTGACGGTTCGCTGACGGTTCGCTGACGGTTCGCTGACGGTTCGCTGACGGTTCGCTGACGGTTCGCTGACGGTTCGCTGACGGTTCGCTGACGGTTCGCTGACGGTTCGCTGACGGTTCGCTGACGGTTCGCTGACGGTTCGCTGACGGTTCGCTGACGGTTCGCTGACGGTTCGCTGACGGTTCGCTGACGGTTCGCTGACGGTTCGCTGACGGTTCGCTGACGGTTCGCTGACGGTTCGCTGACGGTTCGCTGACGGTTCGCTGACGGTTCGCTGACGGTTCGCTGACGGTTCGCTGACGGTTCGCTGACGGTTCGCTGACGGTTCGCTGACGGTTCGCTGACGGTTCGCTGACGGTTCGCTGACGGTTCGCTGACGGTTCGCTGACGGTTCGCTGACGGTTCGCTGACGGTTCGCTGACGGTTCGCTGACGGTTCGCTGACGGTTCGCTGACGGTTCGCTGACGGTTCGCTGACGGTTCGCTGACGGTTCGCTGACGGTTCGCTGACGGTTCGCTGACGGTTCGCTGACGGTTCGCTGACGGTTCGCTGACGGTTCGCTGACGGTTCGCTGACGGTTCGCTGACGGTTCGCTGACGGTTCGCTGACGGTTCGCTGACGGTTCGCTGACGGTTCGCTGACGGTTCGCTGACGGTTCGCTGACGGTTCGATGACGGTTCGATGACGGTTCGATGACGGTTCGATGACGGTTCGATGACGGTTCGATGACGGTTCGATGACGGTTCGATGACGGTTCGATGACGGTTCGCTGACGGTTCGCTGACGGTTCGCTGACGGTTCGCTGACGGTTCGCTGACGGTTGGCTGACGGTTGGCTGACGGTTGGCTGACGGTTGGCTGACGGTTGGCTGACGGTTGGCTGACGGTTCGCTGACGGTTCGCTGACGGTTCCGAAATATGTAAACAGAATATTGTAATTTGCTATAGCATAAATACTAAAGTAGATTGACAATATAGGTATGTTTAAGGACAATACTTGAAAATACTATATACCAAAAGGATATTGTAAGCACAAGTGATGCAATATTGCTTTTGGAAATGTGGAGGAAGTTTGAATCACGGTAGAAGTAGAGAAAGGTATATGTTCAAAATCGTAAGCACATTCCCGCTCGCAGGAAATACGACGCGCGCCAAGAGACGACGTTCGAAACACTACGGCCGTGAGCCAAATGATAAGAAACGATTGTATAACCTTAGTGAAATAGTGGAAGTGATTCTTGTCTGCGCCACACCTCAGTTTCCGTCCGCCTCTCTTGTGCGTGACGCGAAAAGATGCATTTGTTGGTTAGGAAAGTTACGGCATTTATTCGCATAAGGTCAATTCTTGTAAAATAGTTATATCGTTAAGCTATTTTTCAAGTGTCAAAAATGTTATATTGCCAATACAATACTTAAAAATTGTTTTATGTTTTCAAATTTATCATAAAATATTCTTACATACCAGAAAGCCTACCTTGAAGATTCCAAGAGAAAATTAAATTATCCTCTGTAAATTGATTCTGAAGGCCGCAGTTAGTTTAGGCAGATCCTTTAAGCGACAAAATAATACTGAAAGTAATATCGAATCTAATCTACAATCCTTTCTTATAGCGGCGATAAGTGGTCGAAAAAATATCCAGTCTCTGAAGAATCAGAATTGATGAAAAAAACTGTCACAACATTCTTAATTTTCCAGGCACGGCGAATCTCCTTCAACAAGGAGTAGTATATCGCCAAGTTGGGAGTCCCCTGGGCTACTATATTTCCGTGGTGGTTTTCTGGGCGACGGTACGAGCGTCGTGGCCGACTGGACGTCCGTGGTGGTTTTCTGGGCGACGGTACGAGCGTCGTGGCCGACTGGACGTCCGTGGTGGTTTTCTGGGCGACGGTACGAGCGTCGTGGCCGACTGGACGTCCGTGGTGGTTTTCTGGGCGACGGTACGAGCGTCGTGGCCGACTGGACGTCCGTGGTGGTTTTCTGGGCGACGGTACGAGCGTCGTGGCCGACTGGACGTCCGTGGTGGTTTTCTGGGCGACGGTACGAGCGTCGTGGCCGACTGGACGTCCGTGGTGGTTTTCTGGGCGACGGTACGAGCGTCGTGGCCGACTGGACGTCCGTGGTGGTTTTCTGGGCGACGGTACGAGCGTCGTGGCCGACTGGACGTCCGTGGTGGTTTTCTGGGCGACGGTACGAGCGTCGTGGCCGACTGGACGTCCGTGGTGGTTTTCTGGGCGACGGTACGAGCGTCGTGGCCGACTGGACGTCCGTGGTGGTTTTCTGGGCGACGGTACGAGCGTCGTGGCCGACTGGACGTCCGTGGTGGTTTTCTGGGCGACGGTACGAGCGTCGTGGCCGACTGGACGTCCGTGGTGGTTTTCTGGGCGACGGTACGAGCGTCGTGGCCGACTGGACGTCCGTGGTGGTTTTCTGGGCGACGGTACGAGCGTCGTGGCCGACTGGACGTCCGTGGTGGTTTTCTGGGCGACGGTACGAGCGTCGTGGCCGACAGGACGTCCGTGGTGGTTTTCTGGGCGACGGTACGAGCGTCGTGGCCGACTGGACGTCCGTGGTGGTTTTCTGGGCGACGGTACGAGCGTCGTGGCCGACTGGACGTCCGTGGTGGTTTTCTGGGCGACGGTACGAGCGTCGTGGCCGACTGGACGTCCGTGGTGGTTTTCTGGGCGACGGTACGAGCGTCGTGGCCGACTGGACGTCCGTGGTGGTTTTCTGGGCGACGGTACGAGCGTCGTGGCCGACTGGACGTCCGTGGTGGTTTTCTGGGCGACGGTACGAGCGTCGTGGCCGACTGGACGTCCGTGGTGGTTTTCTGGGCGACGGTACGAGCGTCGTGGCCGACTGGACGTCCGTGGTGGTTTTCTGGGCGACGGTACGAGCGTCGTGGCCGACTGGACGTCCGTGGTGGTTTTCTGGGCGACGGTACGAGCGTCGTGGCCGACTGGACGTCCGTGGTTTTATGGGCGACGGTACGGTGCCCTTCCTTGTTTATTTGGAGATATGGGAGAGGCATTACCCGCTCGGGGTCCATTTTTTGGGAGATTGTGGGATCTCCTTTCACTGCTTGGGGTCTTTTTGTGATTTTTTGATTTGAAATGGTAGTGATTTTAGTGGTGATGGAAAACCAGTGGCCGTCCCGGTTTATTTGGGCGATTTTGGTAAAGTGTATTTGCCGTGATGGATATTTTTGCATTCATTGTGTAATTTGGAGCAAGTCGGAATTTGTGGTCTACTATCTTAATGTAGTTCACTGTCTTATTGAATTGTCAATGTAGTTACGTTCAAAAATTTTGTTGCTGCCTGGGGTGAAGTTTGAATGGTGTTACTTTTAAGTTACTTAACAATATTGTCAGCAGATTCTGGTTTGTCAGTAAATTACTTAATATTTAGTATTTTCCCGAAATTCTTTCAGACCCTAATGTTACTGCTGTACGTATAAACGTTAAATATTTCGATCGTTTCATTAAATGCATTGGATTATGTGTACGTTCTATTACCTCGTGGCGGTCTAAGGTTTCCGTACCGAATATGAATATTACTTTCACGATCAGATAAAACTGTCGGGCAGTAACATAAAGTTTACGAGTGATGCACAACGTCCAGAAAAACTTTTCGAAGAAACAAGTTTAAAGTAACTTATTAAATTAACGTAAACATTTCATGGTGCTTAGTACTTGAAAGTGCGCCGCAAATACTAAAATAGATATTTAATTACATTTCATATTCCATATGAGACTTTTGTGGTTACAAGAGACAGGGCGCATATCGGACGTGTTATCTAGTTTATCATGTTACAATTACAGAATGTGACTGGAGTGACCAAAAACAAAAAAAAAACATGTAGTATAGATTCAAAATAAATTTTAAAAAATTCGAGAGAGCTTACTACGAGGAATCTACTCCTCGAAAAAATAATGAAAACTAAATGCATGGAATATGTAGACGTGGTGGTGGACTGCTGTAATGTTAAAACTTGGTCATGCTGATCGCTGTCGCAAACTTATTCTAACGTAATTTTCAGTTCGAAATATTCGAGAGGGAAGTTTTATTTTGTAAAATGAATATATGCAATTTCAATCCACATAGTTTAGTAGGAAGTTTTATTTATAGGGATCTCCATTGTCCGAACCTGTTGAGTCTTGTCTACTTGGTTAACAAGATAATTTACTGCTTCCTTTTATGTACACCCTGTTCGGAATCTTTCTGATATAATTCTTTGCTTAATTTTCTTTTTTATTGCAGCGTGCTCAAGTGTTGGTGCACTAACAATTCTTAGTTTTTTTTATAGTTCATTCATGGAGTTTGCACCAAAGAATAACTTAAATATATCAATGCAGCAGTAAACGAGCAAAATCTAGCGGAACATTTATTTTTAAACCCTTGCGGTGAATTCTTTAAGTGAAATGACCTAACAAATTTGTTTTCAGTGCCTCCGCTTGGCAGTGAGAAGAAAATATCTAGTAGATTTTCGTAAAATGTTTATTAACTCTGTTTTTATAAAAGGTTGATGGTTTATCGAAACATTATTGAAGGAAATGGTATGTATCTACCAAAGTGAAAGGAATACTTAACACGGCATACGAAAACGTCATTCTATATTATCCCAAAATAAATAGCAGAATATGGAGGCAGCGTAGAGCAAGAAGCAAGAAGAAAAAAAACGGAGATGTTTAAAATAAATCTGGAGCGAAGCGTTGCAGAGGTAAGAGAGTATAATGTATTTTGGAAGCTGTGTTAGTGTAATAGTTAAGAAATGGTTTTGGCTTTTCTGTTCTTCCCTCGCCTTCTGAAGTAACCTCGAGGAGCTTATTGACGTAAGTAGGGTGCGAACTGTCTCCAAAATCCCGCTCAGGCTATAGGCCCTCTTTTTTTTTAATGACAGAAAGTACTAGTAATGAACTATATATGAAACAGTTATTTCCCCCGTTATGGATATACAGAATTTTCTAACTTCTCTACAGTAACATCCCACACAACTATTTTCCACGTGTATCCTTGCTTGAAATTTTAAGATATAACAAACTTTCCAAGTCATTTTCAAACCTTTCAGATTTTTGGGGTTTAGGGGGTTTCTACACTTGAATTCATTTTTAAATATTGTCTTACACTCAATACAAATTTATGAAGTGTTTAGTATTACCGGTAAAAGAAATTTTTGCGCGCTTTCTCAGCTTGTAACTTATTGTATATCCTTCCAGAACGTATGCAACCTGTTTTTTTAGTCCCTAGTTTTCCAAAAGCAGCAGAGGAAAATTTTTTCAGAGAGCCTTTAAATTATATTTTTGGAAGGGTACAATTTTTTTCCCTAGGTTTACGGTTTTAGTATACACCAGCCCGTTATAATTTGTTACCAGTTTCTTTTTATACACTTCTGAATTTGGGAAAATATAACCTGGAACATTTTGTCCCTAGAGCATGAAATTAGCTTTTAATTTTGCGTTGTTTCAATTTTTTCAGAAGCTTTAGTTTTAATGTACAGTCGACCATCAGAATGTATGTTGCTTTCTTTGTACAGCCATCAGTTTTGCAAAAGACTGGAACAATTTTCTTAGGGCCTAATATAGCATTTAGTTTTGGGAATTTCATATCTTTTAGAAGAGATTTTTTGTTTTCGTGGAGGCGAGAAAGGAGAATAGGAGCCTACTAAGCAAAAGGCTAAATAATGCCGTAGAAAAGATTTTTGATAATCTTGTTAATCTAGGGTCTTCTGTTCCATAAAATCTCAAACAGAAAGCAGATAGACTTGATTGGCTCTGATTGCCAGATTACCTGGGTAATGGCAGCCCCCTCCCAGGGAAATGGGAGGTGTAGAAAACTTAATCCATATTAACGATATAACTTAGCAGTCTTAATGAAATTGCAACCGAATACAATTATTTCCACTCTTTTGGTCTACAAACTGATCATTTAAGTTTTGTACATTATGAAGTGTTTCCTAGCACAATTTTTTTCAATAAAGGAAATCACAATATGTACTGTCCAGATTTGATAATTTTTACCCTTCACAAGATATGAGTGACATTTTGATCTTACTTCAGGGAAGCAAAGAAAATAAATGATTTTATACAGGAATCATTTTCATTATTAATGCAAATCGATGGTCTCTCTGAAGAAGATTGTGACAGTTCTCAGTTTAGGTAGTCTACTCCTTGTTATTACGAATTGTTTTCCTTTTTACAGAAGAAAATTCAGATCTACGGTTAGGAGGTTTACTCGTATTAACTGCAAAGTCATTCTTTTTAAAGATTACATCATTTAAAGGCCATATTCGTCTTGCTTTGAAACAGCTTTTACATTTTCTACGGAAGTGATATTAGAAAATACTTAATTGAAAATCTCGGCTATCTCGTGTGAGGTTATTCTTCTCACCGGACTAATGTTTTGACAAATATCACATTCCTTGTAGGCCACTTGAAAGGGTTGCACATTCATACGCAAGTGAACAGTACTGCTTGCTACTAAGGCCGTAAAACATGTTGCTTAATCTAAAAGGTGGTCCGCGAGCTGCTTTTCTTGAGCTTCAAATAACGTGGTTGGCCTACCTAGGCGTGGACGTTTCAGAGCACCATTTCCATCTTCACTTATAGCCCTGTACCGCTTCTTCAAAATAGGAATTTTAAAAGATTTTGCAGCCCCATAAACAGTTGCATCATAAAAGATGCACTTCACAGCTGTCTAGTTCATGTGAAGTCCACTGTGCCTTATCTGTGACCTTTGGTGTCTTTCTAGGCTTACACTGGAAACAAAATAAATGGCATTGTAATGAGTTTGTTTAATCGTGTTAAGTTCAAATAATGAACGTGCAGTGGAAACTAGCATGGCGTTAGCTAGGCTCTCATTACCCCTTCCTAATGGCTCTCATTACCCCGAATGATAAGTTTTGTTTAAATTACAAAATGTAGGATAAAATTTTGCACTTGTTTTAACTCTATCTCGCTTAACAAGATGAATCATACAATAAATAAAATGTATAAAGATCCCTGTATAAGATAATGACAAACTCACGATAGCAGCAGCTAACAGACTAGTGCTGATAACTGTCATGTTAGGCAAACGGAGTGAGACTCCCTCGCCACTCATACTGTGGTCGAATGGTGCGCTGTAGCAATTCACTTCAATGCAATTCACAGGTATTTGGCGTGCAAAAGTCAAATTATTCGCGTAGGCTCCTATTACCCGTTTGCTCCCATTGCCCGTTCACCCCTATATTAGCTCATAAAAACGTACGTTAATAGTTTCAATTTGTACGGCTCTGATTTTGGTAAATACAGGCGAGAACCATTTCTTTCCTAAAGCCTGAAAGTATCCTAAAGTATTGGGTAGAGTTTCATATTTTTCTGAATCTTTTGGATTTTCATATGAATTTCCACCGAATAACGTCCTTTTATATGCACAGCCCTGAAATTTGAAATATAAATGCCGAATTCTTTTCTACAGTGTAATGTCAGTCTTAAAGTTTTTGTATGCATTTTCGTCGAATTTAAATTCTGTGAAGTGATAATTTGCACGTAGGTGCTGCTTGCCTTAGACTAAAGTAAGCAACACCCACGAGTTGAGAAATTAGCAAGAACCTAAAATTGAGAATAGAGCATTGTAGTAATCTACAATTAGCCTTTCATTTTTTGTTTGCTTCAGATTGGTTTTTGAACGCTACTGGCTTTAGTTCGCTTGAAAGACCTAATCAGACAGGACTATAGACACCACTCTCAAGTGACGGAGTGAGCGTTGTCATCGCTTCGGGAATGTGGCCACTAAATTGTATGCCGCTATATCTAAAAGTGTTCCTATTGAGCGTAATATACGCCTTACAGTTTCCACATTCGTGTAGGTTTTCATTGTCCTCAAATTTGTACCGGCAACTTAAATGTCAATGTTGTTAATCTTTCTTGGAAGCCTATTTAAAATCGGGTCCACAGACTTGCAAAGCACTTGGATCATGCATTTATTTTGGAGGGCAAACATCAATACGTGTAACGTTCAAACGATGTAATAAAGGTTCAACTTCTGTATCAAATACTTTTTATTTTAAAACTACTTTCGCATGTGGAAACAGTTTCTGTACCTAGCATAGGATGGTTCTCCCGAAGGACGTACAGAATAATGTGCCAGGAGTCAACATACACGAAAAGTCTGCTTTTGTAACTGACGAAAATGGGGGGGGGGGGGCTCGGGAACTTGTCATTGCAGTGCCTCTGACCCGGAGGTTCTAGAGTTCAAATTATTGCAGGCATAACTTGAGCTATCTCGTATCACTGTGAAAGATGTATTTAAATGTTGCTCATTTTTGGGAAACATCCGTTTCGATTAAACATTCTCGTATCATACACTACTAGACTAACAGGGTAGATTTGACAACCATATCTGAATATGTAGAAATCTTGGGATAATTTTACTTCTGATTTGCTACATTCATTCTGACAACGGCAAACATTAACATGTAAAAGAATAAATATTTCATTATAGTAGCAATTTACTCTTCATATTTATACAGTATTTAGTAATTTATCGAAAATGTTATCGTGCAGAAAACTGTTACATCACTATTCCACTCACTTTTACAGACGCAATTTCCCTGGTATCCCTCATCCTGTTCTTGTAGGGATGTCCGGCATTACTTAAAATCTTATCCTTCCATTCCTTAATATTTATCCTACTTTTGCTGCCGTTATTAAAGCGTTGAACGGCAAAAGGCAACACAACTAACCGCAACAAGCGTCCGCAATCTTCAAAAAGGTTAGATCCCTCTTCGCCGAAAACACTACTTTTCGATATAAATACTTTCCAAAGAGTTTTAAGCTGTACGGAGCTCTTGAGACCCCTTCCTTGGGTCACGTGGATAACGGTTTTATTACAGTAAAAATTTCTGAAATTTGTCGCTTAGATAGCTATTCGGAGCAACTAACTTGTGAAGTGTCGAGGATAATGAAATAAAATAATGGTTTCAATATCAACTTTTTTAGCAAACAAATTTGTAAATGCCGAACACGAATAAAAACTTTAACTGTTTTATCTAAAGAAGTTTTGTAAAAAGTATGATTGAACTAGAATGCTAACAGTCTTCTTGAAAATAGGCTGTTTTCGTATGCATTCCACGTATGCTATTTAGAAAGGCTAGAATTTTTTTCCTAACATTTCAGAAGATACCTTATTTTTCATATCTAAATTAACTGGCTAGATACATTATTGCAAGGAGGCACTAACTAGTTTTGGTTCCAATTGTAATTATATGTTTAGTCGGAAAACTAACGGATGGCCATAATAATCCATATATAATTATTGAAGTAAAGGTGTCCCCGGCGTGGGAACATATCGTGTCAAATAAGACTACTTGAGATGGATTCAAAGCGATGAAATATTATTCCATTAACTGGATTGTAAAAGCGGCTCAGGACTTATAAAAAAATTCGAAATTAAGATTGCTCGCAATAAATCCTGTATGTAAAGTACGTATTATGCGATAGTTGCATAACATTGGTAAGATGCTTATATTTTTTTAAAGATGTTAATAAGGATTTTGGATAATTTTAGTGTTAATGTAAGTTGTAAAACTCATTAGCTGTAACCTAGTATATTAACGAGTTTCTCTTTTCAGGGAAGATGGCAATTGGAAGTGATCCTTGGTGACAAATTCTGTTTAACCGATATTGCGGAAGGTGACCGACGCTGTCAGGGTCTTAAGAACTCATTGGGTTTGAATCGGAAACTGGATGTCCTCCGTTCCCAGTCTCTCTCCACGAACTACGCCATAGCGGAGACGTGTGGGTTCCTGAATTGTCACTGTTAAACGCCGCCCACTATACAAAGGACGTGGTTATTTGTATGTATGGTTTTAAACTTTCTGTAAAATTATACGTTCAATGTTTCCTTGTTGGTGACAAACAAGTATTGCAAAAAGTATTTACAGCACCTGCACATCTTAAATTAATATTAAAAAGTAGTAGAGTGTATAGCTTGGGCAGATACAAAGAAGGTAAAAGGTGTTGCCAAAAATACGAGCTTATTTGAAGAGTGCAGTGAAGGCCATAGCAATTTAAAGATGCTTCCTAACAGTTCCTGAATGCAAGTCTACATGGTTCCTTCCGACCTCAGGATGCTGCGGATACAGGGATCAAAATCGAAGGCAAAAGTGATTGCCACTGAATTCGTCACACGGCGACGGAAAAACTCAGCACCGAGAGAATTGTGGGAAAACCGGGGTTTGTAGATCGGGCTCATCGAAAATCAAGACGTGTTTTCTAAATTCTTTCTCTAGAAACAATTTATCCTAATGTGAAGATTAAAAATTGCTAAATTGTGATTTTTATGGAACCCCGCATCATGTAAATAAACGTTTATAAATTTTAATAGCTTGTCAGTTTTTCAGACCTAATATAGCATAGTGTACACATTTAGAAAGTTTGTGTAGTCGCGTGCTTTGAAAATAGTCTGATCATTAATGCTTAATTTGGTTCAGACGTTGGTCTGACTGGAAATCGATGGATCACACTGCGAAATTTTGATGAATGCAGGTTATGAACTTATGCTTATTGTAAAATTAATTGCAAACATGCTGGTTGCTATATCTTCTTGTGGATATTTTCAGCTCAATATATAAAAATTGCATTGTCCTGTCGTGCACAACGGAAACGTTCAGCCAACGCAGCGAAAAGAGAAATCCCGTCGCACAATTGCCAGACGGCGTTATGCGGACACATCTTGCAGCCACAAGTGGTACAAATACTGGTAGGTTTATACAACATATAATCAAATTTCTTAACATATTAGGACATCGTCACTTGCGTCACATCTTACGTCGAGGGTAAGACTTACTTCAAAATAAAACCACTTAATTCTTGTAAACTAAAATATTTTCTCAGATATCTTATAAAATATCAGAAACTCATTTCTTCTCTTGGCGTAGCAGAAGAAATTAAAAAAACGGTTTCGAAGAAATAAACTTATTCAGGTTAGAGGAGTACTTTCACAAATGTAGGTTCTTGTCTTTGGATTAATGAGCTTTTTCTGGTCTGGATGCAAAATGAAGGAAAAGGTACGCTAATATCTCTAAAAATTATTTTGTAATCTGAACATACGGAAAACTTTCTAATTTTTTAGACAATGCTCAGAAAAATACCATAATCGTGCTAAAAGTTGACTTCGTTACCCGTAATTTAATACGTATTCACCTATAGAACTTAAAATTGTTCTATAGACCATAAACTGTTTTGCTTTGGAGCAGTTAATTTTGCTAAATTATCATAAGACTGAATTAATATTAAAGAGCCGTTCGTAGACTATGTATTAAAAACAATTATAGAATTATACGACAAATATGCATTAGTATTGAATGAACCGCTCGTTTCTACATTCTCTAATATGATGCACAATATTGCACAGAATGTTTGAAATACGAAGAATGAAAGGAATAGTTAATGTAAACAATCATTTGAAATCAACACCATTTCAGCACTTTTCAGACCAACCCAGACTGTTAACGATATATGAAAGGCAGTACTGTGCTTACCCCTAGACATCTGAAGTGTTAATGCAAACTCCTAAGGCATTCGTAACAGTGATTTCCTTCCATATTTTGTTGATAGGCAGTTTTAGTCAAACAAATGACGCACATTCTACGTTAGCAGCAATGTGTCGCCAGAGTTCATTTTGCAAGAACTTTTTACATCAAACACGCTATGAGTCACAGAGCTGTGAAACTTAAATGGGGTACATACGGGACGAAAAGAATGAGCCTAGGTTGAGCTGCATAGACAAGTTTCCCCGGCCGTATTCAATTCTATTTTAGCTGCCAGGAAGACTCGAGTTCGTTAAAATTTATTACAAGGGTCGCTTTTACTGTCCACTCTCTCGTGGCCCCCACCGCAACTGAGTGACGCTTCCATTGCGCTGATGCAACAGTTGGAAGATTGCTACTAGTGCTAGAAAAGGACAGGCAACGTGAGAGTGAAGTAAACTTCCATAGGCGCGGGGGATAGATGATCATAACCCATTAATTGTATTTATCAAATGTATTATTGAAGTTAAAATTTAATTTTACTTGCGTGCTTTGAGTCGTATGTAATTTTTTTTAAATGGAAATGGCGGGGGGGGGGGGGGAGCAGATTTGGTCGTGCGTTGGTCTTCATTGTGTTGCCCACTCCCACGGAGAAGCTCGTAGATGTTCTGAAGCCGCCTACATTAAATATGCAAGGACCTATTTAGTGTAAGTGTAGGAATGGCTGCCATTACTTTTCGCCCTGACGTCATAGAACAGCTATCTAAGCGTTCACCATCGTACCTGGGTCGTAGTTATTCACAGAATTTTATAAAATTCTCTCGTAGACGATAATGGCATATATTTAAAACAAATTATAAATTTTAATCTTATGGGATAAAATTTTAATCTTCGATGGGTGAAATGTTCAAATTTTCAGCGGCAATCCAGTGACAACAGAATCTGGAAATGAAAGAAGACCGGGAAGAGGGAAAATGTCACCTTTTGCTGGGAAGTGTTCTGCGTACACAACTTGGCAACTATGTGCGCTACAAGTGGTGGTAAGTTTACGCCCTTGTTCAATCATCAATCATTCGGTGTGAGATGGAAAGCTTCAACTGAACATCATTTGTCTTGTTCTTAGTGGTCATCGTCTGCGTTGGCTTCAGGGACTCGGGACATTGCAGTCAGCTAGGAAGTCTGATATCGTCAAACCTAACAGTTTCTTCTACCGAATCCTGTTATTGAAGCTCAATTAGATCTTAAGAATAACTAATCAAAAAAACAAAAAAATATTTAAAACGTACACCACTAGATTAGCAGAATAAGAAATAGAAACTAAGTTGTTTGGCCCAAATGAATTAAAATGTGTGCACGCACAAATTAATGGTTTTGCGAGTGGTTATAAAATTGACAAATCTCACAAAATTTTAGTCAACCGACGAGAAAATCAATGGAGAGCAAAAAAGGACGGTAAAAGTACCGTAAACAGAGATTCAAAATTTTGGAAGTTCCCAACCAAGCGAAATTCATAGTGTTAAAATTCAACTTCGGTATTGTTGAATTCAAAGTGGTTCCACTGCAGGCAAATGATAACAAACTTTCCAAATGTCAGGGAGTATTCTTGACACAGGTAGTGTACACAAGAACAGAAGTTGAATTAACAAATACAATGAGAAAAACATTTAATTATAGATGCTAAACAAATTTATTTAAAACCTACAAATGAAGAAAAACGCAGGTCAATTCACTCGGTACACATGAAATGGCTTTATACAAAAGATTCTTACTAATAGTGATAAATACGTTACAATGTACTAAAACTAGTACATTTTTTGACCTGAATACAGCAGCCTTATTTGTGCGGACGGTCATTTGTTTCGGATTGAACATTCGTAGCAACATAGTGGTTAAATGAACACAAGTGTAAATGTGAATGCAATTTATAACAATTTGAAAGAAAGGAAACTCGTATGTAACAAAGGCCTCATACGTAAGTTATCCTTAATACAATGTAAAAATATAGCGTCAGCAAGGAATTTAAATTGGTTAATTAGGTATTGTTCTTAATTAACAAATAGACATAATGAATTGGTACAATTTATTACTGTTAAGACAGGCTAATGCTCAAATTATGATCGTAGATTGGTAACAAACGCAGAGACGAAATAAAGGTTCATTGGTTGGTAACAAACGCAGAGACGAAATAAAGGTTCATTGGTTGGTAACAAACGCAGAGACGAAATAAAGGTTCATTGGTTGGTAACAAACGCAGAGACGAAATAAAGGTTCATTGGTTGGTAACAAACGCAGAGACGAAATAAAGGTTCATTGGTTGGTAACAAACGCAGAGACGAAATAAAGGTTCATTGGTTGGTAACAAACGCAGAGACGAAATAAAGGTTCATTGGTTGGTAACAAACGCAGAGACGAAATAAAGGTTCATTGGTTGGTAACAAACGCAGAGACGAAATAAAGGTTCATTGGTTGGTTGGTAACAAACGCAGAGACGAAATAAAGGTTCATTGGTTGGTTGGTAACAAACGCAGAGACGAAATAAAGGTTCATTGGTTGGTTGGTAACAAACGCAGAGACGAAATAAAGGTTCATTGGTTGGTTGGTAACAAACGCAGAGACGAAATAAAGGTTGGTTGGTTGGTTGGTAACGAACGCAGAGAACGAAATAAAGGTTGGTTGGTTGGTTGGTAACGAACGCAGAGACGAAATAAAGGTTGGTTGGTAACGAACGCAGAGACGAAATAAATAATGGTTGGTTGGTTGGTTGGTAACGAACGCAGAGACGAAATAAAGGTTGGTTGGTTGGTTGGTTGGTTGGTAACAAACGCAGAGACGAAATAAAGATTGGTTGGTTGGTTGGTAACAAACGCAGAGACGAAATAAAGATTGGTTGGTTGGTTGGTAACAAACGCAGAGACGAAATAAAGATTGGTTGGTTGGTTGGTAACAAACGCAGAGACGAAATAAAGGTTGGTTGGTTGGTAACAAACGCAGAGACGAAATAAAGGTTGGTTGGTTGGTAACAAACGCAGACGAAGGAAATCGTGCAAACGTGTTAGTAGTAATTAAAAAAATGAAGTGAAAAAGTGTTTAAGAATCGAATAATTATTTTGTATTGTATATTGAAACAATTAAGAGTTTATTTTTTTGGAAATTTTCTTGTTTCCATTGTAATTTATCGCCAGAAGTGTTTGAGTAATTATATTTAAATTTGTTTTTTTTTCGCAAGTTTTAAAAAATTTTGTATTGTGGATGTAGTGTCAAATCTTGTACGTAGTTTTGATTACATAATGTTATATTTTGCAACTTAGGTTGATTGTTTAGTTGTTGCATTCCACTGTATTTTGAAACGATTTTGTTAAACTTAAATATTAAGCCCATGTGAATTGTAAACGACGCCCAACACATGTGCCCATGTAAACAATTGATCATAAATGTAGCATGTAATCCACTCTGGGTGTAGACCCCATCTCGATCGTGGTTTTTGTCCAGTTTCCCAGTGATCCACAGAGCGAATGCTGAGATGTCCCTAGCTTGCGTCTGGACAAGTAACGTAGTTTATTTCCTCCTGAGAACTTAATAAAAAATTTAAATTTATTTTGTATTGCGAAACGAGAGAAAATCTTGCTGTGGGCCAGTAGCAAAGACAACTCTTTTCCTATCTCCTTTCCCTAGTTATTTTTCTTTTTAGGACTGACCGTCGCGCTGCACGGGAATTGCAATAGCATCACCTGTCGCATTTTGAAGAGTGTACAGCAGTCTGCTTCCCAGGAAAAGCTGCAATATTTTACTGAACATGTAACGGACGAAACCACCAGAAAAATAATTCGACAAATCCTTTCTTTTCCCGGTAACTGGTATTGCTAAAAGTCCTCGGTTTGGACGACGAAAAGGAAGTTTGAAAAGTACGTGGACCAACGGTGTCAGCAAACACTCCCCTCTACGAGCCACAACGTCCTGGACTGACCGCATAGAGAACTCCTAAATTGAACATCCGAGAAATCCCTTTTGCATATAGCACGGAAGAGAGGGAATTCAAACTTTGCTATCACTTGCGGGGAACATTGATACTTTTTTTTATGGTTCTGATTAGTCTACATAAAGCTTTATTCAAAATATTTTCCAAACTATGCTTTTTAAGAACTATATAATATAAATTATTAGGTTAAAAGAATTTATTTCCCATCAGATCCCCCCCCCCCTCACAAAACTTAATTTTTCCCAAAATATAGTCGGTTTTTCAATTTTTTCACAAGAGTTGGCATCTGGCCTTATACAAATTAGTAGAATTTATTTATGCGAGCTCTTGATCCTGCTATCAATATTACGAGATGTTTATCACATGAGCAATTTCTAATATCGGATATTACAAATCTACGCATTGCATAAGCAAACATTGGCAGTTCCATGTGTCAATTTTGTACTTAAGTTTACACTGAAGAGGATTTAAAAATGTATTTTATTACAGAACGTTTCAAGGACAAAGGATTTCTACAATGATTTATAGCTTAACATGAGCACTTATCTGTCAAATGAGCCAATTTTAATCCTGGTTATAGAACTTACTCCTTCAATATAAACTTCGCCGATTTGCTACTAACACTGATAAAAATGGGGAATATAAAATAAGCTGCTGAATGTAATTCAATATAGTATTTCAAAAAAATTTAAAATAAAATTTAAGCTTCTAAGTCAGGAAATACAAATGTCCACATGAACTTAAATACAAGTATGAGCGAAGACAAACTGTAAATTGATAGTGACTCCCCACCCCCACCCGAATGTGTATGAAATTGATCCTCTAGTTCTTGCAACTTTCCTTAGTGCTCTTCGTTTGCATCCTAGAACTGTTGTAATAACTGAAACACAACAGGGTGACCAGCGAACCTGAAATACTCGAACCGGAAAATAACAGGAATTTGATTTGAAAGCCGTTTTTTTTCCTGTTATTTTCAGATTTATCTCTAACCTTTAGAGAAAATTGACTTATGGCATCGTATTCAGTAACGTGTTTGAGTAAACTCTGTACATAATGGCAAGTAAAATCTAAATACGTATGAGAAGTGCCAAATGTATGCTTCAGGGTAGCGTAGTCGTCGACTCGCGCAACACACAACTCCAAACACTGCCGTGCGATGTAGGTGCAACATCGGTACAGTATCCTGCAAATGTCAAAATTCCAGTTGCAATCGCCGACCACAAGATGAAAATGTCGTTAGCGCAAAAGCTATCAAGTACTCCTTCGTGGGCGTTAGAGTATTATTGCTATTTGAAGGGTATTCCTGATGCAGTTCTATTTCTTCTAAAATCTTCAGGGACATCCTCGTCGACATTCTGCATCTGGTTACGAACTGAGCATCGTCCAGAAGTCATAAAAATATTTTTTGGATTGCTTGTTCTGGACTCGTTTTTTTATTAAACAATACACAAAACGTAAATATCAACATTTTCTCCCTTAACACTTTGTCACTCACGCGGCCATTCGAAGCACAAATAACGGTCAATTTCAACAACCTTCGTCAAGTCAATCTTAACGATAATTTTTGAAAAACGTATATTAGATGCCATGTTGCATTTCACCAACACTTTTGATGCTGAGATGACTATCAGTTAAATTTGACGATTCGTCAACGGACGTGCGTAGATTTTTCTGCGTCGAACACAGGTTGGCTACATGGTCGGTTTACAATGCGTTTGCACATTGACTGCAGAATATTGATGACACCCATGAATGGAGAGAGTCCAAAGTGCATTGGTCTGCAAGGAACAGATCAGAATAATGAAAAATCAGACACAGGCGGCCTAGGCCAGGGAAATGCTGGCAGAACTCGCCGAAGAACGGAAGTCCTTGTGTCAGGCGGAACTTCACTTTCTGAAACAAAGCTACCAAGCAGAACTTGAATAGGTGGACATGAAGAAAACACGAAAAGGTAACACAAGATAAATTAAAAATGCAATATGTGTATTACAAAGCTAAATTATAATTATAATTTTAAAAAATTATAATTGGATCATTGAATTATTTTTTGTTGTATAATATATTTCTTTGATATCTCTACATCTTTTTGGCAGACAGTGTTTTCAAATCAGTTGGTTATTTGATAATATTCCTGATTTTTAGTAGATATATTTGCAATTATGTCAAATAAGTGCTTAGTGAAGTTTATTTTATAGAAATGTTGAACGATTGGCATGTGATGACCCAAACTTGTTCACTAAATATCATATACTAAAATTAAATAATTAGCTTAAAATAATCTTCTGCAATTCTATTTCGTACACCAGCTGGTGCACCAATTTGAGGAACAGGAATATCTTCATATACAAGATAATTCCGGTTTTGTTGTCTCAGAAGTTGTAAGTACTAAGTGTAAATTGCAGAAATACTGATGTAAGTGAAAATATCTAAATGTACAAATTTTTAAACCCACATAATAATAGTAATTAATAATAATAATATTAATGATGATGATGTACCTGTGCCAAATAAGATCTTCAGGTGATTCCTTTTTTTTCTGCACTGTAGTGCGATATTATACAATACTGCAGTGGCAACTATTCCTAATGCACTGGTATTGACATTAGTGCGAAAGTCCAACTTCATATCTGTGAACTTTTTCTTCCACACCCCATACTGTCTCTCAACAGTATTTTTGGTCGCAATATGTGTGCTTCATTAAAATTCCGTTGGCCATCTGTTGTGGTATTTAAAAATTGTGTTAACAAGTACGTGCTAAGGCGATAGCCATTATCTCCTAATAAGAATCCTTCTCTTATTAGGTTTCTTTCAAACTTCATCCTCACGTCACTAGAGTCAAAAATAAAACTATCATGAGCTGAACCTATCCGCCTTGCCACGATATTTGTAAAGAGTACATTACAATTGAAATTGTACATTTAAAGAAAAATACATTTTTTGTTTCAGAATCTTTCCGATTCAGTTCGCTCAAGAGATAAAATTGGCACATGAGTACAGTTAATTGTCCCTATAGAAGATGCCACAAGGTAGGAGATGCCGTGAAGCAAGTGCATGGCACATGCATGCTCAAGTGCACATTCATGGCTCAGAGCGAGATTCAGAAGGTTGTTTCTTTTTGAGGTGAATAAAAGGCAATATACATTTATAAATTAATTGAAGATTAATCTTGCTATATACAAGTGAATTAATTGACTTAGTAGTAAGCCGGGGGACCAACGAACGTTTGTACATTTTATGTTTCTTCTTCTTTCTTGAAGTTTAAGTTCACTCTACTTACAGTTTGTCGTGTTGCCACAATCAACCCGCATCAGACGGGTGAATGTGTGATGGTACCGTCAGAGCTGAGGTTGGCTCCAGACGATTTGGTTAGCGGCCTTCATGTCACAACGGGCAGGTATTCAGTAGAAACAGGAGCTGCCCGGTTGTGAAGTTTCTTGTAGATTCGTCCAGATGATGGCTCATGGCCGTGATTGGTCCGAATTCAGAGGGTGCGGCCCGTTGGCCGCGCTGGTTGATTGATGGCGAAATGGGAGCCGCCGACTCGCCTGTTTTCCTACTATAGCGAGTATTTATACAGTCGTCCGTTGTTGTTTCCATATGACAGCAATAGCCGTTTACGTCCTAGTAGAGCACAGTTGTAGGCTAGTGCCTACAATGAGTTGCATTTTGCGTCTGTCCGTCTGTTACTTCTGCTAGTTGTTGAGCAGTAGCAGCGAACATTGGTCGTGGTAGTTTCAGTATTGACTAGTCACTTGAGTAGTACTTGAATATAGTTTGGAATGTTCTCATAGTAGTCTGACACTTGTACTTGTCCAAGTTCTGACAATTGTTCTGGTCTGTTACAGTAGTTGTTGTTTGTTCGTCTGACACTTGTGAGTGAGAGAGAGAGAGAATGAGAGTGAGAGAGAGTGAGAGTGAGAGAGAGAAAGAGTGAGGGAGAGAACGAGTGAGAGAGAGAACGAGTGATAGGGAGAGTGAGGGAAAGAGTGAGAGGGAAAGAGTGAGAGGGAAAAAGTGAGAGGGAAAGAGTGAGAGGGAAAGAGAGAGAGGGAAAGAGTGAGAGGGAAAGAGTGAGAGGGAAAGAGTGAGAGGGAAAGAGTGAGAGAGAAAGAGTGAGTGTGAGAGTGAGAGAGAGTGAGAGAAAGAGTGAGAGAGAGTGAGAGAAAGAGTGAGAGAGAGTTTGAGAGAAAGAGTGAGAGAGAGTGTGAGAGAAAGAGTGAGAGAGAGTGTGAGAGAAAGAGTGAGAGAGAGTGTGAGAGAAAGAGTGGGAGAGAGTGTGAGAGAAAGAGTGAGAGAGAGTGTGAGAGAAAGAGTGAGAGAGAGTGTGAGAGAAAGAGTGAGAGAAAGAGTGAGAGAGAGTGAGAGAAAGAGTGAGAGAGAGAGTGAGAGAAAGAGTGAGAGAAAGAGTGAGAGAGAGAGTGAGAGAGAGAGTGAGAGAGAGAGTGAGAGAGAGTGAGAGAAAGAGTGAGAGAGAGAGTGAGAGAAAGAGTGAGAGAGAGTGAGAGAGAGTGAGAGAAAGAGTGAGAGAGAGAGAGAGAGAAAGAGTGAGAGAGAGAGTGAGAGAAAGAGTGAGAGAGAGTGAGAGAGAGTGAGAGAGAGTGAGAGAGAGAGTGAGAGAGAGAGTGAGAGAGAGAGTGAGAGAGAGAGTGAGAGAGAGAGTGAGAGAGAGAGTGAGAGAGAGAGTGAGAGAAAGAGTGAGAGAAAGAGTGAGAGAAAGAGTGAGAGAAAGAGTGAGAGAAAGAGTGAGAGAAAGAGTGAGAGAAAGAGTGAGAGAAAGAGTGAGAGAAAGAGTGAGAGAAAGAGTGAGAGAGGGAGTGAGAGAGGGAGTGAGAGAAAGAGTGAGAGAAAGAGTGAGAGAGAGTGAGAGTGAGAGTGAGAGAGAGTGAGAGAAAGAGTGAGAGAGAGAGAGTGAGAGAAAGTGAGAGAGAGAGAGAAACAGTGAGAGAGAGAAAGAGTGTCAGTGCGCCCGCTTTGACCCATGGTGGCTGGAAAAATAACAATTCATGATGTGAAAATGTCTTTTCTGTGGGTAAAATAGTAGATTTACTAAGAAGTAATTTTTTGTCATGCTAAGCACCAGAAAGAGAAAGGAGAAAAGTGCTTTAGAGACTTCAAGAAAGCTGCAGATGAATTAAAATGCTGAAGGAAGTGTTTTGCTGAGGCCTATAACTACGCAAATTTATGAATATGACGATTCTCTTCAGAGCAGTATGTAAATAATATTTCTGAAGACTTGTCCTGTATTAAACTTGGTGGGATCTGTACATTTGTATATAAAATTGCTTAAAACTGATGAATGTTTTCTGTAAATAAATTATATTATTTCATTAGCTAATGTTCCTAATTTCAGTTTCTGTTATGGTTATTTCAAGTGTTATAACTCATAGTTTAGGGTAATTTCATATAACTGTATACATTTTTGTACTATATAACATATTCATGGTCAGATTTAAAATTTCATGTCTCATTTAGATATGTTCAGAATTACTAGACAATTTCCTATTAAGTGTTAAATGCTCGCAGATCTATTTTTAGAAATGAGGACAGGGACAATGTAGTTTATTACCACTTAATGTGTAAGGTAAATCTGGAGGTATTACATTTTATACACTCTTGTAAAATTATTGAAAGTCATTTTTCATACTTTTGATTATGCTCCTTTCTTTGTCACATTTCAATTTGTTCATTCTTCTGATCATTCTCATTAATAATTTGCCAGTATGCATCACTGTACCATTGAGCATCATCTTTTAGAAACACACTCTTGATAAGATTTACAAGGATTCTTTCAGAATAATCATTGTAAAGAGTGTCAATGAACATTCCCATCAACTTCCTGTTCATATAACTCTACATTTCAACCTAATTCATTACAGTAACATTTGTCACATTGAAGCTTAATAATTACTTAGATAACTATCACGTAACCTTAGTAGTCATACTCACGTAACGTTCTCACGTAACCTTAGCATTCAACTGCTCAAAGAAGAAAAAGGCTTCGCAGCCTAGACATAACCAATTGAACAAAAACTTGGTAGATGTATGAAAAACAATATGGTGCTTCCATTAAAACCTTTAGATATTAAAATCATGGAGCTGTTAAAATTTTTAAGGATAGAAGGTCTTTAGCACTATAGGACTCTCTCACAGTGAACACTTCAATTATACTGTGTTACAACCATTCATGAATGTTACCAATATTTCTTACTTTCTAAATAATGGCTCTCAGCTAATAGAGCCAATCACCATGAGCATATTTCATTCATTAAACATTATTTTGCTCATAGAAGCTGTATGTACCGTCTGTATTGTAAGAGATGAATCAACTCCTACAATCAAGGGGCTAATATAATTACTGCCAGAAGTGGAATGGCAGTCATTACTTCAACTTCTTTTCCTTCTCCCTCTCTCTCCCCCTCTCCCTCTCCTGCTCCCTCTCCTGCTTCCTCTCCCTCTGCCTCTGCCACACACTCACTCTCATGCTAACTCTCACGCTCGCTTTCACTCTCACTCTCATCCCACTCCCACTCTTATTCTCATTCAGGGTTCAGTTTATCTTGAAGCTAAGGTAAGTTAAGTATCTGATTTCCTGGAATGACATTTTATCTATTTTAATATCCCCACTTTTATGTGCACTGGCTTTACACTTCATCAATTTAGTTTTCTGATTATTGATTTGAAGCCGATACTGTGCTGTCATGTTGCTTTCCAGGCACTTCACTTTCATTTCTATGATAAATACATGTTTATATTAAAGTTTTTGTACAAAGAGATTGGAAAAAATAAAATTCGTAGAAATGAGTAAAATACTTGTTATTTTCTTGAACAATCTTTACAAATGTACTTCACACGTTTAATGTAGTACATTCAAATTCAAACATTAGATGAAATGATGTAGTTTTTCTATTTCTTCATCACATATAGGTAAGAAACACTTCTGTGTCTAAAAAATATTTTCTGTAATAATAAATAATATAATGAAAATAATTTACAACGTAATATAAGTATAGAATCATAATACAAATATTTTAGTCAACTTACAAATAGTTAACGTATTTTTCACAGAAGTATTTTACTTTACTATTAAAAAAAGAGGTGTGGAGTGACTCAGTGAGATTACACTGTATCACATTTCCTTTACAATAAAATTTGGGAAAGAACAGGAAGCAGTTGGAAGATAAGTGACCAGCGATGTGCATAACGTTTCCTCAAAAACATTGACAAGCCCAATCTAAAAGTACAATGGGCTCCATAACAGTGCTGATGTGGCTCAGGCACATGCACACACTTGGTTCCAGGTTAATTATAATGCACAAAGGTTCCACTTATGGAATTTAGATTGCTTACAATCTATCAGATGACCCATTCTTGTATGTGCTGTTTTCAACATTTGACAAGTAATCTTTTCACATCATTTTGGTCAAATCAGTAAAAACATAAATATTAGTTAAAGTAAACCTAGTTTAAAGGTATTCACTATGACACAAGTAACGGCAGATTTAGAGGATTGGAAAATTGTAATACAAAGCTATAGATGTATAAGGATGCAATTCATGGAAAAGGGGATCAGGGGAAATAATAATTTTGGTGAGAACAGATATTAATATACAGAATGTTAAAATAGACTACATAGAAAAAAATTGTTGGATGGTAATTTTAGATATTTTCTGTAAGGTGTACAAAGGATCAGTAGTTGCTGATTATCACTCTCCAAATGCATTTCATGCTCTCCAATTAACAATTGAATAATAATAGGGGATTTTAATATAAATGTGTCAAGAGAAAGTTATGCTATGAGGAAGTTATGAAATACCAAGTTTTTAAACCATTAGGGTTAAACCACTTGGTAAAAGAGCCACTTAGATTGGATATTACTCTTAGCCAGACATTGATCTGGTAGTTTCCAATGTAAATATAATTATTATAAAAATATGACAGACTCCAACAGTAACATCATCCCTTGATGGATACAATGCAAAGAAAAAAATACAAATTCAAGAAAAAGAATTAAAATACATTAGAGAGACTATACAAATTTTAAAGCTGGTCAGTTTAAAGAATTATTAGGATATAGTATTAGAGAATTAAAATACACAAATAGGGATGAATTAAGTGAGAAATTCATAAGAGCCATCGTAAAATTCACCGATGGCATGGCACCATATACACATTTAAGATAGACACTGACTAGGCAAAAGAAAATGGTATTCTGATGAAGTAAGAATGAAGGGAAAAATGAGGGATGAAGCATATAAAATATCTAAAATTAACACAAGAATCTAAAAAGTGGGAAGAATACAAGAAAAATTGTAGTTAAGTTAGTTAATAAAAATGTAGAATACAGGTACCATACTGTTGAAAAATACACAAAAAAAGTGAAAAATTCTGAAAAGTAATTAAGAAATTATCAGGGAGTAAAAACTGTAATATAGTAACTAAAAGTATTAAATTTCATGAAGATAGTAAAGAAATGGACACTTCAGCTAATAAATTTAATAAATAATTTGTAACTACCATTAAAAGTATAGTACAAAACACTGACACAAGTAATCAAAATATTAACAAATAAGAGGAAAGCTGGTTTGAGGGCAACTTTAACCTATTAAGTACCAGCATCCTCAATTGAGGACAGTAAAATTTTTCATTATTTTATTACATTATAAATTTTATTCTTCATCACATTGCTGTTTTGCAACACCACAAATACTTCTTGTATTTTTATATACTTTATGTACTTTTATACTTTATGTATGTTGATACAAATTTTATTACATCTACTTTCCAAAATTTAGGTAAGTTGCTGATTATTTAATGTTAGTTTGATTTCATAATTTACTCATGCTGAAAATTTAATACCATCATCATATGAAGACGCTGGTACTCTATGTTTTACAATTCATTCATGAAGTGAAGAACTTGTAAAAGAGAAAGCCTACGATACTATATAAACCGCCTCTACGGGGAGGAAACTCACAAACTTATACGTCGACTAGAGGGACTACGTAAGAAGAAGGCTCAAATGCTGTGCTCCTTAACCTTTCTACTCCGTTGCCGGGACAACAATGTTATTCCGAAGTTCATACGTCAGAAACGCAATTTCTCCACCAAGTCATCGCATCGCATCTATGACCGCATGGAAAAAGCGCTGCTCCGGGAACGGATACACCAAACCCGTCGTGAGATTTCTTCTACAGACAAAGTTTTATATGGACTGCACCTACAGACCAGTAGAACGCTCCGACCGGAAGATTGGGATAACATTGACCGCATCACCTACAGTTCGATGACTACCCAGAAAACACACATTTCCAGAAAACAGATTCGAAAATATGACCAGCTTACAGAAAAGAAGGAAATGCCGGCCACTCTTAAACTACAGCGGACAGTGGTCAACTTGTCGGACCGACAACTGACTCCGGAAGAAACTGCGATTCTCGCTAAGGGAGGCAACTTCGCGGTGACCCCCTCGAAAGTGCCCATAGAAGACATCATCTCCAAAATCGAGTCCGTAATACGATCATTGCCGACAGACATAGCAGAGGAAATTAGAAGAGAGTCTTCCAGAATTCTTCAAAAGGCGAAACCCCCCAAAAGCAATCTGACCAGAACGGAGAGAGCTGCCCTAAGAAATTTAAACAGTAACGATAATATCGTCATTCTTGCAGCAGATAAAGGCAATGCCACTGTAGTTCTAAACAAAATTGACTACGAAAACAAGATAAAGAACATCCTGGATCCTAACATCTACAGCAAGCTTCCACGTGACCCTACGTCACGCATACTCCGCCGCACCAACCAGCTACTCAAAAATTCAAGTATTCCAGCCGAAACGCAACGTTCCATCAAGAAATCGGAGGCAGCTGCGCCCAGACTTTACGGTTTACCAAAAATACACAAACCAGAAGTTCCCTTACGACCCATTGTCAGCGCTATTGGATCTCCTACGTACTCTGTATCCAAGTACTTATGCAACTTGCTCCAACCACTCATCGGAAAAACAAACTCCTACATCAAGGACTCGTCACATTTCGTCGAAAAACTGAAGACACTGACCCTACAGCCGAACGATCTGCTCGTCAGTTTCGATGTCGTATCATTATTCACCATGGTACCGGTTACCGAAACATTAGCTTTGCTGCGGAGGTTATTCCCGGAGGACATCTCAGAACTTTTCCATCACGTACTAACTACTACATACTTTGTATGGAATGGTGAGTTTTACGAGCAGAATGATGGAGTAGCAATGGGAAACCCGTTGAGTCCGATTGTAGCCAATTTATATATGGAGAGCTTCGAGGCCACAGCGCTAAATACTGCGCCACTCAAACCCAGTTGTTGGTTGCGGTACGTCGATGATACTTTCGTTATTTGGAGCCACGGGGAAGAAACGCTAGAAGATTTTCTCCGTCACCTCAATTCTATTCACCCTCGCATACAGTTTACCATTGAGAAGGAACGTAATGGAAAAATTCCATTCTTGGACGTGCTGGTAAACAAGAAGGAAGACGGATCCCTCGGCCACACAGTTTTCCGGAAACCTACCCACACGGACCGTTATCTTAAAAACTATCGAACCACCACCCCAGCCAGAAGAGAGCCATGATGAAGACACTCGTCAACCGCGCCAGACGGATATATGAAGACGACAACATTCACCAAGAACTCGGCCATCTGGAAAATGCTCTTTAAGCCAATGGTCATTGTATCCAAGAAGTGAAGAGAGCACTACGACCTAACAACACAGCACGCAGTCCTCCCGAAGATAACTTGCACAAGGTCACACTGCCGTTGATTAAGAATATTACAGACCGTATTGGCAAGATTTTGAAGCACCACAACATCAAGACCATCTTCACCCCCACCACTCAGCTCCGCAACCTCTTTAGGTCGGTTAAAGACCGCAGGGACGCGCTTATGACGGCTGGTGTCTACAGGATACACTGTTCCTGCGGCTCTGTATACATAGGTACAACACAGCGGTCTATCAACACTCGCCTCACCGAACACAAACGGAATTGCCGCTTGGGATACACGGAAAAATCAGCGGTGGCTGAACATGCCCTCTCGGGAAGAGAACATGACATCCTGTTCTCTGACACGGAAGTGCTATCCACCACCAACCACTATCACACCAGATTACAACGGGAAGCTATTGAGATTTTCAAGCACCCCAATAATTTCAACCGGAAAGAAGAAGGTCTCAAAATCAACTCCACCTGGCATCCCGTACTACGCAACACTGTTAAAACACCGTACAACAACAGAATAACTCAGTCCAATCACAACGTAATCGACAGCCAACCAGGAGCCAGCCCGCGAACTACCAGCCAATCGCAAGCTAGCGCGCGAAATCCCCACTGCGGCGCCCCCCTCCCGCCGACTATAAAAGCCGCGACCGCGCGGAGCGCGTCGCCAGTCGCCAGCCAGCCGCCGACCCGGACACTGCGCCCGCGACCTTGCCGCCACTGAAGATGTCCACCGCAGACGTGGACGAAACGTTTGGCCCAACTATGCCAACTGGACCACGGCCTACCAGCCCGGAAAATCTACTTTCTATTGTAAAAGAGAGTTGGAATTTCCATTTCAAGGTATTTTTCCAAGGAATGATGGAGGGAAACAAATCTAAAACAAGTAAAAACAAGAAGTAGTATTTTTAGAATAAATTTTTATTTTATTGATTCTGGATTTAATTCAGCCAACTACCTTTACTCCACACTTACAATAAATACATGGGAGGAGTTGATTAACATGACTGGCTCCTAGAAAAACACAATAACCACTCGGAGAAAAAAAGTGATTTTGTGCTTATTTACTAGAATTTTTGGCCATTGCCAATACGTATTGTGTATAGAATTTGATTCATGGCAATCATTCTATTTCTATGAAGGAATGCAGGTGAAAATTGTTGTTCCCCATTTAATGAAAGGTGCTGGTGAAAGGTTTGAAAGAAGGGTCGTCAGTACCTGTTTTGTCTTCCCCAGCAAGCGTGCTGCCTGATGTAAGATTTGATGGAAAAGGACACATCAGTAAGAGGAAAAAACGAAGATAATGGCAGCACCAATTGTGCTTAACTGACACATGCTGCTCACATGCATGTGAGGGTTAGGTAGTAAATGTTTCAGAATTTCTGAAATGAAACTAATGAATCCATGGTTTAAAGAAAATATAATTGAAGGGAAGCATATTTTGACATAAAAATTAACATATATTTTATATGAAACAATTTTAACAACATTAAAACAATTTAAAAAAAATTGTTTTGTGAACAATATAAATAATGTATTTTACATTGTTTAAAAATATAGCAGAATAAAGCATTTTTAACAAAAAATAACTTATTTTTTTCATAAAACCCTTAAAACAATTTTTGTTTCGTAAACAATATATATAAACATTGCACTTTACATTTTTAAATGTATTTATTTATTTATTTATAAGGTCGCTTTTTCACAACAAACATTCTACATTGTTTAAAAAATATTATAGAAAAGAAGCATTTATGATATAAAAATTAACTATTTTTTCCCTTAAAATCCTCAAAGCAATTTTTCTTTCGTGAACAACATAAAGAAGTGTTCCACTTTCACTGGGCATTTTGGAACAGCTATTGCAAATATTTGCCTATGACCATTAAAAAATATACAAATAGATATTTATACTTACTTTACAGAATTCTAGTAAGACTGGATGCCAAATCCTCACTATCATGATAGTTGACAAATACACTATCCTATATGACTAAAAAATAATTCTTAAAAAAAATTAATGTAAACCACTTCTTTAGTACATTAACTATAAAACTTAAATTATAGCCGATTGTTTAAATTGTGATTTACATGAATAAACAAAATTACAGAAGCAGACGTTTACTCTCACAGCCACATGTAATCGGGATGATCACCATGGATCCATTTTGTTGTTCCAATGGGTAACTGGAAAGTGGTGGCGTAATTCTGGCTTTGGATTCGGATTCAGCGCATCGACATACATAGTAAAAATGTGTCAAGCTTTGGGTCTGACAACTTATGGCGTCTGTAGAGTATTATGCTACAAGACATAAAAATCTGGTATTCGCATGTATTTTTCGGGGCTGTGAGGGGGATGAGGCAGTACTACCTCCCAAACCATTTGTCGATGGTTTTGCGGGGTTGTTGAGCAATGTGAGGAGGCGCATTGTCTTGCTGGAGAATCACACATGTCCCCGGTGATCCATGATGTTTCTCTCTCATGGCATTGAAAGCAAATATGACTAGTATCGGCTATTTATTGTACGCGGTTGTTTGTTTGTTTTTAAGATAATTGCGGAAAATGCACGTTCAGCGTTCCAAAACACTGACAAACAACATTTCCCGCTGATGCTCAGGAGTTTTGAATTTTTTTCCCTGACAGGTGAGCTGGTATGCTTGCACACCATTCTTTGCCTGTTTTTTGTTGAGGAAGTGATCACCTTCTCATTCATAACGCCTCTTTAACTCTATGAACACTTTCAATATTGTGTCACAGTGTAACCGCGTCAAATCCTTCGGGACCCATCTTGCATATGATTTGCGGAACATGAGCTTCTTACTGATTATGTTACGAATACTACCAACCCAAACTTGAACTTTTTCTGCAATCATTCCCACCGTTACCGGTGGTCGGCACAAATAATGTAATCAATTTGAGTTTCAAGTAAGGGAGTTGAAACTGAACTAGCCGGCCAGAATGGTGTTTGTCAGTCACTGACTCTCGACCACATTTGAACTATTCTATCCACTTGTAAATATTCCCGCGGTTCATACAACTTTAACCACACACTTTTATCTTTCTAGAGAAGAGGTGTCCAACTTGCGAGACCTCAAGGGCAATAACTACAACATTTAATATGGTTGCGGGCCATATTTTCATTACTAGGACGATCTACACCCGACTTCTCCGTATTGTTGACCTCGGCAATTTGCCTGGCTGCTGTGAAACGGGTGTGTGTGTGAAGGAATCATGCGTGTTATCAGGGCGTACCATGCGTATATTAGTATTATTTTGAAATCTACAATGGGATGGGAAATCAACAAATTACAACACATTGGGATGATTTTGAATTCCTGTATTTACTAAAAAAATTCCTAAGTCTAAACTTAACCAATTTTTACATTAAAGGGAGTGTTGACCTCGGCAAGGCGCTACTAAATAAAAATTATATTCAAACACTATTCAGACCTTGCAGAGTTCATTTTTCTAACAAAATAAGTTAGGCGTACAATGTACGCCACGCGGGTATTTGTGTGAGAATTTCATTACTAGCGCGAGTACCTAAGGGTTAAAAACGCCAGTATAATACGTAAATATTAAGGACGTGAGAGATGTATCAAAAAATTACATATCGTAATTTTTGAAACAACGATCATCAAAATGGCGTTGATGACATGTGTTTCAGTAAATTTATCACTATTCGCACAGAATGTTTAAATAAAAAACATGGTAGCCTTTCTGAGAAACATTGTTTTCAACCTTTTTTAATATTGCTCGTATTTGTCTGAAATTGGGGATAACTACTAATATTTCAAAAAAATAAACATGACATATATTAAATAATTCTGGAAAGAATTAATTTTATCTAAAGAAAAAATCTCTATCCTCAATATTGTAATTGGAGGAAGATGCAGAAAAATCAAAATTTGGCAATTTTCGAAAATTGAGAGATAACCGTGAAAATCGACTTATGCCATCTTTATCGGTGTATTTCGTACTACTCTCACAAGAATTGTAAATAAAATTTGGAGCCCCTTTTGGGAAAAATATAAATTGGCCAAGAGGTTTCAAATGAAGTACCCGAAAATTAAAAAAAAAAAATTTTCAAAATTCCAGAATCTCGGGTCGGGCCAACTAGATAATGGAATGTTAATTTGACCGAAAATCATATGAACCCAACGAATAGTTTAGTCACTAATGTTGTTCAAAGATAGACGGACAGACAAGGGGATAGACGGACGGACGATTGAAAAAAAAATCTTTTTCAGTTTTGGAAGGCCCCTAAACGTATTTCCGTTCAAATCTCGAAATCTAATTACCACAGCCTTGCATAACTTTCTATATAATTCTAGGGTGTCCATTATCGAAATGTTTGAACGCTCACCCTCTAATTTTGTTCGAATGACCTTAAAACATGCATATACAAAATTTTGTTGAAATCGAAGCATTCTGACCCGGGTCGACTTGAGCGCGAACTCGCAAGATGAACAAGTTCAGACTTATCACCCACAGCTGAGTCAGGCCCGAGCATAACAGTAAATTTTAATCGATCGCATCACACGTGTTTACAGTTTGCTAATATAACATAATGTCATATGTTAGTGACATATGTAGTGCCGAAAACATTTTTTTAATAGGAGATAATATTAATTATTCATATAAAATACCAAATAACTGGGCACAATTTACCACCAAATAAACAAGTGTTTGACGTTTCATTTTATAACACATGGGAAGTAAAATTAACAGCTAGTGCAAGTGCTAAACTTGTGGTTCGTGAGTGCACGATATTTTGGGAAGAAGCAAGAATTCCGACAAGAGCTAATCAGCATTGTTCGCAAAAGCTAATTAACTTGTATTATTGGGAGTGAAGAAAATTACAAAATACACAAACTAGTGGGAATATATTTTTTATTGTTTACTAATAGGTTATAGCTTGTTATGGCCTTCAATATGGATCTCGATATACGCTGCATAACTTACCTGTATCGAGACGACCGCAGTTACGAGGGAAATAATGGAAACAGTTGAATGATGATACATGTTTCCTTACGGAAGAAATCATGAGAGGGAATTATGAAAGGGAATTATGGGAAAGGAAATATGAAAAAAACAAACCGAGTCAAGTTAACAATTTTATTAATGTGTAGCTCGACATCTCATTTTCATTTGTTACTACGAAGCTTCTGAATGTTTTATTTTTACTCCTAGTGATATTTATTTACTCGGTCATTAAAACCTTTATAACGCCCTTGGTGCATAAATAACTACTAATCATCGTGAAGAGGAGTTTAGAAATAATTTAAACCATCTATTTGATATTGCATATCCAAATGCTTTGCAAATGAATATGTTGAAAAAAACAGGATGTTTTTACTTGGTCAGAGAGAGAGAGAGAGAGAGAGAGAGAGAGTCAGGACGTAAAAGCTATCTTGTTGGAGTAGACTAAAATCTCGTGAATAAAGTGGATCGACACAAAGAACATTAGTAGAAGAGAAAATAAAAAAGAAACAATTGTGTGAAGCGCCTACATCTTCTACTGTACCTCCTTCATCGCCTGAAGATTCAGATAACGAACTTTTTTAAGTTAAGATGAAATCAACGTTTGTGAATTTTTAGGAGAGACTTTCAAGAGTACAGCAATGCAGATTGCTGCAAGGCGTGTCACCAAAAACTTAATTACTCTTGAACTAACGGCTGCTTTATATAGATGCCAGCTGAGTATAAGAGATTCTGTATACATCCTTCAGACGACCGTAGAGGCACTTGGGCACAATATCTGAAGAACTCTCTATTAATAAATATTCTATTCTTCAAATCAGACACAAGAAACCAAGAGAGCGTTTAGAAACAATTAAATATATTTTAAGAGTAATATATTTGAAAGTCTTGCTGTTCATTGGGATTGTAAACTGACGCCTGTATTCAATATCAGGCACCCAAAAGAAGAATGATTTCCAATTGTGTGTGCATTTGGGGACTGTTAGTAGTTCATCGGGTTTCCAAAATTGCGGAATTCTTCTGTCAAAGAGCACTCTAAGCTCTTTGGAATGTTTTAACGCGCTGGGGTATCGAAGACAATGTACAAATTATTTGCTGTGACAACTGCATCAAACACTTGGCGTTTTGAAGAAGCTTGCTACTTTCTTGGAGAAAATTTGGACCTAGAATTTTAGTTCTTTCCGTGCAGATATCACATTTACAAACTTATTTTACAATGTTTTTAAATGTAAATACATGATGTAGCAAGTAATCAGCACTTTTTAAGCATTTTGCGTAAGCATTCAGTTGCTAAATTTAGCAAAAAATCCTCTAGCATGTGGTGTAGCAATCCATGTTTTGTGGGTCTTTGATACCTAAAAATCAAATGACAGCAAAATCAATGACGGTGTCCCTCTGTCCGTCTATCCCTCTGCCCGTCCTGTGAACAACGTGGGTAAACCGATCAGCCAATTTTCTCCAAAATTGATATTTCCTCATCGATCTGGCTCATTTCGCGGTCCCTTGAATTTGAAACCGATATTTTAATTTGGGCGATACTTTACATGAAACCCCTGTGACATTTTGAAATTTAAAGAAAAATGGCTCCATCGTTTTTGATTTTTTTGTTGGACGTTTAAATGAACGTGAAGGACGATTCGACGTGAAGGGCGTTTAAAAGAACGGTGCAGGTCTCATGTTGGTTGAAAACTCTGATTTTTCAAAAATTTCCAAATTTCCTAATTTTCCTACAAGTAAAATATTAAAGATAGAGATTTTACATAATTTTTTGAAAATTCGAGTATTTTTCGCGTAATTTCGAGTGAAAATACGGGCGAGAATGGACATGTTGTTTTATTACTACTTGTTATTTGTGTTGACTGTTGCAATGAGTTTTCTACTCTTGCCCTTGGAACTGATTGTTGCTTCCTACCTGTACTTGTTCATTTCTACTAATGTATACTCTTGATGAATTTTTATCTTCCGTCGTATTTACTTCAGTTCAGCATCAGTGAAGTTGCATCTTCTGACTATGACATTCATTCTGTTGGCTACGTTCTGTTCAGTTCTGCGTACAATGTCATGAATTCGGCATGAAGAGCTTGTCTACAACACGGGAGTGGATTATGTCGACACAGCTTGATGTAATAGTACTATATCATTATTTCAGTGTTCATCTCGTGCGTATATCTCGGACGCCCAGCATCTTCTCTCCTTCTGGTAACCCTCCTCACGGGAAATTATCCGGCGAGCATCCCATTTGCTCTTACGCTAAATATGTCATTTCTTTTTGAAATGGGTATTAATAATTTGGGAAAAGCATGATGTAGTGACCTTATTCAATGTAGGAGGACATGTAATTCGCATTTCTTGTGCGTTGTGTTACGGAGGGTCTGCTCTCCCCAAATTCGAGAAGCTTTTAAGGTTGTTAGTTCTAGTATATGGTTCGAAATTGGTTATAGGATATAACTGGTCTAACCTGCAGTGGTAGCCAAACGTTTTAACAAGTTCCGTGATGTCACGGAAGTTATGTAGTTAGAGATAACGCGGATTCTTAGATAGTCTGATTCTAATTCCTCTGGTTCGTATCCGTCTGATTCTAAAAACTCTGCGCCCCTGGGCGACACGTGCTAAAAGCAATGACAAATTTGACTTGACGTATGACTGACAATCTTTAAGGAGAATTACTCCACGTTCAACAACGTAAGGGTTTGGAACGTTGTTATGTTAGTATCATTGTAGCCAAGTAACTAGTCTCGTCGGAAAAAATAATAATATAGGACGGTAAAGAAGAGTTCAGCGAAACAATATTTTCATTTTCGCTGTTTTCACGTTGATAAATAGCGAAATACAGACAAAGAACAAATTTGTAAGTTTGGGAACACAATTTTTTGAGTTTTACTTCCAACTAAAAATAAGCAACTAATTTGATAGCAGTTGAAATAACTGTTCGTGTAATTCTTTTTATAGTCGAATATTTTTCCAAATTGATTGACTCAGAAGTGCAGTAATCGAAATTTGTTCAGCGCTATACGTACCCATGTCCATTGCTTCACAAATCCACCCGTATGGAAATCTATTTACTCTCAAAGGGTTCATGTGCATTTTGCCTCAATTTAGATCAGGCAGTGTGAAAACGGAATTTTATATGAGCAACCTCTCTTTCAATTTACATCTTCAAAAACATTTTTTAAATTGCTACTTCAACATTGCTGTCTCAACAATCGTGACGTTCGAAAGCTCATAGTTAAAAGATTTAAAATGTAAATTTTCCCATTTTTAATCACGTGCAGCAGATACAAATTTAGCGATTCAGTTCACTCAATTCACGATTGGTCCATGACTAGTATATAGTCTGCAGCATGGTTGTTCGGGAGATCCTAGGTTTCGAGACCTGGCGATATGGTGGATTTTCAATGCTAGCTAGATATAGGGGTCGATTCAACCAGTGTCTGAGAGAAATTATATCGGCCTCTGCCCTAATCGGTTGATTTTCCGTGCTTTCTCCGAACAACACTAAACACATGGCAGAGTAGTACCCAAAAACGTACTATGGCCTTCTAGCGATCTTTCATTTTCATCCGACAGCCCTGGTGTAATTTATGTTTTCATCGTGGGAGGTGGCGGTGATTGTCTCCCGCTGGGTGGCGAGATCAGATGCCGACTTATGTCGGCTTGCGGGGTTCTCCCCGCCAGACATCTTCCATCAGCGTGGCATTGCCCCATCCGAGACAAGCTCTAAGCTCCTGACTGGCCTCCGACACGTGTGGTAATGTAGTGAATGCCAGGGTGTGTGCGTGTGTAAGTAAGAAGTGATAGGACAAGAAAGAGGAAGGAAAAATCGTGGGCGCGGTCCGTGGTCTATTTGTTCTCCGGCATTCGCCTTGTTTGGATCTGAGAAACCATGGAAAACCTCCGATCAGAACAGTCGGCCGCAAGAATTCTTCTCCAAATAGCGGCCGAACTCGGCCTAGTTTTCTAGGGAGAGCCCTTTCTCTTCATCTTCTCACCTCCTCTTCCCTCATAAACATGCTCATCCGGAATTTAACATGCACTATAATTACATGACTAAATATCTCAGTTGTTGTTGTGCCTGAAATTCAACTGAAACTAAACCAGCAACTAACTGAAAATACTCTGGCAGTACGCGGATACCAGGCCAAGGCGTGAATTTGGCTCTAGTTGTTGCGCAGCATGGCCCACTGCGCCAGAGCGAGACAGCAGCTCGCGCCCCGACACGAGCAACGCTAGCAGAGAGGGGTGAATCGTTGTCATCCGTGGGCTGTCCGTTTAAACAGAGGCAGAGATATGCAGGCAGCTGATGGCAGTGAGCGGCAGTGATAAACAGAAGGTCTCAGGAGTAATGTCATGGATCCAATTTCAAGGTCCTTTATATCAGACAAAACTGTCAACGCAAGAGATGAATATCTCCATAATTCGTGCGTACTACATTTGCGCAAAAGTGGTGACGTAATAATAAGAGTTAGGAGAAGTGATAATTCGGAATGGGAAAAGTGTATTAAGTGAGCACAGATTGGGCAGCGGGTTTGCAGTCACTTAAATTGTATTCAAAGGTGGCACGTATTTTCAGATGTTGAATTGAATCGAATCACACAGCAGAAAACTACGCAGCTGTGGAAATACATCACTACATGTTCCAACGCATGAAAAGGAATGACTACAAGAACTACAACTTCAAGGGAGACATGTTGCTTAAAATCAATTAATAAGAAATTGCAACAAACATCTCATTCATAAGTTGTAGGAAAGTTATCAGAAATATAGCACCAAGTACGAAGACGTCTCGTTGTAGAAGCGTCCACGTATAAGTAATAGGAAATAGGAATTGAGACATTTTACGCTGCTTGTGAAGTAACGGAGAACGTTGGAAATGGAATAGAACATATTATTGGTCTTGAACTCTTCACTGTGGTATACTGTACCATTTTGGCAGTTTGTGTAGTTTTGGGTAGAAAGATCAGACAGGAAATGGCAGAGTTTCGGAGGGCTCTAAATAGAAACTAGTGTTGCTACATCAGTACATACTTTTTGTAATAATAATAATAATAATAATAATAATAATAATAATAATAATAATAGCGATAATAGTATATAATAGTAAAATTATCATATTGTAAATTCTAAACTATTAATCCTAATCAAGAAAAACTCTTAACGCAACGACGACTGATAGACTCGAAAATTATATCTTTAATTTGTAAAATTCAAAATTTTAAATAAAAAATATGATGTACAACAGTCGAACAGCGATCGATTTTAAAATTGAAACTGGTCATGGCGGCTAGCGGTCTATAGTGACCATTTCTCCAGTTGTGACGTGAAGGGAGGTGTGAACTGAGAGAAGAATGGGTTGGAGAAAGTTTTACATAAATGTCATAGATGTGAGAATGTGGGGCTTACTCGATTGCAGTTATACAATGCGAATATTGGCTTTTGGCGTAGCGTAGCGACTGGGCTCTCACTGCATTACAGAAAATCAGAGCAGTTGAACGGCCAAAAGTTTTGGATCTTTTGCAGTATAGCACGGCAATTATATCACGTTAGCAAGATTCGTGAAAGTGTTCAAAATTTTGAAATTGAGACATCAAAGCAAAATTGCCACACGTGGAAGAACTATTAATAATCATAGGAGAACAGCGTTGTGAAGGACGAGTCGCGATTTGGATTGCCGTCATGGCGCCTCGCACCGCCTCGCAGTCGCCGACTTCCACGGAGACCGTGATGTTCGCGTGCCCGTCTTAGGCTGAAATCCGAACCCCGCGAAGGCAGCGCGGGGGCGGGGCGGAGCTGGGCGTGGCGGAGCGGAGGAACCACTGGCCGGCGACGAGATGCTCGCCCACGAGAGGGCAGAAGGCGCGCTCTTGTGCACGTCGGCCAAGGCGGGAAATGAGGCCGCGAAGCCCTCTTCAGCCTCTTCAGCCTCCTCGCTGCTTTGCCCTTCGATTTGTTTCGATTGGGCACTTGCGAGTGCCGATACTCTCGCTTCCAGCTTTAACTGGACGTTGTGCCGATCGCCTTTTTTTCTACTTCCCTTACTTTTTGGAATGTACAGTGCAATACGGTAGAATCTTTATTCTTTACCTTTTACTCATCGCAAGGTAATAGTTTACTTCGTTTTGTGAAACGTTACGAAATATCTGAGCTTCTGTGACCTTTCTTCTTCCTTTTGTTTTGATTGGACATACGCTGGCCCCCATACACTCCCCTTCCGCTTTTCGATTCTTCGCCTATATTCTGTTATTCTCTGTTTCTACGTTCTAAGGAATGATGGTTATGTTTTCTTCTGTCCCGCGATGCGAAAAGGAATGATTTTTTGTCCTCCATGATATTTTTTTCTAAAAGTTTATCCATGTGGGATAGAATATTTGACTCCAAGGAATATTTTTATGGTCAAAAATTATGGAAATAGTGGTCGATAAATTGCTTTGATACGTAAAGTGACTGTAAAAAAACAAATGACTGTCTTTCGCAAATGTCTGGAAGATACATTTAGGTACTGTAAAACAAGTCAGAATTATCGTAATATTGTTCATGAACCACTGATGTTATACAACGAGAAGGGATATAGCTTGTCTCTTAAACTACATTTCTTGAACGATCACTTAGACTTCTTCTCCAATAACTATGGTGCCGTAAGTAACAAACATGGCAAACAGTTTCATCAGAACATTATCAAATAGAATCGCGTTCGAAAGGGAATTAAATCATTGTCCGACTACAGTACAACCTTATAAAGATATTTCTAAGGAAAAATTTTCGAAGGATATTAATAAGGAAATATTTTTAGGAAAGTTCCTCCATTTTTTCTGTATTCTTATGTTGAATTTTGACTTACTCGCACTTACTTCATAAGAAGAGAAAGCATTGTAATAGTGCGCCGGAAAACGGCAAACTTTCAGCAGAGAAACTTTCATTGCCAGGCCCTGGTAGCGAAAAAGGGGGTAAATCCTGTTCCTATATATTGTAAATTACGTACTACAACACATGGTGTAGCCAGAATCCATGGTTGGTCCTTGATATATCGGTCCTTAATACTGAAAAATCGGTTGACTGCGAAACGTCTGTCTGTTAGTCCATCTGTCCGTCTGCCTGTCCGTCTGTGGTAAACGCTAGCGGCTAAACCGTTTAGCCGATTTTCTCCAAAATTGATAATCCCCGAATGATCTGAACGAACTCAAAGCTTAGAGATATTTAACGAGATATTTTGATTTTTGAGAGAACTGACTGTGTAGCCTAAAAACCATTTTACTTTTTTCCTTTAAATTTTCTCCTCATATGTATCAAGGAAAGTATAGCGCTCGTCCCATTTTCGACGAAATCTGTATTTTCGAAAAATGCAAAAAAGTTGCGTGTTGGAAAATTTTGGGTTGAGACAATTACATGTTTACGCATCAGTGCGCGTTCGAGCCATACGGGCCTTCTATGGCGCAGTGGTGTGGGCGACGGCGGGTAAACTCTGAAGACTTGAGTTCGACTCCCGATGCGGAAAATAATATTTGCTGGTTGAAAACCCTTTTACATATTTATAAAGTAGTATATAGTGGTTAGAAATTATGCGAGAAAGTATGTGATATACTACCACTAGTTAATTGTTTTTGCGATTTAAACTCACGTTTGAAAGTTCTGGTAAGTGTTGCAGTAGACCTGTATGTTCTACCATGACCAGCTAAATTGATTTACCTACATAAAAATCATTTCAGTTGAATAAAAAACGTTTTTCTTGCACTTCTTCTTCTTCTTATTTTTATTATTATTATTATTATTATTATTATTATTATTATTATTATTATTATTTGAGAGATCGAAGGGTGTCATTATGAGGATCAGATTTTCGGCTGTATACCTTGGTAAGACAAGGGTGCTGATGCGTGAGGTGATAGGATAAGAGGTGATCGTGCCCTTTTTTAACCATCTCAGCATTCGCCTATATGACCGAGGGAAACCACGAAAACCCTGGCCAGGATGGGCGGCCCGGGCCTCCCGCCCGCGAAGTAACCGCGCTACGCGCTAGTGCACTTATTATTATTACTATTATTATTATTATTATTATTATTATTATTATTATTATTAAACTAGTACTCTGGAGCATTTTTTGTTTGCAAATAGGTATTCACCGGGGTTCAGAACCATTATCTCGGTGGCAGGTGCATGTAACTTTATCAGGGGATCAGAATTTTAGCTGGGTCCAATTTTTAGCCCTCAGGCTTGTTGGCCCTGGATGTAAGGAAGATGAAATGATGATTATAGTCAGGAGCGAAAGGACGACACACACATACAGACATACACAAATACACTCATTCCCGAGGTTGGATTCGAACCCGCGACCACGATCTTCTGGCCCAAGACCGCTGCGGCACAACTGACGGAACGATCTCTAGTATTATTATTATTATTATTATTATTATTATTATTATTATTATTATTATTATTATTATTATTATTATTATTATTATTATTATTATTATTATTATCATTATTATTATTATTATTAGTATTAGTATTAGTATTAGTATTAGTATTAGTATTAGTATTATTATTATTATTATTATTATTATTATTATTATTATTCATAAGAAATTCTCCCGTGCAACATGACTGTCACTGCTCCACGAACGAATGCGCAGCTTTATCCATACCAAACGGCTGATGTTCGAATTAACCACGTATATTAGCCATTGTTGTAACATAAGCCGTGACCTACGCAAACGGAACGCTGCACTACAATAGTCTCAGAAGAAATGAGACAAACGTCTGGACAAGTAGAACTCGAACCAATCAGTGGCAAATATCGCTCTGTTATAAGAAATTTTCTACAAGTTCATTGGGAAAATACTCATCTTCGCGCCCCCTCTACACGCCCTAAATATTTGTAACATTAATCCTGAGACCTGTATATCACTGCCGCTCACTGCCATCAGCTGCCTGCATATATCTGCCTGTGTTTAAACGGACAGCCCACGGATGTGAACGATTCACCCCTCTCTGCTAGCGTTGCTCGTGTCGGGGCGCGCGCTGCTGTCTCGCTCTGGCGCAGTGGGCCATGTTGCGCAACAACTAGAGCCAAATTCACGCCTTGGCTTGGTGTCCGCGCACTGCCGAAGTATTTTCAGTTATTTGCTGGTTTAGTTTCAGTTGAATTTCAGGCACAACAACTGAGATATTTAGTCATGTAACTATAGTGCATGTTATATTCCGGATGAGCATGTTTATGAGGGAAGAGGAGGTGAGAAGATGAAGAGAAAAGGCGCTCCGTGGCCCATTTGTTGAGGTACACCTCCGGCACTCGGCTGATATTGGATGGCGAAATCACGGGAAAATGTTGATCAGAACAGCCAGCTGCTAGAATTCTCGTTCAGATGGTTGAATTCGAACCAGCTATGGAGCTTGCGACGAAAACCCGCCTCCGGTCGGGACTCCAACCCTAGTACATTCCGGTCAACGGTGTTGCACTGGCAGTGGTGCTGCCTCTTAATAGAATTATCACAGCTGGTGCTGAGTATTTTGGAGTCATGGGAAATGGGAAATTTGCACTTATCCCTTTATGGAGACCGAACGTTTTGCTTCAATATTTTAAGTTTGCAGGTTGCAACAGATATTTTTTGCAAACCTATCTCAGTCACTGTCACTGCAATGCCTCTGACCGGGAGGCCTTAGCGTTCGAATCCTGACGGGATTTTTAATATTCACTAGAAAACTAGGTCGAGTTCGGCCGCTATCTGGAGAAGAATTCTTGCAGCCGGCTGTTCTGATCGGAGGTTTTCCATGGTTTCTCAGATCCAAACAAGGCGAATGCCGGGGAACAAATAGACCACAGAGCGCGCCCACGATTTTTCCTTCATCTTTCTTGTCCTATCACTCCTTACTTACACACGCACACACCCTCACATTCACTACATTACCACACGTGTCGGAGGCCAGTCAGGAGCTTAGAGCTTGTCCCGGTTGGGGCAATGCCACGGTGATGGAAGATGTGGAAGGAAAACCCCGCTGATGGAAGGAAAACCCCGCAAGCCGACATACGCCGGCACCTGATCTCGCCACCCAGCGGGAGACAATCACCGCCACCTCCAACGATGAAAACATATACTACACCAGGGCTGTCGGAAGAAGTGGGTAGGGTGAGTAGTACTGCCCACGCGAAAATATTCCAGGTGGGTAGTTACCCACCTGGAACTTTGACAAAAATTTGGGGAGGGGGGTAAATTCCAATTTACTACATTGTTCGACGCGTTGATCGATTTCATTAAAAAATGTCGAATAAACTACATGTTTTATTCCGTTATCATGTTTTTCCTTGGGAAAAATTAAATACATGACCCGCCACCCATGGTACTTCTCACATGAAATTTATACGTTTAGCCGGCCTTGTACTACACTCACGGGACTAATGACTTAGCAGTTGACGCGCCCGGAATAACTAATCAATCAATCAATCTGCAAACCTAGATCAGTGAAGATTCCAATACGGTATTGTTGTTCTGCTTCCAATAAGATATTTATTTAATGACAAATATTGAAAAAAGCTTTGTTCAAACAGACAGATTACTACACTCAGATTACTATGAGTAGTTTGAGTAACTAAACTACATGCTTCGTCTGTTTCTTTTCTCGCTTACAAACGTATATTCGATGTATAAAGAAAGCTATGTAATGCTGCGGAAAATAGGCATCGAGATTTCAATGGAAATACACGTTCGGTGTGCTCTAATACCGAACATTTTTAACGTTTGCCTGTGTGTCCGTGCGACCGGCCTACCGGCCGCGTGTGAACAACACTAGTGGCAAAACAATTCGTAGGACTTTTTACATAATGAATATTCCCCGATCGGTCTGCCCGACTCAAAACCATTTCCCTGCTGGTGAGTGACGTCCCTCCTCCTTTACACATCACAGCTCGTGCGAACTTTTTGGGCTCGCATTGAACGAGCCTGCTTTATACCGTCTTTTGATACGTACGAGGAAAAAAATAAAGAAAAATTTTATAAATATATTTTTACAATTGTCTATATTTCACGTAAAGCTACTCGAAAACTATTCATAATGTTAAAACATTGTGCATGACCTTATTTGAACATCTGTCAACATCGATACTGTAATTGCGGAGAGAATTTTCAAAATTTTTTATTCTTTCTACTTTTGGAAAAATATGGGATTTCAATAAAAGTGAGTCCTGCACATTTTTTAAAAAGTTCTTTACGCTACTTGAAAAAACGATATATTTAAAAATTAAGCCTTGTTTTGCAAAAATGCTGAAAATGTTAAGGCCTAAAGTTAAATGCCCCCAAAATTAAAATTTGAGTAATTTCATGCCAAAGCACACAAATTAATAACAAGTTTAACATAGAATCCTGGACTTTTTTCTGTGAATAATATAAACAAAAATATCAATAGAATATTTCATTTTTCCCAAAAGATTTTTTGAAACAATATTAATTATCACAAAATTCGTAAAAATGCATTGCTCAAGTTAATTGTTTGGTCGTAATTGTGAAAGAAGTTCAATATTTTGCGATAATAAAGAACAAAAGATGCTCTTTTATTTGGTGCATATATTAAATTCATGAAATGTTTTAAAATGCAGTTTTTACTAGTTTAATTTTTATTTTTTTTAATTTCTTCCGTAACTCTACAATTTAAAATTTGAAAGAGAAAAAAATTGTATTTACTGAAGTGGTTTACATAAGTGTAATAAGTTTGAAAGTGGGACTACGCGAGGACTCTGAGAAATTAAATACAATAGAAATGTCTGTTTGCTTCCTTTGCTGCTTGAGCGTCATCCACAAGAACATTTAAATTAATAGGTGACGATTACCATAGTTATACTTTCTCAGGGCAATAATTAGAAGTATCCCTTCACATTTTGCAATGTAATGGATTTAGACTTATGTTCTTCATAGCCTGTTAAACTCAAAGTAACTTTAAAACTTAAAGTAAAAGTATCAAACGTATTTCATTTAGTATTAACGAACGGAATAGAGTAAAAATACTCTTAAAAGGACGGAATAAGAATACGTGATATGCTTAATTGAATTGAGATTTCTTTAACGTATACAGAGAATTTTTACACTTAACACTTTATCAGAGATAATTTTTTATTCACTTTTTCATACAAAATGAAACTGTGTATTTTCTTTGTACCTTCTAAATATTTTTTATCAGCATCAGTCCACTAATTTTTCGTCTTATCATTAGTCCACTTAAATAACTTCCTCGGTAAATTAATAGGTTCCTGACAGGATTGAAGAATGGATTTTATTTATGATATTTAGTTTCCTCCCCCCCCCCCACACACACACATACACTTCGTCGCAAGGTCTCTTTCCAGAAGACATTGCGAAGAAACATCATTTATCACTCACATTGAATACATCATTGTGGAAGCATGAACTGATATTTTCTTGGAATACTAGGCGCTGACCCCATTTGAGGCTGCGTCATATCATGTTTGAGAAGTGTTATGAGTTTACGCTGAAGAAGGTGAATTGAATTCGTGCTGTGTTTCAGGCATTCAGAAAAGGTAATTTTTGTTTAAGTTATAATTCAAGTTCTTAGTTGTCTCTAAAGTACAGTACAAAAGGATACAGGGTAGCTTAGACATTAATTGACAGCAGTCTCTTAATTGCATCTTCAAGTACGAAAGAATAATTTACTAAAAAATCACAATGGTCAAGGGAATCTTCAAGCGTCATATATTATTTTTGTGTCATGAAGACAGCCGAAGAGGCAAACCACAGGTGACGATATGAGAAGAAACAGATGACGAACGAACTCCGTCATTTTCTTTATCTTTTTCTTAAAATAAAAACTTGACTCACCTGCAGAAGGAAACCTATGTTTCTTATACATATAATATTTAAATTTTTAACGGTAAAAAGTCAATTTTCAACTTCTCAAATATGCTGTTTTTTAAACAAAGTAATCGTGCACTTCTTCAACAAATTATAGGGTTTAATATTAAGATACTGAAAATTATAAAAGTGTTGATATTATTGTAAGACTTTTCATGATCACTAACTTCATAGAACAACACACGTGTTTCGCGGATAACTCTGTTAACATTACTGACTCAGTACGTCTGAGAATGAAAGCTGCTCTTTGCTTCAAAGAGTGACTAGAAGTATCAGATGTTTATAAATAAATTTTAGTGTAGTATTTCGTCAAAACCCTTTCATTTTCGACCGTGTGTTCTGCGATTCATAACATGATATAAGTATCCCACGGTGTTTATGTTGGAATGTCCAGTCATTGACGCCCCATGGTGCGAATAGTCAGTCGGATGATCAAGTGGGCGGGCTGCCTACGTGCTCGGGTCAACAATTTATCAACAAATCTTCCAAATTTCAAAGTGGAACCCAAAGAAATAACATTGGTATATAATGTTATTTCTTTGGGTTCCACTTTGAAATTTGGTAGATATATACATTATTGTAGATATTCGTATTATTTAAAATTAATTTAAGATTCGGCTTATTGTAAACATTTAGATTTTAAAAATTAAAATCTATTATCAAAATTTAATAAAATGTTTACAAAATCTATTTACATGACATGAAAGTACATCGTTCTATGTTTAATTTCGGTTTAATTGTATTATTTTGAAGCAAATGGTAGATGCTCGAAAAATGTTTAAACATTACTGAACGCAGGATTCCTCCGAAAAAATAATTGGTAGTATTTCTAAAAGGAATGGGATTAGAGATAAAGAAAAGAATATTATTAACATATTTTTAGCTCTAGACCTTATAAATAAAGTTTCAAGTCGCTGAAAAGTAATATTGTTTCTTGATTGTGCGATTTGATGAGGAATGACTCATATACGTTTCAAACTCAAAGAGCCTAGAGTTCCTTCATGTCGATCGAGGAATACCAATCTTTGCGACAATTGTCTAAATGGTTTAGACACTAGAGTTGACCAGCGAGAAAGGGAGACGGACGGACGAGCGGACGGACGAGCGGATGGACGAGCGGATGGAATCACAGACGGACGGACGGACGGACGGACGGAGGGCTTTTGGCGCCAATCAATTCTTCGATCACAAGGAGCCGCAAACCATGGATTCTTACAACCTAGAGTGTCGTTTTCCGGCGTACAAAGTAAGAAGGGGAAGTAAAAATAAATATTTAAAACAGGCCATGAACAATTTTTGAATAGATATTAGTAGTTCTTGCGTCATTTTTGTTTGGAATTAATGCAATTTGTACAAAAAAGGCTGCAAATTTCTCGTAAATTTTATCGTGGAGAGCAAAGTACTCTTAAGAATGGCACGTGTCTCATTTTCGTTGAAATATGTGAATTTTCTAAGGTTGTCAAAATTAAAACAAAGTGAGAAAGTATGTGCTGTTGGAGTACCACTAGTTAATTTTGCGCTCAGTAGTATTGGGAAAAGCCTACTTATTATATTATTTATAGGCACACATTATGCATAATTTAATATACACACCGTGCCATAGAAGAGTTATGTATCGTACAAGTTATTGTCATTGTATTGTTTTGTATACTGTATTATATATTTCAATGCAACACCTCGACTCACGCCACATTACGCAACCGACTTACAAGCCCCTGCGTGTAAGATTCTCAAAATCTACTTTCGCGGACTGCACGCGAGGTCGGCAATTAACAGCGCAGGCTTCTTAGAAAATTAATACTCCATGCAGGCAACTTGCAATATTAGCCTCGTATCACTTATTACAATCCATAATTTTCAATTTGCTGCATTCTCATATAACTTATTCAAATTATGATCTAAGCATAATCTAAAAAGCTGTAACTGAAAAAAGGGGGGTAAAAATGCCCACAAGCTTAATTCAATTTTTTTGTTATTTAAGGCCGCATCAACTACTAGGTCATTAGCGACCACTGTTGCGTGTAACGGTATGGTAACTATGAAGATGACACGATATGATGATGATAGGGATGTGAAAGGACGAACACAATACAACCATGCCCGAGGCGGGTGTCGAAGTTCACGATTTTTCGTCATTATGTACATAGCTAAGTCTACAGCAAAGTTTTTCATAGTTTCACCTAAAATATCAGATGAGTGCACACATACATTACTTAAATGCACTATACTAACACACACAGCGAAGAGTAGAACTCGTCGAGCTGGGACATTGCCCCGATAACTAGAAGGCTAAACCTTGCTCTATATAGGTCGGCGCCGGGTATTATTATTTATTATTGCAAATGAGCGTACAGTGGATGGCAGTTAACGGAAAAAGAAGTACAAAAATTAAAATTTAAACAAGCAATACATACAGCTAGTAAAAAAGATAAATAAAATAAATGCAAATACACAAACAATGAAATAAAATAAAACTGAAATAGACAAGTATAAAAAAAATAAAAAGTGGATCTCTCTATTCTCCATTTCAGTTCAGTGAATCTCCCCTCGGTAACCAGTAACTTATTCATTAATGGTACAATGCATTTACCCGCACTTTTGTTGAACTTCACTGCATTTCACTGGGCTTCATTATACTCTACACTTGCGCTCTTAAGAAATCTCGAATGCATAACTCGCGCGCTTCTGGGACGGGTCGTCAGCACGTCTGGATGTAAAGCGTTCCAGCCAACAATGATACTATTCACAAAGCTGATCTTTCCTATATCTGTTCTTTGTTTTCTTCATTTCAGTTTGTGTGAATGGTCGCCCCTACTTAAGTAGCATGGCATTTCAAGTCTTTAACTGATAGTGTTCCATGCCGGTTAATGTTTGCAATAATAAAGCTTTGAAGAGAGCACACAGTCGTGCTGCTACCGGTAACTAATGATTCCCAGTTGTTTATATTCAGTAATTTAGCTGCTTTTTTCTGAACTCTGTTTAACGCTTTAATCTGATCTCTATGACAGCTACTCCTTACTCGATTGTGGGACGAACAAAAGATGCGTAGGCCTGCATTTTTGTGTTACAGTTAGTTTTTCATAATTCAACAAAATAAAAAAAGAGCTTTCAAAGCCTTTAGTATATCTTACATGGTCAGAACAGCTGGTGTCGCTTGAAACTATTACGCCCAGATATTTGGAACTCCGTCCGTCAGAGATTTTATTTCTACCCATTCCGCCTACCAGGGACCATTTTATTAATATCTCTTTTTAATTGAGCAATGTAGGTTTTGTCTCTAATTTTTCGATACACGATGCAGTCGACCGCGAAAAGTCTGATTGTTGATCGAATTTCGGTACCTTTATCATTAACAGACATAAGAAAAAGGAGCGGCCCTAACTCGTTTCGCTGAGGGACGCCTGACGTCACATAAACCTCGTCGGATAGGAAATCATCAATTCGAACTCGCTGTGCCCGACAGCAAATAAATTCCCTAATCCTGACTTTCCACGGAACTACTTCCGATTCGATAATTTTATTTACAAGAAGATTATGTTCCAGCGGGGCAAGTATCCCGCCACCTCCTGATATATAATGTGAATTACGTTTACGAGACTAATGGTCTCAATAGATGACGCGCCCGGAATCGATATTCACTCGCTCACTTGACAGATAGTTCTCAAAATACATCGCAGTCACCACTTAACCCCGGACTCCACTAGAAATCTGAATTAATATTACATTACGATATTTACACATTCATAATTACAATGCACACTAATGCCAATGTTAGCTTGTGATATCTACCACCACGTAGGAATAATAAAAGGGGCAAACATTTTGGACAAAACACACCAACCATTTGCGAATTTCTCGTGAATGATTAACTGCATCCACCATTATTTTTAAGATGCTTCCATATGCCATTTATGGATTTATGGACATGGAACATGGAGAAGGATTATTTCAATAACTATAATCCAAGATCTAGAAAATGTTCACAGACCTTGAAGCTATATTTATGCCCAGAATCAAATCAAAGGATATTTCAAAATTTGTTAAACAGATGAAGGAAAATCGATAAGAAACCTGACGGAATACGAGGTCTTTGACCCAGAAGCTGAGATAAAATACCTGTAACATATCTTAGAGCAGTAGTCTTTTAAAATTATTCAGTACAAATGGTATATGCATGAATGCATTTTGCATTAACCTGAGTTTTGCCAGGCAGCAATGTTCCAACGCCTGGGCACTGTATTTATTTATTATCTAAGCCTGGGAGTAGATGAGACAAGTAGTGTGCATGATGTATTTCTTTCAGCATACCAAGCATTTTTGGTCCGCCTGAGATTTTTCCTTCGTCTTAAAGCTATAAAAACTGTAAAGATGATGGAAAGCTACAGCTCATTTTTGCCTCGACCCGCATTTCCGCCTCGGAAAACTAGCACTCTGCCCATGTATTAGTAGTCGTATTATTTCTCTACTACACAATTGAAGATGCTGTGAGTCGGTTGAATGAAAATATATTCCAAATTGCATCCAGCTTTCTAAGGAGTAGATCTAGGATATGTCAGTTCCTCTACAATACTTTGCGCTAAATGTGCACTGTTTGAATAAAAGCAATGTCTTGCACTTCCCAATCTTTTGAATGTCCTGGTAGTTAAGTCAAGTTCTTCCACAAATTTTGCCGAACAAATACCAGAGCTCCAACAACTATCTGGACGACCTGTAATTTACGCCCCGCGTTCCGCTGATCTCGATTTCCAAACTCTTCTATTTAAGACATTTCTCTGACGCATTGCTTACGACGTTTCCATCTCACGACACAGCCACATCCACAAGTAGACTGTTTGCCCCCAAATCCATGATAAAAATATCCGATTTGTTTGCCGTTATTGTGCAATCGGTTTGAATTTGTTGGTCGTACAATATTGTATACAGTCTAACAGATCTTACCGGCTTTGTTGAATACCACTTAGAGTAGGTGTTTGAAAATTAGAGGGCGGTGCAGATATGCCACTGGATCTACATACCCTATCGTGTCTTTTCAAGACTTCGGTCTTTGCTAGAATTGGTCAAGCTGAAACGATATGATCAAAGGTTTTTACTTGTTACTGGCAGATACGCCATTTATAATCTTCGTAAATTTTGAGAACCGCATTACCCTAATGTTTTGTCTCAACGCCTGGTCTTGGGCGGCTATTAGAACTGCTTCTGATTCTGGCTTCATTTTACCCCCTTTATGCCACGTAAATTATTGATCATCTGCACCTTGTCCATTTTCTTTTGACATTGTCCATGGAGTGGTTTGTCTCTTCACGCTTTCTTCAAATTTGTTTGTCTCTTATTTCATGTTAAGTAGCATGAGCCGTTCAGTGTCTGTATTATTCTGCGTGTCTTGCATAGTTTTCTTTGCAATGCTTCTTGCTACTCTTACAATGCCTGTTTCCCATTATTCAGTCACATTTAATGACCATCCACCAGAGAGAACTACAGGACAAGTCTCACTCTTCTGTAATCTCCCTGCGCATTCTCTCTTTCATTGTGTCGTTTGAGATGTTCTCACATTCTTCAATGCCCAGATACTTGTAAGTTTTACCTGTCTCATAATCTTTAATCATAGTGTGCATACTAACATCAAGGATCTCTGGCGTCATTTTGTCACTTTAAATTGACGTTTGCACATTTTTAAGAAAAAATATGCTATTGTCATTACTAATATCATTAATGAAAGAAAGCATTTGGGAGAGAATTGCATCATTCTTGACAAATACTTTAAGATCATCCATGTAAAACAAATGTGATACTGGTCCTGAAATCACCATGGAACTTACAACCAAAGTCAATCGGAGACAACTGCCTCTAAAGTGGAATCAAACTAATGCAAGATAGCAGAGGGTATAGCGAATCTCCTTGAAACATTCCCCTGTTAATACAAATACTTCTTGTTTTTAATTCTTCCTTTCCGCTATGTATTAGTAACTTGGTATTCTTCTTTAGGATTCTGTACATTTTGTTAGCTATGGCTGCAGTTATAACTTTTTTATTTAAGGACGCATCAACTTCTAGATCATTAGCGATTACTATTGCGTGTAGCGGTATGGTAACTGTGAGGATGACACGTCATGATGATGATGATAGGAGGGGAAAGGACGAACACAATACAACCATGCCTGAGGCGGGACTAGAACCCGCGATTCTTCGGTCCATGATCGCTACGGCACTATTGCCTTAGCGATCTCGGCCATCCGGACTGGCAGTTATATCTTTGTACATTACTGGCAAACCAGTAATGTACAAAGAAGATTGGTCTATAGTTCTCCGCCCAAGAACTGTCTCCCGTTTTATGAAGCAGATACATGATGAAGCGTGTGAGCCATTCCGCGAGATTCTTGGGGTTTTCTAAAAATTTATTGACAGCCTTTGCTTTGTGAGAATGTAATGCTGTTAATTTCTTAATGCAATAATTCTGGATATTATCAGTTCCACGGCTTTCCAGATTCTCTTGTTCTTAATTTCTTAGAAGATGTCCTCTTCAAAAAAATCGTGATCATGTTCTATATTTTCGTAAGTTCATCGGCAGCTTCAACTTCAGATTAGAGTGAAGATGCGTTTTTGTTGTAGGGTCTGATTTCTTTCCAGATTCTTTATCAAAATATTTCGACGTTACCTTTTGAAGGAGGGGTAGCGTTGCCCTTCGGTTTTTTACTCAAATTGCAATAGAATCTCTTTGCGTGTGTTTCAAACAAACGATTCTGTACACGGAAATTTACTCTTCTTTTGTAATGTCTAATGTATGTAGCCCGTGCTTGGATTTTATCTTTTAGTTTCCCATCTAATATTAGACTTGTGTCTGTTGAATTTTGTATTTTTGCTCAACGTGGTATATTTTTCGTTGAACTCTGTGGCGTGTGTTTGTTTAGATGAAGACTCGGCTAAGAGTGTTATTTTACACCAAGTGTCGGCTATCCGTGTCATAATTAGTTTCGTCGATGGGGGTTCGGAGCTCTTTACTGTTTGGCTGTCAGCTGTTGGTATTCGTGATTGGCATCAAAATTATCTGAGATATCGTATCCAGTTGCATACGGAATGTAATATATACATCTCTACTTGGGGTCTGTATCACCTCATTTAAGACAGATTTTGCTGTCTCTATCACTCTCTTAGCTTTAGGATTTTCATATATTCTCAACGGTACACGATATTCGAATGCAAGTATACGAACTCGTTCTGTCACATGATGAAAGATATTTCGCATCATGTTTATATCGTGCGTTTCATAGCCAGACGAATTTGCACCACTGACAGATGTTTCATTTGGTAGAGATGTACCTTCAACAGAACCTTCATTTTCAGGGATATTAGGTTGTTTGAAATGTTTGACATGTAGATAGTTCGATTGAAGAACACATATTTCCCTGAATATCAGTATGATGCTCTGCTGTACATTTTTCACTACTCAGTATGTGTCGTCGTTGATTGGCAATCTTCTTTGAATAAAGTGTGTCTCATATCTGGGTTCCGTTCCCTTCATATCTTGAAAACGTTTATTTCTGAGCCCCCATTTTTCGCATTTTTCTGAAGATTATTGCTGAGTTAAAATAACTCCTGTGAAAAGTCTACTCTCCAAGATATTCGTGAATTTGTTCGTTTTTTTGGAGGAAGTGAAATTTGACGGTTCATCTGATTCTCAGTATTGTCAGCATATGAAGGTCCGTGTTTAAAAACCCGATTAGTCCTCTTTCTGACACCGAAGAAAGTAATTTATTAAAAATAATAAAATTTAGTAACTATATTTTATTCATGGTTTTTGTGTGCAATATTTGATCAAAATGTAAATAATTTGTTCACTTAAAAAAATGCAACCCGAAATAATAGAAAATACTTCTCCGGTTCTAATATTGAGGAGTGTCTTGGCAAATTTTAATTCTCTGCTCTTCGATTGTGTAATATTTTCATAGCTTTCTATAAAAAAATATTTCAATATCCAGCTATGAGAGTAATATTACATTGATTAATTTGTCAGAGTTCATTACAAGATTTGGAATCAACTTCTTGACAAATAATTAATTTATGGCCAGATTGCAATATTAAACAGCTGTTATTAAAACTGTGTCGTAAACTTGACAGGTTTCGAAACTAACCAAGGCTTGAAACGCTAGTATATTTAAATTCAATTCTTTAAAATGATAACACTAGGGAACAAGATGTTTACCTCCAGAAAGATAGAGCTAAACGTACTCAATTTTATACTTAGATTATGAATGTAGCATTGAACACGTCATATCACGTCACAGTTTTTAAATATATATTGTCTTTATACCGAATCATATCGTATTTTGTTATTAATGCAAATACATTTAAATTGCACCCATATGATATGTAGAACCAATACTTATAAAATCTATTTAAAAATAAAATATTTGTTCAGTTTATCTATTCCACTTTAATGAAATGTCAACAAAATTAGTCTTTCGAGGGTTTTTTTCCTTCTGTATTCGAAGATTGCCGTCTTTATTCTCTCGTCTGGTAGTCGCGTTCAATTACGAGTAGGTCTTGGTAGTCTTAGTAGGTCTTAGTGGGTGTTTTGAAAACAAATCACGTGCACCCTCATATTTCCTACTACGCATCAGTCACCGAAAGAATTATTTCACCCCCTTACCTGATCGCAAGTATAGAAGTATCCAACTGTTGGGGTGGCAGATGTGAGTCAGTCAGCGCTATGCGGGTCTGTACCCGCAGTGCGTGGTCAGTTCATGTCTCGTTTGCATGTGCCTCAAATACATTACAGTCCTATCGTTTTTATAAAGGGAAATAAACCCCATAATCTGTAGAATTGAATCGGTTCGATAAAGTGCAAATCATTTCACAACAAAAGTATATAATAACAGAAGATAACTTCTGTTATGTGGGTGGAAGATTCAAACCCAAATTTCAAAGGAAAAAAATATATTATATTACAAACCTTGCTTATTCTTTATACTTTGGGTGTCGTGTTTGTGATCAGGACAAGCCAGTGGTTGCTCATTAGTGTTATGTCACCTGTACTACGGACCTTAGGATGTGATTATATGGAAAATTCAAATCATTGTCATTCGTTCTACTAATGCTGTGGAGGATACCAACAAACCATTTTAATGTCTGCATATTATTCACGAATATGGGTATTCCATTTTTAACTATTTTTACCTTTTGTGAAGCATGCTCATAAAATTTTGCTGCAATATAACCGGAGTGATAATGAAGAAACTAGTATAGGACTTTGTTTATTTCAAATACTAAATATGTTCATTTCTTTTTAACCTTACGTTATAGAAACTTCTTATAATTATTTTCGAAATCAGAGTAATTGTTTCCTTTGAAATGACCTACTTTCATCCTGAAGGAACGTAAAAATATTTTTTTGTTCCCTGGTGTAATTACACGCGGTCACTGTTTTTACAACCGCGTGTCAATAAATGGCATCATGATTGTATTCTTGAAATATCTTCAATTTTATTTTTTTCTTAGTCGGTTTTGAACCTCAACACTCAATATATAGTCGAAGTTCAACTGTCATATTGTGTTCTCTTAACCAAAATTTGAATTCCTGTCTTTGACTGCAATTTAGTAGCATGAGGGATGGTCGCAAAATAGAAAGTGTAATAATAAGTAATGCTATATTTTGAACGATCTTTTAAAATATTCTGTGATGATGAACTAATTCATCACAGCCGTGACCATTCATTGCAATGACAATATATTTCCAGAGATAAAATACCGCGAAGACCAGTGAAGAGAGAGATTGAAGGGATTAGGACACAAATACCACTGTGACAAATTTCAGTGAATGATCACATATAAATTATTGATATTGGTAGTGAATTAATATTAATAAATTTTATATACAAGTGCAATAATTAGTCATTTTACAAATAGCTGAAAATTGACATCATGATCCTAGGGAAATTTCATACACTCCACCATTGATTTTTACCACAGGGTTTCTTAAGCACGAGAGTTTTGAAGAATATTTCGCGCCTGAAATTTAAAAAAAATATTGTAATATTTTTTAAATTGGAAATTGACAGTGGGAATTGAAAATATTACGTTTTACTGGTGATACGGTCCCTTATCTCCATGAATCACCGGCCCTTAAAGGCGTAAAAGTGTAATTCCCAGCGCAAGTGGCAGCAGCCGGGGCTTCGGGTGCACCCCACGGACGGAAACGTCCAGCAGCGGAAGACGGTCGCCACCGCCGCCGCCCCCACCCCCGCTCCGCCCCCACCCCACCCCGCCCCACCACAGCCACCTCCAGCGCGGCCCCCGCCGCCTGCGCAGCCCTCGTGAAAAGTGGAGGCCGAAGTGCGGGGGCGTCCGTGTGGGGGCGGGGTAGCCGGGGTGGGGCGGGGCGGAGCGATGAGGAAGCACCGGCGCCCCGCCTCCGCGGCGGCGCGCGGGGGCGGCGCGCGCGGCGAGGCGAGGCGAGGCGGGGCGAGGTGAAGTGGGCGGGGCAGGGCGGGGTGGGGGCGCGAGGTGGGGCGCCGCCTATATAGGCGCGGCGCGGGCGTCCGGCGCGCACAGTCTCGCTTCGCGGCAGCAGCACCAGCGGCGGCAGCGGGAACAGCGGGACCAGCAGCGGTCAGCACAGCGGCTCCAGCGCTCTCGGGGCCCAGGTCGGCAGCAGGCGCGTGGGTGGCGACGAGGTGCGTATTGCGGGCCCGGCCGCCCGGCCCAGCCCGGCCCGGCCCGGCCCCGCCCCGTCCCGTCCCGCCCCGCTCCACCCCGCTCCCGTTCACGCCCGCCGCTGCCGGCACTCGGGCCGGCTGGACACGGAAAAGCCACCCTCTGCCGCCCCCCGGAAATCGCTTGTCTCGTAGGGACGAGCAGGGAACGCGGCGCGACGTCCGCGTCTCGATGCCCGGTGGCAGTGGTCCGCGCGCCTACCCCACCCTTCTCCCTGGTGACGCGGCACTCGCCCGTTGCGCCGACTAACGCCCTCCTGGCGCGCATTCTGCGCGAATGTTCTGAGATTTGCACTGCGCCGTTCGGTTTATCGCTTCCTTTCAATCTGAACCCATCTACCCGCAACGCTCTTCTCGCTCGTATTCGTCTCTTTTGCCTCTCCTCTCACGTCCGATTTCTCCTCCCCCTTCGTATCCTGCTCCGAACCCATCTATACTTTCCTCTGTTTTCCTGGTGCGTTTGCTTCGCGACAAATTACAACCGTCTCGCCACGCTTTCGGACAAAATAAGCTGAATTGACCGAAAAATGAGCGAAAGCGTACACTACGTAACGAATTTTTTTCCAGTGTCGGCGCTTTCCCGTGTGGATATGTTGGGCTAGTTGCCGTTTGTCATACGCACGCTGTGGAAAGCTGGCGGGAGGTACGCATTCACCTGTTGGAAGAGAAACAATGCTCAGTCAAAGGTCAGTTCAGTTGTTCACAACTACGAGGTTTTTGTTTTGTAAAACAAAGGTTTTCGTCTCTTTTAAACGGCTGGAGTAATGCAGGTAAATATTCAGCTACAATCATAACGAACTGGATGGGAGAAAAATGATGTAATATCTCTTGCAATGCATTTTCCAATGACTCACAATACATGAAACTCAGCTTTCTCGAATCTAAAAGAAAAACGCTACAACCGATATAAGAAAAAGTTTTACATAAATATTCCTTACGAAAGTATTTGGACATCAGCCCCAGGAGAGGACAGGTTTAATTTCCACGTATTCTCGTTGCGATTTCTGAGGGGGCGAATGGCGTATGTACTGGATAGAGCAGCGTAATTTCCCGTAGTTGGTTTTCATCGGCGGGGGCGGGAGCGGGGTGCGGCCTGCGCCACGACGCCCGACGACGCGACCCCGGCGGGCGCCCGGCGTCGCCGTCTCGGCCGAGCGCGCCGCCGCCGTCCCCGCCACCGTCCCCGCGACCCCGTCCGGGCGAGTGAATGAATTACAAGAAACTGCTTTGCCCTAGGGAAGTTTTCACGTACAACCTCTCTGTGTGGCGATACGCTCCAATAAAATGTTTGTTTCGAGCAGTTCACGTCTGCAGTTGAGCGTGCGAACGAAAACGCGAGCGAGACTCGCAAACACAAGGCAGGGCCGCCGCTTCCCCCAGCCGCACCGAGGAAATGTGATGGAGTCGAATGCGGCATTATGGTAGGGGGACACTAAGTGAATGCGGCCCGTTTTGTGTTCCGAAATATTGTAGTTATCGAACAAGATATTTCTCTTATTACGTTGCAATACGCTCTTGCAATATTCCGAGATCTATGATTCACGATTTCTTAACTTTTAATTACTAGGTTTAGTTATTGACGTGTAATGATTTGAGGAAAGCAAACTGCAAGAAGTGGGAGAGTCAACGTAAGTTTTTGCGACCGCTATACGAGCAGATGCTCGTTTTATTTAGTAATTTAATGATTCTGAGATACATCTCTCTCGCTTTTTTCGAGTGAGAGAGATGAGTGTAAATTATTGACGTGCTATTTCTCCAAGCAAGGTAAAGATATCGAAGTACGAAATTCAACACATCTCGTCTTTGCGAAAATGTTATAAGAGCTCCACTACATGTTTTCTTATTCTTTCATAAGGGCGAGTAGTTGTTGACGTGATTTTCTTCGAGGAATGCAAACATCTGCTAGGCGAAGAAACGATGGAGTCTTTTACCGTGCGGCATAGAGAGGCAACTTATTATTAAATGCATCTGCGCGGGGATTCAAAGATAAACTATAAGTTCGACTTTATACTTTTTTATTAGTGAGTTCTTTTATTGGCATGATTTTCTTCGAGGGAGGTAAATACCTGAACGTGGCAAAACGAACACAAGTCGGGATCTAAGCATTGGAGTAAGAGCAGCTATTTATAAAACGCTCGCGTATGAATTCTTATTCTGAAATCTGTCAATAATCTTTTTATTTTATTTAAAAAAATAGTAAGTATAATAATCGTCGTGCTTTCTTCGGGGAAGACTAATGTCAAAGAAGGAGAAGGAACGAGGGCTGTGGCAGTTGGAATGGGAAATGCTATTCGTAACCGTCCGCCCCCGAATCGCGAGCTGCGTGGGTGTGTGGTCGCACGGATATGGGCGCTGCGTGGGCGCTGTACGAGATGTGGAGTTGGTGAAGAGATCGCGGCGCAGTCTCCAGACGCCGCCGCCATCTTGGGCGTCGCCCGGTGCCCAGGTGTCGCACGGTGGCTGGCGGGGCGATTTACCCTTGGCAATGTTTATCGATATATGATTTACCTTTCGTCTCCTTAATGGCTTCCTTTTTTAATTTTACCTATTCATTTTTCAATGGAATATTATTTTTTTCCAATTTTTTTCTCTCAAGACAGGAAGATAAGTTTCTACTTTTCTAAAATAAAGCGATAAGGTATGTATGTGAGTCGTCTTGCGGTGTAATTTCAGCGACGTGTTCTGGGCATTTTCTATTGAGTGGAGTGCAGAAATAGCGCTTAAATGATACGTTCATTAAGAAATCAAATTTTAAATTCAAATTAGTGAGTTTTCCTTTAACAAATGTTTGCGAACGTGTGTCGTAACTTAAACCAATTCCCAATAAAAGGTATCCACAATTTCAGTGCAATTCCTCAGGTATTAGTTCCAACCCGTTGTCGATAACTACAACACTCGACGTAGTGATCATATTCATCAGGTGACAGTAGCACTACGAAAAATTCACATATAAAACTGGTACATTATTTTACAACACCTTGCCAGATGACATTAAACGATTAAATTTGATACAAAAGTTGAAGTCCCAAGTAAAATCTTTTCTGCTGCACAACTGCTTCTATACAATTAGAAACTATACCGAGCATCCAAAAGGAAAGTAATATTAATTTTAACAATGACATTTAATGTGTTATATACCATTTGGATTGTATAATTGTAAAGAACCTGTAACAAGTATTGTATTTCAGCTTCTTCAATGACCCCCATCTCGATCAGGTTTTCGTCGAGTTTCCCTGATCCTCGAGCAAATGCTGAGATGCCCCCTTGTTTTGGTTCTGGTCATAAATGTAACTTGAAATTAACTTCTACCCATAGCACGTCACACACAGTTTTTAACTTTTTTTGACGTAAATAAATAAATAAACCCAACATATGTACTACAAATCATAGTCCTACAGAAAGAAAGTCATAAATTTGTAAGAAAACATATTATACATGAAATACACCTTATTCATTATTTTTAAATATATTTATGTTTGCAAAATTTTAATTTACTGTCATAAAAATGTGACAAAGAGTTTTCCAGTAGAAAGGCTGTGAAAAATACGGTCTTCATTTTTACAGATTATTGTACACGGGATCCATAAAAATACTTTAAATAATTTATTTTCTTTTTATTTTCCATCTACATTGCACCCAGCTAACTCGTTACCTTCGCCTGGTATTTCTTCAATCATTTATTTTATGTTTGACATCAGCTGGTTTCTAGTCGTTCTAGTAGTAATTTCATTGTCTTTATGTCCAAACATAATACTTATTCTCATTATTTCCTGAAAGTCAAAGTGAAGCCTTTTCCTACTATGTACAAATCTTGTTCACGTGAGTCAATGTTCAGTGTTCTCTTTCTTTTACTTCGACAATCTGGAAACCCTTGCCTCGCCGGTTATTGGTTTCCACCTTGTAAAGTTTGGCCAGATGGATTTGGAAGAAGGAAACCATTTTGTGTCCAAACTTTTTCTTAACTTTTTATTAAACCGAACGTGATAACAGTCTACTAGAATAAAGTTTTTAAAAATTATTTTAAAATAATTCCCTTGCAGAAGATATCAAAACATTACTTTTTTAACATGCGTATATAAAGAAAATATCCTTCTCTGGAGAATTGTGTGCTGAACTAAAATGAAATTTTATACTGCACATCCATGAACAAAATCAATATCGTAGTTGTTTCCGGTGTGAAATGTCATTCGTGTACCACAAAATCGGCAGTTTTTAGCTCAGAACCAGCTTTTACGCTGTCTCTGCCGCGACTTTGGCCGGGAGGTCCTAGAGTTCGTGCCTCGACGGTAGCGGATTTACGGTGTTACCTAGGTAGTTACTAGGTCGAATTTAACGCTGACTGGACAATTTTGGTAGCTGCTGGCTCTGGTCCGTAGATTTCCTTTTTTATCAATCCCAGGCAAATGTCGGAGCAATCGGGCCCCGGACCACGCGCGAACTTTTCTTCCCTTTCGTTGCCAATACTATCTTCTTACTGACGTACACTTTCGCTTACATGCTTCTTCCAAGGAAATATCACAAAATATATAAAAAACATTGATGCACCGCGAAACAACTTGAAGGCAATATGGCCGCGATATCCTTAATGTGGAATACGAGTATTGTTAAAATGTGAATAATCCGCACTGCCGCTATGGATAAAATGTAGTTGACTCTTTCGTCAGTATACACTAAAGTGCATTTTCTAACATATTAATATTGACATTCTATACCGTATTGTGAAGATGTGGGATCCAAGTGCGCAACTGATTGGACAGAATGTAAGATCAGCAGTGTAAGATTAGGGCTCATGTCCTTGTAAAGGTAATTCAAAAACGAATTTACTCTGCAGGAATTGTATGAAATATTAAACCAAACATGTATTCTTTCGTAAAGAAATGCAGTTCTAGACGTCAATGCACCTATTATTTGCTAAAAACAAAAATAATTTACTATTCTACTTTAGTAACAGAGTACGCCTAAAGTGGAATATATGTAGACTTTTTTTCCAATTAAGGTAAATTTATAATAGATTTGAGTAAATAGTATTAACCACTCGTTTTTGTAAGTAGTTTAAGTAGGGCTGTAAATTTAAAGGTCATAAAATCTTTTTTTAAATACGAAATATATAGTTTTTTTGGGTGTTGATTTCATATAGAGCTCAGTTTTTCCCATCACGAACCGGTTTTTTACAACGCACTATGAAGTATTTTAGCTAACCGACATTCATCTTATTCATTAAGGGTATTTGACAAATAAAACAAGTTTTCTAGCAAATAATACACACAATTTTTACAGTAGAAATTATTTAATAATTTTTTATTTCAAAAATCATTATTGAAGTGTCTTGTAATATACTTTCCCTTCTGTGTGAAGCTGTGAGTATTACTCTTCCTCTTAATTATGCCCCGTGACGTGTCCCTGTAGAGCATCCAGCAGTAGTCTCCCATATCGACCCAGATATCTTTTTTCCATCTCGATCTTTTTTGGTGAAAATGTTCTCCTTGCTCCTCGTATAATGTTTTTCAGGAAAGAAATCCAAATGTGCATGCAGGAAGTGAATCTTGAAGCTCATCCAATATCCCAAATCCTTCAAAATCTTCAACACATATTTAACAATAATTGCATAATCTGAGCCTTTCTTATTTCCTAGGAAGTTTCTAACCACTCTTTAAAAGGAAATACAAGCTCTTTTCTTCATTATCCGTAACCGTGGTGGTAAATTCATCTAACATAAGTCTTCTCGTGTCTGGTTCAACGAAAATTCCTTCCTTTATATTGGCTTCTGAGAGGTGTGGGAACGTATCACAGAGGTGTTTAAAGCACGTCCCATTTCTTGGCGGAGCTTTAGTTAACAGTTTCATGAGTCCTAAGTTTATATGCACAGGGGGTAGCATTATTTTCTTTGTATCAATAAGACATTTCCTTAAAATATTTTTACTTCGTGGTTTTGAAGTAGTTCTGGGGGGCCATTCTGACTGGTCCCAGTGGTTCACCCTCGCACGGCTCTGTCATTCACAAAGGAAACCTTATATATCCAGACTGTTGTCCAAGAAGCATGCACAAAATATTCAGGTCTCCACATATCACCCAGACGTGGTTGTTGTGCCGTATTTTATAGTAAGTATCAGTTCAATATTTTCGTATTTTTTTGTAAGTGAAATAAATATAGGTGTTGAAGCATACTCGTTTTTATTCTGTAATGGCACTGTTTTTAAACATTTTTATGAATCCATGAACTCGTCAGTCATCCAATTCCTTTTGCGTATCTATCTTGGACGTCCTTGGTTTACACCCTCATCTCATATCGCAAACGAGTACATACTGTCATGTGGAGGGGAAAACTACAGAAATTGTATTACCTGTTTATAGATGGCGTGAGTGAAAAGGTACATATTGCTGCCTAGAGGAAAATTGCAAATTCTATCACTAATTCATAGATGGCGTCACTAACCTATATGCTAAATACAGAAAGCCGCCAGTGACCTACTCCACAATTAAAGTAAATTTGTGAAACAAACTGTGGGTGATGCAGCAATTCTAGTTACATTTTCGATTTCAGCGCACAAAAAACATAAGGGACAGTTGAAATGGTAAAAAAGTTTTTGCATCGGAGGCTTTTGTTATCTACACTAGTCTTCACATTTGCACTTATTTGTGAAGTTATAGTCGAAAATGTAAAAAGTGTTCAACATTAGGGCACTTTACTCTATATGAAATTCACATTTCGATATTCATCCCTTATCGTGACCCACATGAAGGAATCGACTCACCGCAAAAACAACCGCGAAAACGTGGAGAACTGCTTGCTTACGTGACTTACGTGCTCTAGATGTGATTCAATATTTGACTTCATTTTCACAACTTTTCTACATCTTTCAGGTACCTTTCGTTGTTAAATTGTTTTCTTTACTTGTTTTTTGCTACAGATACGCTGAAAAGTGATTTATTTTGTGCCAAGTAGTGCAAAAGAAGTAATTGGTTTAAACACGGTGTAACGGACAAACTTGTTTTTGAACGCACTTAAAGACTTCCGATACTTATATTCTCAAAAAATAATTTAGATTTGCGTAAAGTTATCAACTAATAGAGAAAGTGTTGTGATAATTGTGAAAAAAACATAATTCAAAGTTTCGTCTATAACAGTAACGGGAAAACTTGAACTTTGTTTCAAATTGTCGAATATAAAAGTGTTGAATTTAGTAACTTTATAATAGGTAAAGTATATTAATTTAATTATATTTATTACGAGTAGTTTGCATGTTATATCTATTTCTTTCAACACATTGAACTTCTTTCGTATTTAATTAATCGATTACATTTAAATGCTAATTAGAATCATATACCTGTTATTTTTGAAATCAATACGTAATTTAAATTAAATAGTTTAATACACTTAAATTAAAAGGATATTGTTTAGAATATACTTTCTACATTAGTTTGAGTTCTTATCTATTAATTTATTCTCATATTTACCACGCCCGTTCATACGCATTCGTGACATGGTTTCTATTTGCTATACACTTTCTACTCTGTACACTCTGAAAGCCGACCTCCTGAAAGCCTTCCCACATTAAAACAATAATTTAGATGAACATATTCGTAGGCTTGAAGAGTTCGTTCAAAAGGCAGATGGTTGGACAACAATTGGCAACAAGGCAGAAACTTCCAACCGTCCATCCGCGAAAGCAAAAACACAATCACCACTAGCAATCACGACTGAAAACAGATTTTCTGTTTCAGATTATGACAGTGAGTTTCCTAGCCTTCTCAATCCTCGCTATTCCTTCCCATCTTCCACACGTCTATCCACAAACCACCGTAAACAGGCTCGCAAGCGCAAAAAACCAAGACTCATAGAGTTGCGCAACTTGGCTCACAAGTAAACAAGGACATTCCCGCTGAATCTATCAAAAAGGTACTGATTTTACCAAATAGTCATGGGCGACAAATATCCTCCCTGTTCAGTGGGAATCTCGCATCCAATTTCTCTGTCACGGGTGTGTTTAAACCTAACGGGAGGTTTGCCCACGTGACCAGTGAGTTGGACACCCACCCAAATCTCTCACCAAACGGGATGCACTCACCATCATAGGAGGGCAGAACGATATCAATTTGAATGGTCACTTTATACCTGAACAACATGTTGACAAACTAAAGTGCCGCCCAAAACACGAACATTATAGTCTCGACTCTGCCCTTGTGGTACAACAAACCAACACTGTGCAAAGAAATAAAACAATTGAACTGTGCAAACAAGCAATTGAAACTGCATCTGAGAGTCATACATGTTAAATTATTTGAACTAAACTTTCTCTCAGAAAAACACCTCACCCGGCATGGTCTTCACCTGAAGCTTGTCGGAAAACATGCACTCGGTAGCGAGTTTGCAAAATACATCCTTTCACAACCTCGGAAGTGTCCTGCCCAACTCCCATCCTCACCCACATCTCCTAGTTCTTTTCCATCCTCTTTGGACCCAATTACCGTATCCCCTGAACCTAATCCTTGTAATACCTCTTCCATTATTCATTTATCTACATTTGTCGCCCCTCCTATACCTTCTGTCACTACTGGGGCATAATACTGCTTCCACCGCACTCGAGGTAAAAGTGAGATAAATAAATAGCAACTACAGTTAAATGCAGCAGAGAAACATCCGTGTAGGTACATGCAAAAAATTCAAATAATGCATCATAATGTGTAATCTCTTTCAAATAAAATTGAATTTAACTAGGCAGCATTACAGTGTGATATAGGTAAAATAGATGTTTTTTGTTTAAAAGAACATTGGTTGTCTTATATTGATCTAAACACACTCCAAATTCCCAGTTATTATTTTGCAAGATCGTATTGTAGAGCGAGAGAATCAAATAAGAGCCCTACTTACGGAGGTTAGTGTATTTACGTCAAAAATGTTATTGATTCTATTTTCTTGTCAGAATTCAATTTATAGGCAGTTGAAAAGTTTTTAATATACCAATTGTACATCGTACTACGCTGGAAACTATCTTACTTTGCAACTACAGACCTCCAACAAAGAAAGCTTTCAATTATTTCATTTTCGTAAAAATCTAGAGATAACTCTAAACAAAATTAGTAATCTATCTTTCAAATTCATTGTTGTATGTGGATTTTTCAAAATTAATTTTCTGAGCAAATCCCACAAAAAAGAGCAGTTTCTCAATTTACTGCATTATTTTAATTTAGATATTACAGTAAATGTACCAACACGGAATACATTTAAATCACAAAAAGTAATAGATCAAATTATATTTAACAAAACCACAACTAGATATGGAATACAAAATTCTAATATAGGTTACATGACCACGAAGCCCAAATTCTTATAATTACTAATAACATGAGCACCCACACAATAAATAATACACGCGTGTGCTGAGCATTCACTAAAGTTAATATAAAATTATTCAAGGACTACTTGCTAAAGGAATTATGGACACAGTTTTTAACGCTGTTGACACAAATGAAAAATATAATATATTTTTCTCAAAGCTTTCATTTCACTTTAAAGCATGCTTTCCTCTCAAAAACAGAAAATTAAACATTTCACGGAAAAATAAAACTTGGATCACACAAGGAATTAGAATATTGTATAGAAACAAACGTATGCTTTACTTTGTTTCTAAATAACATAACGTATCTCGAATAATGAAAAAATGTCATATGCGTGACCCCTGCAAACATCTCTTCACTGAGCTTGGAATCTTACCATTGCCTTGCATATTTCTGTAATATTCGTCACAACGGACTTCCTATACTGTGAAAACATATTTTCATTCAATAGTGATGTTTATAATTACAACACACGTCGTAGAAATCACGTCCATGAAGTGTCAATATCAACAGCTAACTACCAGAAATCCACACACACTACATGTACGTTGCTTTAAAACTAATTACCAGATGCCATTAAACAATTGAAGCCAGTATTCCAATTTAAGTTAAAGGTAAAATATTTTCTGGTGCATAACTGTTTCTATGCAATTAGAGACTACTGATCCTCAAAAATAAAACTAATGTTTATTTTAACAAAACAGTGATATATATATATATATATATATATATATATATATATATATATATATATAATTAGTTTACATTTGTATTGTATATTTTTTTAAGTAGACGTAATATGTTTGTAACAAATAATATACTTCAAATTCCGGATCAATGACTCCCATCTCGATCACGTTTTTGTCCAGTTTCCTTGATCCATTGAGCAAATGCTGAAATGCTAATAACTAAATCCCCACTAAACCTCTACAGAACTCAAAAGTGTCCAGATAGTGAAGCAGCATTGAAATGGGGTCTGATTCAAATGGACTTCGATATATTAAACCATTCCCACGTAATGATCTGAATCATAGATCGCCATGCATTTTCGCATGGAAATGTTCTTTCACAAGCAGTAGTCAAACGTATCGCCGACAAACAGTGTGTTCACTGTTGTCGCCCAATCCCTAAGCATATGAGGACGAACTGTGAAAAAGCTGGCAAGAGCTGCCAGAGTGCCATTTACTAATTTTAAAATTCTCTTGCAAGTATATTTTTGGAAGAAAGTTTAATAAAATTATTCCATTACATATAAAAAATTCGTTAAAAGGAAAAGAGACAAGAGTTCTGATTATAAATTGTGTCTCAGTTTTTGAAGAGTTAATTTACCATAGCTGAGATCAAATGTTGCTAAATGGTTACATTTAAGGACGCACTGAAAATGTGGTAGTAAGCGTATACTAGATTTTGAAACATCTTTGGAATGACATCCATACCTATTGGAAATTTATTTTTTAATCTTTCGTTTATCTGAAGTCTTGTTGGGAAAATGTAACAAATATTATATCAGCGTAATCAATACATCGATGATATATTAAGGATTTTGAAATTAATGCCAATTTTGACCTTAATTTATTTGTCGCATACCTTGATTCAACACGAGACGATGTTACAGTGTTACTTACTATATGCCAATGTAACAGCGTAATATAGTTTGTATGAAGTTGTTCTAAATCAATTCTATCCAAGAAAACACGGAACGCCGTTTTCATTCTGTTTGGGGACAAGTTGTGTGTTCTTTTCATGTATCCCCAAGTGTACATAAATTATACATAATAGTTGTTAATTCAGCCTATTGGAATTCATTTTTACTTCTCTATGTACTCTGTTTTCTTATTTGTATCTGTATTGTTTTCCCTTATAGTATTGTTCAAACTTTTCTTTATAATGTGTAAACGTTGGTTTGAATTTTTTTTATTATTTGGTACATGCCATTATTTAAAAAATTAATTCCAGTGTAACGAAGAATGATAAAAAATTATTGTATTCACAAACATTCGCGTCATGACCAATTTTATTGTGTTCTTTGTCTTCAATTAAAGATAAGTTTTGGAGAGTTTTCTTGGAACGAGTTAAGATGGGCAGCACGAAATGCATGAAGATGGAAATATAGATGGGAAAATCGTTTATTTAAACAATTGCAAGTGTTTCAGTTTTGGTGTTGCGCCACATTTTCACCGATTTATTTTTAGTTTGAGTGCAGTTTTGCAATCATAAGATTGTTATGTACTGTAGAGTTTCCAAAAGCCTAGAAATATTCAACGAAAAATATACGTAAAATTAAATGCATCGAGAAAGAAGTATGTGATAAAAATATTCAAAGAGAGACTTCAGTGATTTTTTACTACTTTACTTTATATAATATCTGGCGCGGATCCATGAGGAGGGAAATGAGGGACATGCCCCCTAACATTTATCAGTATCTATTAATTTTAACTTATCACGAAATTTGAAGCAAAAATATTTTAGGATACCAATTATTAAAACGAATAAAATGGTATTGCTGCATGAGCTAGTGTAGCTCACGATATTTTACACAATCTGTAATATGTCACCTTCGACCAAAACATTTTGAATTTCCTCTCCCAAAATTCGTCTCCGGATACGCTCTTGATAATATTCTATATACATATGGCTAATTTTACGTTAAACGCATAGAAGTACACATTGTTTAAATGGTCAGAGCTTAATGAACGTTTTAACATACTTTTAATTCATATGAAATTAAAACTTGTAATCTCTACTTTAGAAATTGTGCATTTAAAAATTGTGCACCATTTTACTGCAATCGACTAACAACTGAGCCGCGCGTTGTCAGTGCAGTTAACTACTCAAACTTGAGACGCGTTGTTGTGCGCGCACGATTTTTTATTCACTGTTAGCCTGCATTGGACGTAATTTTGGGGGTGTCAGACGGGTTTGGAAATGACTAGACTTTCGAGAACACGAAATGGCGAATGCAAGCTCATGAGTCAGTTTTCCCCCTTTGTTCCGGTGCGACCAGCAGTACCCGTCTCAACGCCCCCACCTGCCTGCCCCGCGCGTGGACCGGCCCCGCGACGATGAAAACAATCAAAAGCACCCTCAATAATTAATTAGGTACCCCCATTAATCCGTTCTGAGTTGCCGCCCTTTGCATTTTCAACTTTCTTCTGCATTTCAAAACCTCATTTCATGACATTTACTAACATTTCCATGTGCAAACATCACGCTCTTAAAAGAATAAGCACACGTTGCTGCTCACGTGACGACCGACTGTGCGCAGTGGATGGTGTATAGCAATGCCTGGCGTTAAAATATTGCCACTGAATAGTCCTGTTTTCAATCATAAACAAATTTTAAAGTTTGGAAGACACTAGAGGATTGAGATGCATACTTTCTTCAAAGTTAAAATAAGAATATAGAAAATATGATCTAAATTGCTAACGAAATCCTATGAACCATTTTTAACTCGCAGGAAAATAAAAAAAATCGTTCTTTCGTGCCTTTTTAAACGACAAAATTCCTTACTTATGGCATACTTCAGAATTCAACGACTTAAAATTTCATGTTCACAATCGGTGGAGAATGTGAAGTAACAATTTTTTTTCTCCATTTGATATGATACTACACTAACAAGGAAACAACTCGATTCCTTGTCAATTTAGCTCAACTTTGGATATATTGTGAAGAATGAAAAAATAAGTCTCTCCAATCCCCGATTTGGTGCAGTTGTGACCACTTGAAAATAGCATAATTTTTTATGGTGATCAGAGACTCGACTCAGTAGTGGCCAATCGTAACCCTATTCTCTGAACGTGTTTGAACCCGCAAAAAGGAACCTGCTCAAGTTTCATTATTGCAAGATCAGTTGAATAAGATGTTTTTAGCTTATTCTTCAAATTTGTAAGAGAGGGAAATAAATAAATAATTTTTATTCTAATCCTCACCACTAAACCTGATTTTTTGGAGGACGATTTCAGCTCCTAAATGTGTTTATTCACACATAATAAAACAATATGAAGCTTATTTATTCCTTATAATATAACCAGAATTCCGCCGAACCGGAAGGGTCACATCAGAGTGTTTACTGGTAAGTAGCACATTATTTTAGTGCAATTTTAGAATTCAATTATCTTTCTGTAGAACTATCTACTGAAACATTGAATTTGTGTCAAGAATACCGTTTGATTTCTGAATACATAAACTTCAGGGATCTTGTGATACCTGAATTAATAAACTAATGCACACAAATTTTCATTTGATTGGGACCCTAAAATGTCAATAACTATGCGTTTGCGTATATTATGTTAGAAACTGTGATGGAATATACATCTAAGCACTGGTATCAACATATGGGCAACTCGATCCAGTGATATTCCAAGAAACTATCTTAATTAACATTGGCTATTTACAACGTGGAACGAATTCCAATTTGCGAACTAATGTATCACTGCGAATAGATTTTCAATAGTATAATGAAGGGCAAATCTTTTCACTTTAGAGGCTCAGTAGAAAATAAGTTTTTAAGTTTCATTAGCTTTGAAAAGAAAGACATTTTATGATTAAATTATAAATTTTATTTCTGTTCTTTAAAAGAGCAAAATTGTATTATTATTATTATTATTATTATTATTATTATTATTATTATTATTATTATTATTATTATTAGTAGTAGTAGTAGTAGTAGTAGTAGTAGTAGTAGTAGTTGTAGTAATATTACTATAATTTTTATTATTATTATTATTATTATTATTATTATTATTATTATTATTATTATTATTATCATAATCATCATCAGTTTGTTCAGAGCTAAAATGTAACGGATTTAAGATGAAACATCACTCAATATCTTACATTGTGTAATTTAGCGTACTTTCACTGCAGTTTTCTGTTGAACTTAAAAGATAACATATTATCAGGTGGATGAGATTTTTGTTTTCTTTGCCGGATTGACGTTCTGTTCCACACTGTTTTCTGAGACATTGTTTACGCTCTACCTGAAACTTTGCACTATTCTATGATTCTTGAGATGGATTCTGCAATATCGTGAATTGGGCTGCCTTTTTCATCCATCAAAATCCACCGACTGGAACCTAAAATACCATTCTGATGTGGAGTGGACAGACATTTAATTATAAAGTTTCACTAGAGAAATTGAGCAGAATGTACATCGGAAAACAACAGTTTATTACAATTATTACAATTATTTACTTAACTAGCGACTAACTTAATAATATAACTAACAACCTTTTAAACAAATGCAAAACTGATAGCGAATTAACTTTTTGGTGCCATGATAAATAAATTCAAAGTAATTGGAAAATCCAAGCTTTTATTAAGTTACATATCTTTGACAGCGGCAATGCTCTTCCGGCATTGAAGAACACCAGGTGAGGATCAATAGCGGACCTCATATAAATTGCATTGTGTATATGTATGTTTTATATACTTTTCTGCATTTGAGGGCCCTTTCCGCAGGGACACATTTTACCACGTTCTTCTTTTTCTTTCTTTTTTTTAAAAGAACTACTTCAACAATTACTATAATGTTACTTTGGCACAAATTATCTACATCATCAGATACTGAAATAAGATTGCAACATGTTTACGAGCGGGCCTGGCTGTAAGAGAACCTCTAAACGATGAAGTAGCAATCCCTTACCTCGTATCTTAAACTTTCTTTCATCGACAAAAAAACAACAAAAAAAGAGAAAAAGTGAAATTGTAAACTATAACTGTCAATTAACATTATTCTAATGAGCTTATACACGGAGGTCGACAATACGTCACTTCGCTCAATTTTCTACCAGGTAAAGAGGGTATTTTATTCCGACGGAAATTCTTTAGAATGCAATAGACAAATTCAAATACACATAAAGCCCATCATAAATGAAACAATGAAATCTTCATTTATAACTGACGCAGAATGTATTAATTCAATGTATTCAGCATCTTTATTTTCGAAATTGTGTAGAATACGTGGTTTTTCCTCTGAGCCCCTTAATTGCGCACGGTATGAAATAGTCCTTGTCCGCGAACAGTCGAAACGACACATCTCTTTGTTTAGCTAATGAACGAAACGAGTCGCGAGCGCGTCGGCAACGCCTGCCAGCGCCGTCTGTATTTACAGCGCTTTTATTGTTATGCAATTAGATGTTTTAGTGTGCTATAAAGAGCGCGCTACCTGACTGTTAACGCCGGGGCTTCCTGACACATTCAAACTGACAATTGCACAACGCAAAGCATCATTTGTTTCAAGTGATTGTCTTCAATGGAAAGAGCCATCACCTGCTAAATTATTTTTTACGGAAACACATCGTCTTCACAAAACCAATAAAGTTGCGAGCCCTACGGAAGTCGCGTGGTGAATCAAGAATCATGCTAGTTATGTGGGAATGCATACAATTCCCGACGAGTTCACGAGTTCTACTCAATAATTGTTTCAGTTTTTTTAAATAACTGGAAACACTTGTGATACTTTCATATACAGTCCCTGGCCATATTATTAGACGCACCCTAAATTTTCAATTAAAATCACGTTTTTATGACGAAAAATGTATTTTTTAATTTCTAACGAAATACATAAGTAATAATTGAATACTTACGATACAAACAAGATATCATATGCAAAATTATGACTGTCAGTATAATACATAAACTAATTTTCATAAAAAATCTCCATGCACATGTATATCTTTAATACTTGGTCAGGCCACCTTTGTCGGCTATTAGAGCTTTAATTCTTTTTGGCATGCTATTTATGCATGCCTGGACTGTTTCTTGCAACTTCGGATGATGGTACCAGACTTGAATTATTTTCTCAAGGAGGCGAATTTTTGTTGTTATTTCTTCCTTTGCGATTTTCCTCTTCATGAGCTTCCAAACATTTTCTATTGGGTTCATATCTGGTGAATTTCCTGGCCATGGTAACACAGGAACATTTTTCTCCAACAAAAATGTTCGAACTGTTCGAGCAGTAATACATGGAGCCCCATGTTGCATAAAAACAAATGATTCTTCATTTGTGAACCATTCCTGTAGTTGAGGTAGCAGTCGTTTCTCCAATACCTGCTTGTTCTGGTCTTGTTTCAGGATGCCCTTAACCATGTACAGACGCCCCGTGCCTTTGCTACTGATCACTGACCAAATCATTGCCTTGGCTGGATGTTTCACAGTCTGGATGACATAATCTGAATGATACTTTTCACCAGGGCCCCTTATCACAAATTGATGTTTATTTGCTAGAATTTCGAAAGTGCATTCGTCGCTAAAACAAACCTGAAATACAAGTAAATGACATTAGATTTAATTTTGGTAGCTATTTATAATTATAAAAAAAAGCAATAGACTAAATTTTTACCGATTTCCAAAAGTCCAAATCTTTATTCTTAAGATTCTTAGCCCATGCAAGACGTTTTTCTTTCATACCAGCAGTTAATCTGGGTTTGCGGGCTGGTCTACAAGCTTTAAAATTCATTTGTAGTAGTGTACGCCTTACTGTCCTTTCAGATACACAGATTCCACTACTTTCCAATTTATATTTAATTTGTTTAGTAGTAGCAAACCGGTTTTCGTGGCAAATCTTCCTCAAACATCTCCCAGATCTTGGTGAAAATATTCTCTTCCGTCCACATGTGTTCTTCCTTCGAGGGGATAATTCTTCACCAAGGACAACTTTTTTGTTAATTCGCCGAATAGATGTCTCGGATACGTTCAACCTTCGAGATATCTGACGATTTGAATAATTTTCTGTGTCGACAAGAGCGTTCACTGCTGTTATCTTCCGAGGAGACAAATCACTTGCCTTTCCCATTATTTTTATTCAAAACTATCAGTTTTTCGTATACAACAATTCACAATTTTTAAATAAACACGGCTATAACTATTTCACAAACTAATAAATGGAAAATAAACTATCTTCATGCAACAACACACTACCCAGGTCACCTCTTGTTCTACTCAACTCTTGTATTTTGTGCGTCCAAGCAACAATGAGGTGTCACAACAATGGTACATAATGACAAATAATGTGTAAATTATTAGAAAAAGAAGCTTTGTTTTTATTGATTGATTCGCAACAATGCCAGGTGCAATGTACTGCAGTGAGAGACTTCAAAACTTTACGCTATGTTAAAAATTTGGAGTGCGTCTAATAATATGGCCAGGGACTGTAAATTATTTGATTGTTTTATCATTTATTTCTGCCATGCAGACCTTCTTAGTGAATCGGGCAGATACAACCTTAGCAATGCTAATATTTGGGGCTTGGCTTGATGAAATCGATAATTAAACTTTTTTTAATTAGTATTTGTTAGTTTTAAAGTTGTGAATTCTTAACCCATTAACGCTTAGCGACATATTTGTAGGCGAGCAGATATCTCTTTTTCAGATACTTCTCCTTGTTTGATTTAATTTATATTTCGAACACAGATAATTTGGACATTTAGGACACGTATAAGAAAGTTTTGGAATTAAAGCATGGTACATATCGATTTAGCCGAGTTTGCTAATGCATTGTAAAGCTGCCGGTCAGGGTATACTCTTGACATGCGTCGATTCAAATCTTCTAAAACCGCGATAAGCTGCTAAAGACCTTTGGTTAACTCGGAGGGAGTGGCCGGTGTAAGGCAAACGGTGGTTGGTCTACACAAAAGTTGAGGGAACATATTCAGCTAAGATGTAATTGTTTTGCTACTTCTTAAAAAAAATCATATAATCAGCTGCAGGTGCTTTGATACATTCTAGTAGTATAATTTAGCAAAATAACAATGACGCGACGACAATGAGTGCGGGAACTTTGTGGGAAAATATTATTATTAACGTTTTCATTGCTAATATATGGTGACTTGCTGAAATCGGTAACAAAAACCTGTATTGACTATAGTATTTGATTTAAAGTTTGTGTATTCTTCGTAACGAAATTATAACACTACATGAATCATTGAATGATCAAAATTATTGGAACATTTACAATTTATGGGACGGTGTGCTTGTAGTATATAAAATATTATATTTTTAGATACCACAAACATGATGAGTGGTGCGAATTTTTATGAACCTTTGATTTGATTTTGAAGCTCACTGTTCAAGGAAATCCACCTATACCTGTCATGACCTATGGCTCGACAGCGCGAGCGGGCCTTGGCCTACCAGCGGTGACCTAGTCTCTCACCATGAGGTAAAGGGTTCGTGTAGTTTGCACAAAGATAGCCATTCATTGTATATACTGGTGTTCTTAACCCTAAGATGGGCTTTCTCATCGTCACACAGCAATAGATACTTGGACATTTGTAAGGAAAGCGCACAGATATAGTTTGCCTCGGTCGGGACTCGAACCCGGAGTTAGGCCATGGAAAGCGACCACGATAACCAACGACCCAACCCAGAGAGTAAATTCTGTCTTTACATGTACAGTAATAAAAATTCAGTGGTGCGTAGTATTACGATCGCGAGTTCCCCATCACAAAAATGGTGTTATTACAATTAATGCATGCAGTACTACGAATTTAATTTGTCTGGAGGAGAGGTCAATATTTTGTTAAACGCTTCTAACAATTGTGAAAGAGTAAAAATAATATTTTATTTTTGTTACAACAAACTAAGGAGGATGTCTGAGAAGGAAACTATCCGAGGATGCATATGCTTCCCAAGAAACTACTTACGGCGGACCCAGAAATCCAGTCCGTTTCACTGACTTCCGAGATCTGTATCCGCGCTATATAACGACACTAATTGAAATTATGAATAAAGCAATTATGGGGAAATTAGTCAGAAATTTTTACAACAAAGAACTTGCTGGTCACGCTCCGACTTTGTAACCAATGCATGTGCATCAGTAGAAAGTAACAGTATGCGTAGGCGAATTCTCTGTTATTCTGAGAAATCTATCAATGTCAGAAAGCAAATCAAAGCGACTGTGTTCGTCCGAAGCGTGGGATTAGAGTTCAACGCAAATGCCACATGACCAATACTACTGCACAGCGCTTGACGTGGTTGCTCCAGCAATTTGGGATAATTGATTCCTTTTTAATTGTACCACAATAAGAATATTCGTAAATAAAATACAGCATTAAAAATCGCTGTGTTCACTTCCACGTTAATTTGATTGAGTTTTAAAATTTCAATAGGAATCAATGCACATTTATTATTTACATCATCATTTTCTTAACTATAAAATGTATGATAAAATACTACAGAAAATTCACATTCAACGTTTGTGTCTTTTTCAATGAGTGAACATATTTTGCTGCGACCTCATAATTTATGAGTGTGTGTGTATGTGTGTTCTATGTGATACAGCCACGAAATGAAATGTCAAAGTTGAGATTTCGAAAATGTGAATTTGAGAATTATTTGTATGCGAATGGAGCAATTCTTTGAATTACATGTCGTCCTTGGTTATTAGTAACTATATAAATATTTATTTTTATTGATACGTTATAGATTTTTATTGCCTTCGATACGGAGCTCGATACACATTCGATATTTTACCTGGATCGAAAGGATCGTGGTTAAAAGGGAAATACAAAAATAGTTGAATGATACTACATGTTATCTTTTGGAAGGAATTATGAAAGGGAATTATGGGAGGGAAATATGAAAAGACAAGCTTAGTCTTAATCTAGTTAGTTACTTAATTACTTAAATAGTAAATAAGTAAATCTGTATTAATAAAATGAGGTAAAAATAAAATTGTGTCTGTATCCAGACGAATTCGGTGTTATTTGCCGCGTCTCGGTTTCCTGATGGGGAACTGATGATTTGTTTGCGAATGTATCATCCAGAGTTCTAAGAAATTTCTCTAAAGGCATGTATTTTATGCGTTTTTAGGCAACTAAAAGGAATTTTCAGCAATTTGCGCTACACACAGCGCTGAGAATGAGCTCATTTTATTTCCCTCAATGGGGAAGATTAATTGGCATTATTTTTTGACATATCCTTTTCGCACATACTGCATAAATCTACAAAACATTTTTTGGGTAGTATAATGTGATTCTTAAGATCATGATTCATAAGATTGGCATTATTTAATCCTAATTATGGGAGGAAACACATTTGAAATGTACTTCTATGATGAATTACATATATTTAAAAATGATACATCATCGAATATTCGCTGCTTTGGGGCTGTATTGGTTAGCATATTGGCCTGTTATTTCGAAGTTTGCGGGTTTACACCCGATCGAAGTTGTGGAGTTTTTAGGGGGAAAATCCCTTGTACGCCTTCCTTCGCAGGGGAAGTAAAGCTGGATGCCTCATGTGGTAGACTTACTGCATGTAAAAGATCACCAAGCCTAAAAGAAACCTCAGAGCTAAGTTTAAATACTTTTGGTTGAATGTGTGGCTAAAGGCTCTGAAATGTAGTTACTGAAATGGCTCCTTGATTTATATATGTTTACTGCAAGTAACCTTCTCCCTTTTAATTGCCAAACATTAGTTTACATTCATTGTTTTATATTAAAATTAACTAATTAAATAAATAAAAAATTATTGTGTGAGCATTTCTAGTGGTTGCGTGTCAGCAACAAACGCTACATAATGCGGGAGGTTCTAGTTTTGGTGGTAATTATGGACACCAGCTGCGACAGGGACGCCCAGAGTATAAATGTGGTAAATCAGATAGTGCCTAGTGAGACTTTGCGCGTCACCCGTCCATGGATCTGATGATACCTGAGCTGGAAAGTACGATCATGTCACCATATGTACCTCGAGCAATAAGGAAACGTGAGAAGCTACTACTGGTTGCCGACGAGGAAACTAGGACCTCATGGGAAATCTTAAAGAGCAGTTTGGGGCTTTTGTTCCTGTGCAGTCGGCAAATCGTTTGTACTGCCTAAAATGTGCCAAATTGATGAAGCATTAAAAGTGTATGTGATATTTTCGAGATAAAGTATCTGCAGAAATCATCAATATTTCAATATTAAAGTTTCAGTTTATTTGCTTATGCAGGGCACTATTGTATTAGCATTTAAATATTGTTTATTTCCTGAGAAAAATATTTCAAAAGATAATTTTCAACAATATTCTACTCAGTGTAAAATCAGAAACAATATATGCAGTATTTATGAGGATATACAATACTTCAGCCAATAATACATGATTGAAATTATTTTAGTAAGGGAAAACCTTCCAGACGCATAGCAATGGCAGAAGGGTCAATGATCAATCCAAGTACAGCATTTTATCCTTCTATGTTTGTTTGAGTAAGGGGTCATTGTTTCATTATTTAATCTAATTTTAATATTTGAACCTTTCTGAGTTCTTAGTGATAGTTTCATCTTTCAACGCTTATTAAATTAAAAAAAAGTCGAATACATGAAGATATGAAATTCTGTACATTTTCAACTGAGTAGTAAAATACCCGAAAATAATTTGTTTTGCAATACTGTTAGACTGTAAAGAGAAATCTAAATGAATTAGCAGATGCAATGACACGTTGATGTTCTGATTATACAATACTAGAGAGTGTTATTTTTTATACAAGGGAAACTTTACCTCAAGCCTACGAACATGCATCCGGAGGGATGAAGGGGACGGGAGAGAAGGGTGTGATTTTTTAATGGAAATATACACTGTGCTAACTCCCTACACATTCCCCAAACCTTTTCGGAGAAACCCTCAAGCGGCGTGTCACCATCGAACTAAATTTTAAACAAAAGTGTTGTTATCATCTTCGTCTAAAACCCAGACGCTCGCTACTTCTCCATTGCCCACTTCTTAAGTATGCTCAATTTTTGGATATATTAAAATTTGACACCACATGGCATTCCAAAACTAACAATTGTTTTTCGACCATATTCGCATCAAGCTAACACAACGACGGTCTCAGAACAGTATGCGCATTACTTACAAAAGTACCGCGTATTCAACGTGTTATTACCTTTCACAATAATTAAATAATCAGGCATAGAAAAGTTACGATCTCATTGTCGTCTTCCGTTTTGTGGCCCCTAGAATGTCCGACCTTCACATAAAACTTTCAGTGGCAACTATCGCAAAATTCATCAACGTTGAGTTATACTTACATAAGTACAGCATATTAAAATAAAGTAATCAGTTATAAAGGAGATAGTTCATTAATAAAATTTATGTTTTCTAAATTACACGTAAAATTTTGTGATGATTGGGAAGAGAAGCAGATAGTCTATCGTAACAATTACTTAGAGATGTGTGTAATTCTCATAATTCTAACAAATAAATGTCCAGAGTTGGAGCGAGTAGCGATTGTGTTAATTTTCGCAAATTACAAAATAATCTAGATTATACCCACGTTCCTCATAATGTTTTAGTAATTCTAGCTTTAAAAATTACTGCAGTATTACACACATAGTATACGTTGCAAGAAGATTATCGGCCGACATATTTTATACGTTAATTGTAACGTATTAGTAGGGGTAATAAAAGAATTGCTCACCAGTTGTTAGTCTGAATGGACGATAGTATTTAAAGACAAAAATATATCTTTTAAAACTGGTTAAGAGGATTATTAACTTGCTGAAAAGTGTTCATGTTGGTTATGGTAATTTCTAAATCCGGAGAAAAAGTATTCGTAAAATCGAGCAGTTGTGGTCCCATAACTCTCAAAATTTCAATGACGCGGTCAGAAATGATGAAACAACAGTAAAAGATGCAAATATAGGTAGGTTTCTATGTATTGCGTAAGTATATTCAGTCTTCATTGAAATGCAATCAATACAATATTTTTCCTCGTAATCTGATCTCACACATTAAGATAATGCTATTTTTTAACAAAATAAAAATTTAAAACTAGCGTATTGAAATTGCAAGAGTGTGCCATGAACAGAATATAGCCAAATGATGCACAAATCAATTATCATGTACGAGAAGTATTAAAAAAGCTTTAGTGTGATTCGAAAAAATGATTCATATATAACTTCAAATCGAATTTTTTTTAGTTTCTCAATCACCTACCACCTTACCATCCTCTACCGAAATATAACCTCATATTAATTTTTGGTTACTTTTCAGCATTAAAATATTTCTAAAGTCTTCATTGAATATTCGGAATCGAATCGTCATTCTTTGGGGAATGTATTCGGTCGTGGAAAATAGGGAAAGTCACTCCAAGCTGAATCATAGAGATATGGACTCGACCGTAATAGTGACGAAAGTGAAGTCTTTCGTGAAAAACTCACTAGTGACGCCGTAATACCTATGGATTCGATCGACCACGTGTTTGATGAAACGACTATTTATGGACCATTAACAAGTGACTCCTCAAAATCGTGGGTGTACATCTTACCGATATGCCTAGAATGTTTGTTACAGCGAAAGCACGTAGAAAACAAATGTTACATCGCATGCGCTAAAATGGTAATAGGGCTGTAGCTTCTTCGTCAGCTGCCTTCGTGCAAACCTTCCCTCTCTAATTCAACGTAATGTCGCATCGCGATAGATGTCGGTGACAGTTGATGCTATTTGAACATCATTGCACCCCACGCTTAGGACCCACGGCAATCGCGTGGAATCAGTTGACCGTTGTAGTTCGGCTCCAAGAAACCACAACTGAGGAGCTTCACATCGTTGCAGAGCACGGTGGACGGGGTGTTTCCTCCACGCGTGGAGAGCCAAGCCCCACTTTCGAGAACTTTTTATGTATGGTCCAGCTATAGTTTCCTTGCAACCTTTAGCAATCGAGAGTCTGTGCACCGGCTGTGACAGGGCAGCAGTATCATCGTTAGTTCTGCAAGATTATCTGCCGGGAGAGCCAAGGGTTCAAGTTCCGACGGTGGCGAATTTTTGGCACTAGGTTAATAGGTGAGTCGAATTCAACTACTGTCCGGAGGAGACGTCAGACAAAAGCCTGCTGTATTCGGTAACTTTCCATGGTTTCTTCGAACAACACCAGGAGAATGCCAAAGCAGTACCCTAACAAACAGTCGCAGGTCCCTTGCGATCGTTCCTTCCTCATCCTTGCCGCTTCCTCTCCTCTTACACTCATTCAGTTAAATTAACTACCCCACCACACACACCTGAAAACCGGTCGGGAGCTTAGAGTTTGTTCTGGTTGGGGCAGTGTTACGCTGCTATGGAAATTCTACCAGTAAACGTGAAGGTCGGCGCCGGATCATACGTTTCTGCGAGTAGCAACATTGCTACCTCCAGGTGTGTAAGATCCACTACACTTAAGAGACTACGGGTTAAGTCGTTGACGGGCCCAGAATCAATCACTCACTCATGAGGGTTTGTACACATGATCGACCTCGGGGTGTTAGTAAGGGTGGTGGTATGACCCGTACGCATCCTTGCATCTTATCCTCCTTTCCGCATTTAAAAGTTTATGCAAACAGATTTGCAATATGGCACATTATATAATGACTGTCAGCACTTCGAATTTCTGCAGTCTTGTTTATGAAAACTAAATTGCACTGTGTAGTGGGGCTCTTACGATTCCGCCATCTGAAGTAATTTAGACCTTAAGTTTTCACGGTATTCGAATCGCTGCTGACGTAAATCGGCTGAACCTAGAAAATATAACGGAAGAGGGAAGTAAACGATATCTCATACTACAAATATTTATTATTCGAACAAGACGTAGGCTTCGGTTACCAGAGTCAGTAGATTGTTGGCTATTGGAATTTCTCCTTTCCGTTGGTATAGTTTCCAACATTTCTGCCGTCATGCAACTATTTTCTGCAGGGCGAAATTAATTTCGTATATGAAGACCAAAACTTTGTCCGCCATGCCTAGGTCGCTTCGTCTTTAGGAAAAGCAATAATCGTATCTTTCGTATAACAAATACAAATTAGTAGAAATATCTTAAGTATCAAATTACGTGTAACCTTGAGCACGTGAACTGAAATGTCAAAAAAATATTTGCATTGTGGTACTAGAACTTCGAATATTATAACATTATCTTTAAGAATTTACGAAGTGTAGTATCTCACCATGATTTTGTCTCCGTATATAATGTAAATTCTTTTATATTTATTAGTGATTAAAGGGCAAAATAATCACTCTTCTTCCTTACTTCCTACAAAAAAAGTACGTTCGTCTATCAGTTACGTAACTGATGTTGGTCTGGATAAAAGTGAGATAGGGCAGGTTAGACAAATCATGGATGTCATTTTGAAACAGCAATGCAACCCAAGAAATCAAGGACCCAGGAGTCAAGATATAACTAATGTTAATTAACAATATTAGAAAAGTCGATAACATAAACAGTACTTCGAAAAAAGTAAAGAAATATAAAAAAATTAGAAATGTAAATTAAATTTGCAAATTACTTAAAATAAATTCTCTAAAGATTAACATTTTAGTTAAATCTAAGAAAAATCACAGTGAAAATGTCGCAGGTAAATTAAAACGGAAAACTTATTGAACACGTACAAATACAAATATTTAAATACCAAAATTGTTATAAAAACGAACTATTTCAACAATAACATTTTTAAATTTTAGTATTTGTTTCTATTTCATTTTTTTTCAATTTTTATATTAGCTGATTTCATTCAGTCTTATAGTATACATTACGAATAAGACATTAAGAATAAATAGAATTAACGTAAAGATTGCAGAAAATTGCAGAAATAAAAATAAAATACATTTCTTTTACTTTAAGTATTTTCTTCGACGAAGTCATACAATTGTAACAAGGATTTTCCACTCCTTGATGTTGATTAAAAAATATGAACAAGTTAATATTGTCAATGCCACCTCTCTGCTTTAGTCATTCATTCACAGCTATTGGTTGTTTATATGCGTCTCGGCAATCGCATTATCTCTAAGATATTTTAATCGCTTATAGGATTGACATGACCATAAACGATTGACATGACCCATAATTTTTTAAAGATTCTATTGAATAAAATAGTTTAATATCACACGAGATTTGCTTGTGATGATATCTATTCCTTACAGTTTTCTTGAATCAGGCATCCTGTTGTGATCAACTCAGCGCATGACAGTGAGCCTTTTTCTTCGACATACTTACACGAGAAATGACATGCAGAAAATGAAATTGCGTGCCACATTTTGTTGAGGTACGAGGGACAACGGAAGCGTGACTCGCTGAAAACAAATTTCCTTTCGGGAGGCCAGCACCCGGCATCGAGAAGATTGTCGTTGCGGGGAGAAAGAACTTGTGGTAGTGAACGTGGTCCGTGAGTCCCCACCTCCTTTCTCTGCCTCCGTCTGCATTTCCGTTTCAGCCCGCAAAACTTCGCGACGAGTCACCCCACCCTCCACCTCTGTATCGGTCCTGCCCCGCCCCATGCTCGTTCTTGTCCCGTTCTGATCCGTCCCATTCCCCGTCTCCACTCCCTCCCCGTTCCTCGTCCCCCTCGTCCCCCTCGTCCCCCACTCCCGCTTCTGTCACCGTCTCTACCACCACTCCCTCCTCCGTCTAAGGTTCCGTGTCGCCTTCGTCCTCGTCGTCACCCGCTTTTGCTCTCGCCCCATCCGCCCCCGCCCCCCCCCTAGGCACACCACCTCCTCCGTCTCTGTCCCCGTCTCCGCCCTACCCTACCAACCTCCGCAAACGTCTTTTCCTCCTCCTCTCGCACCCCTTTCTACCTCGAATGTGGCGCCGGTCACTCATTAGTTAATGGTGAAGATTTCTGCGAAATGCAGTTTGTTTCTTTGGTGCCATTACGTTTAACGAAGGGGTGAGGGGAAAATAAATAATAGAAGTGGAGAGAAAATTGTAAATACTAAAAGAAAGGAGACTTAAAAGTTTTAGAAGCGTAATGGAACGAGAGTACAATAACAGAAAAGTAACGAAGATTGTCACCCAAATAATACTACTAAAATTTTCTGTCGGAGAAGTTTTTTCCTTAGAATTGTGCAATGGTAATTCTGAAATAAGATAAGTTGCATTAGTTTTAAACATTTCCGAATAAAAAGGTAGAAATCATACAATAGTAGTATGCCGGACAAAATACTTCAAAATTGAAGACTAAATATGTAATGTAGATATGAATCCGTTATATAGTATATTAGACTGAAATTATGGAATATTTGGAATAAAGTGTGGCTTCCGATTAATCGTATCTCTTGAGACTAATGAGAGACACATAGCCTTGGACTCGTCATTTTCTGTCCCGCCTAGTACGAGAATATTAATAAGAGAAAATTAACAAGTGACGCTTAACAGCGTATACCTCCTCGCTTTAATAACTTTTGTAAGTTTTGAAAATTCAGAGAGCTCAAGGAAAGTTACACCTACTCGATTTTTATAAGTGTACTTTCCTCCATTTGAGAAATGAACAAATTAGAAGCAGGTTTGGATAAAATACGCTTTTAAATTTCTTTATTTATTACAAAAATTACACGGAAACTAGTTATATTTTCAAAAACTTGTACTTCAGCTTGTTTAAAGATATAATTTTTATAATAGTTTCAACTAAGGGAAAATATCTATCATCAATATTGCACTTTTTCAATTTGAAAATACAGAGAGTTCACGGGTACAACAGTACTTTGCTCTATTTGAGGAAATATTTAAAGGGAAAATTTGGATCCCTTTTTCTTTTCAGAAAATGATTTTAAAGCTTTGCCTATATTTCTCGGCCTAAGCGCTGGCTAGTGTTGACCACAGACGAACGAAAGGACGGACGGAGTTAGACGTTTTCCCGTCAACCAATTTTTGGGTATCCAGCACTCACAAAATGTGAATTTTGACTACACAACGTATTAGAAGTAATATTCTACATATAGAAACATCATGTCTTCACTTTTTGTAAATCAAGTCCCCACAAAACGAACTTTTATGGCGAAAAATCGCCACTTTTCGCTGCAGCATACGATATTTTATATTTATTCCGTACATAGTTGACGAGAAAGTAAAAAGTCATATAGGATTTTGGAATCGAACTCAATCACATAAAAACATATTAACCAAAACATCCATTCGACAATTATTGATTTACAAAAATATTATATTTATCGTTACCTCTGTGACACCGGAGCGTCGTGGTCATTAAATCGGGCGTCCTAAAATACTTAAACGAATGTTCGATAGGTGAAGCGTTAAAACACGTTTAATTCTTTGGTGCATGGTCAAAAGGGCTTCAGTAACTTTTTTTATAATTTTTAGTTTCCACACTATTGGCAAGAAAAACATAAGCTTTCATTTGATATTCACGGTATCCGTCAGGGAGCAATGGTGGTATTGGAAAGCATTGCACTTGAATTGAATTAATGCATATTTCATGGCGAGACTCGGGCCGTGTGACCTCGCAAATTTTGCTACGCTCCTTTCACCAACTAGCGGAGATTTATATTTCTTGGGCGACGAAACAGGCGATTTGAATTTAGCTCAGAGGCGTCATTTAGGCTTGAGGATCTTTTACATGCAAGTAAATCTACTAACATTGGACAGTCGGCTTTACTTCCCCTCCGAAGGTAGGCATACAAAGTATTTTTTGCCCTTAAAAATCCAAGGCGTCGATCGGGTTTGCACCCTCCAACTTGAATATAACAGTCCGATAACCTAACCATTACACCATCGCCGCCTCCACTTGCTTTCGCGTCTAGGAATTAATTAAATCGATTCTTAGATGAACTCCGGGAGAGAGGGTTGGTGCGCTGGCGATGGGCGGCGTGGGCGAAGCGAGCGGGATGGGGGCGGTGGGGGTGGGGATGTATCGTGTTGCAACGGGCGCCGCCTCTCGAGAGGTCTCGGCGGCGGCGAAAGGAGGCCGAGTGGCCAAGCAGCTGGGGGCGGTGGCGGCGTCGGCGGCGGCGGTGGAGGACGGAGGCGGCAAAGCGGGGACCGTCTCGTTCGCCCGCTGACCGTCTCCAGCGTCAGGTGGAGGCTCCGAGTATGGACCTCGAACGCGACGTGGTTAGGTTCTCGTCCTCGGGAACCTTGGTCTGTGGCTCCTAGGATTTCCTTCAATTCTCCTCCTCCTCCTCCTCCTCCTTCTTCTTCTTCTTCTTCTTCTTCTTCTTCTTCTTCTTATTATTATTATTATTATTATTATTATTATTATTATTATTATTATTATTATCATTATTATTATACCCCTTCTTCTTTTTCGTCCCCTTTTCACCTACATCCCCCTCTTTCCATGTTTTTGTTTTCAAAGGTAATGTTGTAGTTGTCAGAACGTTCACTTTCTACGCCTGGGTACTGCTTTTCAATTCCAGTTCGACCGATATGGACTTTGTGGAGGACAAATTTCGCATCAAGGCGATTTCTCGGGGTTTAAGGTTTCTGTACCTCTCATTTCAGTACCACTCCCTCTTTCAAATTATTTAATTTCCCATCGCCTACATATTAAGATCATACATATCAGGAGAAGCAAAAAATTATGTGTGCTGAGTAAAATAGTACTTATAATATAGGATAATGGACTATTTTATCCACTCAATACTATTTTATTCGCTTCGTTTATGGAAACTCCACTGAAGAAACAAGTTAGTCATTTCCTTCCCGTAACCTGTAAAAGCAATGAACATTTCAGTATCTCTTTTCAGAGAAAAGCCTTTCCGAGTTCGATTTTTAAAAAATCGTTAAAAGTATCTCAGTAACACAGAGTGGACACTTAGCAAATAGAACTCCAAGGAAAACTGTTAAGTCTTAATTACTCCCAATATGATGTAACCAACAAACATTTTCTTAAAATGCCATTTCAAAAAACATTTTGAACTTAGACAATAAATAAGCAGTAAATCATAACTTCATACTAACCATGTTTAAGTGATATCTAGGTTGAAAACAATTCATTATTCAAATGCCTAGGGAAACAAATTACTGTTGTGAGAAATATCTTGACAGCATGAGAACTTTACAGCGGAGACCGTGGGAATCAGTCTCCCAGTAGGGACCGCTGCGTTGCGGTCGGTCAGGCTACTACCAGAGGTGAAGCTTCACGCTTCTCGTTATAATAGTGATAGATTATAATTAAACGTGGAAACTTGTCTACCAAGTGGAGTTCGTATCAAAAGGATGCTACCAGATGAAAAATAATGCAGATATAAGCCATATGACTGTGATAAGATGTGTGTTCTAGTGTGAAGAAAGTTCTGGTTGACGAAAGTTCTAGTGTGAAGAACATTTTGAGTATATTCAGACTCCAAGTGATTCATTAACTAAAAGAATCAATTCAGAAACATTTAAAAATGTAGGGTCATGTAATCTATCCATAAGGTATGTGAAGGTAATATGGCAACGTTCAGCACCTCAAATTTTCCTGGTTATATATTTCAACATTCGGCCAAATTAACAGCATCATGATGAAATTAAACTTTTTTGCTTCAAGTTAAAATAGTTATAGTAAAAAAAGGGATTCAGGAATGTTTTGTTGTTGTTTATCAAAAACATTGTAATGTGAAGGTAATATACCCACAAGCAGGTTTATGGTCATTGCCAGATGAACTGTTTTCTTGTGGCATGACCATGAAATTAGAAGTAGCTAAACTACTAGATAATATGAATTATTCTCTTACAACATAATTTTACAAAAATAAGTCCTAACATGATTTCAGTAACGCAGATATTGCTGGGTTACTCATAACAAATTGAGTATTTTCTATATGACAAATGAAAGTATCTTTTCTTTAATAGTTATTCCTACACCCTTGGCCTTATTGACAGCAAAAGCAAACATGTTATAAAATCTATCCCACGTTGGTAAAATATTGAACAAATTTAACAGCATTAATATGATTAGATTTCTCTTTAAATGCGCTAAACGTTGCTGTATACTGTCAAAATACTTCCTTCAAGTGTAACTAATGATAAAGTTACTTGGAAGGAAGTTATAAGGACACAGCGCCTTCAGCACGTTCTTGACAATAGTTGAGTGGTGAAACATTGATCTAGTCTTTTGATATTCTCTCAACAATGCTGCTGCATGAAATGACATCTTTGGTGCTGAAAGTTGTAGTGTCACTGCTTCTAATAAATATCGAAAGTGAATTCAAATACGTTGTTTGTAATATTTATATATTGAATTATGTTCAAATGGAAATCTATTGAATATCATTATATCCAGCCATTCGTTAACCGGAGACTTTTTTATTCAATGCATGGTTCGATTACCGGGAATCTTGTCTAGAGATGTCCAATTGCTCTCAATCAGTGGATCAACCACTTGATGATCGATCAATTGCTTTCAAGAACCCCCTGAACCAACGGATTAATGCATCTATAACGAGACCGTGAAACTCCCTCTTACATTACTTTCAACATATGAAGTGATATGGTCATGAGCCACACTAATGCAGTTTTCAGATGCAACTCTTCTAATATTTGGCTGGCTCATGTAATGCATTGGAGGGCAAAGAAAATCAAACAACTGTTATCCTACCGTGTGAAGAGATATTTTTCTAAAATCTCTTACACAAAATCAAGTTTTGAATATTAGTGAATTTCTTTTTAATATCGTCCCATTGAAGATGTTTACGTACGGCTTAAAGCCTAGCGCGTATCCTTAGAAGAACTCGTAGTAAGGTTTGAGAATCCCTGCCCTGGAGGGTTTGAGCGTTGTCCACGCAATGCATTTCACATGGCGAGGATAGGAGAGCTGAGGGATTGCGCTTAGGTCTCTTGAAAATGGAACGGCCTGCGAATAAGTGGGTCGTTGGGTTGAGCTTCAGCAGAGAAGAAGAGAAAATTCCTCTTATACGTCTTCTTCAACTTACCTCGCGAAAACGGTAGTTCAAAATAATACCGCCAAAATGAATTCCTTGATTTTGTTCGTAATACTATGCTGTTATGTCAACATAACGCAACCAAACAGAGGAACCACTATTAATGACCGATTACTGTTAAGAATTTTAACAGTACGGCGTTCATTAAGAACCATCGGTAATAATTAGGCTCAAATAAAGGTGATTATTGAGGATGCAATATTAAAAAAAACGGACATCGTATATATGAAGATTTTTTCTTTAGACGGAAGCGGTATTTCGACGAATATTGAACGACACACAGCTTCTATCACAATAACGGCCGAGCATTAAATAACTTCCATTTGAAGAAAGTTTCAGTATACAGATTCAGATATTTTGATTACTTTAATTGTTTTGAAAATATATGTCAAGTTGCAATTCTTTAATTTCTGTAACCAGCATGGTGGTGACTTGAAGGTGGCAATGAGAGACGACCGGATGCCATAAATTTGCTTTTGTCTTAAACAGCGAGTTTGGGCACCTGCTGAGATCGAGTTATTTTTAACTTATCTGAACGGTGGTTTCTGTGTTTTCCGCGATCGCTTACAAGCGCACTCCGCAGAAGCAGCGCATACAATGTCCCACGGACCATGTATTATCTTCCTATTCCATCGCTTCCCTTCGCATCCCCGACTCAGATAGGAGCGCTGTGAAGTCCATTTCATGCCATTTCCTTCATAACTGGCATATGCCACGGCATATAGACATTTCCCCTTTAAAGAGACTCGTATATGCTTGTTAAACAAGTGGTGCTAAAACGCTCGTACTTTCTCCCCTGTATTTTCATGCCAAATTACACGAAAAGTACACAAATTTTCGAAAAATTGTACATATCCTTATTTTAAAATTATCTGTTTGGAACAAATTTCATTAAGGGAACAAATATCTATCTTTAATATTTTATTTCTAGGAAGACTCTGAATAAAGTTTGAACCTTTGCAATTTTCGAGAATTAAGGGTTTTTAACGAACATGAGACACGCAGCGGACATGCGTCCTTCACGTTATCCAACAACAAAATGTTATAAAAAAAACGAGAAATGTTTTTTAAAATTTGGAAAATGTCGCAGGAGCTTCATGTAAAGTTCCCCCAAAATTAAAATATCAGTCTCAAATTCAAAGACCGTAACATCAGCTAGATTCATTGGGAAATATTAATTTTGGACAAAATCGGCTGAACGCTTTAGCCGCTAGCGTTGTTCACAGAATGACGCACAGACCGATGTTTTGCCGTCATTCGATTTTTCGGTATCAAGGCCCCACAAAACATGGATTCTGGCGTGTTAGATGATTTTTTTCTAAACTTAGCAACTAGATTTATCCACGTTTTCGTTACAAAGACCCTGTAATAATAGTTTTTCTTCCGAAAATTCGCCGTTTTTTCGCACAGCATTACATAACTTTCTCTCTACTTCTCAGCGAGAAGGTAAAATGAACCAGTATGTTCCACGTTTCAAATCATGGTGGACCCCTGAGTGTTGAGTGGGAACAGTGGTGCAATATATAATGTTGCCTGGCAAATGTAGGAAGGAGCCCCTCCTCCAAAACGCCATTAACGTGCGAAAATAGGTGTTCCTCTTCGTGGCAATTGATACACAATATTGACCACTGATAATGGCGAAATTCTACTTTGTGGTCGCCACAACGTGAAATAACAGAAAATGTTCCATTCGAAATTAATTTACTTCCACATATTTGTTTAAAATAACACATAACAAAATTCAAATTATAAGTACGTATTAGTTATATATGTTACAGTGTTTTGCCTTTCCGCTAGCGTAAGTGGCAATACGTCCTTGAATATTCATAATTATGAAGAATCAAATTCTACGAGGAGAAATACACTTATAAAATTATAGGTACATTTAGGATTATACCATCTCCCGATACAAGAGTTACGAAACAAAATATTCTGTGCAATTTCCACCCATTTCACAAGAATAGAAAGTTTAATATGTCTAATAACACTCTCATTGGCATGGAGGACGTGTTCATTAAGAAAGAAAGCGACAAAAATTACTTGCTAAAAACACATTTTAACTGAGAGAGGAAACAAATCGTCTGTTTTGCAGTCACGTTTTGTATGCAAATTATATAATTTATATTCAGTCCACGAGGCTTGAGAAAAACCCTGTGATATTAAGAACTATTACTCTTTGTTAAGAGTGCGTGTGTAGTTGCGTATGTTTGAGTACGCTATGCTTTGTTTACATACGAGTTAACCAGATGATCTTTCAATATAAATACAAAACTTTTGTCTACTCCGAAAGACATTTTTCCAAAATTTTGTTCTTTGTTTAGTAGTACTCTGATGTCGATGCCAAACATTTTCTCATCAAACATATGTCTTATCGTGTTCTTTACAACACCTGATTCTTTAGAGAAAAGAAGAACGTTCATTAAACTATGTAGTTTTGTTATTTTCGTAACCAACGTGTTCAATTTCTAACCTTTTTCCATACATTATAAAATAGTATAAAGCGAAGGAAATATTTATTTTGTTTGCCATAAGTAGCGGATATTGTTAAGGTAGAACGGTTTATCGGTCATGGGGTGAATGGCCGATAGAAAAAAAATCTTTGCGTATGTGTTGCAACATTGTGAAGTATTTCTAACCACATGACATCACCTTCCTATTCCTTAAATTTTCTTCCATCACCCCTCTTCTTAAAATTGCTGGCCGCCATGCGGGGCCAGGGGTTTGAAGCAGTCGCGACCAAGTTAGGCGTTACATTCAGGTTGTGGATTTGAATCTCAAAGAGATCATGGCAGTTGGTCAAATTGTGACTCAGAATATCACCATCTATCACAAGTCCAATCCTACCTCCAATTTCATTTTATTACCCGGTAACTAAATGATTGTGAAGAAGATCAAGGTTGCCTATGGGTCTGTAGGCCGCAATCTAGGCGTGGCCCGGTTACCTTCCTCTTCCTTGGACCAAGCTTTGATCAGCGTCTGCCTGTACGTACGTAACGAAGGGAAGACGAGTGGATAACAATGTCGATGCAATTAGAGTAATATAATGTCTCAGGCGTTAGGTCTCGAGGAACGGAATATAATAAAAACAAAATAAAAATAAAAATTAATATTGTTTTTTTAGATTCACATTTGCAGGTTCAAACACACTACTGAAAATTCGAACGTCGGTTATGAAAACTCGCCGAATGCGTCAAATGCTATGAGAACAGGAAAAAAACCCGCGGTGAAAATTAAAACTCGCAACCCATCGAAAAATGGGATAAGAAACGAAAGGAACGATGAAGAAGGATTCTTTCCCTTTCAGTTTTTGGCATGTCCGGCGGTAAAGCAAAAGAGAAAAACGGTGGGAGCATGTACAGGGAGTGGGTTCTTTCCTTCACGCTACTAATTGCCGGCAGATTAGCGTGCCACGCGCCACCCGCCACTTCAGTCTGGCGTTTCGAGCAGGTCCGAAGTGCACGAGAGAGAAGCCAGGACGGCGTGGACTTGGATGGAAGGAATGGGGTGGTCACAGACGATGCGCGGCGGCTCGTGGTAGACGATTTTCACTTTCTAGCGTACTGCTTACGTAGTATAGAGAACATATTGTATTGCTAGGGGCCTTGCTTTTGACAGCAAAACTTTCATTGTGGGGCTCTGATATCGAAAAAGTGGATAAATCCCGTTTCTATATGTAGTAAATTACTTGCTCTCACACCTTGTGCATTCAGAATTTCTTAAGCTCTAGACCCGAATAATTGGCTCACGGCAAAACGTTTCTCTATCCGTCCGTCCGTTTTTGATCAACGCTGGCACTTGAACTCTGTTGCCGATTCTCTCTAAAGCTGCTATTCTCCGATTGACCTGGCCGAACTTAAGTCCCTGCGAATTCGAAACGGATATTTTGAATTTTGAGTGTATTTAATACAAACCTTTAATACAATTTTCAAAAAAAATATAAAAAATATCCCAAATTAGTGTTAAATAATAATATTGCAAGACAACAATATTGATGACAACATTTTTTCTTTGATGTAAGCTGTTAAAAAATAGATCTTTAAACCAGTTAAATTACAATGTTTTCATGAACCAGAAGTTATTGCGTAATTTTTGGTTTGTAATTTATAATTTTCTCAAAAAACCGTTCCAAAGTTTTTCTTTAGTTTTTCTTAAATATAGCAAAGGACACTTCAATAGTGGTTTTTGGTGACCTATCTGAATTTTGGATTATTTCAAATGTTATAAATAGCTCGAGACGTATGTGCTGTTTTGTCGAGAAAGTTAAAAAAAATATGTCTTTGCGGAATGTATCTCGAAACATTGCCCACTATTACACATTAGTGCGCTGTAGCAATAAAAGTTGCTCATTTATTGAGAGAAACAACAAAATAAAATACAATAATTTTTTTTTCTCCGATAGCACTACAACTTAGGAGAAAGTCTTCTACGAGTGGCGTACTCGCAATGCTGTCAAAGACTATCGAACGACACGTATTCTATTTTTGTATGAAATTAGATCAAGCTGACACATATAATTTCTAATTTCATTGCTTGCATCTCTAATTTAAACCTTATAATCATTAAAAACTAATATTTTCATTGATTTTTTAAACTTTTTCCATCAAGTGTGAGTTTGATTGGTGTCGAATCAGTAATTTCGTATTTTTTAGACGTAATATTTTTACTCCTAAATATAATATTTTTTGATGGATGAATTAGTGATTCCAGGCGCTTCAACTGCTAATTTCATTGGTTCCGTAAGTGTAGTATGTGTTTTCATCGCGGGAGGTGACGGAGATTTTCCCCGGATGGTGAGATCTGGTGCCGACATATTATCATACTATACAATGATATTTTAACATCTAAAATTGCTTATATACTCGTATGTTGTGATAACTATTTTACCAGGAATTTACTGGTACTTAAAAATTGACATTGAGGGTTTTAATACTTCTTGAAAACAAGCCCCTCATTTACGAACTAGTTTCTATTATGCTCTACTAAGCTTTATCTACATACAGCTTCATAGCTTTGTTTCTTTTCCCTTTCACTAAGTTTATTTATTGTAATTCATAATAGAAAAGGTTGAACGCGATTTAATAACGAAATAAAGAGCCCAATAAGTTTCATTTTAAGTTCATTGTATTTTGTTACCATTGTTTTGAGTGCGTCATTCACTCACCAGTACTGAGCGCCAGGATGAGTTTGCGCGATGCTCCAAACACATGTTCAAAAAGTCCTGTGCTTGTATGCGATTCTGAGAAGAGTCGCCGATTTTGGGAGAGCTTGAGGCGGGGGAGATGGATGTATAAACTCTCGGGACTGAAGGGATAGGTGCTAAAGGAGAAGCGGAAATCCACACATATCTTTGCACTCCCGAAAATTATACAGAACTAGTGGGCATAACTGCAAAAATCTCTTGATCCATTGGTTACCATAATTCTATGGCTAAAAAAATTAAGTTATTTTTTCTGAGAGGGTATTACTGCTCCAATTTAACCTGCCATACAATTGTTGACAACATTTTTATTTTATTTGAATATTATTCACGTAATTAATATAAAGACCGAGCGAAGAAAATATTTTCAAACATTTTCAAATCACTTTCCTCGTGGAAGATAAAAGAACGTTGTATGAAGTCACGTTAGACTGACGCAACATCGATTAACATTGTTGGTTTTCACATTTACATTTTGCAATTAGTATCATAGTCAATGCTACACACTGTCCCTTTTACATATTATGAGAAGACTATTAGATTGAGAAACGTCATTTAATTACTCGATGCAATTGTTAACATACATCTGTGTAATGCTATATTGTTCATACTGTAATGTATAATTTGCACTCGTTCAAATATATCAGTTATATGAGACTGAATCATATTATTTAAATACGTAGCGAAATACTTATTACGTTATACGTTACAGTTTCCCACAATTGTATTAGATATTAAATTGCAAGCGTGATCTATTAATAAAATGCATGAAGTATTGCTTTTCAGATATAATTCTAATGTTGGATCAGACATATGTGATTAAACATTACAAGGTGAAGCAATTCCGTTCCATTCATTGAATTGTCCTGTCATGAATCACGAAGTATTTATTCATTAATTAAAGAACAAACAAAAGAGATGGCAAAAATTATAAAATAAAGAACAAAACAGAAACTGCGTTATGAAGCGACAGTGAAGCGAAGCACTGACTGAATGGTGAGATTTTAGGTTCGCATGCATAAACATAAATCTTTAATATCCTTTCTTATTTTTCCTGAGATCATGAATGAATAAATTGAATGAAACAACTTCGTAGATTTGTTGATGAAATGGTACTAGTACGATTGTACTCATTACCGGATTTCTAAATATAGATGAAAGTACATCACGTAATGTAAACCGTAATGTACCTAGAAAAGTACAAATATAATTTATTAATATTGGTATACAGGTCCATTGCCATTTCAGTTTGTAATTCTCATAAATCTGTAATTATAGAAGTGTTAAAAGCAGGATTTCTTAACCACGGACGAAAGAATTTACATATAAATCTTCATATAATTTATTCTACAATTTAGATCAGGATACATACTAATGATTTTTTTCAGTTTTAAAGTCACTATACAGAATACAATTGTCAGATTTTTTAACTAAGCCTTTTATCTTCAAGTGTACAGGATATTGAGAACGCCGGATGAAACCAATACGTGGTACATCGTTGATGAGACTCCAACTGTCTTTTCTGAATTCAATGCAAACTATGGGGGAAGGCAACAAATGCCGTGCGATAAGGACGGCTAGCAGCCACTTGTGAGCGCCAATCACAAAGGAGGCGCGAGGGCTCCAGAGGAAGAATCCTGGAACCTAAAAAGAAGCGTCGTGAGCGGAAACGGGGCCACGGTATTCAAGAGCGGGCATGAACAGGGGGGTGGTGAGTGTGCGGGGAGCGGGGGGTACCGGGGAGTGGCCAGGGGCGGAGGTGGGGAAGCCGCGGTAACGTGGCGATGGTGGGAACATGGTAGGGTTGGAATACTGCGGGGTTGATCGGTGTCGGTGTGGGGGTGGGGGAGGACCGCGGTGGGGCAAGGCGGGGTTGGGTTGAGACGGAGGTGGGGCGAGGGTGGGACAGGGCGTGGTTGGGTGAGGTGTGGGTGAGGGGGGGGCAGGACCACAGAGGGGCGGTGTGGGGTGGAGTTGAGGCGGTGGCAGAGGCGGGGTGAGGGTGGGGCAATGCGGGGTTGGGCCGGCCGAGGGTAGTGGCAGGACCGCGAAGGGGCGGGGGCGGGGCGAGGTCGGGGGTGGCGGAGACCACGCGTATCTGCATGTCCACTAACGCGATTTGTGAGTACTTTGCAACGCAAACAGCCCCTGCCTTCCGCCGGGCGGCCACATCGCCCCTCTGACCAGCGCCCACGTTCCTCCCTCGCCTCGTTCGGGTAGCCCCACACATAACCACCGCCGTCGCCTCGCTCCACGCCTGCTCCGCCTTGCAACTTCTTGCCCTTCTAATCACCGCCTCGCTATTCCCTGCCTCTCCACCCTCCGCCCCGCTAATCCCTGCCAACACTACTGCCGTTCCCTGCTACCCTTCTCTCTGCTACTCCAGCCCCCCTATTCATGCTCCGCTACTCCATACCTGCTACTCCAACCCTGCCACTCCAATCCTGCTATTCCATCCCTGCTACTCCAACTCTGCAACACCAATCCCGCTATGTCATCTCCGTTTATCCAACTCGGTTATTCCTATTCGGCTACTTCAACCATACTACTCCAACCCTGCCCCCGCCTCCACTCCACATCTCATTATCTTCTCCGCCCTGATCAGACTTTCCAATTTACCTCGTTCCGTTTTGATATGTCCTGCTAAGTGCCTCCTTGCTCCCTTCACTCGTTATTCCGCCTCATTCCATTCGTTTTGCTGCCTTACCCTCCTCCGTTCCGGCCCCTCCGACACCATTCGCATCATCCCGACTAACTCCGTTCCAAACCTAAAGTCTGAGCCGACCCCTTTCGTTCCGTCGCCATTCGCTCAATCCAACCCAGCTGTGTCAACCTGATATGTAGTGCCCTGCTTTGGCCATCTCTGTTCTGCTCCGCCCAACTCTGCCCCACTCTGCTCTGTCCGTTCCTGCTCTGCCGGCCCTGCTCAGACACGCCCTACCCTGTTCCCTCACGCCCTTCTCTAAACGGCCCTTCTCTGTTCGGCCCCACCGTCTCCCTCCCTGCTCTGTCCCTCCTCGCGCTTGCCCGCGTTTCTCTCTCTCTTTCTCTCTCTTTCTCTCTCTCTCTCTCTCTCTCTCTCTCTCTCTCGCCGTGTTCTACTCCACTCCATCTCGCACTTTCCGCTCTTTCTTGCATCGTCTCATGCTTCACCGAATGCTGTCCTCAATTGTCCTTTACTCTCTTAGTTTCCGTCTTCACGATCTCACCATCCTAGTGTCCATCGCAGCCACTGCCACCCTCTTCGTCGTTGACACCATCCCCTCCACCACCTTCTATGGCTACCGCCAACGTCAGTCACCACCATGACCACCGTCGCCACCGCCGCCGTGTTCGCGGCCCCAGTGGCCTCTATTCACGCAGTCGCTACCAGTTGCCCGGAAAGAAGCGAAGGGCTTCGCGACCTGAAATGGAGAAGGACAAGCTCCGTGGTGGCGGGCAGCGCGGAAGGAGCAGAGCGGGAGTGGCGGGGCGGGGAGGGCGGGCGGGGCAAAGCGCGGAGGAGAGGGCACGGGGGGTGGAGAAGAGCGGCGAGAGGCCGGGCAAGCGGATACAAGCGAGCGAATACGCAAACGAGCAAGCACAAATGGAAGGTCGGCCAGCGCAACGGTATTTTTGTCTCTCTATATTCCATGCGCCGCATTGTTCCCGGACCCTGCGCACATGAGTATGAGCGGGCTGGCTGGCCAGCCGTCGCGCCGTTCACAGCTTCGCCGGGTCGCGTTGGCGGGACTCGAACGGAGGCCTTACGATCGTCGGTGGACTTCGGGGATCCGCCACAGATTTTGTTTAAGTTCTGTTATGTTTGTGTAACAATGTTCTGAAAGGTCTTTACTGGTGTCGACCAGAAATGTGGAGTAATCCTCCTTTAACGTATTCAGACATCGTCAATCATGGCATTTTATCCCTACGACAAGGGGCTCGGTGCCGTTAGATCCCCAGGGTTCCCTGACGGTCACCCGTTCAAGAACCTGCAGAGTCTCGAGTTACTTTATCACCGTGACTTCAGGAGCGTAGTTAAGAAAATTCGTCTAGAGATTCCTTCAGTGACTAGATCGATTGTTTCACTCAGAGATTTAGTTGGGTGACATGTGATTTAGTGGTTAGGATGAAAGTATTGGATATTGGTTCATTCCTGGACAATTATGCCTCGGTCCCTTAAGTGTTGTGCATATTATATTCTGTAAGAAGCGGTGGTCCTCCTCCGCTGGAACGTGAGATCGGGCGCCGACGTATATGTCGGTTTTCGTAATGTCCCCCCCTCCCGGGAATCTTTCCAAACGGAGTACAGCTCCAGCCAGGGCAAACTGGGCTCCTTCTCAGTCTCCTGACTTGTGGGGTAGTGTAATGCATGTAAGTGAATATGTTTGTAAGGGAGCATGAGAGGACAAGAAAAAGGAAGTCGCGCTGCAGTGCGGCGTTCCAGTCCGTGGCCAGTTTGTTACGGTACTGTTCCGGTTCACCTCGTATTGATCGGAACGTATTGATCACAAAAACTACCGAACAGAGTTACCGGCCGGCAAATTTGTCCTCCAGACAAATGATTTTTCTCAGGTTGAATTTAACCCATGTTTCAAACTAGTGTTGAAAATCCGTTACCGTCGAGATAGACTCCTAGAACGTTGCGATCAATTATGCCGCAAAGGCAACTGCGTTGGGACTGAGCTATCATAGCTGATGATCTTGTGGTCATACTGCACACTTTCCACCTGTGATCATCCAGACATATTATTCAAAAAATGAAAGTAATTTAGTTGTTAGTTCAACAAGTGACTTTTGCCACAACCGTTTACTTTCTGTAATAAGAATCAAGAGCCATTTTGTATTTTCCCTAAAACCTACCCTTTTCTCACTTAAAAATCGTGCTCGTTCTCCAGGCGGTACAAGTACCACGGTCTGTGAAGCACTGCGACAGGGTCGAGCGATAATTTACGTCGTGGGAAGTCATCTTTCTCGGAATGAAAAAGGGCTGTGTAGCTGGGGACGGGACGACAGAACATAGTGGGACGGCGGGGAAAGTCGTGGGCGGAAGGAGTCCTGACGACCGGAAGGGGGCCGGCGAGACGCACAAGCGACGGTTCCCGGGGGGGGGGAGTCGCGGAGGGGGAGTCGCGGAGGGGGAGACGGGGAGGGGGAAAGGCTTCCAGGAGAATGGGGAGAGTATTTGCAGCCTCAGGTTACGCTACGAGAATTGAGGGGTGCTTAAAAACTGTACACAGCCTAAATTTTGCACGAAACGTTGCGTCAGTAATTGCGAATGACTGGGTCTGGAGGTAAGGCTCATGAGATAGCATATCAACTAACTGGCTCCTATCTATAGAACTAATTTTCAATGCGTGTATAAATTGAAAGGAAAATATATAACCTCCATCATTTTGAGTCTATGGTTTCGTTTGATACCCAGGAACTCGACAAAAATACCTACGAAGACAATGAAACAATTTTAATTTTGACTGAAAATGTATATATCCATATAAGTCGGCAGCTAAATCTAGCGGATTAGCGGGCTCCGCCATCACTTCGTGTTACAGTTGGAGTTGGCGCATGCAAAGAGTCTGCTGCACAAAAGATGCTTCTCGCTGCACAAAAACTCCCTAATATTTGATTATGTACTCGCCCTAATTGGATATTTATTATTTCTGAAAGTATGTTTAGATTTTAGATTTATTTAGTCATAAAACAGTAAAAACTGTATGTGACGTATGGAGGAGAAGATCATCTACGCACGTTTTCTTGAGTTACAGAATCCCTTCCCATCATTTTAAGTATAAATAGTTGTGTGAAAGTTAATGATAAATAAATAAAAATAAAATTTAAAAAAGCGCGAGATTAGCAACATGTGAAAACTAAATATTTTCGTTTCCGAGTTTTATAAAACGTACTTGCATGGTAAACAAACTGCAGATTTTATTTTTCTGCATTGCTAACAAAATAGTAACTCACCCTTACCTCTACTCCTACTACTACAAGCAAAAGGAGAGCTCAACAAAACGTGCGCGTAGTGAAGCTACATTTACGTCTAGAAGCAAAACAAGGGGTCATCTCAGCATTTGCTCAATGGATCAGGGAAACTGGACAAAAACGATCGTGATGGGGGTCATTGATCCAGAAGCTGAAGTACATTATTTATTACAAACATATTAAGTCTATTTAAAATAATTATGCAATACTATGTATATACTGTTTTGTTAAAATAAACATTAGTTTTCTTTTTGAGGATCAGTATAGTGTCTAATTGCATAGAAACAGTTATGCACCAGAAAATATTTTACTTTTAACTTAAATGTGTGTACCGACTTGAATTGTTTAATGTCATCTGACAATGTGTTGTAAAGTAACGTACATGTATTGTATGTGGATTTCTGGTAGTAAGCTGTTGATACAGACACTTGATGTACGTGTTTTTGAAACCTGGTGGCAAAATACTATAATTTGCTTACAATTAAAGTTATTTATACATTAATACAACTTAAAATTATTCTGAAATAATAATAATGATAATAATGATGATAATAATGATAATAATGTTAATCCGCAATTTCTCATAACTGACGTCACGACTGCATTCTCGTACACAGCGCATACTGCTGCTCCATTTGCCGAGGTTACAAAGGCACGAGTACTGTGACGAGTTTGGTTGTTTGCGCGTTCGAGTCTCGCATAGGCATGGCTAAAGCTTTCTGTGTTGTAGCATGGTTGGGACTATTTCAAACTAGTTTGTTTCACCTCATAAAAGTACCTATCCTTCCCGTTCCTTCCCCCGCCCAGATTAGGAGGGGTCGGGCGATTAGGTTGGCCTCCGGATAGGGGGAGCAAAGTGTAGTCAAAGGGTCTACGGACCCACGGCCAGCGCGCCACCTTTCCTCGCCAACTCTAATCAGCTGTCGCAAGGAGCCCTTGCGTTGCAGCTGGTTGTGTATGTACAAAACCGCTGTGGGTCTATGGATCTCAGCAGTGAAGATGTTGAAGACTGAAACATGTACTTCAGGATGTAAATGGCAGTGGTAGAACTAAGGTTGGAGGTGAGGTCGGTCTTAAGACGAGGCTAAGAGCGAAGCTGATTATTATTCAGTGCGTCATTTCTTAAGACGCAGGTGACGTCATGTAACGAGGGAAGAAAGCAAGTTTCAGTATTCTCGTCCTCCGTTTCATAACAGCTAATTTTTGCTGCTCCAGGGTCCCACTTTACTCACTCGACAGCAGCTTTGTTTCTTCTGCAAGCTACTATTTGTATATAATTCCCATAAATGCATAAAGTTGTGAAAATTCCATAGCGCCTATAAAGCTGAGAGATATGTCGCTCAATATTTCAAGACCTAGAGGAAAATAATGGTTTTGAGGGATTTATTTTCAAGGTTGAAGAAACTAAGTTTCATTCAAGCAATGCGATCATCAAGCTTTTGAGCACGAAGTTTATTCGCTGCCACTTGACAACGCTGTTTATTTTCGTCCCCCACTCAGTGCATAAATACTCCGTGATGTATTACAGAGTGAATCAGTGGTTGGAATAGCGTTATCTCACAGAGTCATGCTTCCACAGTTTTGATTGGTTTTGCAAAACATTTTTGTTTTCTAACTTAATGACCTCAGCTGCAACAGTAATTGAAAGACAAAAGATGATCCAGAGTTGAGTAATATTGCAGTGTGTAGAAAAGTAAGATTTTTTATTATATTTATTTGTCGTTACAGCAATTGCATTGTTTTTTAGCAGCTCCAATATAAAGACATTTTGAGATCAAGACCACCTACGAACATCATGAAATAATCGGGGCAAAGCTAGTACGCGTTAAAGATCGCAGCCCACCTCTTCTGACAGCAGGGGTACACGTGATCCCAAGCACTACGGCCACAGTTCCATCAGCGAGATGGCAAGAAGTGCCCGGAAACATCAATATAACTAGTTCTTATAGTTATTATTATTATAATCGTTATAATGATAACAATTGTTGTTATTCAACAGTATATGAAGGCCCCAAGGTTCTACTCCCGACGGTGGCAGGATTTTCGACACTAGCTACATAGATAGGTCGAATTCTCCCTCTGTCTGGAGGAGAATTCTAGCGGTCGGCTGCTGTGATCGGTAAATTTCTGTGGTTTCTCCTTCAACCCAGGTTAATGCCGGAGCAGTACCCTAACTAACGGGGCACGTAACGCGTCTGATTGTTATCTTTGTCCCATCCTCTCCCCTTACACACATATTTACATGCACTTTTACCACACATGTCGGGAGACCAGACGTACCATGCTGGTGGGAGATACCTGGTTGGAAAAATCCCCGCAAGCCGACGAGTTGGTCAGCGCCGAATCACGTCATCCAGTGGGGAAGTTCACCGCCACCTCTCGCGATAAGAACATGCACTAGACTTATGGCACTAGCAGTTGACGCGCTCGGAAACACTAATCCATCAATCAACAGCATATGAAGGTGCGAGATCTGTGCCTGGGCTCCAAGCGGAGTGGCGTCGAGGGGCAGAGGGAGCGGGTGCGGGGGAGGCGATGGGTGGGCGGTGGCGGCGGAGAGACTCGGCAGGACACCGCTTGCGGACGCCGCCTCGGGCGACGCCGGCCATAAATCATCGCTCTCCCAATTTTTGCGCAGGGAGGGGAAGGATGGGGGATTGTTCGCTGGCCCGTGCCTCTCCACAGCCTCCGAACGAGTCCAGGTGGATCTCCAGGAGTGTTGCCAGGTCGGGAATAGAAGGTACATTTAGGAATCGTCCTGGAATCGCCGTTTCGTTAACCGTTTCGTCGAAATTTAATCCAAAAGAAGATTATCAATTTTTATAAATTTGATTGAAAACTCAACAGTTGGACACTTACCTATTGCATCTAGGAGGTAATTGATAACTCAAATCATATGAACGTTCATGTGAGAAATTCATCTTGCAACAATTCAAATTGCATGGAACGCTTGGGAGAAGAAGGTAAGTTATTGAAAGAAATGGACCAAATCTTTCGCTAACGCATTCGTAACCTATCTGATTTCATTACTGTATCAAAGACGCAATGTATTAGGTGCTAATTTTGATCATCTTCCAGCACGCAGATCTTTTCACCCTCTATTACCTTTCTTTCTCTTCTAGATCCGAGGTGGCAAGGTACTGGTTAATATGTCTAACTGAATAGAATGCAAAGAGCTAGAATAGTTTACAAACAAAATGGGAGAACGTGTCAGGAATTGGACGAATTTGGAATTATTTCATGAGATCATGCTTTCACTTCTCCACAGATCCGTGTAGCATTTACGAGAGACGCAGCCGTTGGTAGCTTAAACCCATAATATATTATGCTCCCCTCACAGTGCGCCGCTTCAAAGAAGCACACGAACTTGCTTACCCGTGTACTCAGTGCTACGTTAAGACCAAAGAAGGGCACAAGAATTTTCAGTTCTAATTAATTTCGTAGAATATTAATATCTGACCATTTAAGTGTTTGAATTTTAAAGAAATGTTGCATTTGTTTCTAAGATATTTATAGGTGATTGTATACATTTAAGACAAACGCTAGAGAAAATATTGTTAGTATTAGTAAAATATACTACTACTAAATAAAACGGAAAATTTACAAATGTGAGTAAAAGCAAAAAATACTGCAATGTATTTCTCTCTTATTAATGTAATGTGTTCACGTCAGTGCATCAGTACGGAGTACGTCTCATTTAGAGAACCTGGAATATTAAGAAGCAAGTAAATTAGCATCACTTAACTAATTCCACCAAAGAGAGATTTACGTGTATATTAACTTTTATGTCAATTATGTATATTAACTTTTTTGTCAAAGAGTAGAAAATGTACGTGTGTCATCAATACAAACTGAGCAGAAATGTTGGTATTAAATTTAAACGTATGTACTATATTATTACACTAAGGGACATACAATCCAATGAGTTCGTGTATACAGATACCGTTGATAAGCTGAACTGAAATTAAGTTGGTGTAATTACTATAACCAAGAAAATTGGCTTTTCTACCCTTTACAACGCGCTTATCAAATCGGCCCCCTACTTCAGGGAGGATATCCCACCGGCCGGTGAGCTACTAGACGTTCGCCAGCAAAACCCGGGGAAGTGTGTGTGGAATAGCTCGCATCCAGCTCCCGCGCCGGTGGAGCAGTACAAAGCAAAAGGAACTCATTTCAAGGGAAGGGCGGAGAGCAGAGGGCGGCGGCGATGCCTCCGTCTTCGCCGCGGGCGCCCGCATCCCCACCCCTCACCCGCACCCTCTCCACCCACGTCCACACCTCCGCCTCCGGATCTCCGCCAACGCCGCAAGCCCCACTGCTGCAGATGATGGCGCGGAGGAGGAGGCGGAGGAGGGGCAGTGTGAGAGATCGAACTGCTTCCTGAAACACCAGAGCTGAGCTGTACATTATCTTCTTCCTATGGCAATTTGTTTGCTCTATGAACATCAGAGTGCCTCTGAAATGCAGATACCGAATGGATGACTACCTAACCTGACACTTGACGCTATTATTAGGGTGATTTTTAATAGTTTCCCCCAAGGAAGAAGTATTATCGCAGTTCTCTTTGCATTTCCCTTTAATATCACTGTAAGATTCCTACTCCCTGCTGTGCTGGTCGCAGATAGTTGAGTTAATTTTTAAGATACACGTAAACACTATAATACATGTTAGCAAAAGCATTTTGCGTCGATCAACATGCTCTAAGCTTCCGATAGGACTTCCAGCATGTGTGGCAGTGACATGTTTGAGTAAATGTGTGTGCTAAAGAAGAGAGGAAGGGATAAGGTTGAGGAAGGAAATATGTTCACGGTCCCTCGCACGTTTGTTAAGATACTTCTCCGGCTTTCACCTGGTATTGATCGGTAAAACCACGTAAAACCATCAATCAAAGCAGCATTGCAACTCGATATCTCCAAACAGTGGCTGAATTCGACGCAACCATGCTGCTGGTGACACAATCTGCCACCGTCAGGACTCCAGCCCTAGGTCAACTCACTAGGAAAGATACTGAAGAGGCAACAGTGTTACCAGCAAGCTATTGCAGCCGGTGTAGGAAGCCCGCGGAGGCGCTAAGCTCACGAAGGCCTCCTCTTGCAAGCAAAGCGGCCTCCATGGACTCCGCGGGGCACAGCCGGAAGGGCCGACGCGAGCCGGGGGCGAGGCGCCGCAGGACGGAGGCGAGATGAGGAGCAGTGGCGGGTGGCGAAGGGAGAGAGGGAGGGCGAGGCGACGTGGCCCCGCGGCGGTCACGTCAGCAGCGTTGTTTAGCCGCGCTGGAATTGCGGCGAGTGTTGGCGCGGCGCCGACGTGCGGCGGCCGCGGGCGCTGCCCGTCGGGGCACGCCCCCCGCCGCTCCCGCCGCCGCCCTCGCCGCCGCCCTTGCCACCGTCCTCGCCACCCCCGCCGCCCCCGCCGCCCCCGCCGCCCCCGACGCCCCCGACGCCCCCGACGCCCCTGACGCCCCCGACGCCCCCGACGCCCCCGACGCCCCCGACGCCTCCGCCGCCCCAGCCGACCCCGCCGCCCCAGCCGACCCCGCCGCCCCAGCCGACCCCGCCACCCCAGCCGACCCGGCCGCCCCCACCGCCCCCGCCAATCCTGCCGACCCCCGCCGCCCCCGCCGCTCTACACCCCCGCTCAGCCCCCGCTGCGCGCCCACTCTCGCTCCGCCTCTGTGCCGACCGCCGCTCTACACCCTCACGCCTGTCGGCTACAATTGATTCATTGGTGTTCCCCAGCGCGACAAGTGCGCTAAGGTCGGTAGTCCCGTAAGTGTAGTGGGTTTTGTATTGCGTGTGGTGGTGGTGGTAATTTTTACCACTAGATAGCGAGATCCTACATTGACATACACGTTGATTACGTAGAGATACGTAGTTTCCTCAACTAGGTATCTCTCACCATCGGAGCACCGCAACAGTCGGGACAAGTTATCTACTGAAGACTACTTCCGACTGATCTACTGAAGCGTGTGGTAGTGTAGAGCATGTGTGTATAAGTAAGCGGTGACGATATGATAAGGGCCATGGCCTTTTTTAGGATACTGCTCCGACATTCTTCTGGTGTTGATCGGATAAGCCACGGGAAACTACCGGTTAGAGCAGCCGGCCGCTAGAACTCTCTTGCAGACAGCAGCTGATTTGGCCTAGCTACCTAGAATCCTGCCACCGTCGGTATTCGAACATTAGGACCTCCCAGTCAGAGGCACTGCAGTGACATCAATTGATGACCCGAGTCAAGAAGGCTGTTCGTCACCTACGCCTACAGTTCCATTTACCCCCTCTGTTCCCCCTCCGATCTACTCGATTCCCGCTTCGATGTGATCCCGCTGTACTCCTTATCGTAATTTTTGTGCTCTGATACGTCGTCCGAGCTCCACGTTTAATCAGCCTACCGTTGTTTTTTACAATTCAGTCACTATCTATCCGTTTTTTGCCTTTGATCCAGTCTGCTCCGTTTATGCCCCTCTCATCACCGCATCTGACGAGATCGTCCCCGCTCCATTCAGCCTCCGATCTCTTCGATTCCCGCTCTCATTCGACACCACTCTGCTCCTTCCCGGTTCTTTCCCGGCTCCTTTTGTTACCGCTCGCTCGCCCCCGTTTCGTACAGTCTACGCTCTCCTCGTTGCCCTCTCCGGTGCGTCCAGCTTCACCCTGCTCCCCATCGGTTAGCCGTTCACCCTCCTCCCGTTCACTCCTCACGGACCCCGTTCCTCTCCGCCTTCACTTATCTTCCCCGTTGCGCTCGTCCGCCTCCGCTCTCCCCGCGCCTTTCCGCCCCCGCATCGCGTCCAATACTAAGGACGTCGTAAATATTACAGCGCCTACAGACATTGATCAAATAGCAGTATGCATTTTACTCGGAAATAGTGCAATGTTCATGTGTTTATGAGTTTCGTATAGTTCGTGGAAAAGGCAGAGATAGGTCATATAAATAGATTTGATCTGAATCAAAAAAACTTTTATTCACACTCGTAGTTCCGAATATAATTCCACTAAAAATGTTTTTGAAAACAATAGCAGTTAGATTATTATATACCTCTGCCATGAAAAACATCTACTTTTTGAAAAAATATGAGGTAGATATCTTCTCTAACATCGTCCTTATAATTACTAATTTACCTTTGGGCTCTTCAACTTCATCAGTTTGTGATCGCGAACCACCATCCTCAGTAACATTTTTACGCAGTGAAAAGCATCATATTTGGTGTAGTGGCATGTAGAACTTCCAACGAAGTTTTCTATTTTTGAATTTAATTTGTTTGTGTAATTGTTTCTATATATCTTTGTGTATGAAAGGTGGCTCGTGTCTTTTTATGAATTGAATATAGTTACAGCTTTGAACTCGTTTATTAAATTTCAGCAGAATATCTAGTGCGTTTCTTTGCAACTGCTGAATGAATATTGAAATTCACGAAAGCTTTATTGCGGAATAAGATTATAATTTATGTATTTTATTCAAAATGTGGTGATAAAGAAAGTAAAGCGTCAGCAACGTATACAGTTGCAGTGTACAAAAGCTTTCTAAGGATATATTGTTTAAGATATAAGATTTATCTATCTATTAGTGTATCGCTTGTTAGTTGCAATAGTGGCTGAACTTAAGAAAATCAGGTGTTAAGGTAAATGAGTTTGAAGGTTTCCTATTATATTGAATTGCTTCATTCTTGCATTCACCCATCTACCATTTGTTGGTGAAACTCTGTTCTGTAATATAAGCCACTGTTGCTGCTGGAAGGTAGACCAATATGCAATTCTATAGAATGCATTAACTCACTTAATTTCGTCCTTCAAACCAAGTCATTTACTTTTCATCGTATGAAAATTCCCTCGCAATAAGACTGGTCGCACTTATGCTTGATGTATCAAACATAATTTTCCCTCGTACTGAAGATGTCATATGTCTGTGTGTGTGAATATATAAATTTTCATGCAATGAATAGCAACATTATTTGAGGTCATCGATGACATTCATTTTGAAAGGAATGGAATGAATCAAGAGAAACATAATGGTTTGGATGCCTTACCAAGCCACAGCATTCAAGCCACCTCCAAGGTGGAGACCGGCTGAGGTGGCTCAGGGCATCTGATGGCACTGCAGTGCCTGTGAATGAGAGGTCGTAGAGTGCGAGTCCCTTCGGCAACAGGACTTACGGCGACAGGACTTTCGACACCAACTAGATAGCAAATTCAGCTGATATATGCAAGAGAATTCCAATATTCACCTGACCGGCAGTTTTTCAGTTTTCCCGAAGGCGAATGTTGCAAAAGAATTAACCACGTATGGCGCGCGATCTTTCCTTCCTCTTGTTTTCGTATCACCAACCCTAACTTACACACACTTGCACTTACATTCATTACACTACTACACACATCGGGAACTTAAAGCTTTTCCCGAATGGGGTGGTGCTCAGTTGGCTGAAATACCTGCAATTTTCAACGTACGCGATTAACATAAAACATCCCTAAGTCTGCCCAACGCATTTGATGCCTCGTACTTAGTATTCGCACCGTTTATTCGCAATAGAAATAGAACAGAAAATGAATTAAATTAATTTATTTAAGAAAATGACATATAATCGTGGAAGTATCTATTGAACAATTGTTTCAAATATAGCTTGAAAATAATCCTAATACAATAGCTTTTTATATCATAGAAGATCTAAAAACTTTTCTTCTTGGCCATCTTTATGTATTATTTTTACTAACTATAATGACCCCTCTTTTTAGTTGGCTTATTCAAAACACAATAAAATTTTCACGTTTTCTTTTATCTTCTTGGGAAGGATGTAATAAAAATGTGAAAATTTCATTGTTTTGAATAAGCCAACTAAAAAAAGGGGTCATTATAGTTAGTAAAAAGAAGAATTAAAATGTTTGCTCACCGAGACTAACGATGGTTACTTTCACACGTGGTTTCTTTGCGCCCAATACAATGTTGTTGTATTGAATTAATCCAGTTTTATCCTCAAACTTTGTCCAGTCCAACGACATGAAAATATGGTATTGTCAATAAGTTCAATGACATGCATTCGTACTCCGAACTGAATTTCCTCTTTTCCGAGGGTTCCGGCCTGCCGTTCTTCGCTTTTATTGATTGGGAGTTGGGAGTCAATTTGTGAACGGAAGGAGGCTGACATAAAGCTCAGACTAATTGGGAAGGTGATTCATTTCTCATTTCTCCATAGGTTTAGAAAATTAGAAAAATTTCACACGTTGCTAAATGTACGACAATAATGAATAACGATTGTATAGAATAGGTTTGAATATATTAAGTGTACAAATTTTGAATTTGCAGGTTCATGATACTTTCTGACGAAATATTATTTTGAAGCTTAAATCATAGGAGGTCTTCTGCCTGAAGGCAGGTTCTTATATTTCAGTCGAAACTGTAGTTTTCTTCGTCGAGATTCTTGAGCAACGTATTCCTGGAGTAGTTCGCCGTTTCTCTTTCTTCATGGGTGTTGGCGTGCCACCTAATACGTTAGACTTGACCACTAAATAGTGCAGACCCTCCATTCTGTGTCCGCTGCTGCCAAACCGAATTGTTCGCGTGCTAGTGACATACTTAAATAAGCGAAGTTGTATTTGGAAAAATAGTATGTACTTAAATATAATAAAATAGGAGATGGTGAATGACTGGGCTGAGGCAACAAGTACAATTCACTGGGATTAGAATTGGTGGACAATAAATATTGTCACCAAATTTTGCCAAACGTGTATATTCTGTAGAGTTAATTTGAATACCATTAATTAACAATATCTGTTAGATTTACAGGAATCTAGTAGTTTCAATCCTCGAAGCATCAGTAGGGTAGATCTCGCAGTTTTGGACCGAAGCAATATTATTGTGCCAAGCTATTTAGCCACAGAACTTAGCCACAGAAAATTTATCCTTTGAGCCTATCTCTCTGTCTCCTATTTAAAAAACAGGGAGTACTGGATAATTCCATCTAGATATGGTTAGAATGTTTTTAAAATACTCCATTAATAAGGGGATGTGAAGAAATTTAATTATTTCTATGTTTTACACTTGATATTATAGGATCAAAATAATGTAATAAATTTTCTCTCTTAATTGAAACTTATATAATGTAGTTTACATATTTATCTGAAGACATTTGTTTTAGAATGACAAAATATTTGTATTTAAATTATTTGTTCCGACCGCATGGAGGCTGTCAGTTTTTACGTTGGTTGTTATCTAACAGAAAAGGCGTTTAATTTCAATACAGTTATATTTATACGACAATAAGTTATTTATTTCATTGAAATGTTATCCTTAAGTGAATTTATTCTATCGCTGGTTGGCGTAATTCCTCCTCGTAATCATATCCAACCCTCATTCATGAAACTGGAAAAATTGCAATCGCTGCATATACACATTTATGGGTCGGTCGGGTTTGTAAAAAGAAATTTTTGAATCAATGCCTACAACGAATTTTTCCAACTCGGATATTCATACGTAAAATACACGACTTCCATTCATTTGAAATTTCAGTATCGACGCATATAATCAGAATGGTTTGATTTCATTTATTTATCGCTAAAAATAAAACACTTTCTGAATCTGGTATATGACTGCAATACGAACAACAAAACGATAAACTATTCATCACATTAATTATAAATGAAATTCGAAGGAAGATAAGAAATATTTTGCTTCATGTGTATTACAAAAATGGGTAATTCCCACATTGAGGTGTCAGCTGTATATGTGGGTCCCAGTGTGTCACACAACGAGATAAATTCCCCAATTCTGTCAGTATTTCAATTGACTTCCTATAAAACAATATAAAATTTTGCTACAGGTCGGTAAATTAAAAATGTTTGTTTCAATTAATATAAAAATTAACTATTAATAAATTATATTTACACACGCACATACGTAGAAGATAATTTGAAGTGAAAAAACCACCGTCTTTTTCTCAATGGAATGAACCATTTCTTAGTACATTTTGGGGAGAAGCGATTCGTTTCTGCACAGAGGTTTCTTGGCGATATCTCTTCAACTATAACGTTGAGAAGATTGGGCTTAAAGTAGTAAGTCTAAACTCTGAGGAGATTTACAAGTATTGTCCGAGAAAAAGGGTTTTCGGGCAAAAATGACGAAAAATGTAAATTAATTGACAGACTTATGGTGAATTTTACAATAACCCTGTATCACTCACGGTCCCAAAATTGAGTCCGACGTCACCGACAAAATTGCAGTGCCGTTGCTGGCCGCAAGTGATGGGAAAAACCTCCCGAACCTTAGAAATGGGCTCTGATTTTAGTGACTCGCAGACTGGGACGAAATAGGAAAGTTACAATAGAAAACTTTGTTCGAGAATTTGTACTTTTGAGGTCTAAATGTTTAGACAACTATTTTATTTTCGATTACTTATTGTCAAAAAAGAACAAAATTGAATAAGAAATAGAGTCAAATAGCGAAGCGCCGAAAAAGCATTAAGAGAATGGTCATAGCTAAGGAGAAGTAAGCGCTTTCGGAGTCGCGAACGAAACGCGATCGAGAGCGTCCAACTTCGCAGCAACTCAGAATCGCAACTTCGCGGCTTATAACAACACAGCTACTACGCGCTCAGCCACCCCGCCAACTTCCTTCGCGATAATATTTGCGCCGGGGGTTGGGGCTTAGACGAGTACACGGCGCATGGAGGCGAAGCGACGAGAGCCGCTGAAAGAGCCGGTGCAGCGAATTCTAGTTTTTAAAATGTTGTAAATTTACTCATCTGATATTGTACACTATCTAAAGCAGGTCCGCCGGCAGTGGTTCCAGGCTTGTACTGACGTCACTGCAAGAACGGAAGGTTCCAAGGTTTGAATCACGCGGTGGCAGGATTTTCGACACTAGCTAGATATCTAGGTCGAATTCACCCGCTGTCTGGAGAATTCAGCTCTGATAAGTAGTTTTCCGTGTTTTCTCAGTTTAATATAAGGCGAATTCCGTAGCTGTACCCTAAGGAACGGACATTACCTAGCCAACTATTAGTTGAATAATGAATATTTATTGGAATATATTTATCTAATATTCAACTCTTGCAAAAATAGACCTTCTATCTGAAGGCAACGCGAGGTATATGCTGTTAATACAATACATTGAATGCAAATCAGGCCCAAGCAATGAATGGATATTTTGTTCAATGTGCTTCCACGTTCGGTGTTTGAATCATTCTTTGCGAGACACGTAGGTGTGATTAGTTACGGTTTTAACGAATTTTGGCTTTTATTGTTCAGTAATTGTTCCTAACGACTCTATCCTCTCTCTCTCTCTCTCTCTCTCTCTCTCTCTCTCTCTCTCTCTCTCTCTCACACACACACACACATACACAACTTGTGATGATTCTCACCATAGATTCGTTGGATTTTCTAATGTGTTTAATGTTTATTTGCATTCTGTATGAATTTTGTTAGACACTTATGACGGATTATAGCCTCCAAGGGTTCTCAAAAACACCACAAAAACATAGACAATAGAAGAAAATATGTCTTAAGCTCAGAATTCCGACACGGTAGTGTTTTTTCACATTTATCCTTTAGAATACAGATACGAACCACAAAGAGGACATCGGGAAGGAAGGGTATATATTTCAAAACTTTTCATCGTATCGACTCGAGATAAGATACTGTAAATCATGATGTGCGTGAGTGAATGAAAGTGTAATGGAATGTTTATGGAATCTTCAGGATGGAACACGAAGGAAAACAAGATTATCGATCATATACGACACAATGTTCGAATGATTTGAATGCCATTTATCTATGACGGTGCACTTATATTTGAATAAAGTGCAGACTCTGATGGTTTATGATGCCCTATAATACGTGTGTTTTAATGTATTCTTTGTCATAGTCTTTCATTTAGATAAAAAAATACACTTTATTAACGTGAAATTAGATTCAAAATCATTATGGATAAACTGTTCGAGCTTCCTTAAAAATGTTCATTCCACCATCAACTAAAACGTAAGAACATTTTTTGTAATTTTATGGTATATAATTGTTTTACAAATTGCTTCATATATCTAATATTTTACATAAAATTAGAATATGTCTTTTTAGATATCGTGGTTATTTTTCGTAACCACAAAAATGACCCCTTCGACCAAAGAAACGGTTACATGAACATAATAGTACCCACTGAATATTAGACACTATTTAATTTATCTAATAGAAGCATAAAAGTTACTTACACGGATCAAAAGTTGTATTTTTATATTGTGTTCATCACCAGGAATTGTAATATTATCATAGGTAAGACAATGCACTCTGAAAATTTACAGACAGTAGTGAATCACAATACATTATATTATATTACATATTATATTTCCATATGTCTTCTAGTGAATGAGAAGTTATTTCCTAATTTCTGTCGAATTATAGAATTGGTTTTCATGACAGTTATCAACCAACACACGCTCGCCTACCGTGACATTCCTCACAGAGAACGTCTCTTTTGATCAAATGACTTAAAAAGTTCGTATGTTCCTTTTCGATCCACTCGCCAGTTTCCTTTGCCATTGTCATCACCGGAAAATCGAGGGCTTCCGATTCGTCTGAACGGCAGCGGCCATCAGGGCGATGAGGGCGCGGGCGCGGGTGCTGGCGCGGGCGCGGGCGCGGGCAATGAGGACGGGGCTATTCGGAGTCCCGCCGGACAAATGCAGCGCGGGCCAAGCGCGCGGGCGGCGGCGAGCGTTTGTTTGCGTTGTGGCCGCGAGGGGCGCGGTCGGCGGGAGGCGGGGGCGCGTGACGCGGCGCGCTTTGTAATAACGCGTCGTCGGTGGCTCGTGCGGGCGTGGGTGGACGCGTGGGAGCGTCTCGTTCCGCTGGAGATGGGTGATGGGTGTTTGTTCTCGACTAGATTGACCGCCACTCCAGCTCGCTTACCCCTCCCCCCCTTCCCCCTGCGACTGGTCGCGCCGCGCGGGTCAAACGGACGCGCCGCGATCAGGTATCGCTTCCTTTTCTAAAATCTGTGGCTTCCGTACAAATTTCGAATTCCGTGATGGTGGAGAAGAAGGGGAAAAAGAATCGATCTTTCAACCGAAATGTACATATTTACTAGTGTTTTCAATTACTTTCGAAAAAACATGATTTTTTTTTCATCCGTGATGGTATATCTTTAAATCCACAAAGACACATACAGAAGACTGGAACTATATTGAGAATATTCTTAAAAATACAAACATATAATTCTTAGTTTCCGTCAAGATGTCAGGTGTAATGGCAGGATTAAGTGGGGCAGGTATGGTGCACCTAGAGCGGGGCAAGGGAAGGGAGAGGATTGATGTATCGTGAGTCAAGCGTGTTGTCGAAGCGAATACGGAGAAATAGTGGTGTGTGTGGGTTATAAATTCACGGAGATTCATCGGGAAGAATGTGAATATACGAAAATATTCAGAAAGATTCCACCGAATGATTATTGGCCTCAAAATGTTTCCAGGTGCAATGCAATGGATAAATTGGGGCATATGTCGAACGGTAAAAAAAGGAGGGCGGCGGAGATAAAAAGCGGGCGGAGGTAGACGGACCGTGAGCAATGCGTGCTGAGAGGGCGCTGGACAGTGCATACGTATCGCAGTGCGCGAATTGGTTGATTGATTAATTGATTCGTGTTTCCTCGTGCTTTAACTGCTTCGGTCATTAGTTCCCTGAGTGTAGTACATGTTCTTTATATCATGGGAGGATTTGGTATTTTCGCTCCTAGATGGTACCGACTTACACGGCTTGTGAGGTTTTTCCATCCAGGTATCTCCCACCAGTGGGTTACCGCCCCAGCCGGGACAAGGTCTTATCTCCCGTAATGTGTGGTAATGTAGTGCATGTATAAGTAAGAGGTGAAGATAGGACAAAGATTCACCTGTTGTTGGTGGAGAAACCACAGAAAACATTCGATCAGGGCAGCTTGCCGCTAGAATTCTCTAGACGGTAACAGAATTCTACCTAGCTATCTAGCTAGTGTCAAAAATCCGACACCGTCGGGAATGTAACCTTAGAACCTCCCAATAAGAGGCATTGCGGTAACATCAGTTGATGCCCTGGGCTTACCTCAGCCTGTCGGAGTTCGCGGAAGACTCGTGGCGTGCGGTACGCGAGACCCCAAATGAGGGCAGCGCGCTTCCTATTCCCACATTCAATGGGAAGCTTTACAAGCGGCGGCGGCGGCGGCGGCAGGTCAGACGTGGGTCGGGTCGGGTTGGGTTGGCGGTGGCCAGCCAACAACTAGTGAGGATGCGGGACCAAGACCGAGAAGTTGTAACCACCAGCTTTGCCCGGAGAATGTCGCCGTCCTCTGGGAAGTTTTCGTCTCTTGTCTCAGTACAGCGAAAGTTTTGGACGAGCTTAGAAATGTTTATAACAGAATGGCCAACAGTGACAATGGATATTGGAAAGCGGAATCATCTTAATTCCTGTCTTGTTTGAAACCGAAAACCCTATTGAAATATAGTTCTTTCAGTTTAAATTTTCATGCTATTTACGTAACTCCGTAAATAGGATTTGTAACATTTATAACATTCAGGTCTTCTACTTAAGTTCAAATTTTCATGCTATTAATTAATCACAGTCTACAAAGGGCTGATGTTACCCTTCCTCTTCTGTATGGCGTTATCCATTCATACTTTTTTTTGCAACTTGAGAAGATGAATCATGTTTCCTATTTTCGATATGTGCGATTACATGTTTGTTTCTTTTCCACAAAGAAAGTGATGGTGGTCCGGTTCTACAGCACATACTATTCCACGTGAATTTTCACATTTGTAGTTTTGAAAATTTTCGAAAGTTTAGCGGAAAGCGCCATTTTTAAGCGTCATTTACTCTACGCGAGGATAAAGTTTCAAGAACAATTTGGAGCTCTTTATGAAAAGTTTTTAATAAATTGCATTATTTTAAATATACATTACCCGAAATATTTTCATTTTTTCAATTGTTCATTACGTTATTTTTAAATGTCTAGTTTTTATTTTTTAAAGAAAATATCTCTATCACCAATAATGTAGTATTGCCATGTTAATTTTTGAAATTTTCAAAAATACAGAGAGTTTGCCAAAAATAAGATAAGCGTCACTTTTTTACCGTCCTCTGTTACATAGAGGGGCATAAATTAAGTCGTCGCTGAGAAAATAATTGTTTGAAAATTGCATATATTCCACGCAAAATTTTGCGAAAACTACTCATAAGTTCGAAAAATTGTGCATTCTTTCAAGACCTGTCTTTGAAGAACTAATTTTATTAAGAAAAAATCTCTACCTCACAATTTTCAAAAATACAGGGATATGGACGAAAATCAGACCTGAGCCAATTCTTAAACGTAATTCACGCTAACCGAAATAAATCTAAAACTCTGAGGCCAAATTTTAGAAAATTTTAAAAAATATTGTTGACCCATCATGTAGAATGTAAATTCCGAATATTTGTATTTTTTCAGGGCCTTGCATTTGCTCAGATCGATCAGAGAATATAAGTTTTCAAACAAATCGTCTAAACGGTTTAGGGCCGTTGACCACAGACGGAAAAACAGACAGACGTTTTGCCGTTAGTTGAATTTTCGGTAACAAGTGTTCACAAAACGTGTATCCTTGCTACCAGTTATAGCAGCTCTCCCCAACGGATTCGGTATCGACCCCCTGGAGTCGATGAAATTTTGAAGAAGGTCAATGATGATCAAGGATCCGATTGGGAGTCTATAGAAGAATATGAACAGGCGATTTATATGTATAATCATGAGCCCTTTGATTACAAAAAAATATTAAATGAACTTTATAATTATTTATTTTCTGCTGTAGGGCATCAAAAGCTATAATAATATATTACACATTCGCTCCTCTTCTTTCGTATTTGTCGTTCATTCTTTTGGCTAGGATCGTAACCAGGCTGCAACCGGAGCGATGCACCTGGTGAACCATAGTTGTTACCAATACACTACAACGAAAATTATAAACTCAGCTACTCAGAAATTGCGGAATCTTTGATTATTATAAATCTAAACATTTACCAAAATATTGATGTATGAAATTGTAATCTCGCAGATTTTTATAGGAAATTATTTTATTGTTATGATTACGTATGTTACGTATGTTATTTATATGAATTTTTTATGATTACGTATGGTGTGTTATAGAGAATAAGTAAAGGGGGTCGATGGATCCAACACTTATTTTAAATGGGATCGATGAACAAAAAAGATTGGAGATCCCTGTATTAGAGGAACAAAATTTATCCACTTTTCCGTTACCAGTGACATACAATACGAGTTTTTCTGCCGAAAAATCATCAATTCCTGTCGCAGCATTACAGTGTTTTCTCTGTACGAGATAGTAAAAATACATATGGTATCAGATATATTACCGAAATAACTAATACCATTGCACTCTTATATGGCTAGATAGTTATGAAATGTGCCCAAATGTGTAAGGGCGTTTTTTTCAAATTTATTTCATTTCAAGAAAATGTATTGCAGTAGAAATTTGCATGCAAAAGAATCCTTTTACATACACGCGCACACTTTATCTCGTTTTTTCGGAGACAATTTAAGAAAATGGAGGTCAGATTTTTGTGACATCTTAACGACGACTATCTTCCAACGTGAGTTAAATTACGGAAGTGGCTATGAAGTAGGTCGATTGTAAGATTACACCAGGAAGACACTAGCCATCACTGTTGAGATAGCTACTTCACAGCGAGCAGCAAAACCGTGTATCACCTTGGAATATAGAAAGAAGCCACTGTGCGTCTATCTTCCAACCATTGTTCGTGTACAGATACTACGTAGGTAATGAAAATGTGTTATAATGTACGTTTTATTTAAATCATTTTAAAATCTAACTTGAAATGTACGTATTCTTTAAGCGTCTTGTTTTCAGTGATAGATTTTTAAAGGTCTCATCTGAATGCTGTAGTGTCTTCATCCTGCGGGATTTATTGCCAAGCAATAACCACCAGAAGAGGTATTCGACAAATAGAGGGGAAATTCGAAATTACATATTTTTAATAAATCATCATGCGTATGTATTTCGCAAGATCTGTTTTGGTTTGTGAGATACAGATCTTTTCACCTCTTAGTTGGTCACTCTCCCTTTCTTCGTCCCAGCGTCTCTTGGAAAGTAATTCATCAATTTCTACAAAATGATATTTTATCCACGTACTTATAGTATCTGAATTCTGTTATCTTCCATTTATATTGAATATTTTATTGCGGGTGAGTGCCGCGCTCACCTTTCATTTCAATTGCTCCTATTAAAAGTCAGAATAACAATATTTTCTTCAAACACCGTCCAGCTTTCTAGAAATGTATTAAGTGTGCGTCATCGAAATATCGCGAGCATTTGCATATTCAGTTATAAGCGAGCCCATGTTTTTTGTTGCGAATGCGAAGTGAGCGCCTCGCTCACCGTGGACCATCCGCGTTATTTATTCTGGTCTTGCTATATTTAGTTTATCCCAACTGAGTTAATTTAAGCAGTGATATTGGCGTTCACTTTATCTCTAATAATATAAACTGAATAGCTTTTCTTCAGATTATATTAGTGTGTCTTGTCTTCGTGTTTAGCCCTCCTTTTTGCAATTTTTACAAAAATCAAAATCATAACCTTTTTTCTTGCTCTAGAAGAGGTAGAATTGCTAACCCAGTTTCACGTAGTAAATAGAATTAACACAGAGGTTTTCGGGTACATATGATGCCTGAACTGCATTTCCTTCATAATCAAACATGGTAATACATTGTGGATGACTCTTAAGCGAAACGAATTCATTTAAACAACTTGCTCTTGAGGATCTGATTTCCCTCTAAATGTTACTCGTTGTCAGAAATTACAGTGGTATTATATAACTTTACTCTTCAGGCAGAGGATGGGGCCCATTTTAAAAGCAAATATGAAACGAGAGTGAAAGAAAACGTAACGTGGTCCTAGCTACTGTCAGACATATCTCGTTTACCTTTTGTACACCTTTAATACCATTGCTGACAAAATTGCGGAAGCGTTGTCAAGGGTATTGCATCTCGGCAAAGAAAACTAAAGTGATTCCCCGTTGTACTGTTCTAGTTATGTGCGCAAATACTAGATGCTACATTTTTTATATATTTCATATTTAATTAAGATTCAATTGTTTAAAAATAAAATACAGTAAACTCAATCGATACAAAATTAAATAATGAAATGAGCCTTATGTTTTCAAGAGAAAACGGGAAAACCACAATATGATTTATAAATGAAGCCTATTTTGTGTAGAAAAAGTACTGTTATTTTCTATAGTCATTTTAAAGAAAAATATTGAATAGTTTTTAGACAACATACATTACATTTAATGTTTTGTTTATTTCCATTGCAGTAATTCGCTTTGATTCTAAAAAATTATTAATATTTTGAAAAATTATAATTGTAAAAATTTGCATTAGAACGAAAAAATGTTTAAAAAAAAACTTGTCTGATTATGTCAAGACCACTGGTGAACGCAGCGCTCACCGTCAGCCAACGCAGGGTTAATTTTCGACTTTTACGTCTCGTTTGTAATTTTCAGCGTACAAAGCCTTGTGGGTATCACCTCTGCTGATTATATTTCTTGTGTGTTTGTTTTTCGATTTTTCACCATTTACAACTGAATAAAAGTAAGAAAATATGAATACTTCGTAATAATGTAAAATCTCAACGGTATTAGTAATGATTTTTGTTTTAGAACTGTCTTCTATTCACAAAAAAAAATAATTTTTACCTTTTGATGCAACTGAATACACTCCGTTAAGTTTTCAAAAATTCATCAATAAATTATGTAATTCATTAATAGTTTCCACACATGCTTCATTTAATTTTTTTATACATTTACAAATAACAGGGAAATTTAATGCTGTATTATGCTGAACGAAAAATTAAAACGTTTATTATTTTGAAATAATTTATCCCATCCTAGAAAATCATGGTCCAGCAATATAATATTTAATAGAGATGAGAGAGAGGTCTGCTCTATTCTAGGGTAACACAAATTGAAAATATTGATTTAAAAGTGTGTAATTTGAACGTTTCATTTGAAAATACATTTTAAATAAATTTATTATTGTTAAACGTTATGAGGTGCTTTAGTCATAACAGCAATACATACGTCTTATACAGCTCTCAAACATTAACAACTCTAAACGCATAACGTACTTAAAAATAAAGTTAAATCTTTAATTCTATTTTTTTAATACTTATTTAAAAAGAATACTTAAATTATTACACGGTGCAAAGTATTTGTGTATTTTAAACATCACAAATATTTTGTTAAGAATTTTTTTAACAAAACTATTTATAGGTAATTATACAATAATACGATGCACAGATTCATATTCGATTAAATGGAAGTCATCAATATTTCCATGAGTGAGACAACCCTTCGCCATTTCTATCTTGAAAAACCGGGAAGAAAGAATATCTTAACCAGGCGCGTAATGAAGATCTCAGGACCCTCGTAGGGCAGAGCCCGCAAAGAGTGAAGCAGAGGGGTGAAAGGGGAGGAAGCTTTGGGATGAGGAGGGAGAAAAAGAGGAGGGGAAACAGGTAGCGAGGCCGGAGCGGCACGCGTCCGCGGAACCTCTCCCCAAACAAAGGCGCGGAACAATGGCCATTGTAGCTGCAACGGCGGCGTCGAGGACGGGGATGTGGCGAGGGCAACGGCGGGGGCGGGGCGGAGCAGGGGGCGGAGGGTGGCGTCCGGGCGGCGCCGCCCGAGGGCAAGGTCCGACTTCTGGCGCCGGCGTCTCGCCAGCCTTACGCCCACCCCGTCTACCTCTCTTGCCCCTCGAGTTAAACGCGTTAGCCGCGCGAGGACGAAATCCGCTTGCGGCGCGGCCACTTCGAGTACAGAGCAACGCGACGGCCGGATATCTACACAGTTGCTCTTGTTTCTAGCTGTGTCGAAAGTTGTCGATTTGTTTACTACGGCACCAAGAGTGCGGCCAAAGTAAACGTCATGTGCACGCTTATAAAAACTGCTATTTTCAGTTTAACAGCCAAATGTACGCCCCTTCTATACGCCTATTCTTTCAGGGTATGTTTCACCAAAAGGTGGCAAGATAGCGAGGGATGCTCGATTTAGTTGAATGACTATTGTTTTCTCTTTAATTAACCAACAGGACACGTGCTATTGCTCTCGTTCTTTTTTTCTAGTCCAGCCCGTTTGTCCTGATTTATAAAATGTTTGAACTATACTGCCGGTAGAATCAGCTCCATTCCAACACGTTTTGTGGCATGAAAAACAGATGAATCAGGAATATAGGTATTTCCATGCCTAGCCTACTGAGTAATTAGGTTGTAAAAGGAAAACATTGTAATGCTGCAGCGGAATGTATCGATTATTACTCAGAGACACTCGTATTGTGGGACCCCAATATCGAAAAAATTGGATAAATGGGGTAGCTATTTGTAGCAAATTACTTCCTTTACTCAGAATTCACCTTTTGTAGATCCTTGATACTGAAAAACCGATTAATGACAAACATCTCTCTGTCTTTCTGTCTGTCTGACTGTCCATCCGCTAGAAAATATCAAAAATATTATTGAGGCTACGTGTTAAGTACTCATTAAACTTCCCAAGTAAGCCCGTCCGTCTGTCTCTCTGCGGTCAACCCTAGAACCACAACAATACAAACGGTTTCCTCAAAAAATGATATTTACCAATTTAATTGAACGAACTCGTGGCCCTGCGGGTTTGAAATGGATGTTTTGATTTACTTGGGAAGTTTAATGAGTACTTTACACGTAGCCTCAATAATATTTTTGAAATTTTCTAAGATGCTACCGAAAGTTTTGATCGAATGTTTTCCAGAGATAGAGTAAAGAACTCTTAAATATGGGTCAAGTCACTATCGTTCAAATGTTTGAAGTTTCGAAAGTTTCAAAAGTCCAAAATGATTTCATCTTTCAAAAACTACATTATTTAAGATACAGATTTGCCCTTAATGAACTCTGTTGTCCAATGATAGATCTCGTTTATGTAAAATTTGTCAAAAATAATTTTTTTCATATAGTTTCGGGTGAATATAGTCAATTTTTAAACAAATATTTTCTCAAAAACCTTTGGTACCAAAAAAATTGATTTACGACAAAACCTCTGTTCGGCCTGCCGGCCATCTGAGATCAACGCAAGCGCTTAAACAGATCTGACTAGTTTCTCGAAATGAATATTCCCCGACAAAGCTGCACGAGTTCGAGGCTTTGCGTTTTGAGAAGGATATTTGGATTTCGGTGTACTTTACGTGCAGCCTTTAGAGAATTTGCAAACTTCTCTCAAAATTGGGTCTAAATGTTTAAATCAATTTTTCTCTTAGGATATAGCAAAGGACAAACTCTCTAAATTTTCAAATATTACAAAAATTCAAAATTTTTTTTCGGTGCCTTGCTACAACCACAGAATTTAAGATAAATATTTTTCCTTAAAGAAATCTGATCCATATAGATTCATCTTTAAGTTGAATCGTGTTCATCTGTTCAAAAATAGGACTAATCTTCGGATACTTTTTGTGAATGATAGCCTTGTTAATAATTGAAAATATTTTAATATATATTTTTAAACCATTATTTTCCCAAAAATTCTCGAAATTTGTCTTCATTTTTTTCGAATAAATTCAGACGTTCTTAAAGAAAGTGGCACAGAGAACATTCTTGGCGAACTGTGTTTATTTTAGAAAATTGAAAAGGATAAATATTTCAATACTGATGACGGAGGGTTTTATAATATCTGTTCAAAAATCTATATTTGTAAATAAGATAACGTACAATTTATCGATACCACGAATAGTTTTTTCGTAATTTGTTCTCATTGAAAGCAATGAAAAAGCACATTTTCTGAAAAACAGAACGATTGTTTCATTTGTTTCTCAAATAGAGCATTTTTGTTTATAAAAATAGATTTAATTTCGTCATTTTCTCTAGATTTTCGAATATTGAAAATGTTAGAAATGATGCGAGAAAAAATAAGCTGCGTTTGCACTTTTAGTTAAGACGTTATTGTTGGTAATCCGCAATGCATTTGTGTATGACGGGTTGCATTGCAGCGATTCCAACGGGGTGACCCGAGGTAAGGCAGATGAGGGGGTAGGGCAGACCTGGACGGGGAATACGAGCGCTGGGAGAGTGTGGGTGGACAGTTAGAATATTGCTGGACAGGAGGAAATGAAACAGGGGCAGAGCGAGACGGAGTGAGAAACTGGGAGAAGGGCTATGACGACTTGACGAGGCATGGAGAGATGGGTAGGTGTGGAGGGTCAGAGCGAGGTTGTGAAAACCTATATTTCCATTTTACTCTATTTAAAGTATTTATTCCTCTTTGTGTCTGATTTATGGTTGTGATAAATTTAAAGTCCATGGCAACGCTCACTTGTTTATTGGAATAATCTTCAAATTTTCCATAGATCGATGAAAATTTGCTCCATTTCTTTTTGTTTCTTTTACATTCCAGGTTACCACATATGCAATATACTAGAGAAAGCACCATTATACCTCAGGCGAAAGTAGTATTTTTGACAGAAACACTGGTTTTACGGTGGTCTGATGCCGAAAAATTGAAAAAAAAAATTGTTTTATCCGGGCACGTCAACTTCTGTGGTCATTAGTCCCGTTCGTGTAGTGAATGTTTATACAAGGAAGGTGGCGGTGATACCCCCCCATTGGGTCAGCGACCAAACCGGGATTAGCTCTAAGCTCTCGACTGGGTGGAAGTGTAGTGCATGCAAGTGTAAGTGTGTAAGAAGGGTTAAGGGTAGAACAAGGAAGCGGAAGAACTATCCGTGCGATCTGTGGTTCATTCGTTAGGGTACCGCTGCGCCATTCGCCTAGTATTGTCCGGAGAAACCACAAAAAACTACCTATTAAAGTATATGTACCGGACAGCCTAGAAGTTATACCTATTAAAAATAGGCGGCCGCTAGTATTCTGCAGAATATCTGCATTCGACCTAGCTATAAGAGAAGCCACGGTGACTCTATGATAAATTCAGCTGGTCCCGAAAAAGTGAATATTTATTCTCATGCGTAGAATGTACGAGTTACGAAAATCTATATATCTTCTATATTTAGTCTCGAAAACTTATGTTTTAGGATATTGAAAAGGAATTGGCATATCAATGGGCACTCAATAGGAGATATTTTGGATGATGAATAAGACGTAGGGAACATACAAATATAAATATATGTGGAAGGGAGGAGAAGTTGAGATAAGAGAAAATTCAAATAATATTCCATGTTAAGTAAAAGATACACTTGGAAGTTCAAAAATAAACCAATGAACAGACAAAAATGGAGACTAATAAACTCTCATGAAGACCAAATTATTCACAACAACGACGAAGATGCATTAACAGGATGAAATTTATGTCGCAAAATTAATATTATGTAATTTTAATATACTTCGCAAATTTTTATATATTTTGTAGGCAACCCTAAATGACAATTATCAAAAGTTAATTAAAATAATATTTTTATTTTACTAAATTTATTTGGAAGTAGACAACTAAGTACATTTCTGCTCAGAGGATTGCCTATATTGCAGTCGTGTATGATACGTTGACTTCCCTCACTACTGTCTACGTTCAAACTTTAGTTAGAAAGCTCAATACACTGTTTTATTGAAGAATTGGTGTATTTAAGAGCATTCGAAATCTTCGCAGAATGAATGCAGAGATATCACAAAATTGAAGTTAAACTAGACATAACATAACATTCTAATGGCAAATAAGACAATTATTAGTGTTTATATCCTAACTGCAAATGTATACAAACACCCTTTAAATTAACTAAATTAACTTTTTTAAATTTTTTTCTCGCAATTTTGAAGTTGATGTAAGTCATTGGAGAAATCTACCAAAATAGTTCGTATTTTATTTGCCCGTATATTAAAATGAATTGTCAGGAAAAGAAAATTTTACTTAACCAGATATAAAAATAATTACAGTGATTCAAAATAAATAATATTTCATTGTTAATTTATTGCGAATGTGACAATTGTGGATATGGACGTCTAAAAGCGATTTTCTTAGACGATGACTCCAGAAATGCCTCAATTACCACCGTACTTAATCGCGGTGAAAATTATAGTGCGAGTAATAATGTCCCATAATTTAAAGAGAAATTCAAATGGCGTTAACTTCTTCGAAAATTATCCAGGAAGTTACGGCAAAAATGACCACCGTGAGACGTTGCAAACGCAATGCATAATTCTAAGGATGGGAACGTATGGATGTATGAAAACGAACTACAAACAATGTACGAAAAACATTGCGGTGATTTCTGAACTATTGTTGAAACGCTACCCCGTATCTGCTCGAGTATAGTCGAAAGAAACAAAACATTAACCCTTATAAACCATCGTATTCTAGAACTCTCCTGTTCATATACATTTTAAGCATACCTTGTCAAAATTCCTAGCCATAAAGAGACCCGTGTGTGAAACTTCATTTTCACATTCTATGAAGCTCCATTTACAGAATCGCAACGTCATGTTCTAACACAGCCGGGACGGTGACTGTGAAAAGAGCAGAAAATGCCGCGCACAGGAACCTGCAGTGAAAGAAGTGGAAAATAGGACGCGGCGTAGCTAAGGCAAACAACGCAACAAGCGCTGATATTAGGTGTGGCACAGTCATCTGAAATAGAGAAAATCCTGGACAAAAAAGTTGGTAGTTCCTTCGTAGTGTCTATTTTATACTGTAATTTATTTATTAAATCAAATCACTACTTGACAGTATCTAATCTTTGTGAGAGTGTATAAAAACAACATTATAGTGGTCGGAAGAATGGTAGGAAATTACCTCAGTATTGGCTCTAAAATACGAATATAACTAATGTCACTTTAGTCAGATATTTAATAATACGACAAATCGTTAAATTTATGTAAATATATTATAAGTATTGCAATGACTAAGTGTAGTGCACGTTTTTATCACGGGAGATAGCGGTGTTTTATGAGATGAGATGAGCACCAGTGAGGCCCGCCCCAGCCAGGACAAACTCTAAACTCCTGAAAAGTGTAATGTACTGCATGTAAGTATAACTATGGGTACGTAACGTGTGAGGATAAGACAAGGAAGAGGAAGGAAAGATTGCGCGCGGTCCGTGACCCATTTTTTAGGGTTCTGCTCCGGCATTCGCCTGGTGTTGATGGGCGACACCCCGGAAAATTATCTATCAGAGCAGCAGGCCGTTAAAATTCTCCTCCCGTTAGAGGCTGAATTCTACCTAGCGCTCAAGCTGAAATCAAAAATCCTGCCACCGTCCGAACTGGAACTCCAGAGCTTCCCCATCAGAGGCACTGTACAGTCGATGGCCTGAACCACCCCCAGTCGGTATATCCAGATTGAATGTTTTAAATTTTCGAAGTGATGCGGCACATCTAGTCCAATGCAGAATCTGTTACGATCACTTGTAAAACTTCCTATTCGTCACCACCACCCGAAACGTTTACCGAAGAAGAAATAGCTGCTTGAAAAATGGAAATTTTCTGAAAACGTTTCTCAACACGGTATTATATGTTCCTACAAATAATAGTGATTTGAACTTCAGAGTTGGATTTTTTTCAACTAAAATATGCATGAGTCTAAAAACAATTATTGAGAGAAAGCTTACTTATCAGGTGTAGTGAAGAAAATTGTGTAGTGGTTTAGTGAATTGCTGCAGTAATGAACGTATATTTTTGCTACAAAAACGCTGCCCTCATAGTATCGCCTGTAATGTTCTGGCATCCATTTAAAAGTGTATTTATTTTGAGAAACTTTTTCTTTGTTTAGTATTTGCTCTTTAGGACATATATGAGCACTAAGGAATAAGTTTAGAAAACGATTGTAGAGAACGTCTTGCATTGACAGGTGGATATTCTCGTCAAGTTTCAATTTGTAACTAATTACTCCCAATATGTGAATTTAAACACAGATTTTGAGGCTAGGAAAATGGTATTTTATTAAAATTGAAATGTTTACTAGTGTTATGAAAACACTTGACATCAGTAAATAGCCAACTCTGAAAGAATGATTTCGAATTATTTTGAGTCATAATTTTAAAAACGAAAATGGGAAGCGAACTTCATATGGTAATATATCCATTTCTGTTTGAAAATGAATATTTCCCACTTATTGAACTGAAGAATATCTTCAAGTTTCATTTCTTTTTCATTTCTCGATATTCATATCTTGTTTTTTTTCTATTGGATTTTAGCAATAAAATCTACCATTGAAAATGAAACAATTTCTTTGATTCTGCGAAACATAGCTCTTATTCTTAGTAATAACGTTATTCACATTTGGATTTGAAATCATAACTTCATTCAAAATGTTTTTAATATATCCTAACATTTTTTTCTGATTTGATATAGCTCATATACAACACATCTATCGCTTTTTGATAAAGGAAATGTAAATTAAATTCTTTATTCACATTTTCTTTTGGTTGACAGATCTTATTCCCTCCTTACACGTTATTTCTAAGTTGATGCGAATCTATTCTACTCATGTGTCATCTAACACCATTCCTTTCTCCCCATTGCTGAGCCTTTTTACTATCTTACTATATCAGCTTTAAAGAGTTTTTCTTTCACACAGTCTATCACATCAAGTGTACATCTATTCAACCTCTCTCGCCGAAGTGTCAGGTTCGTGATTCTGTAGTTAATTTTACCAATAATGCTAAAATACGCAGATAGGAACTTTCTGTGCGCATTTTTAAGTATAAATGTAGATAGCAAGTTACATTCTCCATCCTATCTTAACTGATTAAGATAAACTTACCGAAATGAAAAGGTGAGCTCTGTATCTTGCTGACAAGAATACCCTAGTAACTCATTTCACAAAAGTCGTCGTTTCCTAAAGTCGAGAAAAACGACTCGTCAATAAAATGTAAAAAAGCGTTATTATTGCAGTTATTTTTCATAAGGCACCAAATAATTCTTAAAAGAAACATTTCGTTTCTTCAGAAAAATACATTCAAAGGAAAACTAAAAATGTCACCTTTTAAAGGGCACATTATAAGAGTGGAATACTTCATAATCCAAAATCCTAGGAATACTTCATAATCCATAATCCTAGGTTCTGTTTTATAGAGACAAATTACTGTTATCGGGTTTTTATGGCTAAGGATTTACCGATTTTGTTTTATGACCTAAACTAGCATATTCTTCATATTTACGTCGTGTAATATTGATACTAATTACTGGTATATGTACAATTTAATCAAATAAAATATTTGAAATATTTGTTAATTACTACTAACATTTTCTTCATAAATATTGTTTCTTGCCCTGTTTCTGTGTACTAAATTTATTCTCCGCCATTCCACAACTACATTTAGTGTTTTTATAAATTAATAAATTATAAAAAATTTCCCTGCCATTCCATGACTTTCGTAGATTTATCTGTAATTTACAATGCACCCGTCTAGTATTGAGAAAATGTACGCTTCGAAATCGTGAAACATATGCTATGGAATATTTTTTGGCCCACTGTGTGACGTTGAGCGGGGTGGGGTGAGGGTTGGCGGCGCGCCTGTTGCGTCGCCCAAAGAGCAAAGAGCGCGCTGCCGGCAGTCCGCTGCCATTCACTGTCCGGCCGAGCGCGGCCAGCGGCCGGCCCGCACTGCGGAAAAACCATGTTCCTCTTGCCTGACCGTCCCTTGCCCCCCACACACACTCCCCACCCTGCACTGTCCAACCCATCCTCCCCGCCCTGCCCCACCCAGCTTCTCGTTCCTCCCACCCCATCCTCTTCCGTGCCAGTCCCACCCACCCTGCCCAACCCACCACATCCTCCTCGGCCAAACCACCTGCCCCGTCGAAACCACTCGCCCTGTCTCTGCTGCGACTAACCCCACCCTCCCTGCCCGATTTCATTCAACGGATTCACCCCAATCTCCCCACCCTGTCCCCCTACTCTCACCCTCCACCCGACCCGACCGTTGCCTCCCTCAGCGTCACCGGCGCCCCGCGCGGGACAATGGCGAGGAGCGGGCGCGAGAACGGAGCGGGGCGACTGCTGAATAAGTGAACGCGGCAGAGGACGCCGCCGCTGTGGCCCGCGGCAAGGGCGGGAACGGAGGCGGCAGCGGGGGCGGCAGCGAAGGCAGCGGCAGGGTTGGTAGCACGGCGGCGGCGGGGGCGGCGTCCGAGGCGAGGGCGGGGAGGCTGCCTTTGTGGGCGAGAGGACAATCAGGGCGCAAACGCGGCCCGAGACGCGCCGCCCCGCCCCGCCCCGCTCCCGCCCCTCGCTGCCCCGCCCGCCGTCGCCGCAAAAATCCGCCTGCTTCCGCTTAGAGCCCATGCGCCACGTGGCCCCTTTCGGACGGCGGCTCTTGTTATTATTTCTCCTCCGCTTGTTGAACCCCGCACGGATACAATGCCGCCCGCTACCAATGAATTTTTCCGTTCGCTGACCTATTAAAGTGTGTTTAGCCGCGCGAAGACTGGTGGACAAACGTATTTTACTGAATTAGTACGGATAAATGTTCATAACTGAATGAGGGAAGGCATTTAAACGTAAACCTTCCTCAAGAATGAAACAGTTAATTGAATGTCAAACTCCCCAAATGTATTTCATTAATTTAAAAGTGTTAGTAATAAAACTGTGAAGTAAATATTGCTTTTAGATTTTCTACAAATATTTCATTTAAGTTTTGTTTCAATCCCTTTATTTGGATTATTAAGAGTCTCTAATGAGGCCCTGTTACAGAGATATATTATTTCCAATCACACATGTTTGATGTTCGTATTGTTTGATACAAATTGGTTTCTAGATGTGTCCATATATTTTTAATAATTATTTTAAAAGTGAGTTTTTTAATTTTATTTTAAATTTGAAGCGTATATAAAAATGATGATCAAAATAGAAGTGCATAACCTTATGAAGTTGGAGGGGGCAAACATTTATAAAATAACCCATGGAAGGCCGCATCGACTGCAAACTATTCCTTCACTGATAAAATCAAAAGAAAATAAATATAATTATTGATATGTATCATGAGTTTTTCAACATTTTCGTGCAAATTGTGATCTATGTTAATGAGAGATTGAAAGCAAAATGTCTTTCTGTCCATCCGACTGTGGTCAACGCTTGCACCTATAAACACCGTTGACAATTTTCTCTAAAATAGATCGTCCTCGGTCAAACTGAAGGAACTCAAGAAGTTGCGAATTTGAAACGGATATTTTGATGTTTTATTTTGTTATTTAGGGTCGTATAAACATCTAGGTCATTTGCAACCACTATTTCATTTAACGGCATGGTAACTGTGAAGATGATTAGATGTAGTGATGATAGGGGGTGAAAGGACGAACACAAATACTACCATGCCCGACGCGGGACTCGAACCCATGAACGGCACTACTGCCTTAGCGATCTCGGCCATCCGTACCGGCCATATTGGAGGTTTATTTACATGAAGCCGCAAAATTTTCATTTTTTTCAGAAAGAGTTTCAAATTTTTCATTGATCTTTGTTCTCGGATAGCGTAGAGGAAGATTAAAAATGATTCTGGTCCCATTTTCTTTAATATCTCCAAATGTACGAAAATTGCAAAAGTTCAAAATTTTTCAATGGTTCCGAAAATTTCAAAAACGGAGAGACATATTTCCTGAATATAATCGTTGTTCAAAAACAAATCTTGATACAAAATAATGTCATGAACAAGTTTTTGGAAATAAGAGTAATTTTTGCGTTTTTCTCCGTGAAATATAGACAATTTTTAAACAATTATATTTTCAGAAACAGCTTCATTTTTTCGTTTCATTTTTTCCACCGATAGTCTTCACATGTTCTTCACTTGGTTATTTTCTTGCACACGACTCACTTCTCTTCATTATTCATTTTCACTGTTCAGTTCTTTTGCGCTGTCATACAGTCCGATGTACTCGCCACTGTTCGATGCACTGACCTCAGTCCACTGTGCTGGCCACAGTCCACTGCGCTGAACACAGTTAACGGTGCTGATCACTGTCCACTGCACTGCTCTTCACTGACTGAACCGTTGTTCTTCGCAGTGCACACTTCATAGTTCAGTTTCTACTTCAGATTGCCAGCGGCTTTTTGTCGGCTTAGCTGAAGGTTTGTGTGTTAGTAGTTGTGTTGCAGTTCGCACGAATTTCGCGTTTTACTGCTATGTGTAAGTCAATAAGCCAATTGTCTTTTGTGTTGCATTAGCCCTCAGAATATCAGAGGGGAGTGCTTGTCCTCTTTGTCCTATAGTGAAGACGTGCCTAGCTAATTGTTTTGGCGTTGCTGGAGCTTCGTTGGTTTGAAAGACTTGATAGGCTAGTTAAACGAAAGCCGTGAAAAGCATTGAGTGAACGACTTCCTCAGTACTTTCAACCGTTTCCGAAACGGAGGGCGTTCTATGAACCGTAGAACTTCGTTCTGTACTAGCTCAAGTGTATCCTTGTACTTCTGTGCTGTGGTCCACCACGATGCCGCAGCGTTGGCAGCCACAGGCAGGCAACACGTTTTATAGAGTGCCAAGCGAAGTTCCAAGGGGAGTATAGGTTCCCTCAAAAGAGGTTGTAAGAGTCGAAATCTTTGCTGTAATTTTGATCGAATTCGTCTGACATGTAAATGCCAGCGCATCCTTCAATCAAATGGGAGCCAGCGGCCGTCAGCAGCGTCGAATTTATACCTGGCTGGCGCCCACCTGGACCTTTCCAGAACTTGCGTCACACTTCTACGCGACTCGCGATTATTCCGGAACCGTCCAGTTGGGAGCGCCGAAAGATGACGCAATCCGCGCAGAGGTTTCCGGTAAACGATGCAATATTCTTTACAATATCTTACGTTTCGTACACCTGAATTGAACCAGAAATTTTTTCTAAAAAAAAACCTTAAACCCTCCACGATACTATTCCCCGCGCGACTCACTTTTTTCTGGCTTTTTTTCTGGTTATGAATGCTCACCGAGACAGTTCTTATGGAAGGCAATTCGTATTTTCAAACACGTTACGTTTGTGCTTTAATGCCATTAATTGTTTAAAGTCAGATCTTGAAAATAAGGTCGTGGTTCATTTTCCGAAAATGTGACTAGTTCTGAATTATAGGTAAATTTTGAACTAATATATTTTCAAATACTTCTCCATAATTTTCTTTACATTTTTCCTCCAATAAAGCACCGAACGGGCAAATTTGGTACTAAGACTTCCGGCAAACTCGCTGTTTATTCGAAATTGAAAAAAAATTAATTTGCAAAAGTACAATATTGATGAAATTTATTTCTACAATGAAATCTGTTTTAAAAATTATATCCTTAAAAACGTCAGGTACAATGTTTTGAAAAAACAGCAGTAATTGTATAATTTCTACGTAAATTATTACAATTTATAAAAAAATACTTTCTCAAAAACCGCTCCAATGTTTCACATATAAAACAAAGGGCGCTTGAAAAATGCCATATGTCTCATTTTCGTTGCTCTCTTTGAATTAGAAATTGACCTAAAACATTAATTAATTTAGTCGCGTGATTGATTTATCCGTTCACCTCCTAAACAAAGCAGATTCTACCCCTTTTCCTATTTGCCAACCCTAACCATAAATGTGAGAATATATTTAATGTTTCCAAGTTGTAAGGTGTAATGTAAAAGGGTAGTCAACCCAATCGTTGGGAAATAGATAATTGCTTTTTTTTAATGTTGACCTAAACTTGGGGACGTTCTCAGAAGTAGTAACAAATTTGTGATTTTTATAACGATTTTCATTTCTTAGTTTCCCATTTAACAGAAACTGTGTACATCCACACTACCCGACTTCTCTAATACGTCGGGTGACCGAGATTTGATTGCAACGGTCTCCCCCTCTGAGTAGGGAGCATATCACTGGGTTATCGCGACGACAGGTCCACACAGCAGGACATGCTTAGTGACGCCGCCCACCCACGCGCTGAACGGCGCGCTTTGAAGCGGCGCGCCAACAGATGGTGTGCTCCTGCTGCCGCCTCCACACCCCACTCCCGCTCACGCCCTACACCCGCTCCAACCAGACCCGACCCACCGCCGATCTCTTTGCTGCTGCCAACAGGGAACATCTTGGCACATTTTAGAAAGGGAGGTATACTTTCCCTGGAATTATACTACCGGCTTAGGTAGCTCAGGGCATCAATTAATATCACTGTAGTGCCTATGACAGGGGGGTCCTGGGGTTTGAGTCCCGACGGCGACAGAATTTTCGACACAAGCTAGGTCGATTTCAGTCTGGAGGAGAATTTTAGCGACCGGCTGCTCTCATCGGTAGTTTTCTGTGGTTTCTCTGATCAACACCAGGCGAATACCGGAGCAGTTGTGATTCAAGAAAATTCTGCCCTTTGTATGTTTTTGGGAGAAATATATGTTGAATAATATACTTCACCTTTCGTTCAATTATAAAAAGTTACCATTTCTGTCTTCTGCAGAGGGTCAGAGCGTTTTTGATTAATGAAAATAACTAGAGATCGTGATTTCTCGGGTACATACGATGTCATTTTCACCTCCTTTGTAAAGCCAAAGAGACTTGAATTTACATCTCTTTGTTTACTTGCCAAGAATTCTGGTTTGTTCTCATGTAATATTTCAAAAATGGCTAATTGTGCTTTCACCCAGAGGAAGCAGTATTTAGCACTTATCTGAAGTGAGTCCTGGAAACTGAGTTCTTGCTAAGACGCCACGATTGCACATCTGTCACAACGAAATGCACAGGAACACTGCCGCTGGCGTCGGGCCCAGTGATTTCAACATTGTAGCTGGATACACAACTGAAATGCTTTGAAGTGCTGAAAATCGTGACGGTCTTTTTTTGTTAGGTTGGCTGCGGTGAACGTCTACCTATAGACATTCTTACTAGTTAAATGTGACTTGTGTGTTGTTAGTGATGCTTACAGTCGTCTCTTTCAACGAAACTGCCAAAGTATTGCGTATCATTGCGTTGTAAATAATGCCAAAAAACTGTAAACTAGATGACAATGTTATTAGATAAGATATTGTTTGGTAGTCATTACTTTAATAATATTTTTAGGTTTCTGTCCACTATTATTTGCTATAAGTCGATCTAACGGAATTATTAAAGATACGCAAACCAGGAACTCTCCCCTGCGTGAATGTTAAAATGTCTCCAAGGAATGAAAGACTGGATATTGTTAAGAATTGTAGGTAAATTTCAATTTCAAAAGTTTTAAGTATTGGTTACTTTCAACTTTTATTAATATTTAGTGAATATAAAATATTATAAATGTTTAAAATGGGAATGAGATGCTAATTTCTACTATTTGGTTCTGAGATAACTGGAACAGAAGTGACGTTTCACGTCGTGGCGGACCGTCACGATTTCTGAGCACAGAATGTCTCCAGTCTACACTAGAGCTCACTGATCGGGTCAGACAGGGTAATTCACAGAAGTAGATAAGTCAACGGCATTTTCGCACATTTTTAATAGGAATGTTACCAGAAGAGACTACATGGAACCTACATCTTCAGTAGCTCGCCGTGTTTTCGGAAAATAAAAAGAGAAAATACTTTCGAGTCAAATTGACCCGACGTAGTGAAGGGTTAAAAGATAGCAAAAAGCAGATTTTGCATATCAGATGCACAAGAAATGTTCGCAATCGTAGAAAACTAGTGATGCTACGACAGCACATACTTATCGCATTATTTCTATCCTTTGCAACTTTCAAAATTTCGGGAAGTTTAATGAAAATCAGTCTTTGCTCTATCCGCGGAAAAAGTTTAAAGAAAATCGTGCAGCATTTTGGAGAATATATATATATATATATATATATATATATATATATATATATATTATAATATATATATATATATATATATATATATATATATATATAGTTTACAAAGATACGGGATATGTTTCGAAATTTTTTTTACTGTTTCCCGAAAATAAGATATTTCAACAATAATGATACCCGCGCGCGAAAACAAAGTATTATCAAATCACTTTGAACCATTTTTGTGAAAACGTTAAAAAAGTTGTTGAATCGTCATGTAAAGTAAAACCCATAATATGTTTCAAACTCTCATTGGGCTAAGTTCGTTTACATTGATCGGAGAGTATCAATTTTGAAGAAAATCGTCTGAACGGTTTTGGCGCTAGCGTTGGCCACGGACGGACCGAAAGACAGTCAGTCGTTTAACCGTTAATCGATTTTTCGGTGTCAAGAACACATAAAACATAGATTCTGACTACACGGCGTGTTAGAGGAACTGCACAAAGAAATAAGTTTTATTCACTTTTTCGTTACCAGACAGAGTTTTTCTGACAATTCTTCGATTTCCGGCACATGATTACATTACTTTGATTTACATGCTCGTCATTACGAAAGAATAACTGGATAGTGTGTACAAAGTTGCATCAAAAACGAGATACTGATTGGAGTTGAACTGTCGTCGAAATATCCAAACCTTATACTATTCTTGCACAATGAGAGCTCAAGAACGCCTGCATAAATTATATATTCACTTTAATTTCATGAGATAAGCATCTAGTACATTACTTTTACAAAATTGTCTGCGGGTACGCAAACTTAGTAGTGATAAAGACAATTTGCAATGGTTCCCGTTACTTATTATTGCCAGTTTCTATTCTCTGATACTAAAAGGTAAATAACGTGACAATAGGCTTATCAATGACCTGACAATAAATAACGCGTTGGTCGTACAATCTCACAATGAGGGGGAGGGACCTTGCTCGTTATGAATGGAGGCAGGCAGGGAAACAAAAGATTAATAAGGTGAAGATTATTTTACGTCTTCACTACGTTTTGACGTGTTTGAAATTTTTGGAAGCTGGTTATCGTGTATGTAAAATGAGGTTACACACATTTTTTGTATACCGGTGTTATAAATAAATTTATGTTGCAAGAAATCCTTCATAATAGGGCATATTACGACACGAATGATTTCATTCAGCATGTTCAGCCAATCGAAGCGAGATAATCGTGGGGAGATAGAGATAAACGGAACAGCCAACACCGTTTTCTTGCACAGATGTCAAATACCCGAGACGTCACAAGAAAGTTGTTTCGCAAAATTGAGCTTGATTCTCTCATAAATTTATAATGTGGTTATACAAAAAACAGCGCATGCATCTAATTTATTATGCTGCTTTATTGTATTCGCACAAATTTGTAAACTCGCTTCTAACGTCGTTCGGTTTAAAAACATAAACTTATGCAATAAAGCTTAACATTATAATTGCATTAACTAATTGCATAAACAACCAATATTGTTCAAGCTCTCAGATGGATGGAGTTTTTAACAATTTCATCTCAAATAATGAACTGAATTAAAAGTAAATATTTTAAATATAAGTAATATATAAAAGTAAATAAAAAATAGTGAGAAAGTGTCTGTCGTCTCCGCATTACAGACAGTTTGTTGATGTTCCCTACTGCAGTTAGAAATAATGCAATCAAAACTAATGTTCATTATGCATTGAATTTATGTTGCCCATAAGTGGACAAATGTCTTTATTTTTAACTGTTATTTTGGACCGAAACTCAAAGTACATATTTCTCTTGACTTTCATTTTCAGACTTTACGATCGGTTGGTCTCCTTTTAGTTTCCACTGTAGACTGAGAACCGTTCATAATAATTCTCCTGAAGTCAGTTGTAAGGTCACCGTAAACCAATGATATTATTAAGGAAACTAAAAAAGAAAATTGCATACGTTGCACTTGATGACATTCAACATTGCAGTCCATGTTTTGACATTTTTATTAGACCCCATTATTCACATTTTGTTTCTAACCGAAAAGTGAAATGTAAGAATTGATTTGTTTATTTATCGTATATCGAGGCAACATTTCCAGGGACCCATCTTTGCAATGATTGTATTTTGATTATTCAAGCATGTGTTCGACCTTTTCGTCTGTCCGAACGTGCCATGTTGCCATCCGTTTTCGTCACCCGCCTGCCCTCGGAGTCAATTCCACTTTGCAGACAGAAGCGGCGGCGCGGCGGCGGCGCGGCGCCCGAGCAACGTCCGCAGGACCGGAGGCGCACCACCATTGCCGCGCTTCGACACGCAGTACGGCCATGAAAGTCGTATATACTAATTGTCGCAATGCTTTATAGCACTTAAAAATGTATAGAGTTTTGAAAAATGCTGAACAAGCTGGTAACATTTTAATGCCAATCGAAGAATCAAACACGGTGAGTGTTGCGTGTTAATGCAATTCTAGTTTTCGCAGTAATCTGTGCGAGATCAACTGTATTTTCTTTGTTTCTGCATTAGATTCTAACTTACAGCTCTTACAAAAACTGTTTCGAAAAAAATTTATTTTTTTTTTCTTACAGCATTGACATTTTGGAGTATGATAAAAAAGCATGGCATTAATTTTTTCTGTATACACCAGTTACCAATACACTTGATATATAATATATCTGTTTGTCGGAAAGTATTCTTTTCTTGTGAATTTTTAAGTCGTTTCCATTGGGGTTAGCTGTAATCAATCCAAATAGGCTGAATTCGATCGTAGTAAGAGTTGTAAGGTTGTCGAGGGAGATGAAGCAAGGTGCTCGTTCAAGATAAGATAAGGGATTTTTGGCGCAGAGACGAAGTGTAGAATTACACGGCCAGCGGATTCGTTGAAGTTCTCGCGGAACCCGCGGTCGATGTGCGAAGGCCGATGCTCTGAGACTCAGCAACTCTCGGAAAAATATCGTGCCCTCTCCGGCTCTGCCACTCAAGCGACTGAAGAGCAGTTTCTCCCCGGCGCATCCCCTCCCCGAACTCTTCGTCACATCCCTCCCCGCCGCACTCGCCCCTAAACCTCTCTTCCCACAGGTCACCCTGAGAGTACCTAACTAGCACCTCCCAGCGACACCCTCACCCGGCGTACCCATTCCTGTCACACACATCCCCGCCTCACCCACCACCCCCTACCTCCAAATATGCGTCCCGAAGACCATCCCAGCTACGTGTTTTCCCGGCACTTTCTTCTCCGCCACACCCATCCCCATCACGTCGATCTTCGTCGCACCCTCCCCGCCACTTCCATTTCTGTCACACCAGCCTCCGCCTCGCAGGCAACTCCCGTCAGAATCTACCCGCCACCAACCTCCTCGCCAAGCCCTCCCCGCAGTGCCACACCCCGCCACGTTCATCCTCGCCACGCCGAGCGACCTCGCCTCACCGCGCCACACCGCCGGGGCAGCGCCGCTTTCGCTAATGTGGTTACGCGGCGAACACGCCCCTCTTCTTCCCCCGCTCCCCACACTCTTTCCGTCTCGCCTGCGCCCCTCGCCTCCCCCCTCCCCGTTGCAGCAGCAGCAGCAGTAAGTAGGTTTGTGGCGCCGATTGGGCGCCCCCACTCAGCACCTCCACGGTCACAAAAACTCCTGTTTGGATTTGAAAAGCATCCGACGAAATCCACGAGGCAACAGACTTACAAAATGAACCTTTCTTGTCATCTAGCATCATAGCTTTCATAAGGACCACGATGGGACAAAGCCCAATAAAAACTCAACGCCAGTATAAGGACAGTTCTTGAGATAACTATAGATATTATTACAAAAGGCTTTAAATTATGAAAAATTGTTTAAAAAATGCGACTAAGCTATTTTAATTGTCATATAATATCATCTGTAGCCCATAATAATTAATATTCTCCTCACAACCGTTATGCCAAAACCGTGTCTACATAATGTTTTTATTAAAAGAAATTTATTCGCTCTTCTGTATTTTATTAAAACATCAAAAATTAAATTTTACATGTATAAAATTTAATTTCAGGAATTATTGCAACTTTTCTCAATAAATATGATTGTTGAGGTCAGTGTGTTTGAGAAATAATTTAACCGGAAAGGAGGTAATGGTAAGGTAAATGCCCTTTGTTAGTTTAGAAATAATATGTTTTATATTGGCATTTGAGCAAAAGATCACTCACGTTACGAAAACAAAAAATGTTAAAGAGAAACAACGGAGAAACATTTAACCGAGTGTTTAAACACTCGGAAACTTTATAATTATTACAGAAGTATTATTTACAAGTCATACTGCTTTACCGGAAAGTTGTACATTGATAATGTTACGTTTTTATTACAGTCGCAATGATTTCAATAATATAGTCAATTTCATTTTTTTTTCTGAGAACAAGTCTCCCGAAAACTGAATTGAACTGGGCATTATTTTAGATTGTTTCTTTTATAGAATGATATAGATGAAATTTCTTATATTTTGATCAAAATTTAAAAACAATTTAAAATAATGATTTTTTTAATGTTCAGTTTACGTATTTACAAAATATATTGAAAAATAATTTCTATTTTTGTTTCTTTAAAATTCCAAATACTGCCAACATTTGGTGAGGGTCTCTAAAAAACACAGGTCCAAGGAACCTTCCCCTCCTTCCCCCTCCCTGTCGAACGAGGGAGCCCCTGCAAACGAGCCCCATCCATTGCACCTTGCGGTCTACCGCCCCGCCGCCGCCCCCACCGCAAGCCCCTGCTCTCTTCACCTGGTGGAGAAGCCATTACTCTTCGATCATTTCTCTGCTCCTTTCGCCCGCTTCTGGAGATCTTCTTCGCAACTTGTTCCTTCTCTTCGAAATTGCTTCATATATCTCCTTCTTTGGTAATTCGCCCAAAATGGAGCTTGTTCTAAATTGTGTGGTGGCATCTTGGGCTTTCCAGATAAATATTTGTCAGCGAATTACTGGGACCCCCTATTGTCATCAATGACGACTGATCAAGGGGAATATTTCAACTACTGTTATTTACATTGTTAATGTATGTGCATATGAAACGTCATTAATTCTTTACAAATACAGTATTATTGGAACGTCTTCCACAATTGCCTTGTGTTCCTCCTTAAAGTGCTTCCTGCTGTATCAACTGTCACTGTAAATTAACTTGTATTTATGTACTTTGCCTTTATCAACATCAATCATGTTTGAACAATTATTATCCCTATTTTACGTCAATAAACAATACATAAATAATTAGTTGTTGGAAGATTAATTAGTGATTAGATTCACCAAAGAAACATTTCTTTCGGAAATGTTTGATTAAATATCTAAATAACAAATTCACGAAAAATTACTTAAAAGGAAAATCTCACTTGCTCAGAAGTGGCTTTCAAATGATATTTGGAATCCTCAAGTAAGCTAATTTGTTTGTAATAATTACCTATTAAATAAAAAAAATATTTGGAATTTCTTGAATTTACAAAATTGAACTATCATTTCAGATTTTATTAACCGTCTGCCTATGATTAATAAAAGTGAGAAGAATATGCTTTTAGCTGTACCTTTAATAAGAAAACCTGATGTAATAAGCAACAGTTTCCAAAAACAATGTCACTCAATAATTACTTAATTTTAACTGTCATCTAATAGAAATGAAAATGAAAGTTTTCGGTGAGGTAATCCTGCAAGATTTCGGCATCGCATTGCATCGACGGAACGAACCGGCAACTTGAGTCTCTCCGCGGGGGAACAATACCCTGGGCGGACATTTGTCTTGGTCTGAGAGAAAAGGTGGAAGACAAGGGAACAGGACATGATGAAATTGAGTAGAGCTCAAATTAATACCTCGGCTCAGAGGCTGCAAAAGGGGTTGGCGAGTTCGAAGATCGATATACCGTCGTTGTCGACCTCTCCTACCGAGATGTGGTGAGGTGCTGAAAGGTTGCAGGTGAGTCGACGAGCTGACTAGTCGGGAGCTGGGGTGCGAGGAGGTGGAGCTGGGCTGGAGAGAAGGACAGAAACGGGAGCCGGTGGCGGACGAGAGGAGGTAAACGAGCAAGACACTGAGGCAGATGTGAGGCGTAGAAGGCGATGAGAGGGAGAAAACAGACGAGATTCGAAGGAGGAGTGGAGGCAGAGACAATGTGAAGGCGGGGAGTGTTAGGGAGGAGAGGATGCGGAGATTGAGGTAGAACTGAGCATAGGTATGGACAGAGGCGAGAACACAGGCGCGGGTGCAGGGGGGCCCGGACGCCTCCGGACCCGCCCGCACCCGCGCCTGTGCCTTGGCTGAAGGTGGAGATGAGAGCGTAGACTGGTGGTAGCGGAGCCGGGAGGTAATGAATGGGAGAGTGAAGGACGGGTGAAGGTCAGTACGGCAGAGGCTGGGACGGCGGACACATGGGCGAAGGAGCGAGAGGAGGCGGAAGCGAAGGGTGAAGGGCAGACGGAAGCGTTGGTGGGAGCGGAGACAGTTGGCGGAGGCGGGAGCGAAAGTGAAGACGAGAGCGGAGACGAGAGCGGAGACGAGAGCGGAGACGAGAGCGGAGACGAGAGCGGAGACGAGAGCGGAGGCGAGAGCGGAGGCGAGAGCGGAGGCGAGAGCGGAGGCGAGAGCGGAGGCGAGAGAGGAGGCGAGAGCGGAGGCGAGAGCGGAGTCGAGAGCGGAGGCGAGAGCGGAGGCGAGAGCGGAGGCGAGAGCGGAGGCGAGAGCGGAGTCGAGAGCGGAGTCGAGAGCGGAGGCGAGAGCGGAGGCGAGAGCGGAGGCGAGAGCGGAGGCGAGAGCGGTGGCGAGAGCGGAGGCGAGAGCGGAGGCGAGAGCGGAGGCGAGAGCGGAGGCGAGAGCGGAGGCGAGAGCGGAGGCGAGAGCGGAGGCGAGAGCGGAGGCGAGAGCGGAGGCGAGAGCGGAGGCGAGAGCGGAGGCGAGAGCGGAGGCGAGAGCGGAGGCGAGAGCGGTGGCGAGAGCGGAGGCGAGAGCGGAGGCGAGAGCGGAAGCGGGGGCAGTGGCGGGAGTGTTAGCGGGAGCTGAAGCATTTGAAGGTGGGCGTCGGACGATGTCCTAGTCATGTGGGGCAGCTAACGGGGAGGAGGGAACGCAGACAGGAGCTGAAACAGGGTGGAGCGGTGCCCGGGCGGAGCAGAGTGAGGGAGCGGACGCGGAAACGGAGGTGGGAACGAAGCCGAGGACGAGGACAGGGGCGGAGTCGGGACAAGCGGAGGCGGGGCGGAGCGGAGGCGGGAGCGGAGGCATTTCCATTACGAGCGGGGGCGACCTCTCAATTACGCCAGCATAATTGTTTGTCTTAAAAATTGGCTTAAGCGCGCGGTGCGGAGCGGAGCGGTGCGGGCGGGACGGCGCGGTGGCGGCTGGAAAACCGGCGAAGGCTGCGTCCTGCAATTAGGAGGCCATGGACGCGCCTGCGCCGCCCGCTCCGCCCGCCCCCGCCGACCATCAACCTCGCTTCTGCACGCATCGCAGCGAGAAATAGATAAGCGCGCAATCGACAACGATGTCGGAGCAAGTGAAAATATTTGAACTAAATCCCTCGGATAAAATTATTATTATTATTATTATTATTATTATTATTATTATTATTATTATTATTATTATTATTGTTGTTGTTGTTGTTGTTGTTGTTTCGCGAATCGGCCATCATAAGGCCACGCGATACGTGCATCCCACAGGGCCTCAGTCTTTGAATATCGGGTTAGGTGCACGTTTCTTTCTATTGGGAGGATCAGCATCTTAACTCTCGTTCCATGTTTACACCCCAGAGTAGATAGAAATGGGTGATGGGGTGAAATTGTGATGATTAATGATGAAGTATATACACACATACAGAGACGCACAATACAACCATGCCCGAGGCGGGACTCGAATCCCCGATCTTCTGGTCCGAGATCGCTGACACTACTGCCTTAGCGATCTCGGCCATCTCGGAGCGGGTAATGGCGAAAAGCCATAGGTGCCCACCCCGGGACTTGTGCCACCTGGTAGAACATGAGTTATGTGTGGAGTGGTTGTCCGCGCAGGTATACGCTGTCTGTTATCAGCGCGAGCACCTAAACTGTACGCGGGAGTTTCTCTAAAAAAGATAATCCTCGGTCGATCTGACTTATCACAAAATCCTTCGAATTTGAACAACAGACCGACCGACAGTGAGACCGTTCCGACATTTTCAATTTTTTAAAGAACTGCTTATTTCTTTGTAAAGAATTTGCTCGAGTGGAAAAAACTCTCATTAATATGATATGTCGTATTTTCATTTAAACATCTAAATTTTTGGAAATCGAAAATAGTTCACTTATTATAGACTTTCCCCTGTAACCACATTATTGAAGTTAAAATCAATCTGGTTTCGGCGCATTAAGTAGTATGCGTGTGCCATGGTTGCACATCCTGATTTAATTTAGTTTATTTTCTGTAAATACTCTACATCCAAGGAATTTATCTGAGTGAACTAAAGGATTTTTCTGAATATGCTTCAAGTAGTTGTCGATATGAACAAATTCATCTTGGATTGCTAGCATAAAGCCTTTATTTCAAAATACAAATTTACAGGAATTAACGCTTTACAAAAGATGGAACAACAGCACAATATTAACGCAAGGCTTGAAATATTTTGTTATTGATTTTCTTTTTCAAACACCGACCTTGCTTTTTTCTGTTATCATAATGGATATTTTTGAAAACTACTGGCGTTAAAGTAGAGTTGAGGAATATTTCTTAGTAGCACAGTTTCTCTGTGTTCATTACTGATTTCTAGTGCGCGCGGGAATTGAAAGAAAATTACAGCCTGATGCAGTTTACTACAAGATGCAGCCTCTGACAATGTAAGAAATGTTTATGGTTTTGTCAGATACCTGGAACTCAGGAAAAATGCTAAAACAATTAAACAGTTTCCATTTCGACTGAAGAAAGCAAATATTCAATTGTTTTATTTTGTCCATTACACGAAGCATACCAATTGCATTCTCCCATTGAGTGCGTCACTGCTTACAACTTGCGACAGTACGGCTCCCAGGTAGACCGCCTGCCATTAAATATTTACTCTTTACGTGTTGCGTTATGAAATTTTTTTATACTCTTGGTATATAAAGAACTTTGTACTATGTATTCACTGTACTATATTATAGCAATATTTGCGAAGACTGATTTTGTTAAAATGTCTTATTTGGAGTATTTTGTTGTTAGCAGTGTGCGTGCTTTTTTTTTAAACTGTTTTGTGTGGTTTTGCACAGCAGCTGTTAACTCCTAAAGGTTGTCTGAAAAGCTGACGGATTCGGTAGCGCCGGTAGTTAGAACAATGGGAGCTTAGGATTCGATTCCCGAGGGAATGACTTATTTTAACAGCCAAAAATAATTTGTATTATTATTATTATTATTATTATTATTATTATTATTATTATTATTATTATTATTATTATTATTATCATTGTTGTCCACAAAAACTTTCAAGTGAAATGGGGGTATGTACTGCTGATGTTAATCTGTCATACGTCTAGCCCCTATAGTGGTACTGGAGACAGCTTGGGGAAGGAAGAATAAAATGTGGTCATTACTCCGGTTTATAATCGTAGTCCGGCACCCGTCTGAACCTGATCGGACGGAACAATTGTAAGGACCGATCAAAGCAGCTTGCCCCGTGAATTCTTCTCCGAGTAGTAGCTTTCTAAAAGCACAATTTTCCAAAACAAATGTTACGCGGTTTTAAAAGCGTCCATTCCTTCGCAAAGAATTAGGTGCAAACTTTGGTTCCATTTTGAATTTGATTATATTGTTCCAGCCAAGATAGTTCACTTCTAGTTTCCATTTGAGAGGGAAAACATTTTTTAAGTCCTGTATTTTTTTTTATATTAGTGTCTCTTATGTGGTAGTGCTGAAAAAGAAGGCAATCTTTCGACAAAAATGTATAATGAGTATATGATGTGTGGAAAACATTCATAAGTTTTTCTTATATCAGAGTTCATTACATGTTTGTAGGATCAATGACGTTTGTTGAACAGTTGACAGAAACAGCAGGTAAGAAACAAACTAACAAATGTGAAGATACAAAATATATAGAATTACTGTGCACAAAAAAATTATAGATATTTTAGTCTTATCTTTTAATAGTTTATAATTATATAATTTTATTTTTAAAATTCAGATTCCCTAAACACTGAAAGAGTTGCCACGAATATAATGTTGGCTACCAATATTTATCGTCAAAGGATGATCTTATTACTTTTCGATGTATGCGGTCAACATTTGCACCCATGTCCAGTCCTGAGATGCCTTGATGCTGCCTGCCCTGCTGTCTTTTCCATCGTCGCCCTGGCCCCGCGCCACCCTTCTGCCGAGGAAGCCCCAGGCGCCGCCGCCCTTCGCCCTCTGCCCTTTTGTGCGGACGGCGCGTCGCCATTTGCTAGAGAAACCAACCCAGTGAAGCAGCGATGCCTCGAATCTCGAAGGAGAAAGGACAAATTCAAACGATGGAATATTTTGTGATAACGAGTTTCGTTCCATGGGCGCTCCGTCCAAAACCCGAAAAATTCGAACTTCAGTTCGAGGGAACAGAGGCAGAAAGAAGGAAGCACAAATACCCCTTCTCCCACGGAATGCAAATATTTCTTCTATATCTAAATGCTGAAGTATTATCTGATGTACAAATTCCTCAGAAAGTATAAACTTCGCAGAAGAGAATTCGTATAGACAGTGGAATTTGTAGTGTTTCATTTTTCAGAGAGAATAATTTACCAAATGTAAGTTGCAAGTAGGTGACTGAGAAAGCCTCTCATAAAACCTTAGTGATAGTCAGTGTGACATAGAAGAGTACAACGCCAAGCAATGTGATTTTTCTCTGAGACACTAGTGACGTTATATTGCATACAAAATTACTAGAAAAAATTGTAAGATCTATATTAGTAGTATTATATGAGTATATGAGTAATGTACATGTTTCTGTAATTTTAAATTACAGAACTTCTGTAATTTTAAATTACTGAAGCCAAAAAGGACGGTGTACTATGCTCTCAAAAACATTGTCTTTAAGATAGAAAAGATTGCTGCCATGATAACATGCTCTGGCGAAATTGCTAACAGACGTAAAAAGGATATAGAGTAAAGAAGGAAAGAAATACATGGAATGGAACTAATAGATCAAATTAAAGCTATTTCAGAAACCTTCGAAAATATGGAATGCAAATGACGACAACGATAACGATCGACTATAGAGAGTAAACATTACTTTTATTAAGATGACACTAAGCGGCCAAGCACAGAGAATTTAACTATGTTGAGAAATAACATTCTTAAAACGATTCTGCCTTTAACGCTTACCAAATATGTTTATGAACAAATTTTCATTAATTTCAAATATTTTTTTTGTTTTCTTACAGTTTTGTAAATGTTTAATATCTTTACACAGTACTTATAAATATTTTTAGTGCAGAGTGACATTCTACATTTTTGCAAACAAGGGCTACCAATCCTTCTTTCAAACACCACCGATATGTTATTTTCCTTATAAATATAAACAAAACATTTATTTATGTTATACTTATGGAGAAACCACCTACATTCAAGATCTTGAACCCTTATTTTTTATCCCCAAAAGAAATAAGTTGTTGCCGAAGAGCAAATAAGCAAACATGATATAACGAAAATAAAACGTAAAATAACATTGCATTGAATGTTGTGTATGATTTATATTGCAATCAATCCCATCAAATGCATGTTCCAAATTATTGTAAGTAGTCTTTATTTAAATAATAATGTGATTCCTTCAGTTTTTTACATAAAACGATAAAGATGTTCCATGCAAATGAAAATTGAATTGATGAGTAAATATTACGTTTTTGAATATGAATCATAAACTTAAGTAATAATAAAAAAGTGACGTGAAGATTTTTACGGAGATGAATTACTCAAGGTTTCCCGTTGCCAAAAATTGTTTTTTTCTAAACACGTACGTCGTTCGTCCTTGTGTCTGTGTGTAACTCTAGCATCTACACCGTACTGAGGATTTTCCACCGAAATGCATCTTCCCTGATCGATCTAGCCAATCTCGAACTCCTGCAAGTTTCAAACGGATTTTTTTATATTGTGGGTACTTCACATGAAGTTCTTACGACGTTTTCGAAATGTTCTCAAAAATCTTGATTTTTTTTAAATTTCTTGTTCAAACAGCAAAATGCTCATAATAACATCTCGTAGGCTCGATTTTCAATTTTTTCTACTCCCCTTCACCTTTATCATTCAAACTAAATAATACAAAATGATCTACAGTATTAGCTTTTTAAATCATTTTATGCACACATTGCTCAGAAATATGAACAATTTTCATGTAATTTTGATGAAATTGTGGTAATTTTCTTTCTTAAAACTATTTCTAAGAATATATATCAATACACCGACGGAAGGGCTATTTTCATTAAAACTTTTGAATTTTCAAAAAGAGACATTTTTGTGAGCCGAGGCAGCTGTAGTGTCTCACACAGTAAGAAATAATGGATGCCCTGCACGCATGGAAAACTGGCCACGCTATTTTATTTGATGACACACGCCTCCTAGCCAGAGAAGACCGCTGGGGCACGAGGAGGGTAAAAGAGGCGGTGGAAATCATCAAACATCCCTATAACTTTAATGCTGACCAGGGCATACGTCTACACGATGCCTGGAAACACCTATTCCACCAGGACGTCCGATCTCGACCGGACGCGGTCCCAGCTGTTCCGCTACGTCCGATTACGGACGGAGCGCCTCCTCTCACCCTGCGGAGAGCCCGCCCCTGATTGGCCGGTGCTCTCTCCGCATTGGCCGACCACCCGGCCAACCGGCACTCGGGTAGAGAAGAAACCAAGCCCCATATAAACTCGTGCGCAGCCCATCTCCGCGCAATACGCCCTGAGGAAGGTCGCAGAATGGCGACTGAAACGTCGGCACCTTCGCCATGGACGCGGCGTCACCCGGACAGCCTAGTAAGTACTGACTCCGGCCGCGGAAGCCTACGCTCTCAAGAAATAATGGAAACGCATGGAATCAATCAGAAATACAATATTACGTTATTGTTACAAATTAACACGAGAATTAGCAGTGTAGTTACATGCAAGAGTTACATGCAATTGCACCGTATAAATTAGGTATGCAATGTAAACATATTTATAAAATAGGCCATATCTTTAATTAGAAAAAACAATAGCAGAAATATTTATCTTCACTCTCTTGTCTTAAAGACATGGCCTGCTAAAAGCAGGTTCTTTCGTAAAAAGACTGATTCCTTGAACACAAGAGTATTCCTTGAACACAAGAGAAATGTGTGATACTGCTCTGTAACAGAGGTCCGTAATTGCGAGAGTTTATACAAACGTGCGTAAGATAGTCGCGTCTTTAAGATAGTCGCCTCTCGTAAGTAATTTGAAGAAGTTCTAACAGATATCTCGCAAAAATTTCCTTAAAGAGGAAAAGTAGGTAGGTAGCGTTGAAATAACTTTACTAGAACAAAACCTTTTCTCCAGAAACAACACTAGCATATACAGAATTATCTGAGCCGAGTTGTAATGCTACTACTACTTTTAGTTTCTTTTTGTGAGGAATATTTGTGTCTTGAGTAAACAAAACTATACTTCCGTTTGTAACAGAGAAGGGCATATTGTTTACGTGAGAAAGATGATAAAACCAAAGATTGAATCCTTCGGAACCTCACTCTCAATTGTTAATGAATCGGAAGGATGATTAAATAATGTAAATAGTGTTAAACTTTGAAGTGAATGTATAAAGTACCAAGATAACCAATAGAAGAATGCCATGAATTTCATATGAAGTTAGTTTACTAAATACACGTAATTTCGATTTCAAGTATTTTAAATTCAAAATGGTACGATTATAAAAGAATACGATGGTTATAATTACTAAAATAATCATTATATTCGTTTAGTATCCAATTACAATAATTTTGAAGTTTTATTATAATAGTAAAGTTTAGTAATGCCTGATTTTAGTGTGTAGTATGTAATGTTTCTTCGCTATGTCAAACAGGGTAGCAATGGGTAAACGAATTCCGCGACTACAGACGTATTTATGATAAATGTCGGCTGAGCAAGAAACATATCTAAAATATACTCTCTCTTTCTGCTTACTGAACGAGCACTGATTAGATGAACTGCGTAGAAAACCCTTCCATTGGATATGTGCTAAAATTTTTATTTACAGCCATGTTGCCTCCTTGACGATCAGTTGCCGTTATGAAGTCAAAATATCAATGATTTTTGCATAGGCCCAATCACTCTCAACTCACCCCCTGTTGAACTTTTCGGCGCAGGGGTTACATAGATTTCGTAGAAGGCACCTTCCCTATGCTTCGCGATAGAAGCCCTCACCTTTGAGGGCTTTTACAGACCGGCACATCCGGCATGTTCAATATTCACAACACATATGGGGACGCATTTAAATACTCTAAAACCATTGTACTGGAGACTCTGTTTGTCTGTACTCCAGAAAACTCTTGTACTGGAGAACGACCATTTCAAAATTTCAAATCCCATGTACCTTATGAAGTTAAGCTGGAGTTAATTATGGTGAAGTCTTAACTCTGCACAGTTCGTTTTCATAGATAAAGAGAAATCCCGTAACAGATGTTTCACCATTGTGGTTAAAACCTTACCAAAGTGGAAACTTGTATGCTTTAATTGTGGCCATATACCAGCACGCGCAGAAGTCTGACCTTTATTATTACGTCAATTTGTTGCTTTCATTATTATTTCAGTTCTTCCCCCTCACCCGTTCCATTGTTCGCATTCTCAGCTGTGGGGCCAATGGAGAAAGACAAAATTGCGACATTTATAAACACAACGAATGAACTTCGTGAACCGCACTCGCTGTTGTATGGACCGCAGCCCGTTAGCATTACCACAACCAGTTCCACGTTCTCCCGAGTAGCCAAGTCCTCCCGGAAACCCATCGGACGGAAATCGTTGGCCTATGCCGGTCCCTCCAACCAACACCGACGAGGCCGCGTGGGCTGCGAGGGGGCGTGGCGCGGTGGGGGGGGGGTAGGAGCGAGACCGTGGAGGGATTTGTAATCAGCCGCGATCGCGACTACGGCGGCGGCGGCGGCGGAGCGAGCGTACGGCCGGTGTTGACACGTCGAGGAACTTACAACTGCGCTAAAAGTCTCCACGCGCATGCGCTCTAGCACCGCGGGACTGCGGGAGGGAGGTGAGGCGAAGGGGTTAGCGCCAAGTTGCTAACAAGTTTGCCCGGCGACGGCGGCGGGAAGCCCACGCGAGGCGAATTAGACGGCGCGGGGGCGAAGGGTGTGTGTGACGGGGCGTGGTGCGGCGGGGTGGAGCGGGGAGGCGCGGGCCGTGGGCACGGGCCGTGAGCGGGTTGCCCTGTAGCGCGCTCGATTAAGTGCAGCTCTACAAGAGGTGGAAAAGGAGAAGGAGGAGGAGGAGGAGGTGGGGATGGGGGAGGGAAAATGGGGCGGGGCCCGCCGGATGGGATGCCGCAGGGCTTGCAGGCGCACCTTGCCCCACGCCGAATCCCCACAGCATATGGGGCCTGTGTACACAAGTCGCGGTGGAAAGGTGATTTACAAAGTTTATCGAATTTACTTGCGCATACATACGACGGTAACTAAGAAAGTATCACCATCTATTTATAGGTGAAAGGTTAAAGATACCAGAAGGAGGTGGTGTGATATATATGATTCTTTCTTCATTGAGATCGTAGTTGAGATCGTAAGGTCATCATAATACAAGTTAAATTTGATAGGTTTTTTCTTATTTTTAGACAAATAAATGAAACCCAATGGAGAAATGATGTAGGAAGTATTGATTTCAGTATTTACTAATCGAAAAGACTGGTTCGTCTTATCGTTAGGGCTCCTCTTAAGGTTAACTTCATTTTATGCTCTGATGACTACTTAAATACATTAGATGAATATTATAAAATAAAGAAATTGTTTTCAAATAAAAATGTGTCATTCTATCTTTGTGGCTTCGATGGTTAGCTTTGCTATTTGCGAGTTAAAACCCGACAAAAGTATGAAATTTTAAAGGAACAAAATCCTCGGCACTGATTTTTTAGAATGAGAATACGAGCCCAACATCGCAAATTTGTTGTATTCAAAAATCTGAAAAACACATAAGCCGCTGACCTAAATTCTAAAACTGATCATCACCTTAGTAATATTTGAATCGACTACTAATTGAGCATTTTGACATTATACCTGTCCTATTTACGCTCCACTATTACTGTGAAAGAAGAGTAATGCATTTCATAGCCAAAATATTTATCGCTGGATCGTAGGCTGTACGAACAACTCAGAACAATCTTTAACCTTTCCCTTAGGAAAAGAGACATTCCCTTGCTTCCCTAGTATACAACGCCATCGATCCTTGGTTGGGCGTACGTCAAACCTAATTACTAGGAAATGTGAGAATAGCGACTGAACCTCTAATAGTGCATCGATATTAACTAATCACTGTGAAAACGGTCCTTCTTTTGGGAATAATGAAGCTGATGAGATGCACACTCAATGTGCATCTCATCAGCTATATATATATATTGACGCATATCATACACTATCGCATACATTTTCGCATTGAAAAAGATATTCCTACGAAAAGATTCTCAACATGAGTTACTATGTGAAGTAAAACACAAGCCATTTAAGTTTCTCATTTTGCCAAAAAACATTATTATGACATACACAATTAATTTGCTACAGAATCAGTCTCTCTTTTTTCCCTTGGACTTTTATCCTACAGACAGCAGGTTACCCTCATCATCCTGATCAGACGCATATTCGACCCTACACTAGACACCAACACACTCGCGGGTTCATCTGATCTGAGGTCAGCACAACGTGAATCCCTCCGCGACAACGCATACATAAGAGATAAGGGACACGCAATCACGTCCAAGGTGGGATTCGATCTCGCGACCCTACAGACCGAAGTGCTAAGTCGGTACACGCTCTTAGCCATCTCGGCAATCTACTATATCGACAACTCTCAATTTTACTATTCATAATTTGTTTACCTTTAAATTACTTATTATTCGTAGTTGAATTACTTATTAGTGAATAAAACTAATGGCGAGCGTTATTACAAACATTTAAAATTTAGAACGTTTCGTCTCCCAAGTAATAACGAAAACGCTCTCGGAAACGTATTCGCTTCGCCAACGAACAATATAATTTTATTTAACATGAAAAGAAAACGTAAAAACTGTGTGTGACGTTCTATGTGGAGAAGTGCAATCTATGCAGTTTCTTGAGCTATGGGTTCTCTGCTCAAAATCATATGCATATTAAGTTGAATTATGAATACACGTAGCAAATACACGTGTTTTGGGGAAAAAATGATGCGAAAATTGAAGCATCGGCTGGAACATTGTAAGCGACATTTTATAAATTTTACTGCAGAGGACAAAATCGATTGCCTCTTAAACTTTTACTGCTACCAGATCTATATGCTCTTCTGACACTTGTAAAAGTTTACAGAAATGTGTTTTAGAAAGGAAAATGCTATAGAAAGAATGTTCAACGACCAACAAATAAATGTAATTTCATTCCACGAAAAAAGTTACATATTCAGAACGCATACAACGTTGTTATTCTAATATAGTACTTCTCAAAATTATAAATCGGTAGGAAAACTTGAAAATATTTGAGGACTTATTGATTCCTCTTTCTGAGTACACGATTATGATAATCACATTTGCAGATAGGAATTCCTTGTTTACCTCGTAGCGGGAATAGCTCTCCTGCTTGGGAAACGATTCAAATTCTCCCTTACATTTTTTTACTTGCTCTGTTGTGGAATATGGTCGATTCTTGTGGATCTCTCGTTCGTCAATTATGTCTTTATTTATTTTCAGTTTTGCAACTAGTATTCGAAGAATTTGCGGTGACACTTTCAAGGCATCACAATATTTTGTGGCAAACACGTTCCTTTTTTCTGATTAATAACATACAATATGTATTGGTACATTGCCTAAGAGACACACGCTCTGAAATTATTATTTTTTGCCTCTGGCAACTGATGTGCTGATTGTTCGTCATAACATAGTGCACGTAACTCCTCAAAGAGCTCCCCTTTCAGGTCACAATACTCTCTGGCATTGCATTCTACTCTGCATTTACAGGATACATTCTGAAATTTATACAACCAGTTTAATAACATTGATGCTATTATCTTCAGCGAAAACTAATTATAACACAGCATACATAAGCTTTGGCTGATACAATGTTGTCTCACCCACCTCGTTTGGACGCTCCAATACTGGTTTCCTTACATTCCTAGAGCTTATATACTCTTCACGGGATCTTACTTACATTACATTTCCACTTTTCAACATTCCTTCGTCTTTTCTTGACTCTATTTCTGACTATTACAGTGAACCGTGAAATACTTATACTCTCGTTTCTCGCCATCTTGCCACCACTGACAACGTTGTTCCATGTTAGCCAATATTTGAAGCCAGATTTTTCACGCAAAAATTAATGTAATCATTCTAATAAAAAGTCAATAGAAGAACAACTTCATACACAACATTGTTCCATACAGAATAGCAAATTGAAAAATGTGTCGCTTACAAGCCGACTCTTCAATTGATTGATTGCGTGAGCTTTATTTCTCTCCCATGTAATAAAAATCATTTACAAATGTAAATCAGCTACAGAGTTTTACTGTTATCCCTCATTATGCCATGTGTGACGGAATGGACTTACTTCCACGCGAACATGGAGAAAAATCACCGCCTTGCTCAAATCTGTAAAAGTGCATAGATAGTGAAGTTACAATTATGTTCAAAAAAAGAAAGAAAAATAGAGAAAGGCATCTCAGCAAGTGCATAAAGGATCATCTAATCGAAACCAATATATTGACTATCATTGTTAAAATCAATATTATTTTCCTTTTGATGTTCGCTATAAAGTATAGTTTTATAGAAAGTTATATATGCAACAGAAGATTTTTCTTGGTACTTACACTTGTGTATCTATTTTTTTAAATAGTGTAACGTTTAGCCAATGTGTTGTAAAATAATGTAATACACGTATTGTATATGGATTTCTTATAATGATTTATTGATACTGACAACTGTTGAATATGATTACTGCGTTGATTGTTATAGTTACTGATATCTCTATTGGCCGGAAATATGCTCAAATCCATGAGAAAGTCGTTTTTGACAAAAAACACTGATTAGTTAATCAAAGGGCAAGGCAATGGTAGAATGTAGGGTTGTTGGTTGTTTTGTTTTTCCTTATTTTTTTTATTTTCTTCGCTGTCGTGAGACCAGGGGCAAGAACATATCTAAGTTGTATTTTGTTTTGTTTACTAAATGTACTGTTCAAGTTTATCTATACATATATGTATTACGTGGTTAGGTGGAAGAGCATACTCGATAGCCCGAGTCTCGCCACATAAATAAAGTCACTATTGATTGTAAGTAACTAAATATAGTCACTTTACAAAAAGTCACTATTATTAGAATACCTAGGTTAATAAAGAGAGGCTTACAAGAATAACGTGGATGGGATTCCCTTATTATTCGTACATTTCTTTCTGTGCTTTTAATGACTGGGAAGTATATGTTATATTTCCCCAGAATATTATGTCATATTTCGAGAGGAAATAAATATTCGTGACACTACGAACAGTACCAAAGGCTGACTTAATTTGATTAAATTCTGAACGCGTAGCATAATGAACGTAATTTTGAGTTCACTTTATATACATAGATTTCATATAAATGGTATGTTTGACTGAATTGTGATTTCCGAAAATGTTGTTACCTTAACATCAGCCAAATCGTTCATATTCAATGTAGTATGTAATTGTTTACTTCAAATTGAAAACTACATTGAAATTGTTTTCTCTTCCTTTACTATTAATTTGTTATTACTCAAGCAATATCAAACATCTTATATAGTATTAACACTATTTCCATATCGCAAACAATATTCGTACCGCCAGCAAAGAGCGCTATGTAGAATTGGCAACGAATTGATCACGTGAATATTGTCCCTCCATTCCATCACGATATTTCCACTCGTTTAGATTGTGTACGAATGTAACCAATCTAGAGCAACACCACGAATTCCGTATGAACGCAATTTTTATATGCGCAATGAAATGTTGTGACCAGTGTCGTCAAATTCTTTTGAAAGATCTAAAAATATTCCATTAGGTGCTTTTTTTATTCATTGACGAATTGATATCTTTAAGAAAAGAAATCATGGCTGTACTCTGTAGATTTTGATTTTCTTAATTCATGCCAAGCTATGAATTGGCTGAGAAAGATTGCCATTCTAACGTAAAAGAGTCTATTATTATTTAAAACCTGACAAAGGAAAAATTTCCCGATGATTTCAAATTTCGTTTGCGTTTTTGAAGAGCGGCCTAATCTTAGCTGTTTTCAAATATCTGGAAATATTCCTATGCAGAGGATGCATTAATTACGTGAGTTAACTGTGAGAAATTCATCTAAATCATCCGAATATTATTTTTTTTAGCTTACCGATTATTTTGGGAGTTTCAGAGTTGAGCATTTCGGAAACAAATGTCATACGAAAATTTTTGAGGAAACGTCTGATGTTGGATTTTGTGGCTTTAAATCCTTGGTGAGATAATCCGGAATTATCGAATAATATTAACGAGAATAGCCACCATTACCGTTAATTGACTTCTCAGTTAACTTCTGTTAAGTGACTTCTCATCTTTTAATACATTTAAAGTAGTTGACTTTACATTATTTCTGACAAAAAAAACTCTCTTTTACTCCTCCCGAAACAAGCAGAGAGGCAACTTCACAAATCTTCAGCAATATATCTGAAGCTATATTATATCCAGAAGCAAAGCAATGGGTCATTTCAGGATTTGATCATTCTATCAAGGGAAACTACAAAAAACTGATTGAGATCCAGAAGCTGAAGTAAATTGTTAAAGACTTGTTTAGTTTTTACTAGTTATTCAATAGAAATGGTTTATAATTTATCTAATTAATAACTTCTCGATCGTTTTGTCCTACAGGGCACCTATACAAGCAAAAGGTGTCCGTCTTTAACTCATAAGAACTTCACTGGTGGATTCTTACGCACCCAGAAACACAAGTTCAACAAGTATGTACTACATCAGTTGCCGAAGACACTGATAGAACGTTGTCTAGCTCTGCCTCGCTACAGAGTTGCTTTGTTCTGCCTCGATACAGAGTTGTCGTTATTCACACTAATGCTCCATCAATTCACTCGTATTTCTTTTTTGGTATCTGAAGAAAGTAGAGTTTTTCTGTGGTAATTACGATTACAGATTTTCCCTTCAGTAATTATGCTTACGGATTCAAATCATGACGGTAACCTTCTAAATTTCATACAAGAGAAATACATAATTAACGACCTACTGACCAGTTACGTAGCGTTTCTCATAATAAATAGTGTAAGAAATATTCGTTCATGTAATTGTGCAGAACGCGTTGGTGTGTTTTTTACAACCGAAATAACCCACCACGTATATCAGTTATGCCTCAGAATTGAAAACAATTGCAAGTATTTTGTATATAGACCATATTTCGAATCTCTCTGCACTGGCAGTTTGTATCCGTAGTTGGAAATCAATAGCATTGCCCTCCTTCGGTTTATTAATTTTTTTTACGTCAAAAACAGTTAAAAACTGTGTGTGACGTAATACGAGGAGAAGTATATTCCGTGAACGTTTTCTTAATTCTCGCATCCCTACACTAACCGTATAAAAGTTCTGAGAACAGGATCCGAGCCACTGAGAACAGAACAAATTAGTGTTGTGGCAAGAATGTTCCTGTCCTTTGGCTCGACAGCCCGCTACGGGCTTTGGCCGACCGGCGGTGGCCCAGCCTGTCTCATGGGATAAGGAGTTCTTGTGGTTAGCACGAAGACATCCTCCACGGTATACACTGGTCTGCTTAACCTTAAGGTGGGCTTTTTTATCGTCACAGAGCAATAGTATATACTGGGACAGGTACAGGTATAATTTGCCTCGGCCGGGTATCGAAAACGGGGTTGGCAGTGGAAAGGGTGCACGCTAACCCACGAGCCACCGAGGGAATCTTTGGGAAGTGTTGTTAACAAACACTTCTCTCCGATGTAATAAAATCTATTTTCAAAGGCAAATCAACTATAGATTTTGGTTTGTATCACTCGTAATGACCTCCGTGAAGGAATATACTTCTGCCGCGACATGGTGAACGATAATTTGAATAACTATATTTCCTACTGAATTCTAGAAGACGTGAACAGATAATGAAGTTACATTTATGTCCAGAAGTAAAACAAGAGGCTGTCTCAGTATTTGCTCAAGGGTTCAGGGACACTGGACGAAAAACCTAATCAAGATGAGAGGTCTTTGACCCAGAAGCTGGGATACAACACTTGTTACAGGTTGTTTATAATTATACAGTCCAAATGGTAAATAATACATGAATATCATTGTTAAATTTTCGGTATAATCTCTAATTGTATAGAAACAGTTACGCAACAGAAAATATTTTACTTGAGACTTAATCGATTGTAGACAACCCGCTGAAATTTGGTGAAGACTGTCCATTGTTAAAAGGTTGTTGAAACCAAGTAATTATTGAGATGAGTTTTTATGATGATAAGTTCATTACTTTCTTCTGATACTCTTAATTTGACACAGTATAAGGAAACAATTATTTTTCCTCTTCAAAAAAATCCCTTCCGAAAAACGCGTTTTCATGCACTCCTTCCTTTCCTTCCCAAATGACTGCCCTATCTAATACACCAGTTACTACGTATGTTAAACTACGATGTTACCTAATTGAAGTATCCAAAATTCGTTTGCAGAAATTCATTTTATTTGATTTTTCATTATAATTTACAACGCATGGTCATTCACAATATTCAGCATAAGATCGTATTCATAACGGCCTTGGTAGGGGTCATTTTTTTTAACATTGCACACATGTGGACAGTAAATTACTATAAATAAAATATATTTACTCTCTCTTGACCGTCATTTACTACTTAAGTAGCTTACTGGAGCATTAAATTAAAAACAAGTATCTAGCAATTTTCTGGTGTATGTTCAAAAATAATGTTTTTGTTCTGTCCCCAGAAGCTCTATAGTATCTGATTCCGTTCGTGTCAACATATCTACTTGAAATGTCATTAATTAATTTATTGCAGTACATGAAAGTTAACGTGGGAAAAAATGGAAAGTTAATGTGGGAAAGTTAACGTGGGAAATTATTTTACATTGAAAGTTAGAGACACCGATCTTGATTTCCTGCAAAACAACGCAACACAAGTCTCATTAGTGTTAGATGTATGAACAAAAGAAACTTTTCTTCATCTGGAGGTATACTTGTTCTGCTATTTATATTGCATGTCCTCATTTAAACGTCTGTAATAGTTTACATCTGATCATGCAATAAACACTTTATATGTAAAACGTCTTAAACGTCTAAGACTAAGCCATGTATTTATCACATATTAAAGGGATTTTCGCTCAGGTGGTGCACGAAATGTTTCAGGGCTTTTAGTCGATACGTGAATAGAGAAAAGTGAAGACTCCCTGGTTTAGAAGATTTTCTTTACTGTCGTGAACACTCCCGGCCGAGGTGCAGGAAACCATTTACTCTGTCGCAAAATAATATGACTTTATTTAGTATTTTATTCATACAAATAGAATACTGCCCACGACGGCAAAGATACTTCACAGTTTTGTACAGAGTGTCTCAGAATCAAGTCTTCAAACTTATACGACATTCTAATGTAGGGTGGTCACCGATGATCCCGTTTTTGCCAATGAACATGTGATGGGAAGTTTCGTATAATGATGTTTCTCTTTCAACATTTGCACCTGGTTGATAGACAACTTATCGTATTCTAGTGTTGGGCAAAGTAAACTCGAGTTCCTGACTAACGCCAGTGCAAGATGTTTCCTACCAATCAGGGACTAATACACATGTGTAACGTCGTTATATGAGATTTCCTACCACATGTTTATTTGAAAAATGTGATCATCATCAGTCCTCTTCGTTCTCTAGAAATTTGTAACATTTATACTGAAACACGTCTATACAATAAGATACGTATTGTTGAGTTGATGTTTGAAGAAAGCAGTGCGAATCCTGGTAATCCTGTGAACGTGAATGAACTATGTTTTGTGCAGTTCACATTGGACATATGAAAGGATTTTGAGTAGCCTTCCGCTGCGCGAACGCGCGTTTTGTGGCGTGCGTAATACCAAGTCTTTGGTTTTGTCGGCGGCGCGGCGCGCCGCGCCGCGCCGCGTCCTTTCCCGCCAGCCTCGTCTGGAAAAGCTGCGCCTCTCTTGCTCGGCTCGACGTCCCAATGGGCCGGGGCGGGGCGGAGGCGTGGCGGGGATGAGGTGGGGCGGGCGCGGAGCGGTGGCGTAGCGGGGTCGGAGCAGCAGCACGGCTTGGCGGGGAGGGCGCGGGCGGGGAGGTAGCGGGGCGGCGCGGCGGTGGTGAGCGCAACAGGTGGCTCAGCATCGCCCCCCCCCCCCCCGCCCTCAGCCTGTCCTCGCCTCGTCCACACCCCGCCGTCCGCCCTCCGCCCCGCGCCACCGCAAAGCCTGCAGGCCCTTCGGAGCGCCTGCGAGCGCCAGAGGAAACTCGTTGATTCGTCCTCTCAACGTTTTTATGACGTCTCCGTGGGGAAGGGTAACAAAGTTCTTTGATTTAAATGGTGTTTACAAACAGAAGAATGGATTGCTTTAGATTATGAAGAAATTCTCGACTAAGTTTTACGTGGATGAGAGTGGCTTATTAAATTACTCTCAGGAATGAAGATAGTAAATGTACGAAAAACTGTTTAAAATGCGAATAGTAAGAAGGAAACTTGTAAAAACAAGTGAACACAAGTAAGACTGCAAATGATTCTACCAATTTTACTTCTCAAAATATTCCTTTAAACTTTAACATCAATGTTACAAATATACACTCAAAAAGAGTAAAGAACTCAATGATTTATATTTCCTTTCGAGAGTAAAATTCTTGTTCCAATTATTTTAAGGTTATTAATATTCAACTAAATCTTGTGTTTTTTAAATTTACGCATTCGCAGTTAATTTATTTTCTTCTTTTCTCTGTGTAAAGTGATTTTCATACCAAACCAGGAAATAGACGTTGTCTAGTTTCATTGTTATTTCTTCTCATGAAGTCGAAATCCACCTGTTCCAGTTTACTCTAATTTCAGAATATTACAATTTTAAACGAGAATTTTTTCCCTCTTATTACGAAATTTTTGTAGAAAGACTTTGACAATTAAGATATTCTACAAACAATTTTCTCATCATTTAATTTAAAAAAACACAATTGAACAAACGTTGATATTTGCAAATTCAACTTTGTACGAAGGGGATATTTACATTTGAATTTTGCCGGCATGAAGAATAAGTGGAAATAACAAAAATTAATTAATGAACCTCTCTAAATTTATTTATCTGAGAACAGCATCACTCGCACGGAGCTTTCTGTATCTATGCCTTAAAGCATCGGGTTTGTGTGACTTTGTTTCTCGTTATTATTGTTATTTATTATTATTATTATTAATTATTATTATTGTATCGGCCATTTACAACCATGCTACACGTTATCTTCCGATGCCCTGGAGAGACTAACGTGTGTAATTATGAGGGTCAGCTTTTTAAGGCTGTATCCCTGGAAAAGACAAGGTTGTTACACCTTGAATTATGAATAATGATGTGATACGATGATAATGAGGCGAGAAGGGACAATCACAAATACGAGCATACCCACGCAGGACTCGAACCTGTAGCCTCCTCGGCACAGACGACGGCCGCCGCAATCGTCTGCACCAGGGGGGCCAGTCCTATTTCTTTTTCTTCCGAATTAGCCACTATTAACTACGCTTATTCAAATTTCTGCCTCTTTCTTTCGTTTCTTTACTTCCATATCTCTTTCATTTTGCCACGATGTTTCTTTTTCCTCTCCTCAGTCCAAATGTCAGCCAGTTTATTATTATTATTATTATTATTATTATTATTATTATTATTATTATTATTATTATTATTATTATTATTATTATTATTTTAATATATGTTCGCAGGTTCTATAAATGTTGTTTCTTTAATCATGATTCACAGGTCAATTTCACAGGTCTGGAATCGCATAAAGTGATTTTTTCATTGCCCTTCCATTTTGAATCAATATTGCGTAGATTTCTACTTATATAGATTACTATTTCAAGGACTATACAAAAGCTTTTGTGATGCGTTTTATTATTCACAGCGCAAAATTTTCTGCAATTCAATACCTGCACGTTCAGAAAAGTAGCGCAGTGGGAACGAGCGGGAACGTGGGACAAAATGTAAGCGAGAGCCAAAGACCCAGGAGTGGCCTAAAGAGCGAGGAAGAATTGGAGCGGAAGCAGTAGTACGAAGGAGATCGAGATAGACAGAGAGAGAGCAACGAGTGAAGAAGAAGCAGGAGTGAGGGTAGAAACGGAGGCAGGAACAGGAACGGAAGCAGAAGAGAGAGCAGGAGCGGTAGCAGGAGCAAGCAGGAGCGAGAGCAGGAACGGAAGAGGAGTGGGAGCAGTAGTGGAAGTCAATTGGTGAGCGGCAGCAGCAACTGGAGCAGAAGCACAAAATGTGGCAGAAACAAGATCGGGAGCAGGAACAGAAGCTGGAAAGCAAGCGGGAAGGTGAACAGGTGCGAGAGTGCGAGAGCGTGTGCAGGTGAACGGCGCGCCGCGTACTTTAATTCCGCTCCCCCAATAAAGAGCGTGCCGCGCTGCTGCTCACCCCCGCCAACGCCGCCATAAAGAAACGCCGCGCACTTGTCCCTTGCGGAATGGCCGCGTTTTAAAACGCCATGTCAATATTCTTTCTCTATCCCTCCACAGACCTTCCCAATTCATGCTGAAGAGCTTTTTTCCAAATTGTAATTTCTAAAAGAGTAGGACTCTTCTCTCCACTTCACACTTTACAGCAATTGTATCCAGCTGGATGTTCTGTGACATCATTACTGGATGTTCGCACGCTTTCTAAATGTAAGCGAAGATTTGAGAGCAGATGGCCGTCTGACCTTTTATTTTATTTCTCTGTATTTTACGAAAAAAGTTAAAAGTATGTGACTTTTGGGGTGATAAAAGTTACATCTTCTATTCAAAAGCAAATAAAAAGACCATCTCAACATCTGTTCACTAGATGAAGGAGAATTGGAAGGCAAATCACTTAAAGATAAGATCATGCATGTATGCTTATATTTATTACTCCCGTTAAGCGAATTTAATGAGATTCATGATATTTTCATATTTATAAACGTATTAATGGCAGTGAGTGAAATTAATCTTAGTTTATTTTTTGATTTGAAGTGTAATTTCTAATAATCGAAAATGATTATTCATCAACAACGATATTTACTTTTCGATTTTTTTTTGTATGTATGGTGACTAAATGTTAACATAAATCGTGACTTCAGTATTCTGGAAAAGCATTGTAAAAAGCATGATGTTATTCAAGTTCTAATATGAGGCAGAGAGAACAAAAGATCTTGCGGGAGCAGCAACGCTATATCCATTGTGCCCTTCACTTATACTTCAGCCAGAGCCTAGAAGTTATAATCACATGATGAACAAATGAGGCTGTAAGTGATACTTGTGCGAATAAGGCATAGTGTACCCATCAGAAAGAAAAGCCGTGGCGGATAACAAATCATTGATTTAATATGACTCGAAATCGAAAATTAAAATATATGTAATCAGGGTATGCTACGAATATTTATCTTATATTTTCGTTCCTTTCGTACTTTTCCATTGCATATTATTAAGCAAATTTTCATTTCCATTAATTGCGAAATGTGATGAACGTAGGATAAGAAACAAGCCAGTAAAAATAAAATTGGTATCAGCAAACTGGAAAATAGGTCAAACAAATTATAGGTGTATCAAGATCCCAACCTGACACATTATTTATTGAAGGAAATAAACTATAGAGATGAACGAACCTAACTGTCTAAAAAATCTTAATTTAATCATTGTTTTACATCTAATCAAATATTTAGAAATGGATCTCAGCCAAGCTTAATGTTCAGAATGACCAGAAGACTCATGAGTTCGGGGCCTTGAAACAAAATTAATATTAATGCAAGATACGCGAAGAAAAACTTCCGTCTTGTCTCTAGTGTATTCCTTCGTTCACTACGAGAATGCGAAGTTTTGAATACAAATATTTGAACATAAAAATGGAAATATGTTGATTTGATTTAAACCAAGTGTTTTCTGAACTCTTTTCTGTCTCCCGGAAGATAAAATAAAATATAGGAACGACAAATTCTTTGCATGGCAAACTTTACGAACGAGATATTCTGTTCTTGCAGAAACTAAATTTATGTTCACACCAAAAGTTAAAAAACATTGTGAAAGTGAAAAATGATTTTTAAAACATTTCTCTAGGGCAGTATTAAAGAAACTACACATGTTTCATAAATACAAAGTCGAATAGTATGGCAAATTTCATTGAAATTATTTCTCTGTATGTCGCTGATATTAGTCAAAACAATTATCTACATTTCGAAGAGAAATGGAACGGAACCTTCCAGCGGAACCTTTCAGCAATAATCATGAGACGTACTATATCCGTTGCACGAATATAAAAGAAAAATTACCATCAACTTATAATAATGTTGTAAAAATGAAATCTGGCCAAATCAATATTCCCACGTAAATGTATCGTTCAACTTTTTTTGTGAATTAGTGACAGCTTAGAAGAAAATAATTTGAATTGTAAAAATAAGCATCTCATAATACTATTTGTTCTAAAATGTTTTCAAATCGCTTAACTAAAACTAAATTTGAGAAAGCTGAGTCATTTAAATCTAATATTTATTAAATATTTGAAATCTGCAATACATGAATATCAGTACACAACAATATGGCAATATTGCTGAACATTGATGACTTCTATTTTGTCTTGTAATATTTTCTTTTATTGCAGGTAAGCCTAACTTTTACTAATACTTCTTACCCAGAGATTTCTTGAGGTGTTGCTCTTTGAATTATGCAGATGTGTGTCAGTTGAATCACTGAAATATTTTTTGCCATATCGTTTAAAACTTTTAATTTCCCTAATATTTATTTTCTGTTTCAAATTATGAATTTCTCAATGGCTTATTTTACTTCATTTTTATTTTTGCTTTCTTGTCGTCTTTAATTCTCATTATTTTTTAACACACATGCTTTCTACTTCTTTTAGCGTATTTTGTTAAAATTATTTCGGAAGCAGGCAATATCTGAAGTCTAATTTTAAATTTCAAATGTTGAATTTACCGTATTCAATATTTTGTAAATGTTGAATTTACTGAAAGTGTAAATTTATATTATGTGAATATGCACTGTCATATTTGCATAATGTGTGTATTCAAATACGTCCTCAGTATTGTATCATCATTGTACAACACGTTCTTGTGTCTGTCGTAAGGTAAATGTTGATATTAGCCAATTTAAATCTAACCAAACTTTAACGTCGGTATCTACAGAAAACGATATTCTTCTCGCCGTCATTCCCAATTTAGTTGTAGAATGCGCCACGCCGCTCCGCAGCGGGCCGGTGGGCAGTGCCTGTTGAATGTGAGTGCGGTGGCAACGCTCGCGGCGGAAGGCGAGAGGGAGGGACAAGAGACGAGTGTTAAAGGCAGCGGTGTATGTTCTTCAGTCTTTAGACATCTCGTACCACGCTGCTGAACACATAATTTGTCCGATGAATCGAAGGGAACTAGACGAAGTATCCACTCGAGGTTGGTTCTCTGAGTCAGTGTTTTACAATCGGTTTTAAAGAAATATGTAGAGGCGTTTTTTATTTTTTTCAATTTCAAGGAAGAAAAAGGAAAAAAGGGGGAAAAACTTACGTTTTCATTTCGCTTCATCTATATTACTAATCAAATGCGCATAGAATCGATAGTAACTACACAGCCTCTCCCAATGTGAGAGTGTCTATTGTTTCGTTAGATAGCCATGAACTCGGAAAAATACAAAAAAATCAGTTTCGATTTTGGCTGAAAATATGGAAGTAATTCATTGTGTTATTCCACCTATTTTCATACTGCGCGTACCGACTGAATTCTCATGCTCAGTGCGTCACTGCTTACGCCACACTTAACGTCATACGACAGCCAGGCTCCAAGGATTAGGTCACTCATCATAATATATTTGCTATTCAAAGATTACTTTATGTAACTACTGTCTTTATATATATATATATATATATATAATTGTATATATATATGTATAACCCGCGATCTTCTGGTCCGAAACCACTCTGGCACTACTGCCTTAGCGATCTCGGCCATCTGATCGGCTATATACATACATACATACATACATACATACATACATACATACATACATACATACATACATACATACATACATACATACATACATACATACATACATACATACATACATACATACATACATATATATACATTTATATATATGTATGTATGTATATATATATATATGTATCTCTATAGCGCTTGTCTGAGCTACCAACAGTCTCAGCACGTCACCGATAAATAATCTCTTGTTTCACCAACTTATATAACGAGAAATATATATATATATATATATATATATATATATATATTATATATATATATAACGAGAAATATATATATATATATATATATATATATTATATATATATATATATATTATATATATATATATATATATATATATATATTTCTCGTTAATCGGCCGACTAGGACCACGCATGCAAGCATCCTGCATTTACCGTGGCTCAGTTTTTATTTATTATCGCGGTGGCAGGTGCTTGCAACAACTTTTGGGGGGACCAGCATTTTTTATTAGCTGGATCCGATTTTTATCCCCCATGGTTGTTAGCCCTGGGGGTATGGAAGATGAAATGATGATATGATGATAATGGGGATGAAAGGACAACACATACAAACACAAATACACCCATGCCCGAGGCGGGACTCGAACCCGCGATCTTCTGGTCCGAAACCACTCTGGCACTACTGCCTTAGCGATCTCGGCCATCTGATCGGCTATATACATACATACATACATACATACATACATACATACATACATACATACATACATACATACATACATACATACATACATACATACATACATACATACATACATACATACATACATACATACATACATACATACATACATACATACATACATACATACATACATACATACATATATATACATTTATATATATGTATGTATGTATATATATATATATGTATCTCTATAGCGCTTGTCTGAGCTACCAACAGTCTCAGCACGTCACCGATAAATAATCTCTTGTTTCACCAACTTATATATATATATATAAGTTGGTGAAGTATATATAAGTATATATATACTTATATATATATATATATATATATATATATATATATATAAGTATAGTTTGTGAAGACTGTTTTTTTGATAAAATATTTTATTTATTGAATTATTATACAAGATTATTTTGTTTGTTGTTTTCATGAACAATCTCAAGAACTGCTCAAGCAGTGTGGATGTTACTCTTTGTGAACAATTTTGTGTGGTTTTTTGAGCTGCTGTTTTGCAACCGCGGGCCACACATTTTTTCTAGCATCGTTTCTAACAAACATTCAGTATTTAATTTTAGCTACATATTTAACTTTAATTTTAAAAAATTCAATATGAAGCATACGTGAAGGACACCAGACTTTTATTATAGCTTTATGATAGCGTACTCTAGCGACAAATACATTATGAATCTGTAGTTGGTTTTCGAGAAGATGAGAATTAGCATGCAATCAATCAACGTACTACCGGTGGAATATTTGTACAACCCGTACTTTTAACCCCTCGCCGATGTTTCACACCGCAGCACGTGCGGTTTCAACACTGTGCCCATACTGGCTACCTTGACATACTGCAAGGAGCACTACTGACACACACTACACAGGAGCACTCGTGGCAAATTGCGCTAATTGCGCTAAGCTTAACTAAGTGATTGTGTTTTAAGGAGATTTAAAGAAATAGCTGATTCTCTATATTATATAGAATCACACTTGCAGAAATCAGCTATGAACACGACCTAAGAATGGAGTTGTCTCCATTGAAAACTTCTATATGCTCCTCAACATGACGATTTAATTTAATCTACTGAAGTTAATCTATATTTTGTTTTCTTTCCTCGTACATTTAACCTCTAACGATTTTTTGAGGATCTTTGTTATCTTTTCTTTTTCTTTAAACATCTAAGATGTCATAATTTATCACACAAGCAAAAGTCACATTTTTTAGTTCACGTTTCGTTTTCCGTTTTCTGAATTTAAACAATATTTCGCATTAATTTTACAGTATACAACATTCTTTCTCTTAGTATTTTCTTATTGATTGTATTTTGTGAACAAATACACTTGCTACAGATCCAGTTGCATTTTCATTCAGGTCTTTTTTGCCACCAATAAATGAACGATGTGTTCTTGTTCTATCCTCTTCCTGAAGCTAAAAAAATGATGTTTCAGCAAGTTTAATCCTAGCAGTGAGTGCTAACTCTTGGCCATCTCTATAGCGCTTGTCTGAGCTACCAACAGTCTCAGCACGTCACCGATAAATAATCTCTTGTTTCACCAACTTATATCTCGTGTACTTTATCTGAAAATTCGTCTACCTATATCTGGTATATAATGACAATCCGATCAAAATTCTCCGAACAAAAATTACAAAGAAAATAAGAAAAGTTTACAAATTCATTTTATCTTGTAAATTGGAAACGAAGCAGTGAACAGTTGGTGGTAATTTGTAGCGTATCTAAAACGTCACAATGTTGCCTATAAGGTGAATATTCTTGGGTACTGTAAGTCGCACGCGTTCTCTTTTCTATTGTTACCATCCAGCGATGGCCTTTGCTTCCGTAAGGAGAAAGCTTCAAAGGTGGGGAAGGGAAGGGGTACGCATGAAGGCGAGTATTTTCTAGAACCGTACCGCGCGCGCCACACTCCAACTCCCAAGTTACGCGAACTACTCTGCCCTCTTCGTGCCTTCCCGGGGAGATTACCTAGTCGGCGGGGTGCGGAGGTGCTTGGCGGAGCGGGAAGGGGCGGTTGGGTTGGAGACTCGCAACAGGCATGCCAAACGCCGGCGGCGGGTGGCGGCAACGACCGCCGGGGAGACGCACTAATAGATTTCTCGTGCGACGGAGGAGACCCGGGAAAGGCGAGTCGAGGCCGAACCCAGCTCGCGAGAGAAGACGCAAGGGAGGAGGCGTGACGAAGCGAAGGGACGCCGCAAGGCGGCAGCAAGTGCTCGACGGGGACGCCCAGAACCGCGGGAGGCGTCGGGGCGGGACGACGGCGCAGAGCGACGGGGCGAGTGCCTGAGGCGGGCCCGCGGGTGGAACGCTGGAAGCGGTCCCGGGGCGGAGGCGTGCCCGGAACGGAAATGGAAATAGACCTGAGAGTGTGTGCAATGGGGACGCGGCGGGGACAGATTGTGAGCGGGGCGGACGTGGCGACAATGGCTCAGCAGTAACGTAACACAGATGTGACGGGGACGACGCGAAGCAGTGGCGGTGTCGTGGGAGGAAGGTTGAGAGGAGATACAGGGAGAGAGCGGGGTAGGCACGGGCACGTGGCGGGAACGCGGAAGGGCGGGCCGTAAACAGAGCAGAGATCCCGAGGCCCGACGTGGGAACGTGACGGACGCGGCTTCGCAGAGGGAACGGAGCGCTGCTGTGTGGGAGAGAGATTTGCAGAGGACAACGCAGAGCCGTGGCGAGGCCGTGAGGGGAAGGTTGGGAGAAGGTCCAGAGGGAGGACGTGGTGCGGGAACGAGGCGGGGACGGAGTATCGCGGGGCGCACAAACAGCAGAGATAAGAAGTGGGGCGGTTTGGAAACAGCCACTCAGCGGGACCATAGCGAGGCTGAGGCAGAGCGATGTTACGGCGACGCGGAGGGCGTGGTGAGCGAGGGGAATGAAGGACGCGGGTGTCGGCCGCAGGGGGCGTGGGCAGGAGTGTGGGATCCCTGCCGGCCGCCGCCGCCACCACCACCGCCGCCTCCACCGCCGCCGCCGCCGCCGGCCGCATGCCGTCGCCAGCGCATTATTCATGGTCCTGATTAAAACTTGGGCGCTCGCCGCAGCGGACCCGGGAGCTGCTGGAACCGCACCGCTGCGCCGCCGCCGTCGGCAGGTGGCCGTCGGGAGCGCCCGCCGCTGATTACCACTCCACGCGCCCCTTCGCCCCACCCCCATCCACCACCCCGCCTCCCTTTCTTTCCTCCCACTCCCCGCCACTTCTCCGCACGGCCCCTTGCTCCCGTCACATCCACCCATCACCGACACCCCGATGCCTGCTGGGTCGACTCCTTCCCATGATGATCTTGTCACGCGTCAGTTATACTAACTTTCACTCGAGTGTAATCCCATACTTCCGCTTTCGCTCCGATCTCTTGGTGGGGCCTAGCGATATCTCTTATTCACAGATTCACGCAATGCGCCTTTACTTCGCCGATTCCGAACTTGTGACTAGCTGCGGTGTCACACCTGCTTGCTTCATTTTTGGGACTGGAACACATCCCCCTTGGCTATCGCTGCATTCCTGCCCCCACAGGCGACTTTCCATTGGTCGCCTGGGTACTCTCCTCGGCCCCACTTCACCGTAAGCCAGACAGAGAACGGCAGCCAGAGCGGCCACAAGAAAAGCTTTTCCTATTTATCACCTCGAGAATAAACAAAGCTTATATTATGAGATACAATCATTAAAAATAGTTTGAGAATAAGAATTTTGAAATTAATATATAAAATACTAATAAAACCGTTAATTTGAAAAAAGTAAATATATATAATTACATACTGACATTAAACAATCATTATAGAATTATGGAATAATTTTCAAATAAAACCTGATTGCCTATTTTGAAACTCTGATAATGTGGGATGTGACAGTTACAGAGTTCACGAACGCAAAACTTACGAAACAAGCTGCTGGTCGTTAGTTTTGACATAGGACATACACTGTTTGGAATATAATTGTAAAAAAACAAGAACAAAGATGTTTTTAACGAGAATATATTTTTAAAGAGAGACGATATCTGTTCGGTTCTGTTCCCGTGCCTAAACAGCCTCATGCTAGTTCAAGCAGTACGTAAAAGCAGGGCACCTGCGTCCCCATCGCCTCTCCCTCCACTATCTCCCCGCCCTGCTACTCCCGCCACTCCCGCCCGTGACCTCCGGCTCCACTCACGCCCCTGCTTCCATTGTCTATTCTCGGCCCTGGTCCGCTCACTTCACTGCCATCTAATCACTACAAAAGATCGAATTTTTAACACCTTTTCTCGCGTGCGAGCGGCAATGGTGACATAACAAGGAGATGCCACATGCTGCGGGCCCCCTCTCTTCGTCCCAAGTTCCACTTGACTTAATCGGGATTAGAATCTCGTTTTCCGGCGTACCTGCCCAGGACATGGAAGTTGATGGCTTGGCGATCGTTCTGAGGAGTACTAAATCTTAATCGCGTTTATGACATGAATATATCCGCCTTGTGATTACAGTACGAGACGCTGTTGCACACCATTATCCATTAGGATATCATGTGAGAGTCAGATAGTCACTGTCAGGCAAGGCATTGCCGATTCTCTCGATGAAAGTTCTACTGTTTACCCAATTATTATAGACCACCACAGCGTTCGACCTCGTTACTCATAATAAATTAATCCCAAAAGTTAGTAAGTTTAACATAGACAGAAGAATTGCTCTCTATATTCGAGAATTTCTCAGCTCGCGTACTCAACGGGTGCCAATTGGGTCAAATTTCTCTTCGATGGCAGAAGTAACGTCCGGAGTGCCACAGGGAAGTGTCCAAGGACCGTTGTTATTTAAAGAGTATATTAATGATATTTGGCAGGGCATCGAATCAAATTTACGACTTTTTGCATATGACTGTATAATATAGCGGGAAATTAAAGACACAAGTGATAGATAAATATTGCAGGCTGATTTAGATAGGCAAGAATCATGGGCTACCACAAATGAAAAGTAATTAAATCCAAGTACGTGCAAGTGTATCAGATTCGCGCATTCTTGAAAGACAGATGACATCAAATGACATCAGATGACAAATTGGGAAATCAGATATTTCGAGGGGTAAATGCTGTAAATATTTGGAAATTGTACCAAATGAGGATCTGAGGTGGACAGAACACGTAAATTACGTAGTGAAAAAGGCGTGAAAGACATTACACTTTGTTATTAGAGTGCTTAGTAAAGGTAGTAGAAAATTAAGTGAATTATGGTACACATCTCTAGTACGGCCGATATTGAAATATGGCTCCATATATTGGGGCCCATATCGTTTAGGGCAAAAAAAATCTCTCAAAAAAGTACAAAAATGTGCCGCAAAATTTGTTAGGAGAGGACGTTCTAATTCTGAATATATATGTTGGGAACCTTTGGAAAACGCAGAGAAATTGAATTTTTGTGCGTAATTCAAATCAATACGAGATGATCGTCCGTGGGGAGAAGTGCGGGCAAGATTATTAAAACCCACATACATCCGGCGGAAGGATCATGGTTCTAAAATTCGGCAAAGAAAACAGAGAACAGATGTAGATACATTTTTATTTGTAAACAGAACAATGCAAAATTGGAACGAATTCCTGCAACAGTGCTGGAGACTTTCCCTCAGACTGTCAACATATTTTTAATTATATTAAATAAATTGTAATTTTTTTAGAATATGTTAACATTATTTTTTAATTTTTTTTATTTTAACATTATTTTAACATTAATTTTATTATTTTATTTTATGACAGCTTTAGCATGACAATTGTAAAGCTCCTTTGTGTTGTGTATTTCTAGTAACTACTTAGAAAAGTCACTACTACCGAAAGTATTCCATGTATTCCTAAGTAGCAAAATAAATATTCTATTCTATTTACCTTCTAATATGATCCGTATATTTATTTAGAGCCAATATCGGGTGCAACAATTAATGAACATTGCTTGTGACGTTCGTAAGAAATAAACTTACATTTAGTACCCAACAGAAAAGCTACAGAGTATCTCAATGTTGCTCAAATGGACGAAGAAAACTTACCGGTAACTCAATGGACTTTATTCATATTTTGACAGGTGACCAAAAATACAAAATTTAGTACCCTTTCCACTCATCCTCACCTCATCAGGAGTAGGAAAGTAGCCAAGAAGAGGCAGACGAAGGGCGGATAGCGAGGGTGTCGCCCACCCTGCCACCGCTCGCCCGTCCGTTGACGAGGCGTCAACCGGCGTGAATGGCGTGAAGCGAGCGGCTGTGCGGGAGAGAGACGGGGCGAGGGGCGGAGAAGGCCAGAGCCGAGCGAGTGTCTAATTGCTCGTCTTGGGTGCGACGGTCGGCGCCGAGCGGTGGTGACGACGGCGGCGGAAGCGGCGGCCGCGTCCCAAATCCAATTGGCGGCCCATGCATAGGGAAGGGCGCCGACGGGTCCGGGTGCCGCCCCCAAGCCGCCTCAAGCCACCTCGCACCGTCCCCGCACTGCCCCGTGCCTTCCCCCCGCTCCCCCGCGCCGTCCGTGTCCTCGCTCCGGCCCCGCTTTTTACAACGCCCCCGCTGAATTAACGCGTCCTCCCCCGCCTCGGCTGGGCGCGGACCCCCAGGCGCCTGTTCCGCCTGGCGATTAGGCTCATTTGCGCCATTAGACCTTCAGCGCGGGGGTGGGTGGTGGCGGGGAGGGGGTGTGGCCTGACAGAATAGAACGTGGGCGAGCGGGGTGGGCGGGGCGTGGAGTGGCGGGGAAGAGCACAGCAGCAAAGCTGGGTCAGTAGGCTGTGGGGGAGGGGAGTTGCGAGCGCGGAGGCGCACAGGAGGTCGCGGCGTCCCTCACTACGCTCCCAAATGGGCAAATGCTCTTCCCCACTCGAGAGGAGGTTTGTTAGTTACTACATTATGCACTCTTGCGCCATTCACGAGGGGAAGTCTTTGCTGATAATTGTAACACCTCAGAGGGTGAAGTTTGCAGGGTTGCTTTTTGTTTCGTTTAAGTGTGCGAGATATAATAACGAAATTTCCATGGCAAAGCAGCATTGAAAGAAACGATATGCATATTTCATTTGATTTATTTTAGCTTAAACAGTATAAACATAACCCCAAAAACCAACAGCCAAATTTTATGTGATGAATGGGGGAGTAGTATATGGGCTTCAATTGGCTTCAATAGCCATTAGAAAGGCTTGAAGGATTTGCAATGTAGAGCACATCATCGACAAGAAGTCTCTTCTTATTCGCAAATACTATTATCTTGATTTTGGTGAAAGTGTGGCTTATCTTGTTATTATGTATGTCTTGCGCGGCGCGGAGGCGGCGTGTAATGAAGGGCTTGAGACAATAACAATATGAGAAACACTTCTATCAAAATCAAGATATTGACATGAACGATTAGCGGGGCACCTTTATCTGATATGACTTGTCTGGTTACTGCCGCAACCCTTTCATACTAAAATATATTACTCATCATACTAATCATATATCACATCATTATGTTCGTTTTGGTCCATGCAAAGGAATCAGAGAAATATTTTTGTCGTGCTTATTTCTGAATGCAACTAATAGATGTGTATTTGTGAGGTATAATCGAGAAAAGTATTCTTAATTCACAATGAAATTTAAAAATACATCTTATGCAATATTAATTCTGAATGAAATTCAATGTTTTCGTTTTGTTTTAGCATGTTATTCACACGTAAGGTCAAGCGATAAAGCAAAGTAATGCAACGAAAAAAAGAAAATAGGTGGAATCGACGAAACCCGGGTGTATCAGATGCCGACGCCAAATCAGATATTACGACCAACTACTACGCTTTTAAAGGAAGAAAGCAGAGGAAATCACTTAATTTAAGAAAAAAGACCGCAGGAAGTACATTCGTCAAACTTTTAAGTTTAATTGCCATATACACCATTTCATCACAATTTGCTCTTCTGTAAGCTAAAAATAAAATATGTAAAATATTTAATATATCCATCAATATGTTACTTTTTACAATATATTGCTGTGATTATTTAAAATTATATCGTGCAAAAATAAAAATGAGCATTATTTTGTTACCTAATGAACACTACATACCTTCAGTGCCACTATCCGAAACAGTTTTGATGATTAAGTTTAAATTATCTTCCAAAATCCTGGGTCAGGGTTTTTGACTTGGATTTAAAATTACGTATTGTAACATTCCCATCATGAAACTAATGAAACTTACTTGATATTTAGACTTCAGCTTTTTTCTTTTCCCTATGCTTCTCAGAACGTCATGCAAATTTCCCTTACGTTCCACTTCATTATGCTGCCATTGTAATCATCATTGAAAACATTCTTATCTTGGGTTACTATGATGCACAATAAACAGAAATACAATAAATGAACTTCAAATTTTCAAAATTAAATCTTGTAAACGCGAGTAAATGAGTGTCCCATTTTCCCAGTCCCACGCTTACATGGAATAAGGCACTCCATAACGATTCCTCGCTAGTTCCAAATTTTATATTTCACAAAACTAGGACCTAATTTCTGAAATATATGATTTCTTATTCAAAAATACCACATATGAAATAGGAACTGATCTCAGTTCCTATTTAAGTTATACTCTCAGAAGCGGGGTGAGTCTCGACACGTAATGTCCATGATATATGTTTTCCACAAGTTGGATCCAAGTACAATCCTCGGACAATCCATGTAGAATTGGAGGTGGTCGTCAGTTATCAGCAGGTGTTTAAGGGGTTGTCTCGTTTCCTCCGCATCTCCGTCATAGCTCAATCAATACCGCGATTATTATTTCATCAGATTTCACTCATGGGTCTCAAGTAACTCAGTGGTTGAAGGGCTAAATAAAAAATTAATAAATAAATCCGACTCTCATGCCCATTTCAAATGTTTGTTTAATTTCTTTCTGGCATTGTATATCGTCAAAATATTTCGTACTTTTAACTTTCTCATCAAACATATTCATTTCCAAACCTTCCTTATCTTCTAGGAATTTCGTCTCGTTAGAACAAACCTTGGGTGAAGGTTCGAATAAAATAAACAATTTAAGGCAGGTTGTCAGCAAATAAGACCATCTTATTTTCTAGTATAAAATTACTCTGCCATAAACATGTAAAACCTTACTTGCTGAACCTCGTACTTTATTTTTTATACAATAAATTTAGGAAGAAGGCAATTCTATTTCTTTTTTTATTTATTTCTTGCCCGTTCGGCCCTTCGGCCTTTCGGGAGTTATTAATATGATACATACATTACATAAGGACTTAACAATCTCAACCATTTACATCAGGGCACAAGTATACTTACTTGGGCTGAGTTTTTCAAATTATATACTGTTTGTGTTTAAATTTATATAAATAATAATATACAGAACCAACTAATTAACCAATATACATAGCTAAATAAAAAATATTCCAAATATAACTACTAATTAAACAATATACAGAATTATACAAAATATACTAATATACAAAGATACACAGACATATGCCTTATGTAAACAAAGAAAATTACACTTGTGAATAACACTTATTTACGTTATTACAACCCAAACTTGTCTACAGCATTAGTACTAGCAATTTATGGTGGCTTTAGGCGATCTTTTGGAAAGCGTGACAGTATCCTGGATGGAGCATAACAGTACGGCCAAGGTTGAAAGTTCTTTTGCTAGGACAAGCTTCAAGCCTGAAATAAAAATTTTTCGACAGTTTGTTTATGTACTCTTTAATGCAGCTAATGTTTAATTCTCTTTGGATTTGAGCGTTAGGAATAAACCAGGGAGCTTTGAAGACCATTCGAAGAAATTTGTTTTGAATAATTTCCAATTTGTTAATATGCGTGTTTGCGGCGCCTCCCCACACTGAGCACGCATAGGTGAGCGAAGGACGAATTATAGATTTAAAGATTGTTACACCATTTTCTAATCTTAATGCAGTGTTTTTATTTATTAGTGGGTATACTATTTTTGTATGGGTTTTGTTAGCCGTATCAGTTATGTGGTTTTTCCATGTTAATTTCCTATCTAATGTTGTATGTTTCAGATAACTCCTAAGTATTTTACGGGTTGGTTATTGTTTAGCCAGAGAACAGGATTGTTACTGATTGTTAACATAGGAGGGATTATGAATCTTTTAAGCGAGAAAATTTTTGCTTGTGATTTGTTTGGGTTTATCTGGATTCTCCATTTATCAGTCCAATTAATTAAGGTATTTAAGTCCTTTTGTAGGTTTTCTAGGGCAGTAACCAGTTCTTCATGTTGTGAGAGGATGGCGGTGTCGTCTGTGAACAAGGCTATTTCGGTATTCATTACTTCCGGGAAATCGGTAAGGTATATTTTGAATAAAGTCGGTGAGAGTGGAGAACCTTGTGGAACTCCGGCTGAGATTCTATATTTAGCCGACGTGGTGTTATGTATTTTAATATTAAATGATCTATTTAGTAAGAAACTTTCTATTATATCTAGAAGATATTTGGGGATGCCTAGGAGGCGAAATTTGTATTTTAATCCTGTATGCCAAACGCGGTCAAACGCTTTAGTAATGTCTAGGAACAGAGCTGCCGTGTACTTTTTCTCGTGAAAACCCTTCGCGATCAAATCCGCAACTCTTAAAATTTGGTGTTCAGTTGAATGATTTGCTCTAAAGCCGAATTGGACATCAGGTATGGCGTTCGTAGAGTGTAAGTATTTATTTAGCCAAGCTAAAATCAGTCTATCAAATACTTTAGCTAATGAAGGTAAAAGACTAATTGGCCAGTAGTTATCTAGAAGTTGTGGACATTTATTTGGTTTGTTAATTGGAATGATTATTGCGTTTTTCCAATTGCTTGGGTAATACCCCAGTCTTAAGGCTGCGTTTAATATAGCTGTTATTGCTGTAATTGTGGAATTCGGTAATTATTTTAATATCTGACTAGTTATTAGGTCATTCCCAGCTGCTTTTCTGTTTTTAAGTTTATTTATTGTGCGTTTAAGTTCTGCGGGGGATATGATTTTTATTCTTACATCTGCGGAGTGTATACGTTGCTTCATACTGTTTAAAATTTCCTCATTGAACACATGGTTTACTATTGGGTTGGGTTTAAAAGAATTTGAAAAATGAACAGCAAACGCCTCCGCTTTTTCGTCGTCTTTGTAGAGAATACTCGTACCTGATTTTAATGGTGGTATTCTAGATTGTTCTTTGGTGATCTTTTTGATAGTATTCCATAGCGAAGGAGAGCCGGGGGTAATTTGCGCTAAATATTGTTTAAATGAACTATATCTGTGTTCGTCGATTAGGAATTTTACTTTTTTACTTAAGGAGTTCCATTTTCATTTTAAGTGTGGCCTTCTACTCAACTGCCATAGTCTTCTTATTCTGTGTTTATCTTTTATCAAGTCCACGATGTCTTTCGGTAGCCAGTAAGATGAATGTTTGTTATATCGCACTGGTTGACATGATTCTTTAATTGCGATGTTTATTGCTACAATTAGATTATTGATTTGTAGGTCGATATCAGTACCGTTTTTGAGATTCTTTGGGAACGAAAATTGCATGATTATTTTTTGCTTAAAGATATCCGAGTTTACTTTACCATTTATTAGTTTCCTTGAATTGTTAACTTGTACCGTGCTCTGAAATGAGATTATTATGGGGTTATGATCCGAATCGAGTTCAGGTATTACCGAGTGAAAAAAGGGGGAATTTATGTTTGTTGATAGACTTGTGTCAAGTATGTCCAGGGCGCCTTTATTGTTAAATGGATATCGTGTGGGTGTAGAGGGGGCATGTATTAATATATTATGATTTTGTGCGAACTGTAAAATTTTACGACCTGCTTCTGTTGTGGTACTGCAATTCCATGCTTTATTTTTGCTATTTAAGTCGCCTATGATAATTATTTTCTTCTTATTATTGTACATCAAGTTATTATTGGAGTTAAATATTTTATTCAAGGTCTTTACCGGGAATTTCTTGTTGGGTGGTTTGTAAGCGGTTATTATTATTATTTGTGAATCAGCTGTTTTTAAATTTATTGCTATCGTCTCCAGGCAGACAGAAGTGGGACACTCAATTTGAGAGTGATTAAGCTCTTTACGTATTATAATCGCTACCCCACCCGCAGCTTTATAAGAAGGTCTATCACTTCTGTATATGTTGAAGCCAGGTATTTTGAATTTATCAGATGAGTGAAAGTGCGTTTCCGTAACGCAAGCAATTTGTATCTCGTGGAAGAATAAGAAGTTCCTAAAAATATTCTCTTGTTTACTTAGTCCATTTGCGTTCCAGTTTAAAAATTTTAGGTTCTTGAGCTGGCTACAATTCATTTTTGTAACGCGGTCTGAATCATAACTTGTATTTGTGGTAAAAGAAAATTTATAATCTGAGTAATTACCGTACTTGTGATCGATTCGATTAATTTAATCCTATCGATGTTTTGATTTGTGAACGGCGTCGTATTTTTAACGTTCTCCTGAGAGTTATTTATCGGTCTTGTCCAAGGGCCTGGTCTTTCGGGTAGGGGAGGGAATTGGGCATTGTTATAGATTGGAGGTTGGCTGCATCCGGCTTGCCTGTTTTCATAATTTATCTCTTGACCTTGTGAGCTATACTGTGCCTTGGCTTGGCCTGCGTTATAACTCTCTCCAGTTGAGGGTTTATTAAGTTTTTTATTTAATTCTGCTTTGTAAAAAGGGCAACCACGATAATTTGCTGTGTGATTTTGTTTGCAATTCGTACAGGAGGGTTTTGCTCCCGATTTAGGGAGTGTGCATTCAGAATAGTGGTGGTCATTGAGGCATTTCACGCATCTCGGGTTGTTATAACAGTTAGCTTGCGTATGCCCAAAGCGTTGACATTTTTTACATGAGCTCGAACTGAATTCTATTTCTGAACAAACAATAAAATCATAGGAATGGCGAATTATATAATCTCGCCACCTCCGTCTTCGCAACTGCCACAGCCTCCACCACCACCTTTGCCTTCACCTCCACCTTCACTTTTGTCATCATTATCGCCTCAATCCATCACTATAGCCACCGTCACTGCCACTGTAGCCACTATCGCTACCAACGCCCCCGGTCGACAACGCCGTCGACTAACCCATCAACCACTTTGTTTCAGATTTCTCCTTCGTCTGTGATTCCACCTCCCCCTCAGCCTTTGACTCAACCTTTCCCAAGCTTCCACCTCCTTCTTTGCCTTAGATGATTGAGACGCATAGAAAGAATGCCGAAATCAAGAATGCCTGGAAAGATATTAAGGAGTAGCCTCTTCTCAAAAAAATGAGCAGCCGACAGAAAAAATTGATGGAAAGGTGATGTGCTGCAAGTCCTGATCACCGTGAAGGTGAAAAACCGGAAGGAAATGGCGGGGGAACAGGAGGTGGAATGTTTCTGCACGTGAAGCCGAGACCCACAAAGGGCTGCAGAGCTAGAGAAGAAGAGAAAAAGACGACCACCGCCATTTCCGCCGCCAGTGCGGCCTGAATCCACCCCAAGAGCCGTCCTGCGTCCCACCGCCAACGCCCACTCCGCCAACCGCGTTGCACCGTCCCGCTTCGCCTCACCCCGTTCCGTCCACCTCTTCCGTCGCTCGGCGGCGCCGTCCCCGGCGACGCGCGGCCCTCGGCTCCGCTCGCCGCTGAGATGTTTTCCCATTTTTCGCGCGCCCTCTCGCAAAACACGGCGCGCTCGCCTCTGCCAATTATCGCGCGAATCCGCCCCTGCCCTGCGACGCGTATTTTCGCGGAAGGGCCTTCCGCCCTCGGCGGGCGGGGAGCGGCAGCCAGTCACGGGGGCAGTGGGGAAGGGGTGCTGATTCTTTTTGAACAGTCGTGCTTTTTATTTGTTTGACCGCGTGAAACAGTTACAAACGGTGTGACGTACTATGTGGAGAAGCGCATTTTGTGCACGTTTTCTTAAATTCTGAGATTGCTACCCTAATCCACATACAAATTGAGTTATGAATACAGGTGGAAATAAGCGTTTTTGTTCAGAACTGATAAAAAATATTCGCTCTCATGAAATAAAAACTATTTATAAAGGAAAACAAGCTACAATATTTGGTTATTATCCCTCATCGTCCTTTTCGTGACGGAACATTACTACCGCGAGAATGGAGAACGTAAATTTTAATAACTACATTACTTAGTGTACTATAGAAAACGTGCAAAGATAGTGAAGTTACATTTATGTTCAGAAGCAAAACAAGGGGCCATCTTATAATTCGCTCAAAGGATAAGGGAAACTGAGTGACGAACCTGACCGGGATGGGAGGCATTGACCCACACGCTGCGGTACAATTGCACGCGAATGAAGGGGGTAACGATAATCAGTTTCTCAATTTGACGGTAAAAAGCATTGAAAAGTTTGCGTTGGTTAGATTCAAGGATGTACAACATAAATCTCGGAGGCCGTAGGCGAAAGCTTCGCCGTCGACTTGGAAATTCGCAAGCGATGGGAGTCGAATTGGCGATGGTTTTGATAAGCTAACTTAATCTAATCATCTCAATCCGTACAATTTTTTTAATCACATCTCATTACACAGCGCATTCCCTATGCGTTCGCCCTTTACTGTAGCTGTTTGTCAAAAAATACTCATCAACGGTGGGGGGGAGGGGGCGGCGACGGAGACCCGACGAGGCGAGCGTTGAGCAGCGGCCGCCGAGGGCGAGCGACTGAGGGCAGCCACAACGAGAACTCACCGAGAGGGATTTTATTTCATTTTGAGGTTCTTCCGACCGCGTGAAGGGTCGCGGAGGGGCTGAGTCGGCGAAAGCGCGGAGGCAGGGATGAAGGAGGTGGGGACCGCACCCAGTCGGAATTAGTGGCGGATAGGGAGACGGCGATGCTGCATTGAACGGGAAAAAATTATTTCAAGGACTGATATCATGTGTGCTTATAATTTATTATTTATTTCCATAAAAATGTGTAAGTATTTGGCACTTTAGGGTCGGATTATTCCTACTTTTACCACTTATCGTTGTAGCAAGGTCTGGGCTCTGTTTTTGTTTATTATCCACTCCTCAGGGTAAGGAACGAGTAGGACGTGTTCCCTTCACCGTAACGCATACTTGGTCTGTCAGAGCTTTTCGTTACACAGATATAGAAAATCATGTGATTGTAATGAACTTTATTGTTGTCCCGTCTGTTAATCGAGCCAGGCCTCGCACCGTGGAAAGCACTCTGTCCTCGAGCCACCCGAGGAGCTCTATACAAAATATTAATATTTGAATTATGTTTATATTAAGGTGTTGAAAAATCAAGTGGAAGATAGTATTTCGGAAATATCACAATCGCAATGCCACTTTATCTATGTTATATCCTATATCAACATCTTTCGGCCTTTTCTCGAATGGATAAATGAAATGACAGGAAGAGGTGGATGACGATGATGTATGCATGCTTCAATTAGATGTAGAGAAGACTGGAGAATCACGCGCATGTTATTGAGACGTCGCTGAAAACAGACATTTCTGATTGACAATGAGATAGTATCCCGAAGTCTACCATCAAGTTTTGGAATCAAGGAATGCCAGAAACGATAGAAAACTCTTGTATTAACTTCTCCCGTGACCTTCATTGTGTATCCCTGGTTCGGCATGGGTGTTGGTATAAGATGAAGGTTTCTTTGAAAACGTTGCACTGATTAATGATTATAAAGATATGGCATTGGCTTATGAACTGAAAGACTAAAGGTGAGGGAAAACGGCAGTACCCCGAGGAAATCATTCACGACCTTGCATTGTCCATAGCAAAGTCCACACAAAAAAAGGCCGTAATTTGAACGCCAGTACCCAGGGATTGTAATACCATGTAATACTAGCCTCGCTGGTACGTAACGCGACGGACGTCTCTGGTACATGAAATTTGTTCACGACCAGTCGTAGGATTAGTAGATAAAGCCTATTTTCCTCTTTTGACGTAGACACTCAAAGTTATTTATGAACACATTTAATGTCTTTTACAATATAAAAGATCATTTATAGTGCCTAAATTTATTTATTCAACCATTAGGAAACAAACATTCCTATTAGTCCAGCAATAGCCCAAAAATGTGTGAACATTGAAATCGGAAAGAAGAAAGTAAAAATCGTCCCTAAACAGAAATTCAGACTGAAATTCAAATCTGTATTAAATAAAAATCTCTGATTATCTAGACAGCGCATTCCATCAAAAGAGAAAGAAACAACAAATGCTCGGTCGTTAATTCTAACATAAAAATACGCACGTCACACATAAAAATATAAAATGTCAAAATAAAAATATTTTTCCTTTTTAAAATATTATGTTCAAAAATTAATATTAAATGTATTAGTATTTACTACCCTTTGAATACTTTATGCACATGTTTTTATTAAAACAATTTGTAATATAATAAAAACTCACGTAAAAAATTATTTTCACGTCCATTTGTACTGTTCATTTAAGAAATATTTCTGTACGATTTTTATTTTTATGAGCATATTTTAGGCGCTTAAAAAATGAAATGTTTTAGCATATAACTGTTATTTGTATTATTATAAAACTCGTATTGTGTATGGCGTACTTTTAAATCTGCCGCGCGGTTTTGGGAGGAGGCAGCGCGGGGAACAACCAGGCGGGGACGAGTCTTCAAAACTGCAACAACGTCGATGTATAAAAGCATGAATATGTGTCATAGTAGGCAGTTATAGGGGACAGTTTAGTGAAAAAGTCATGTACCTTGTAAGTTACGCCGTTTACGCCGAGTAAGTTACACTCTGGACTGTTCTGGTTGGAGTGATTGTCTCTGTACTACGTCTTGGCACATCTTCTGAATTGCAGCAACTTTTTTGTAGGCTTGTCAATTTCTCCTCTGAATCCGATGATCATTGGCAAAGTATACGGAACGAGTGTGGATTGTAGGAAACCTTTCTGAATAACTGAATTATTATTAGTGATTCCGGGCGCGTCAACAGATAAGCGTATTAGTCCCGTAACTGTAGTGAATGTTTTCCCTCGGGATGTGGCAATGATCATCCCCTCGTTAGATGGCGAGATCCGGCGACAATCTACCGTCGGTTAGCGAGGTTTTCCACCACCAGATATCTTTCACCAGCGGGTCACCACCACAGCCGGGACAAGCTCTAAGCTCACGGCCAGGCTCTGGGCATGTGTGGTTTTTCCGAACAACAAAACTGTTGTTCGTATTTATTTGGTGTACCCGACATTGTGTATACTCCAACTATATAGCAAGGAGGCTTGAGACATTGAAGGAAATCTCGATCCATTCCCCCTGCGCCCTCTTCCGCGTGCACGTTCAGTCAGTCCAGCGACCACACCCGCCCCGGAGACCGCGAGTCTGCGGGAAAGCCCGCATGGCCAGTTTCCACCCACACCAAGGCGAGCTTCAACATGCGGAAGGGGGGGGGCTGTCACTTCCATGATCCCAGACTGCACACACTTCGAAATGTTGCCGCACATTATGAATTGCGTCTGCGCACGACCAATTCCTGTCGCTCAAAACAAACTCTAAACGATGATTGGTGGCTGGTTGATCCGTTATTCGGTTTGTAAGTAGATATTATGAGCTGATGGATCTGAATTGACTCAACTGTATTGTTATATAACACATATTTATTTGCTTTTTACATACGTATCCTCGAGAAAAGCTATACATCGTTAAAGCTTACACAATTTTTGTAATAAATAGAAAATTATATAATCGAAAAAATGCCGAAATCATAAGGTAATAATTAAGTATGAAGGCTACTGAAGGTCCACCAGTGTCTCTCTTCTCAATATTTAATGACCTCCACGTCTCTCGAATGCTCAAATATTTCAGTAACTTTTAAAAAAATAATCTGCTATATTTAGTGACATCGTCATCCTCTGTAACCTCTGTTACATTATTTCTTTAGGCTTGTTCTGTGAACGTCCTACAATAGAAAAGATGTAATATAGAAGGTACATTTCTTGCATATCTATTTCAAACATAACTTTCGCAATCTTCCATATTAAGCTTTTAAAAAACTAAATGTTCTCTATTTCGTAAGAGTTACGTCTTTTTTCAGCATTATTTCACTTCGTTCTTCACGGCCTCCAGTGTCATTCTTTTAACGCCCCTTCTCTCTCAAAGCTTCTTGATGGTACGCTCACGTCACCTCCTCGATTATTATGGTGAAGATCAGGAAATACATTCCATTCGAGATCATCTTGCGGAAAATACGGCGTGAAATTCGATTGTTTTAGAGTTTTTAAGTCAAGAATAAAATGGCAATTACAACAGAATAATGAGTTCGGGTTTCTTTTTCGTTTCCATAACTCCAAGAATTCACGACAACGAACGTGCACGTTCACAGTTCCGGAAATAAAACGCTAGTCATGTATGTGTTTGCCCTCGGGACCACAGTTTTGATATTTTTTCGTCATTCGAATTTTTCTAACCCTATAAGTTTTAACACTCGTCATTCTCACTACTCTTTTGTACACCTTTCGCGTGTGTTACTATCAGTAATATAGTACATAACACCATAGCATTTACGATAATACATATTTTCATAATATATTTTCACATTTAAGAATTTGACGTTTCGAGTCATTCGAAGAATACGAATATATTTTAGAAATAAAAAAGGATTTTCCTCACTTCTAGTTCATTGTTAAAAGACAATATAAATAACTTCAATAACAATTAATATTAGGGTGGTCATTATTTATCATTGTCGTGTTTTTGCGAAATTTTCCTCATATTTTGTTTAAAACAGAAAAAATAGGACTGGAACTTTTAGAGCAATTGGACATGAATTTGTTAGAGATTTTTTGGATTTATTTAAAAAATGGATTATTTAAGTAATTGAGTGCATGTATTTAAAAAGAGCTTACTACCTGAAACAACTATTGAGAAATCTCTGCCACATAAATAATATGTTTTAATAGGGCTCTGAGTAAACTAAGACTTAGTCGTTAACCGCCATTATTCGTTAACTGATTATCAAAGCAATTTCCATAAACAAATGAAATTATTTTTGTGAATTCGGAATACACAGACTAATCGGAGGATGGTAGGCCATAACTCCTAACCGAATTTGTGAGGCTTAAATTATGTATAAAGTGATAAGAATGTGAAATGCGTAAAATATTCCGGAAGATAGCGAGGGTGCTGGCCGCTGCTGCGCCACGGAACGGTCCGGCGAGAGGTCCAGGCTGGCGGGGAGGAGCAGCCGGCCAAGAAGGAAAGAATTGGACGCGAGGGCGCGATGGAACAGGCGGATTTGGCGGAGGCCGAAGATTGCCGCCATTCATCGATGAAGACGCGTTCTTTCTGCGCCGCGCAACTTTCGGGCGGCACCGTCGCTCGTTCGCCGCCCCCCCCCCCCAGCATACTTCCCCCTCCTTTCCCCTCCCCACCCCTGCCCCTCCGCGCGCTTCGAGCGGCAATCCACGCCTATTTCTCTAATTATTTTATCGGGCGCCCCTTCCCAAACCCGCTCGCCTCGCCCTTTCGGTTCTTCGCCCGCGCTCCACCTCGTCCCCGCTTCCACTCATCCCCGAACCGCCTCATCGCGGTGCGCCCCAAACACGTCACACACACACTCCATCCCGACACTACTACGTCCCACCCATGTCACCCACCCCGCCCCAACCCGTCACGTGGCTTCGTCACCCGACACTCGAACGCCCCCACGTTCTCTCATGGGGCCCACCCACACCACGTCCCATCCACGCCACGGCCCACCGACGCCACGTCCCACCCACACCACGTCCCACCCACGCCTCGTTCCACCCACGCCACGTACCACCCACGCCACGTACCACCCACGTCACGTACCACCCCCGTCACGTCCCACCCCCGCCACATCCCACCCACGCCACGTCCCACCCACGCCACGTCCCACCCACGCCACATCCCACCCAAACCACATCCCACCCACTCCACGTCCCACCCTCGCCACGACCCACCCACGCCACGTCCCCCTCGTCTCATCGCAGCCTCGCCACGTTCCAACTACTACAGCTCAACCACGCTACCACCCACCCAGCAATATTTCACCCATGCCACACTACACGCACGCCACACATTACCCACGCCTCACTACTCCCGCACCACACTTAAACCACGCCGTACATCACCCACGCCATACTTCTCTCACGACAAACCTCTCCCATGCCCCACCCATGTCACGTCCCGCACGCCCCTCTCCTAAACCCATCCCTGCCTCACCTCCGCTCCACCTCTCTCTCCGCCTCGTAGGGCAGGCGGAGTCGGCTGGCGGCGTGGGCGGGCGAGAGCCGGACGCCGGGCTTTGTGTTGGTCTTGCTCTCTAATTTGCGTAACAGCGTCGCCACGGGAAGAATCCGACGCGACAGCGGGCGAGCGGCGACGCGCGACGCGGCTGGGGGGGGGGGGCAGGGAGAGGGGGAGGGGGAGGGGCGGCATCGACTCGCAGGCCACAACCTCGGATCCGCGCAGCCCCTGCGATTCCCTGCGGGCCACTGGCGAACTCCCGCACTGCTCTCGGAGCACTAATCCCTCTGTATTAGAAAATGTATCGGTTGCTTGCAGTTAGGTGTAAATACTATTAACTGGCATTTCACGATTCGCTGGGAAATGCAATAAGGTATCACGGTATTATACATTCCGGATGCATAAGCCATATGTTATGAGCGAATTATCAACGAATTATCATTATTTTTTTCGAAACCATTTTTCACCCGAAAGCATCATAGAGTACCCACAACTCCAAATTGTGCCGTTGCAACGTGTAGCCCTGTCAGTATTGGTACTTCAAGAAAAAATTTCGAGAAACAATGACACTTGTGGCAGGGTAGTGATATACACGTTGTTTTCAGGTCATTTTCTCACAGCACAAACAAGAAATGAAAATAGGCATTACTTTAAACTGAGGGGACGGAAGTCATGGAATAGCACTGTTGAAATAAACAGATGGCAAACCATCTAAGTACCTCTCCTTTCAAGATGTTTATAAAAGAATTGTACAGAAACATTAGACAGTTCTTATCATAGAGTAAATATTTAAATCAATATGATCTTCGTTTAATGTTGTGAGTCTGAGTGAATTCTTAAGAGCGTTTTTTTAGCCAATATTTTTTTCATTCACTGGCTTTGTCGTTTTATTTCTTCTGATTTCTCCGTACAAAGTTTTTCTGGAACTTCATTTGTGAATGTTTTGGCAATTTTGTCCGGAATGGTGGCTGTCAAATGTTTGTGATTCGGAGATGTTCAAAGTTTTAGGATCTTCTTTAACGTGTTCTAGTTTCACATGGTTTTATGACGCAGGAAGGTATCAGTATAATTACATTATCATCTATGTTTTCAAGATTGCCCAGCAATTGCCCGACATTAGAACAAGAGATGCGGGTTGAAACCCGTTTGCAACTAATTATTATGTAGTACATATTTCTCCCAAAGACATTGATTTCAATATAGCATGATGTAGCAGTGTACGATTGCGTCATTATTTTTACTTTCGAATTCTATGAATGGTACACACTCATCGTCATATAAATACCACCCAGGACGTCGGATTGAATCGTTGACAACAGGCAGGTAGATGGTAACATAGACGAAAAGTCACTCTCACGTGTGTAGGCCGTTATTGCTTTACACGGTCACAGAAGGTACGTATTATAGTTATTAACGTCATAAGACCAATAAACAAATAACAGACGCACTTGAAGTTTGTAAACCGAGGTGATAGGCGATAGCCGCCGCCTTTGCCGGTCGTGCACAGCGAACCTTTCGCCGATCCTCCATCTTCGTAGAGCGTGGCAGATGTTCAGATCCTCTATGTCGTTTCTTTTATCCATTACCGCCAACGGCGGGCGATGGTGAGGTCTGATCGACCGATGTAGCGTGCAAAACGGTAACAAAAAGGTGCAGTCTCCCGCAGACTTACGAGTCGGCCCTTATTAAACGACTGAGCAACCTCCTTTCGGAAACGTCGCGTAGGCATTGTGCACGACCATATGACGTTCGGGAGACGATATCCGATGTTGCAATTGCCCGCACCACCATTTGAAGCCCTCATACCCTGGCTGATAGGCCCGATCACAGTCGAGTCAGACCCCCACCCCCGCCTTCCCAGCACGAGACCGACCGCGAAAAAGAATTCATTTGCTTACCTGATGATGTGCATCATACCTGCCAAATGTGCAGCGGATCTGTTTGATCCGTGTGAGTGCAGCGATTTTTATGATGAGTACGATGCGGATTTATAAGTATTAAAATCTTGAAAATACGCAAATAAATATGCTAAAAGGAACTAGGAAATATGCACTTAAAACAAAAAAGAGCCTTACACAAAAACGCGTCTTTTGCTTTACTCCAAGAGACTATGTTTATAGTTGATATGTTTTAAACTTTACTACAACAAACTATCATGTAATTTTTCAGATTTCCGGATGTATTTTTTCTGCGATTTGGAAGATGATTCTTATGCACAGATGATGATATTTCGGCTTCGCGATCACTCGACTCCACGACTTCTCGTCGTATGCGTTTCACGTTGTAAAATTGCACTTATATTTTTTGCAATTCCTAAACCTGGATTTCAATTTTCTTAATATTTTCTGTCGCTATCGTGCGATCATGTTTTTGGCGTTTTATGATTAGCTTAGATCGTGTTTAATGTGAGATAATTCACTTTAGATCCCTTGTTCATATAAGCATCCTTTCTTGCTGATGTAGTACGGCACACACAGTTGTTTCAGTAAAAGAAATGTTTTAATAAGTTCAACGTACAGCCAACATTAATGTGAAGCCTTGATAATGTTTCCAACGTAAGACAGGCCCTCACGTAAGGGAAACTTGTAGACGTTCCTCTTGGTATATTAATTCTCGCCGGATCTTTTACAAAAACTCTGAAGAAATCAAAATATTAACTTCATGGAGTTGAGAAGGTTTGATATGTTCGGCTGAACAGTATACTAATATCGTCGGTGTACACGAATGGTGACTCATATAAAACCGTTTCCTGGCGCACGATTACATAACATTCTCGAGAAAGTAAAAATCATCGATTTTTAGTTGCAGTGAAACCTGAAGCAACGACTATCTCGTTTAAAAAGTCACCTTCATTAATCTCCAATTTTTCGGAACTGTGCTTTTTACATGATGCGTGCAAATATTCTATCTTTTAAGAGCCCACCTGGCTCCTTAATTATCGGCCATCGGACATTTCGAAGATTAACCTAAATCAGACTGTCTTAATTTCCTATCGATTTTACACTTTTATCTGTAATGCCCGAAGAAGATGAAGACCGGTGTTTGTTTTTTCAGTATCTTTCTGCGTCAATACTCAATGTCAGATTACGTAGAACAGTCATACCTAGATTTTCCTATTTTGCATAATTTGCTTCAGGTATCAATAAAATATTTTCGTACATACAGAAATTGTGTCATGGTGTGAATTGCAGATTCAAATCTAGTCAGAAATAGAGTGAAAAGAAGAGGACAAAAAGAGGAATCCAATTATTTTTATTGGTGGTGTTTAAGCGCAAACGCACGAAGACGTTTTCCATAATGTAAATCTAAACTTTATTATTTATTAAACAGTAACAAAAATCATTCATAATTTCACTTGCATGGCAAGCAATGCTAACTTTCTTTCTAACAATGCTTGTAAATGCTTCTTTGCACAGAGAAGACCTGTCGTGCAGACACACCAGGATACTGACACATTGATGAAATGTACCATGCAATTCAGACACAAAAGACGCAAACACGAAAGGAATCTCGGGCTATACATTTAAAAAAATAAAAGAAGTACGTATTTTACGTACAAACGAAATTAAATGTACTGATTTATGCTCTAAAAGTAAAAATATACCCAGTCGTCACAAATATGCTGAAATATGCACATTAAAACTTTATAGATTGATTGCAAACAACAAGAAATTAGTTTCAGTTCTTTATACACATCATGTGAAAAGAAAATATGGATATTGCGCAGACTAATGAGTGTTTTGCGTCTATGTTTACAGAGAATGTTGTAAAATGACGAAAAAATTAATGTCGACATTTTGATGGAAATATATTTTGGGTACCCCTAATCCCTCAGGAGAACGTTTTTCAAAATGTCCGCAGAAATCTGAGTTCAAAAGTTCAAGTCCAAGCTCGGCAACAACTTGTGATTTGATACCTTATCCCTAAGCGTTGGTTTGTAATGTTTGGAATATAAGAAGACTCGTATTGTAGAGTTTTCTGCAATAAGACATTAATGTAGCACTCTGAGCAAATTACAGCTCTTCATTTCTCCGTAGAGACCGCCCTCGTAAGAGTTCAATTGAGATGGATGCGGTGAGTTCTAAACCAGCGGACAGTTCTCCGATATATGGTTCGAAAGTATTTCCGCCAACTTCTTATTACAGCTTGCTGAGATTCCATAAAAACGTAGGGCGACCCTCGATCAATAAACCCATATCTCATCTTCGAAAATATTTCACGTGGGTCACTCCCTGCAAACGCGAGGGAGAAAATAATGCATTTAAATAAAATGGATTCAGGAATGTGTGCTGTTAACAATTGATTACTTTATTCGACTAAAGTCTTCACGAAACGTAATAATAGCACTGTGGAATGACGAAAACAATTGTAAAAGAATTTTGTCCCTGACAGGGAGATTCCAAAACAGAAATAAACAGGTATACAACGCTATGTAATGAGGTTAATGCATTAATTTTATGAAAATATCACATACAAAGGTGACATGAAGCAACCAATGCTGTAAGAATGCGTTCCGCTTGCGTTTCTGCGCGTTCTGCTGTAATAATTGTGACCTTTGAAATGCGATTTTAACAAAATGCAGTCATTAGACTGGTGTAAAACAGTGTTGTTGATTTAAAGACGATAGCAGCTAAGTAATCCGAGCGTGTTCAATATTACGAATGGTATTCAATTTCACATACAGCTAAGGTTTTTTCTAATGATGTCTTGTATTTTAGAATGTGTGTCTCGTTGACGTACTTGAAGTGAAATTCGTTCATTTAAGAATGCTGTTAGCCGATCATTTGTGTCAATTGACTAAAATCCAAGTAGGCCTTTGATGTGTTCACATAATATTGCAAATATTTTTTCATTATTCATTTATTCCCTCATTATTCATTTATATTTCAGAAGGTTTCCTAAATTGGAAAGTAATGTAATGAAAGTGCATGTGATGATATTTATAAGTTAATCTAGTAAAGGTGATATCGGACTTAACCACTACGCGGTCAATGCTAAATCTTAGCTAAATGGACTACACATGACCTTTACTTGTGAATAATATACAATATTTACACTTCATTGGAGAGTATATCGTCGATTAGAGTGTAATTATAGGTAACTACAAAATATTTTAAATTGTAAATTATTGCAGGCAGGACAGACCCTTTCTGGTAGTTGGTTCCAATAATGACTACATTCAAAATTTCAAAGCATATATATAGTGGATTATCAATATTCGACAATGATTCGTGATACCTTCATCGTAAATGGAATTTCAAAAATACAACTTGGCTTTCAGGAACATATCTTGGGGTACGAAATAAGTGCATCTGGGTCTTAGGTTCACAAAGCTCTTAAATATTGTACCCCTCACTGTACTAAATGTGTGATGTTTTCTACCTTTGTATTTCGCTAAATTACAGTTTTTTAATTATATTTATAAACTACTCGTATTGCAGCATATTTAATTTACTGAAATATTTTAAATTTACATGGTAAATAATTAGAAGAATAAGGAATCTCTCTTTAATTCATAAAGAAACTTTATATACCATTACAATAAAGCAAACACTATTTTGTCTGCACAAAGACCGTAGAGTATCATGAAAATCGAGAGCACGCTCCGTATTTCCGATTCAATAGTTAATTTCTTCTTCAAATACCATGGAATGTGTTCACGCATTCTCTACATTCCTACCGCATACACCAGGGGATACAAGTCCTACTGTTTCAACACTCCTGGTCTAAGGCACAACCAAAACGGCAAACATATTCACCATGAGGAGCGCTGCTTACATTCAGAAAATGCTCCACCCGTTGCATTAGCAAGGGCAAAGCGAGTGCGAAGGACGACTTCGCCTCCCTGGACGAGACTTTCTCGCCCCTCCAACTCCCTCCTCACCCCCTCCCCCGAAGCCCCCGCCTTCCCCATCGCCGGAAACTTGGAAAAGGCCACCGGCGTCGTAATGACAGGGCAAACTGCCGGACCTCTGCTAATTACACGGCAGGAACTAGCAGATGCGGCGAAGGAAGGGGAGAAAAAAGAAGGGGAGGTGACACGCGGCGCGGCTCTTTTGTCGCGCGTTTTTCCTCGCGTCCCCCGCGCATCTTACGCCGCGGCCCCAGCCACGCGCGGCAGCGGTCAGCGCGGGACGGGTGGGCGCGAGCGCGCGGTCCAGTCCTTCGGCGTTAATTGAAGCAGCGGGGGCGTCGAGATACAGGCGCGGCGCCGTCTCATTACAATGCGCCGTTCCAACGCGACACCCCACCATGAGACTACACCGCGACACTCTCCCACGACATTCAATCGCGACACTAAACCGCCGTATTTCACCACAACACCCCAACGACATAGCCCAACGACATAGCCACATGAACCCTACACCACCACATCCCATCGCGTCATTTCACATCCCACCACGACACCTTATCGAGACACCCAACGCGACAATATATCGTCATACCTCACCACCGATATTTCATCGCCATATCCCACCGCCCCACTCCATCCCCCCTGACACGCATGTCGCACCGCGACATCCCCGCGGCACCCCACCATGACACGCTACTGCCACCCACCACCGCAATATCTCACAGCCAAAACCCACCCCCACACTACTCACCGTTTCACTCTACAGCAACGCTGCACTCTGATACTCCCTCGCGACATGATGGTGAACGCTAAGACGGCACACCATCGCGACAACCGTCCTCACCATTCGACCACGACCACGTATCTCGTCATTTCGCCACGACAAACCTCTTCTCAACACCCCAGCGCACTCTAAAAGCTTCCACACAGTCGCACAACTATTACTTCACAACTATGACTGCGCAAAAATTACTTCGCCAATCCGCCGTAAGACCTCGTTCCTCCATCCCGCTGTCCTTCTTTCTATCTCAAGCACAATTCCCCCTCTCGCTCGCTCTCTTTCTCTCTCTCTCTCTCTCTCTCTCTCTCTCTCTCTCTCTCTCTCTTTCTCTCTCTTTCTCTCACTTTCTCTCTCTCTTCTTGCTTTTCTCTCCCTCTCTCTGTGCCTCTCAAGCCATTTATGGCCGCCTTCGGTGTCTATAAACTTACCCCTTGCCTTTTAGATCATAGACGTGTCCGTGTGATGTTGACTTTCCCACCACTACCTCATAGATTTTTCTGACACAATTTTGTTTGAATACGATAATACTGCACGGCATCATTTACTCGCCCAACACTTGAGTTTAGCCTCGTGTGTCCGGGCATGCGTTGCGTCAATGACGGCAAAAAAACTGTAGGAATGCATTCCCTTTGTGGAACGGCTCGTAATGTCCGCTCAGATCGCTCATCTCCTATGAGTATCAGGATTCAAATCCCTGTCGATATAAGAGGAATTTGTGGTGGACAAAGCAGGTGCGCGGCAGGGGCGGTTCGTTTTCTCCATTTCCAGAGTCTCTCATCTAGCATTGCTCCATTATTATTCAAATCAAAATTATATTTTTATTACGCATCGAGATGTGAGCTATTTTTAAAATATGTTGTTTAAAAATGTATCATGACATGTTTTTAATTCCGATTTTTTGAAACTTCCAACACAAATGTTCAACTTTTTTTTATGCATCGGGAAGTTTGAGTTCATTTGTAGCCCTGGTTTGCGTAGCCGTTGCATATAATTCAAAAAATAATATACTGTTTTCCTTTGCTTATTTTATTATGATCAAACTAAATATTTAATATCTAATAAACTTACCCTTCCTAATCGAACCACGTAAGCTAGTTTTTTTTTAAATTTGTGAATGCTAATTATTGACTTAGCCGAAACGCCAGAGCATTCTACGCTCTAGGTTTAGGAGTTTCCGAACGTTCTCGCAACATAATTCTGCAACATAACAATAATTGTACACTGTAAGTTGCAAACTGACGTTACCAAACGACAACAACAATGCTCTACGAACACGATCACGACGACAAACACCGCGCGATATGTACCTAACTTAATTCAGGCATTCAGTGGATTGAGATAAATAGGGAGATGTGATCTATCATTCCTTAAGCCAGTGATATTGTACTCTCTGAAGCATAGGTTGCGTTTCTTGGGAAATTTATAACATTTAGTTTTCACCAACATCAAATTGTATGTCCGTTTAACACTAAACTATAACACTTAACTAGTATCTAGAAGCATTATTAAACAAATTCAGAGTCGTGAAATATTGGTTAGTTTATCGGTCTTCACGAGGAGCAAACAACTAAATCTGGATGTTCTGAATCCGCCAAAAATCGAAAATGTGAGAAATATTTCATTCAGTAGCCACGCGGTTAACTGTAGCTTTGACGTGCAAATGTGGATGAAAACTAGACCATGTAAAGCGACCTTTATACCCATCGGCAAAGAGTTAATTCCGCGCTAGGATGGTGAAGAGCCCTCAGCTGCCCCACAGGCTGCCAACACACAGTGGTCTGACACTAACAGTTTACACGTCCAAAAAACGAATGCAGATTTGTTTAGTTAATAATTAGTTAAAGAACTTCGTAAAGTACTCAAACATGGACAACACTATTCAGATAAAATTTTGCTTCTATTATAGAATGGTACAATAAATCAAAATCATATTCCAAAGAAACATATTAACACATTCAGAACATTCAATTAATGTATATACGTGTAAATTTTCTTTTCGAAGCGCTGTCTCTCGATGGGGTGTAGGCGTAATTATTAGAGAATTGAAACTTGGGTATGCCGCGTGTATGAAAAATTGTTTGATAATCTGGATAATGTTTTGCAATAACAAAGTACGAACTACTTTATTTTTCCTGCAACAGGGCAGCAGGAAAAGAGCATGATTTACGCGGGACTTGAACACAATCCAACCGCAAATTTGTACTAATGAAAATATAATAAATTCAATGAAAATTCCCATAATCCCAAAATCCAGTTACAAAATTTATTTTAAAAAATTCAGTCCAAAAATATATTGTAGACGCAAATGTAAGAATAAAATGAGACGTAGGAAAAAACACAAGAAGAAGAAGAAGAAGAAGAAGAAGAAGAAGAAGAAGAAAAAGTAGAAAGAGAGTGTGGACTATGATGTTACAAAAATATGATACATGAAGCAGGAAATGAATATCGCGTCACGCTCTGCCCTGGAGCATGACGTAAGAAACGTTTATGATATCAAGGATATATTCTGAAGATAAATAAATGCTGGGCAATGACAAGAGCTGTTTTTGTTCTACTCGGTTGTGACCGCAACAGTGCAGTGGCGGGCCTACAGCGCGGCCCACCGCCACGGCCGCCTCCAGCGGCGCGCCTCGGCGCGTGGCCGCGTGAGAACATCCCTCGCGGCGGCTGATCTGTGCGCGAGGGTGGCGGGGGCGGAGCGGGTGCGGGGAGGAAAAAGCGCAGGGCGCGGGGGGGTGCGGGGCGGGCAAGGAGCGCGAAGCGGGGGGGAGGGGGCGCGAAGCCCCGGCGCGCGCCGCTAACGCGCTTACAGGCTCTGCTGAATCGGCGCCCCCCGCTCCCTCACGCCCCACCCCCTTTCGCCCGCCCGCACCCGCCCCGTCCCCGCCGCCACCGCTCCGCCCGCGACGCAGATCGGAGGAGACTCCGCAGCGAAGCGCCGCGCGGAGAACGCGCCTTCGAGAGGAGCCGGATGAGGCAGACAGCGAACGCCAGGCGAGCGGGGCGAGCGGGGCGAGCGGAACGAGGAGGGCGAGCGAGGCGAGTGAAACGAGAAGAGCGAGTGGGGCGAATGAGGCGAGCAGGGCGTGCGAAACGAGAAGGGCGAATAGGGGGGAGTGGCGCGAGCGTGATGAGCAGGACGAGTGGGGCGAAGGGGACGAGCGGGGCGAGCGGAACGAGTAGGGCGAGTGGGGCGAGTGAAACGAGAAGAGCGCGTGGGGCGAATGAGGCGAGCAGGGCGAGGGAAACGAGAAACGCGAATAGAGGCGAGTGGGGCGAATGAGGCGAGCAGGGCGAGGGAAACGAGAAGGGCAAATAGGGACGAGTAGAGCAGTCGGAGCGCGCCGGGCAAGTGGGATGAGCAGGCCGAGGGGGTGAGTGGGACGAGCGGGGCGAGTGGAGCGATTGAAACCAAAAAGGGCGAATGAGGCGAGCAGGGCGAGGGAAACGAGAAAGGCAAATAGGGACCAGTGGAGTAGTCGCAAGCGGGATGAGCAGGCCGAGGGGGGCGAGCTAGACCAGCAGGGCGGGCGGGGTAGACGGGGTGAGAGGAACGGAGTGAGCGAAGTCAGAGAAGGGACCACTGCTGGTGTACAAATATGCAATAGTGTAAACTCCAAACTAAGTATCTTATACAAAGACTGGTCTCGCGTCTTATCACTAGTTAAATCATAATCAAATTCAGCATAATAATCTCTCCTAGGTTTTTACTTTTTCACCTTACAACATTTACTTAGTAAAGACAAAGTATTATGCGGCGGATCTAGGCGATGTTTTGACAGAAAAAAATCGTCGGGTCCTGGAAACGAAAAATCGATAAAAACTTGTTTCTTAATGTAGTAAATTACTTCATTTAACACGTTGTGCTCCGGCGGAGGTATCACAGGGAATTAACTGATGTCTTGCACAGGTTCTCACCGCGACCGGGAGGTTTTAGGGTTCGAGGCCCGAAACTAGGTCAACTCTGCTGCTCTCTGTAGGAGAATTCTAGTGAGCGACTGCTCTGATCCGAAGTTTTCCGTGTTTCTCCGATCAGTACCAGTCGAATACCTGAGCAGTCCCCTTGTAAATGGACCACGGAGCGCGCGCCACCAATCCTTCCTAGTCATATCTTATACTCCTCCCTATCTTACACACACACACTTACATGGGCTGCATAGAGCTTGTCCCGAACTGGGGGTGCCCGTGGGAGATTCCTGGTGTTGGTGGGAGATACCTGAATGGGAAACCCCCCAAAGCGCTGTGAAGGTTGGCGCCGGAGATCTCCCTCCAGCGGTAGAAGAACACAGCTATCCCCTAGAAAAAAGGCATGCACAACACTTACTGAACTAATGACCATAGCAGTTGACGCGCCCGGTAACACAAAGTAATCAATCAACACGTTTTGTAGACAGAAACCCCCTTTTATAGGTCGTTGATACCGAAAACACAATTGGCAGCAAAACGTCTGTGTGCTTGTGTTCTCCGTCCTGGTGTCTATCTATGATGAACGCTAGCACCTAAAACGTTTAGACGATTTTGTCCAAACTTGAGTTTGGAAGTTCTCAGTCCCCCGTTGCCGAAAACTAACTCAAAAGATAAGGTAACTGCAATGTTAAAGATGCCCCTACATTCACTTTATCTGGGATATGGTAATGAGAAGGGGACGAGAAATAAAAGTGATGAAGAAGAAGAAGAAGAAGAAGAAGAAGAAGGAGAAGAAGAAGAAAAGGAAAAGAAGGAAAACAAACATTATAAAGAAGTATAACATAAAATTTAAACAATATGAAAAGCAAAATAACAAACAAAGAAGGAAGAAGAGAATAGGGCGGAGGAGAAAAGAAAAGAAAAAAATTAAAATTACACAAAATAGGGTTGGATAGGAAGAAAGAGATGATAAGGAATAGATAAAGTAAGGACGAATAGGAGGTGTAAATGTATCAACTAGCGCCTGGGGCCGTGAATCTTTCATTTTTGCGCGTGAGGCGACGCGTGGCGACGCAAGTTAGGTGCGTAAAGTCCAGTGCAGCGGCTGGGGCAACAGCCACTTGCGAAAGTATTCCTACGCGTCGGCGCTGCTGAAGTTGCGCCGGAGAATACTTGGGCTGCGCCGAGCGAAGGCCGGAGTGCAGGGACTGTTTTCGGGGCACGTAGCAGGGGGAGGGGGACGGTCCCTCCGGGACGCCCGTGCCAGCGAGGGCCCGTCCAGGAGCAACTTCCCTACCACGATGGGAGCCTGAAGGAACTCGTGTAGGGTCGGCGCCGTTAGGGCTTTCAAACGGTAATTTTTTAGTTCATGTATTAACCGGAGTTCTAAGCGTCTTCGCAAAACAGCAATAGCTCCTGTGCTTACGTAGAAGTTGATTATCTGAATATTCAAATGCTATCTTAACGCAAAGTCGATGTGTTTGCCTGAATATGAAAGAACTAGATCTAGATGGAGAGAAAGGCTTTTGAAATTTCTCAAAAAGAGCAATAATTATTAAATTTGAAGCTGATAAAATAGAATATAGACATGCACGTCTTGTGGTGTTTCCATGTTTTTAAAAATTATGCTTGTTTATCTTTGTCATGATGTGTTCATGTTTTCAAAAAGCACGTTCTTAGCTTTTCTTTCTACAAAACCATTGGTGTATAGTGACGCAGAAGCCCTAATATTCTACGCAGTATCATGTTTTCAGTATTTGAACATGAGAACTACTTTAATTAGTTATACGGAACTTTTTGTGGAGCAGCAAAATGTATGGTTTTAAACTTACCAACGTTGTAAAGTTAACAATGCCAAGCAAAAGCCATTCATTGAATGAAACCTGATGAAATGTTAGCGAATAAGCATATGCATTTACAAGTGTAATAGAAAATTTTCAAATGATACAAATGCTCCTGCATTACAGAGAAAAAGACTAGCATGATAATAGACACCTACTATCGAATTTAGCTACATCTGTACGCCAACTAATCTCAAATACTCAATCCGAATAATTTAAATTACACTTTAGAAAACGCACAAAAACAAATGGCAAACATCGCTTCCCATTGCGAAACAACGTATGTGGCATTTTTGTGCCAAATATTCGCGCTTTTTGCACGCAAGGAATGCTGAAGCGCAGTTGGTGAGCGAGGGGGAAGGGGTGAAGCGAGGGGAGTGGCACGCGGAGGGAGAGAGAGAAAGAGAGAGAGAGAGAGAGAGAGAGGCAGAAAGAGAAAAGGATAGGATGCGCGAGGTAAAATAAAGCCGGGAAATAGTACCTGCCAGTAACTGTGAACTATATCTAAATATAATCTGAACCATAATAAATATAATAATCACATATTACATTAGATCATTTGAAACTCAGTTCAAAATATCGGTTTTAGCAGCCATACACCGGTATTTCAAACCATTTGTTAAAGCCTCCTATGTCTAGGCTCGGTTCTGCCCGTGCACCGTTTGGTTAATCGAGGTATACCAAGATTCAAAGGATTTTATCGGTATATTCAAGATAGTTTCCTTCCTATATCCATTTCTCGTTATTCTAACACTTTTCGGCATTATTACTGCTACACGTAAAGAAGCACACAAGCAACCATAGGATTTTTTAAATCTTCTGCCTAATTGAAGCTCAATTTTTGTAAAGTTAATTATTTGGTCTTTTGGTCAAAGATTTCACTTGATTGGTTATGAATCAGGTGTTAATAAATTTCTGTTTTCGTCCTTCGCGAATACTTTAATTCACTCACTTCACATTTATCTCAATCGCTTAATTCCTCTCTCTTTCTCATCTAGCTCGTTCTGGCTACTTTCGAGAACACTTTCATTCCAGATATTCTTATTTTCCTCCATTACCTTATTTATTTCTCTCATTTACTTCCTTATTTCGTTTTTTCTCGAGAATATAACATAAGTGTGTCCTCTGTTATATTTCTGTACATAGCTAACTAACTAAATAAAATGTGAAGAAGTGTAAAGAGATGCAGGGCAACCGATGGAATGGTCTTACGTGTTGCTAGTATCTGCCCCTAAAAAATCCTATCCATTCTCTTGACCGCTTTCATAAAACTAAAAATGTGTTTGTGTGTTGCGTGGACAGGTCGAGAAGCAGACTGAGCAGCGGCGCGATGGCAGCGGATGCTGTGTCGGCGGCGGCGGCGGGGGCGGGCGCGGGCGCGGGCGGGCGGTGGTGCCTGTGCGCGCTGCTGGCGTTGGCGGCGTCGGCGGCGGCGGCTGCAGCGGCGGCGGGAGGTCCGGGGGCCTTCTACCCCAGCGGGCGCTACGGCAAGCGTGTGGAGACGGAGGTGCCGCTCGCGCCGGCGGGTGAGCCACCTTTCACACTCTTCAGCCTACGAACAGGAACATTTACAATAAATGTGACAAGCTTCTACGGCATGTCGAAGATAAACACTATTTGCCAATGGACGTGTGGTGGGGCAAACAGCTTGATTCAAGGTTTCATCTGAAAAAGAGAGAGAAGCAAAGTCATTGATTTCCAATATTACAGAAGGCTATCTATGAACAACGAAAATATTACTGTTCAGGCTCTAATCTCACTTTTAATCCTCACCGTTATCCACTTTTTCAATATCAGGTTCCTACAGTACGAATTGATTTCCTGACGCCAAATCGCTACAATCCGTTGTCTTCTCTTTACTGACTCTTCTAACTCTTCTCTTTACTGACTCTTTATTACGTAAGATCGCAGAAGACAAGAAAGTGAAAATGGACAAGTATCGCTCCTAAATGTAGTAAATTACTTCCGCTGGTCCATTGTGTAGTCAGTATCCACGTTTTGTAGATCCTTGATAGCTAAAAGTAGGTATACGGTCTGTCCGTCCGCGATCCATCTGCTCGTCTCTGGAAAACGCTAACTCAAAATACCATAGGAAGGATTTTCACCCAAATTGAAATTTTCCGATCGATGTGAGTAATGTCACCGTCCCTTGATTTTGAAATGTGTATTTTGATTTTGGGGAGTCTTTCTCATGAAGCATCAAAGATATTTTCAAATGCACAAGTGAACAAAGTCCACTTTTGATAAGTTTGGTTATATTTCGTATTTAAATCTCTGTAGGAGCTCTTTTTAGAGCTGGATGCGCCATTGTAAAACAGGCTTAAACTTCCAAACAGAGTAAACGTTTCCCTGAAATTATATGTCCCGTAAAAACTGTACGCCAATTTTTCTAACAAGGTTGCTAATGTGACTTGATTCGCTTGTGCTCTGAATGCCTCAAATGATTTTCAAACACAGCTCCATTTTTGATTTTATTACTTCCTTGCACTTCGTAAAAAAAAGAAGTATTGTAAATGTACGCCAGAAAAGGACGATTTTGTTTAGAAATAACACTTATTGCCGGGCCCTGGTCACAAAAACGCAGATAAATCTATTTTTACATACAGTAAGTTATTTCCTCTACACTTTGCGCAGTCAGTATCCATGTTTTATGGGACCTTCATACAGAACAATCGTATGACGGGCAAAACGTCTGTCTGTCCGTCCGTCCACGCTCAAAGCTGACGCAAACCGTTCAGACGATTTTCTCCAAAACTAATATTCCCTAATCGATTTCAATGATCTCAAGGCCTTCTGAGTTTGAAATGGATAATTTGATTTTGGGGGTACAATTCATGAAGACTCAACATTTTCAAACGTTTGTCAAAAATAATAATTCAAATGTAATTTTGCGTAAAATATAGGCAATTTTTTTAACAATTATTTCTCAAAAACTGCTCCATATTTTTCTTTAAATTTACTCTTCGTGTGTATCAAAGGTATTGTAGTATTGATGTATGTATAAAAGTATTGATGCGAGACTCACTTACGACAAACAATCTGCATTTTTGAAGATACAAAAAGGTAACATTCCAAAACTACAAACTTGAAGATAAAGATTTTTGTTTTAAGCAAAAACTTTTTTTTAAAAAATCAGATCTTTAAAAAATCAACAACAATATTTGAAAAATGAGTAATTTTCCCACAATTTCCGCTTGAATTTAATGCAAATTATAAATAAATCATGTTTTCCAATACCGCTCCAATTCATTCTTCAAATGTATTCCATGGATAGCCCAAAGGACGCTTAAAAGAATGGCGCCGGTTTCATTTTCATTCAATTCTAAATGTCCGAAAATAGGAAATGTTAGGAAGAATGCGAGAAGGTATGTGTTGTTGTAGAACCACTAACTTCATTATTAAAATATTTTTTAATGTTTGCTCTGACTAATTTCATAAATTTAGATAAAAATTATAATTTTCATGAATATTTATTGATGATTTTTATATAAAGCATGTACCAAATAGTGTGAAAAGTAACAGCCCACCGAAATTATCTCTTAGAAAAAGTGATACCTTGCGCAGATAGGCGTGAAAATCATGATAAACTGTAAACGGACTAGGAAAGAAGTTGTGAAATCAGCATTAGCTGTGTCTTGGTGTCATTCATCGACCTCAATACTCTTAAAAAATAATAACTGTTTTTAACAAGTTTATTTCCAACTACCTTGTGTGCAATTTATATCACATGGACGTTGAAAACAGATCGTTTGTTGCTTCTAGAATTAGCAAATCATACGTTAATTTGATTCAAAAGTGATTTGGTGCAAAATTTATTGTGATGAGAAAGCTCAGTAAGTCGACGAAGAAAAGTAAAACCCCTTTATTAATGCGCATAACTGGTCGATGTGTATTTGTATTGACGGTATTAAAAACCACATTGCAAGACTGTATTGTCACAAACAATCAGGTGTTATCAGAACCGTTCTCTAATCGAATAAAATCGATATAATTTTGAATACTCTAAATTGTTTGTGGCACTGCTTCTTGCTTGAGTTATAGCAGGGTCCTATAAGGAATGAAAACACTGTACATGAAAATGCCATTTCATGCAATACAACGCCCATAAAGTTATTTTTCAAATTACATTCTTGTCAAACTTCGTAATTATTCAACATTTTGAGAGGGTTTATTTCATGTATACATTGGCATTGACAAAAATCGCGGTATATAAGTCACTGATTAAGATAATTAGTATATCAACCATTTCTGCTTAATAACTCTTAAAGTCGAAACCGTAGCTTAGAAAATAAAAAATCTAAACCTAATAAAATATTCTAAACCTTGACATTTCAAATCGACATCATCGTCAGGCGACTTTCAATGTGAATTAAAGCGGAACGTTTGTTTTAAAAATCAGAGTACGCAGGAGAAAAAATACATGATCCAAAAAGGTTTCCTGTGTCCACTTCCAAAACTCTCACTAAAATCATTCGACCCTAGCAATTATTTTTTCATATCGAAAAACATAAAATTCTACATGTAACGTAAGTTAAATGAACTACTTATTTTTCAGAATCAAGTTCAACAATCATGTTCCATTTCAGGGTAATTCTATTAGCACAACGACTGAAATGGAGGTTCCACTCTTAGGTGCAATACGCATTTGAACGTTAATAATTTAATAATTCTGAAGGTTAAAATATCACGATAAATCAGTTACATGTACCTCAAAAAATAAACTAAATAGGAAAGTTGTAAAATACAGTTAAAATCGTATCTTCGAATTTGTTAATAATGTCAATTAGAAGACTTCCTTTTTATATTTGTGCAAAGTAATTATATTTCTAATATTTTCTATAATAGTTTTGTGCAGGAATTGTTATTAATTGTTTGTTGATACAATGTTGGCACTGAAATTTGATGTAGAAGTTCTACGACGTATATTTTATATTTGAACTTCAGAATTCGTCTTTCATAATAATGATTAGTGAAATGTATTTATAATTATACAATTAAATAACTCCATTCATTATCATTGCAATAAGTCCCATGTTATGTCATGGGACTTATTGGGTAATGCCCACCACCTAAGATAATTAATGGTACATTTTGACACATGTCAGTTGTAGGTTTTCGCAAAAATTGCATAGTATGAAGCTTTATTTCTACTTGAACTCTCTATTGAAAATTAAATCTCAAATACTAGATGTTATAAATATCTCTCTGAGTTTAGATCTGAGTACGTTCTTAGAGCGTCTGTTAACCAACAAAGATGTAATTGAGGAGACGCGGTCGTTTTTACGGGTAGTTAAGTTAAAAAGTTTAATCTTAAGATTAAATAATTTGTTTTAGTATTGTCGACTGAGTCAACAAAAGTTTGAACAATCCGAATATTTCATTCTTACATCTATTGTTTAAAAAAGTAAACGCGGTATTGTGATTTGGAACTGAATTTATTCTCCTCACAAAGTGTCATTTTGCATATTGCTTTAATGGGAATTTAAAATGTAAATAATTTTTTTTAAAAAAAGATAGTTCGTTTATGCTTAACTCGTAAGAGACAAAATTCCTTCTCTTACCATATGTAATTTAATACATTCTAAAAACTGTGGACTTGATAGTACGACTGTAGGTATTTCTGTACTATTCTATAACTATTCTTTCATTTTAACTGTATTATTCTTTCGATTGTAACGATTCTTTCATTTTAAAGTCAATTTTACAATGCATAACTGTTTTCGTATATCAATTCCGTATCTAACCACAAAAACGGAATGCAGCCCTGGGCTGCACTGACTTACTTTTCAGTGAAAGGTTACGTTGCTCAAAAGGCGTCCTTGTTCCGTGACAACACGGAGAATAATCTCAGAATGGATCTCGCACTTCTTTGCAGAGAAACGTCCTAACAGTCATACGGAAAACACGATAGTTGCCCCGAATGCTCACCGAGCGCGCTCCAGTGCATCGACTGCAAAACGCTGTAAGAAACGTTCCTTCCGAATGCGCAACCTTCGCTCGCAGTGGGGCCAATTGCGAACAAGCGAAGCGCGCCGCATCGTCGTCTGCCAACGCAAAGAAATGCAAACGGTGGCAGGAGATCGACATCGCTCTCCCTCGCATCCGTACACTCAATCAGGAAGCTCCAAGATGTATCGTCCTCAGATGCTCAGTAGCCCTCAAAGACACGGGCTGCTTACGGGAAAATAATGATATTCGTTTCCGTTTTTGTTTTTTGTAATTTTGAAAAGTACTGCTTCCAACCCAATTCGAGATTTGGCCTCGTGTCCACGTGTACATTCACAGTAGCTTTCGAATCTCTGAAGGGAGCTGAATCTGATAAGTCGTCGGATATATCGTGTGGCATGTCCTGCAAAATAGAAATTACAGTCCCACCAACGAAGAGCATTGACGAACCCAATTCATTAAGAAAAAAAACAATAGAAAGAGTAGACCGCAAGGGATAGGTGAAGGGCGTGGGGAGGAGGATCAACACATCTCACATATCTGAGCACTTTAGATAGCTAAGTCGAATTCAGCCCTGGTGTAGAATTCTAGCAGCTTGGGGCTCTGATCGGAGCAGTACCCTAATAAACGGGTCACAAAACGGGATCGATCAACGTCGCGCATGCGTCATGCACTTGCATGAACTTTTCTATCACTCATGTCAGAAGATAAGTCCCCGCTGGGGCCTAGCCGCACTGGTTGAAGATACCTGAAAAAAGAAAGTCCCTCAAACCGACATGTAGACCGGGAGACGTGGCTCAGGGCATCAACTGATGGCACTGCACTGCCTCTGACTGGGAGGTTCTATGTTTGAGTCCCGACTGTGGCAAAATTAACGACACCAGCTAGATAGTGGGATCGTGTTCCGTCGCTGTCTGGAGGAATCTAGCGGCCGGCTGCTCTGATCGGAAGATTTCCGTGGTTTCTCACATCAACGCCAACAGAATGTCGGAGCAGTATCCTAAAACAAGGTCAAGGAGCGTGCACGATTTTTTCATCCTCTTTTTTGTCATATACCCCACTCTGTAATCTTGCCCACACATACTTACAAACATACTATACTACCAAACACGCCGGGAGACCGGCCGATAACTAAGAACTTCTCCCGGCCTCGCTGGTTCCCACCACCTGGTTGGGGAAAGCCCCGTTAGTCGACGGTATGTTGCCGCCGGATCTCAACAATTTTGCGCCGGATCTCAACAATCTCAACAATTTTGTTTTAAAATGAGCTCAAACTTCAGCGTTTTCAGAAACGCTCAAACGCCCTTTTCTCAAAAATTGCTCCAATTTTTTTGTTCTTCAAACCTTTTCGGGTAATGCTAATTGAACTGTTTAAAATTACATAAAGTTCATTTTGCTGTATTCTTTTCTTGTTTATTTAAAAAAATACACAAATATTTATTTTTTGAAATATCTCTCACGTCGTTAATATGCACATTACAGCAATTTGTAATTGTTGCATTTGCGAATTGAAGTATCTCAAATGGCTTTAAATCAAGTTTTTCGGAAAGTCAAAAATTTTTGCATAAAATGGAGCTTCAAATTTCGCACTTACCGTTGCTTAAACGCCATTTTCTTAAAAATGGCTTCAAAGTAATATTCTTAAAGTAATATTTCAGTTCTTCTATTAGGAAACCGAAAAATTGAAAAAATGTCAACAAAATGTACCTTGGTCGGCGATAGATGGCAACTGGCAAGAGGCTGGGGAGAACAGTAAAGCCAGTCCACACCAAGAAAATTAGAAAACTTTTCTACGAGAAAGTCTTTGCCATTCTGTACCACCATTAGTTTAAAAAAATAAAAATTGTCTACATTTCACCCAAAATTATACGAAAACTACTCTTATTTTGGAAGAATTGTACAGGACCATATTGCAAGATCTCTGTTTAAAAAGATATTTCATTCAAAAAATTACAATCTTCAATATTCTAGCTGTAGCAAGACGCAGAAAAAAAATGAACTTTTGCATTTTTCGAAAATCAGGTATTTCAACGAATATGAGACTTGCACCATATTCTTAAGCGTTTATTACGCTATAGCAAATACTTATATTTTCGAAAAATTGCGCATGACATTATTTGAAGATCTGGTTTTGATGAACCAACTTCATTGTGAGAAATGTTTATCTTCAAAACTGCAGTCGTCGAAAGATGGCGAAAAAGGTTTGAATTTTTGCAATTTTCAAAAGATCAGAATTCTTAACGAACATGAAACATGCGCCATTTTTTAAGCATACTATACGCTAACCGAGGTCAAAATTTAATTTAAAAAAATGGTGCCGTTTCTGAGAACAAAATTGAATACTACCTATATTTCATGCAAAATTTCGCGAAAAATTTCGCAAAATTTCATGCAAAATTTCGCGAATCTGTCTTTTAGTAACAGATTTCATTAAGTGAAAAATCTTTATCTTCAATATTTTAGTTATAGGAAGATGCAAAAAAAATTGAATTTTTGCGATTTTCGAAAAATTAGGGTTTTCAACGATAATGTGACCTGCATCTCTCTTTTAAACGTCCTTCATCGTCCTTCATTTAAATGGATTTATCCAACAACAATTTAATCATAAAATTTGAAGCCATTTTTTTTATTTTGAAAATGTCCCAAGGTCCCAAGTCCCCTTTCGTGGTAATGTAATTATGTAAAATCAAATTTGAAATTCTTCCCAAAGTACCCCCAAAATAAAAACATCGGTTTCAAATTCAAGGGGCCGCGGCATCAGCCAGATCGATTGGGGAATATCAATTTTGGAGAAAATCGGCTGATCGATTTAGCCGCTAGCGCTATTCACAGACGGACGGACGGGCAGACGCACAGACGTTTTGCCGACAATCGATTTTTCGGTATCAAGAAGCTATAATACATGGGTTTTGGCTACTCTGCATGATAAATGATCTTTTCTAAATTAAGAAACTGGATTTATCGGTTTTTCCTTTACTAGGGCCCGGGAATAAGAGTTTTTCGTCGAAAATTCGTCTTTATTTCCCGCAGCATTACATAACGTTCTTGACTCTACTGCGTAAGCGGTAGCCAGAAAGTTAAAAGGGTGGCACGAAGTATGGAAGCTAGGGGCGCCCCATGTGTGAATCTGCCACGAGCAACGAACATCATGGAGGCTGACTTGATTCCAAAGAACTCTGAATGCGTAGCATTATGAACTTATTTTTAAATGGATTTAATTGCATTTAAATGGATTTTCCGAGGTTATACCGAATTGAGAGACCCAAAACTAGTGTTACCTTCACATCCGTCAATGGCACGAGGTATGTAATCAGGGGAGTTTGTTTGAAATGAAATCGTATTCCCTTCATGTACTATCAATTTTCTTATTACGGAACCAATTTGAAATATCTGATATTGATACCGTTACCTTATTCAAAATTTACTGTTTCCTTATTGCAAAGAAGATTAGTATCATAATCAAAAAAAAACTGTTTTTCAGATTTGAATTTCCAAGGGTATATCGTTTACGTATAGTAGTTAGAGAATTCGGGCTTAACAACCCTGCTGGCCACCGTGGGCAAGGGTAAAGCATCGGAAAGATGAATAAATAATGTCCCTCCATTCCAATTCGGTTTTTCATCTGAAATCGTTGTTTAAGGTACGAACATTAACTAGAGCAATTCCATGAATTCCATACGAAGGTAATTTGGAAAGTAAAATTTTACTCTCAATGACGTGAAATGTTTTTGAGAGATCTAAAAACATTCCGATAGGTGTTTCATATTGATTCATTTATGATGATGTGTCATCTTAACAAAATAAGACTGTTTCTGTAGATTTTGATTTTCTAAAACCATTTTGATAATCTGGCATGGCTTCGTATTTACTAAGAATGTTTTCCATTCGTACGTAACGAAGTTTCTGTAATATATTTTAGAAAAATTGACAAAAGAGAAAATTCAGATTAGATTGAATTTTTTGTTGCCTTTTTATGAAAAGTGGCTTAATTTTTACTGTTTTGAAAATATCTAGAAATGTTCTGAAGTTAAGGATGCATTAAATATGTTAGTTAAAGGTTGTATATCTGGTTGTTTAGCAGGCGCACAAAAACTTAACTAACAGTCCGGAAATTCCTCTGAATCCGCGGAATACTATTTTTTAATTTACCAGTTATTTTGAAAATTACATAGAAAGAAGATTCGGAAACAAACATCGTGTGGAACATTTTTGGAAAAACGTATTGTTGAATTTTGTGGATTTCTGTTTTTCTTGAGATCAACCGCAATTCCCGATTTTTTTATTCCCGATTATTTATTGGGGGGCAGGCCACTCTTGCCTGTTCCTTTACTTCTCTTTCATTATCTTTCAAAGCAAAATTCTCTACAACGTTCTAATTGATGTGGTCGTATTTTTTACTACATTCCACATTTCATTTGTTTTCTTATTTGAGTTTAAAATATTCTCGACGTGTTTCATTATGTTGGCCTGCCTTACGTATGCCTGCCTAGCCTGACTAACCTAATTTGTATTTTTGAAAGTGAAGGTGGAATTCGTGAGATACGTTATGATTTTTAATACTGAAATAAGAAATTCGTTTGGTTTTAAATGATGCTCTAATCTTTCCCAAGCATTGCTTTTTGTGAAATGTTTCATTTTCTTTTTTTTAGAGGAAGGCACATATTAAAGTTAAATGAAAAAGTCGAAGTTTGAATTATATTTGTTTCTACAAATCACGGGCAAATGCCCCAGTACCAGAAGAAGTTCGTTTAATAAAAATGACCCACTACATGTTCATTGGCAAAAAGTAATCATTTTCCACCCCTACATACCCTAGAAGTTTGTAACATTCTTTCTGAGACAGTAGCGATTTCTCGCCCTCGAATGGTTTACAATTTCGGTCGATGGACCTCACAAGTTCGATTCATCGGTATTTAAAATGCGTTCCCAACCCCTGCGGTGAGTTTGACGACAGGACGCGCACGCACCCTCCGGTCGCTCGTCGCGGGGGCGGGCGCGTGCGCGGGCGCACACGTCCTGAAAGGCGACGTCGAGGGCGGCGACGTGCGCTCGCTGGCACCGGCTCAATGGCTCGCAATCTGTGCGTGCAGCAGGGCGGCAAATGTGCGGCGCGCGGCCGCCCCCGTCACCCCTACTCGCCCCGGCCACCGCCTCAGCCTCCATCCCCGTCTGCGCCTCCACCTCCGTCTCCGCCTCCACCTTCGTCTCCGCCACTGCCACTGCCTCCGATCGGCCTCTGCTACAGCGTTCGCCACCGTCACCATCTCCGCCACCGCCTTTGCCTCCGCCTCCGCCACCGCTACCACCACCGCCACAACCACCACCGCCACCACCACTACCTCCGCCACTGCCTCGGCCACAATCTCCACCTTCGCTTCCATCTTCGCCACCGCGCCTTCCACCGTCCCGCCTTCACCTCACCAACCCCCCCCCCGTCTGAGTCACCAGCCCCGCCGCCGCTCCCGCACCTCCTTCCGAAACCGCCTCCGCCCCGCTTCCGTCTCCCCCTCCACTTCTTCCCTCACCCCCGCAATACCTCCGTCCCGTCTCCGCCTTCGCCCGCGCCGCCGAATCCGCGCCCGACTGCAGCTTCTGCTCCCGCCCCGCCTCCGCTACTGTCTTCGCCACAGCCCCCGCCGCCGCTACCGCTCTCGCCTACTCCGCGTCGCAGTCCTCCGCCCCGCCTCGCGCCTTCGCCCCCCGTTCCTCGTCTCAATGCCCCGCCCTGCCTTTCCTCGCACCGCATTGCCCCCTCCTCCGCCGCCCGGGGCGACTGCGGCTACGGCGGCCTGCGCTCGAGGACCGCGCTGTGTGGATTAGCCCATTCGATTCTGAGATGACCGCGCGGAGCAAGCAGGCTTTCCCGGCGGCGGGCGCCTCGGCTGAGGCGAAGCGCGCATGAGGCCGTGAGACGCAGCCGCGCGCGACGAGTGTGGGCGGGGCGGAGGCTCGGAAGCGCAATGTCGCGAGCGCCGCATGAATTCCGTCGCTCGGACTGCGCGGAAGCGATGTAGTCGCGGAGGTTGAAGGAGCTACGCATTTGCGGCTTTGTCCAAGGTTTGTACAAGGAAATAACGGCGACGGGGCGGCTTCGATGGGGTAACTGTTCGCTTATCTGGCTTTTATACACATCTTCGGGTCAAACTTGTTTGAAACTTGCAATTTTTAGAGCGGAAAAGTCAGCCATCCCTCTCAGGTTACTTTCTTTCTCTACTTCCTCCTTCTACATTCCCTTGTACAAGTGGGATAAGTTCGTCAGTGGATGCCAGTAATGTGTCGCATCGCCATGTTTTTCAGGATTTTAAAAAAGAATTTTCCGCAAAGAATTTGTTTTCTTCAATGTTTGTCTTTCGCTTTATTCATTTTATGATAGGGTATTGGGCCAATTCTTAGCTCGAGCATGTATATTCCTAATAAATGTAAAAACATTAATGAAGATCGCGTAATAGTTTTATTGTAAAAATAATTATATTAGGAAATTATTTCCACTATACAAATTATTGTTGAATGGACAAAATACATATACACACTATTTCTGTACCCAATATTCTCTATGTTCAACGTTTCGAGGTTAAATATCCCTCATCTTCAGGCTTCGTTTGAACAATTTAAGCGCTAGCGTTGACCATGCCGGACAGACGGGCCGACGAGCAGACAGCTTTTGAGCCGCCAATCTATTTTTCAGTATCATTGTTCTTTTTATAAGTCAGTGTCATTTTTTACCGCAACCACTATTTAAAGAGACTTTAGTTCTACCTCCCAATTCTCTTTCACGTCCTTATCCTTTCGAGTCTTACACACTATTCTTAATCTAATTCTGCCCAAGGAGTTGTTAAGAACCCATCTCAAAAATAATTTTTAGGGAGAAATATATTATCAATTTAGTAACTGGTATCACTTGCGTTTCAAACCGTTTAGTAGTATATTTTTGTGACCGTTGAATTTTGGGAATTGTTGGTGCAAAGTGACTGGAGACGCTGTGCTCTAAGAAAACGAATTCTTATGGCGTGCGGCAAACCACACTGCAAGTATAGTTATTATTTTAATTTGTTGTATTATATAATATTAAAAATTAGAGTACAAAACTATAATAAGCAATTGTAAGTAATGACCAATTAGTTACAGCTCTATAACCGAGTGTAGTACAGGTACAAACTTATCAGAGTCGTGAATGAACCACTGGGCAGATATCGTAGTAAGGCACTATTTTCAGATCATACATGCAAAATTGAAATTAAATTGAATCAGTTACCTGAGAAGCGTGCTATTAGGTTCATTAGAATAAACTTATTTTACATTGATTATAAGAAATTAAAAATATACAATTTCCTGTATTGTCTCCGATATGTTTTCCTACGCAGGTCTGCGGAGAACTATCCAAAGGAGCTGAGTACTTATGAGATTTTGGAATAACTTGAAACAGTAGTTGAAGATGATAATGTTGGTCAAGTTGATATTTTTATAGATGCTACTGATGACGCTGGAAATGAATGACACCATGATTTTGAGGACGAATTCTGCAATAATTCTGTTAAACTTTCAAGCAGACAACTTCAATCACAAGCAGAACTTGTCATCAATAATCGTAATTTTGATGTAGATGATCAGTCAGAATGCGATGATTAGGACCAGGTAGAGACTAGTAATACAATAAGCTCTACATTAATTCCTGCCTCTATGTATCTTTTACCAAAATTTTGGGGTAATTCTGACATTTGCAGTCATCTAGTTTGCACTGAACTAGACCACCCCCACATTATGTTCTGTCCCTTTCTGAGTCAAACCATCCTGCAGAATTCTTAAATTTTGATTTGAACAATGCATATCTTCTTGCACGCACGTACGATCATAGCACACATGAATTAACTATCAGGGGGAGTATCACGACAGCGATACTAAAGAATTATGAAACACCTTTATTTTGACTAGAACCATCTGCGAAGGATTCCCTGCCTCCCGCACGACAATATCAAATAAGTCACATGGTAATTTTAGGACAAATATAAGATGTAAAATGCAAGACAATACAACAAAACCATACACAAAGTGTGCCGTGCCGCTGCCCGATAAATACTTTTCTTTGCTAAGTAAGTTAGTCTATACAAAATTATAAGTTTCTATATAAATGATTATTATTTACTTTTATTCTCAAATGCAAACATTTGTAAAATAAAACATTAAATGCAAAACGTCAATTATTATATATAAATATTTTTTCAATATATTCAATAAGCTTCTTTTACTAAAGGGCTTGTGGCTAGCGCGTGCTCGATTTTTCACTACGCGGCCCCGGGCTCGATTCCCAGTCGAGCCAATACTATAGTGTGCGTTTTTTCATGCACTGTTCCAGTATATGTTTCTGTGTGACGATGAAAAAATTCACTTCTGAGGTTGAGAAGACCGGAATACGACGTAAGGATGTCTACGTGCTAGCCACACGTACTCCCTTAACCCATGGCCGCGAGGTAGGGACGTCGCCGGTAGGTCTAAGCCGGTTCACAGGCTGTCGCGCCAAGTACATACATACATACATACATTTTTTTACTAAAATATATGAACTCTACCCAGTGGGCCGTTAAATAGAAACGGGAGAATAATTCTTTTTTTTCGTAATATATGTAAAGCTTTTATGGCCCTAGAATCCATATTTAAAAAATGAAATAGAACAAAAACGTTCTGGGCTCAGATATGGATTAAATACGAGTACATTCCACTGGCATGAATTTTAATTTCATACTTATGTTGTAAAGGTAATACTTCGTTTAATATAAATAAGTAGTGGAACCCGGCAGACGTCCTGCCCTGCATCTCGCTCTTTCTCCTTCCCCCTCCCATTCTCTCTCCGTCTCTCTCACTATCCCTGTCCCTCTATCTCCGTCTTTCAGCCTAAATCTTACTTTCTGTCTTTCTGTTTGTTTCTCTCTCTGCGTCTCTGTCTACTTCTGTCTCTCTCTGTACGTGTCTCTCCAGGATGAGAGGATGGGACTGATTGACATTGTTCAACCAATTCCAATTAAAAAGTGTCAACCAGCCCCTAACAGGATTTTTATAAAGATGGTGCGGGAACTCAAGACACTGATAAAGAAAATCTAGAGCTTATTTGAAGGTTTCGGCTGAAAGAGACAACCAAAATATATTCTTCTGAATATTATATTTATAAATCAATAAACGAATTACGATAATAATACTCTCCAAGCTCTAAAACACATTTGAGATGCCTCTGCCACCATACTTTTCTATCACCGTTGGTAGACCATACTGACACTTCTACGAGAATTTCCTTAGATCGCGATGGACACTTGACATCCGATGTTGAAACCTAACTCTACATGAGTGAAGGGCACTTTTCATCAAGGCTCAACATTTTCAAAATTTTCTCAAAACTGGCTCTAATCTTTGTATTCAATATTATATTCGATGGCTTAAAAACGCTTAAAAATGGCATATTCGAGGTGCAGTATTCTTGTCCCATATTATAGAATCAGATAATCAATTATGATAGTTAAATTACTTGAGATTTATGGAATTTCGAAAATTGCAAAACAATATCTCTTCACTGTCTTTGTGAAACTATAAGATAGAATTTTTTTCTTTAATAAAATATGTTGTACAGACAGATCTTAATATAAGTCCATGCAAAATCTTACGAAAATGTAGGTAGTTTTTGCGAAACTTTGCCAGAAGTCGAGGCAATTTTTAACAAATATTTTCTCAAAAACATTTTTCCTTTAATTTTTTCCTCGTATGTAAAAAAATAAATCGCTCATTTTTTACGATCTCTGTATTTTTGAAAATTGCAAATAATTAATATCGCAAAAGATAATGATTGAAAAGATTACGCATTGATTATAGAGATTATTTTCTTAAATAAAATATGTTGTATAAAAATAGATCTTTAAGTAAGGCCATGTTCATTTTTGTAAGCGTAGTTTATGGACAATTTCTGCTTGAAGCAGCTTTTGCTAGCACGGGAAACAACACACGTTTATTTGTAACTTCACACCCGCATAACCAGCTGTCCCTTCTATAAATATTCCGCTTAAATGTTATGCAGAAGTTCTTACCTCGACTGGTTTGTTTTTGTTCTAACTTTAGATCAAGTAATAATCTTCCCAGCTCCTTAATTATTAACTTGTCTTCCGGAATAAGATTCGCAAAATTAATATTTAAAAGGGACTGGGACTTCATCTTTAATCACAATTCATTCCACACATGTGCCTCAAATTCACATGTGTATTTGATCACACGACATACTAAGATTGGCGATTTTTTAATTAAAAATAGAGCACTGTTCATGTTCTCGATTTTCGATTTAAATACGAAAACACACACACACATTCGCTTTACCGAAACAACGTTCATAACCTACATCCCGGTATAGCCGGCCAGGCCAGGCCAAGTCAGCACTGGCCACCACACTGCCTACCGATCAGCAGAGATTTCGAAATATTTGTCACAGCTAACATAACAGCAAACCTTGGAATATAACAGTGAAGTAAAGAATGAGTAACTTTCAAAGATAAAGAAGGTAATTGTAATTGTAAATGAAGGTATGAGTGTATGTGTGAGGCTGTGTAATTGTAAGAGCGACTGTATGGGTGTAAGTGAAAGTATGAATATGTCAGCGAGAATAATTGTGGGTACAAGAGTCGGTGTGTGAGAGTGAGGGTAACCAGTGTGCGCCATCTGAGTCACGCCCCTCTGTCCCGTCCAAGGCCCTCTGTCGCCCTCTCAACGGCGTGCGGTGCTTGCTGCGTGCGCAGGCCGCGGAGGGTGGGCGGCCGGGCGCTTCGGGCGCAGCGGCGTGATGCTGCCGCGCGCAGACCGCTTCTTCATGGGCTCCCGCTACGGCAAGCGCGCGGGCGGCGGCCCCGCGTTGCCTGAGCTCGCGCAACTGGCGCAGGCCGCGCAGGCCGTGCAGCAGGCGCAGCAACAGCAGCAGCAGCAGCAGCAACAGCAGGCTCCGTCGGCGTTGGCGCAGCTCCCGGCCCTGCCTCCTCTGGCGCCGCTGCCCGACCTCTGGGCTGCCCCCTCCGGCGCCGCCTCCGACTTCGCCACCTCTTCCGAGGAGATGGGTAAGTTCATGTTCGTTGTGCACATCCTCTCTACACCGTGTCTCAGAATTGTTACAAACTCCTAGAGCATATTGGGGGGGGCGAAAATTATAACTTTTCCGCAATGAACATAGTGGGAAATTTCAAGTAACGGAATTATACATTTGACCTTGTCCTCTGATTTCTTTTAGGCAATTTCTTATGCACAGATGTTTGGCAGGTCACGTTCCAAAGCAGTCAAGGGGATTTTATGTACCTGAAATAAGGTGCTTACAAGTTGCCTAAAAATCAGTGACAAACGCCGCATGTTTATACATGGTTACAATGTTTACGCATCCTTATAACCGTAAGTCCGTTGTATACAACTTCCTACTTCTTGTTCATTGAGAAAACGTTTTCATTTTTTACCCCTCTACGTGCCATAGGAGTTTGTAACACTTCTTACGGAACTCCTATTTATAATACACTACGAATAGATGACGATTTTTCACAATTTATAACAAAACTTCCGCACAAAATGCACTGAGCTCCTGAAAATTACGCCCCAGCACCAATACTAGATACTTTCCGGCACTATTCCCAATGTGCAAAATTTGAAAATTCCGAGAGTTCAACGATAATGAGGCATGCTCCATTTCAAAGTCGTTTATCTCTATTTGGCGAAAAAAAATTAAGAAAAATTTGGAGCCTTTAACAAATATTTAGCAATTGCATTAACTCCAAGCAAAAATAACGCTAAAACCATTTGTTTTTAAAAACATGGCACATAACTTTACATCAAGTTTTTTTTCTAAAAAGAAAAAATTTTAATAATCAATATTGTACTATTGCAATGTTAATGTTTTGCAATTTTCGAAAATACACCGTTCCCAGAAAATGGGACCAGAGCTAGTTTTCAACGCCCCTTTGCTACAGTCGAGGGAATATTAAGAGAAAAAATTGGGATGCCTTTGAGAAAATAAGTGTATAAAAAGTGCCTATAATTCACGCAAAATTTTCCTCAATTTTTAAAAGTTGGTAAACATTTCGAACAAAATTCTATCTTCAACATTGTAGTTGTTGTAAGACATCGAGAAATATTTGAACTTTTCAATTTTCACAAATTCCGAAATGTCAAGGACAATGAGACCTATGCCATTTTTAATTGTCTTTTATGCTACCCGAGGAAAAAGGTAAATCAAAAAATTTGCAGCAATTTCTTAGGAAATTTTGAAAGTGTGAGGTTTTGATTAAAGTGCCAGGAAAAATCAAAATTTCTGTTTCAAACACGCAGTGTCTCCAGTTCTTCTAGATTGATCAGGGAACAACAATTTCGGAGAAAATCGTCTGAATAGTTTAGGTGCTAGCGTTGACCACAAACAGACGGGCGGATAGACTTTGGAACGGACGGACAGAATGGACTGGCAGATGGACAGACAGACGGACAAGCAGGCATACCGACCAAAACATCTCTATTTCTGTCGAGCATTACAAACCTTTCTCTTTACTACGTAAGTACGTAGTAAAGCGAAAAAGTAAGAACAATTTTCGAGTGTCAGGGTCCACCAAAACATGTGTTTCCCTCAAAATCTCAACATCGATTATTTGCAGCATTAAACATCTTCCTCTATTCTACGTTTATTGTAAATTACGAATCATTCAAATCGGTATACTCGCACGGAGATAAATATTTAGTCCATTCAATTAATCAAGTAATAGATTGAACTACGTGGTATAGTTCATTTTGGTAGAACAAAGTGCTTAGTAGCGTTTAGGAAAGCTGCTGCTGTTGAAATCTACTGTTGTTGTTGCTATTAGTGAAACCTAAGAATGCACATATAGCCTCATGTACATTAGTAGTTTTACACATATACATGTGTGCTAGCTTGTTCATCGGGCCGTAACCCATGCAAATTGCATTTATTGTTAATTACTAAACGAATCGTACCAGTAAAAATCGTCTGAAAAGTTAATTATAGCCGCAGTTTGATGTTTCATTGAATTATGAAAAGCCATATCATAGTTTAATGATATATACTAATACTGAAATTTAAATTAAAATGGATATATTTATATACAAGTTATAAGTGTGTATGAAAATAAAAAGAATACAAAATAATTAATGAATATTTTAATGTTGAATTTTCATACTAAAAAGAGTTGGGTTGGGTTTCTTAAATTGTTGACAGCTTGCCATGTAAAAAAAACATTCAGGTATTATAATACTAATGCATCTAGTAATATTTACTTAACATGCAAAGAAAATTACTAAACAAATAGTATGGGTTTCATAACCGCCTTTACTACACGCTGCTTACTAAGTGCGTACTTATTTAGCAGAACCGTGAAAGGGAATATTTACTTTCTCCCTCTTTAGACAGGTAGCAACTGGGGACCCAGGACGGTCTCCTATCCGAAAGGCCTCGTGGGCTGGAATTCTCCTAACCTCTGTTACCTGACAAAATCCTACTACTCTGACGCTGGTATCCGGAATTGTGCTAGAGAATTCTAAACTATTGGTAGTATTTCTACCATTAGTTTAGAATACAACTCATACGTAATTATTTAAAATGAATAAAATACTAGACAGAGTTTATGCAGCGCATAAAACTATATACAGCGTAGATTTTCCGCCCTTCACGTGGGTTCTATAACCATTGGAATTGGTTCCAGTTCTGAGAAGGGGCACTTACTAAATGGTGATTAGTAACTGTGGCGACATGAGAAGCAGAAATCACCGAATTATTTTATCTATGAAACAAGTACTATATTACTACTGACAATTCACTTTCTATTATTTCGTTTTTCAATTGTACGATTTACTAAATCAAACTTGATAATGTTTAGCGAATATCACCACACGAATAATTGAATTTACTATACGAACGCGTACTAAATATGTTCAGTACAGTGTACTAAAACATTTCTCTCAGTGCGTGTATAACGAATGCTGGTAACCTTACCAGCATTTTTATTTATATAGATTAATCAACAACAGTTAATCATTTTTCTTAGTCAGCCTCCAGAATCCATTTCAATACTGGCGGGCTCCTCATGAAGTTAAATAAATTACTTCTTCAAACTCTTTTTAGTATGAAAATTCAACATTAAAATATTCATTAATTATTTTGTATTCTTTTTATTTTCATACACACTTATAACTTGTATATACATATATCTGTTTTAATTTAAATTTCAGTATTAATATATATCATTAAACTATGATATGGCTTTTCATAATTCAATGAAACATCAAACTGCGGCTATAATTAACTTTTTTTTATACCAGCCGACCTTTTCTGCTACAAGAAATCGTTCATAACAGGGCATTTTACGGTACAAATGATGACGTATTATCATTTTTCGGCCCGTATGATTGCGTTATCACACATCGCAGTGAGAGAATCGTGGGGAGATAGAGATAAACGGAACAGCCAATCGCCGTTTTCTCGCACAGATGTCAATAACCCGACACGTCACAAGAAAGTTGTTTTGCAAAATTAAGTTTGATTTTCTTACAATGCTCTTATACAAAAACAAAAAATAGCGCATGCAATTTCTTTATCATATTGTATTCGTACAAATTGGAAAACTCCCTCCTAACGTCGCTCGCTTTCAAAACATGTGCTCATGCAATAAAACTTAACATTGTAAAGTAATAGCATCAGCAATTGACCCTCCTCTTACCCGTTTATACTCATCTTTTCCTGAATGAGCCATTTGTGGCCACCTATTTCTCGTTCTACTAGTGTACAGCGACAGTTTTAGTACTATCCAGACAGCAATACTCGCGCCAACAATCGGCGTGTAGACTGTCCGTCCCCCTTTTATCCCGTCATATCCGCCTCCCCCGCCATTCCTTCCACCTCGGAGAAGAAGTGACGACACTAGGTAGGGAGAAACAGTCCTTGATGATATCCCATCTTATATATTTTGTTTGAAAACCTTAGATAATTATCATAATGTCGAACATGATTCGAAATATTTATTGAAAAATCAAAACTGAATAGTTATTTCCTGTGCCTTAAAGTATTGTTATAACATTACCTGCCACTCAGATTGAGTTGTTGCTGCCAATTCTGGTGTCTTCATTTCTCAATTAGCTGATTTCTCTATTAAACAGTCAGAGATGTTCCAACTATGACTCGTCAAACATTCTAAAAGTCTTAAAAAATGTTAATGTGAATCGCATCAATGAACGTTATATATACTTCATCTAAACATATGTGCGAACATAAAAATTTAAGATGAAATTATCAGATGAAAGTTAACAAAATGAGAATGTCAAACATATGACAAATACTATTCAAATGACTGCTCTTTCCAATGCTTTTGAGACGCTACTATGTTCCTTTCGATTTTGTTTATCGCCTCGTTATGTTTTTGTTGAGTTTTGACGAATGTAGTGGAATCATATTAGAAATATCTCTTTCTGGGTCGTGTTGAGGAGTAAAAAATAATGACTTTTTTCCACTAAAATTTATATGACGAGTTATGTACACATGTCATAGTCCCCTTATTTTAGGCAACTGTCTATGCACGGACGTTTCGTAGTCACAGGGTTGCGACACAGCCTAACGCGCTATCTACACACGCAGTCAAGGAGATTTCATGTAACTGCCGAAGGGAGTTGCCTAAGTCTCAGGGGCAAAAATGACGTGTATAAATACATACAACTCCGCTACATGCAATTCCCAATTACATGTTCATTAGCAAAATGGATTCACTTTCAGCCCTGAAAAACACTCATTTTTAACGTAAGTTAATAAAAGAACATTTGGATATATGTAAATATTGTACCTGAGTGTCTCATAAGAAATATCTCAATGTCATTGTGTAACCAGTGACCTAATTTATTTTGCTTTAACCGCAATAAACAAGTTCGACAAAAATAACATGTTTATTTTTCAAACAAAAAAGTCTCAAGTTTCGATAGAAGACGTTGAAAACTTAGTTCTCTACATTGTACGGCCGTCAGAAAGTGCGCAAGGGCAACATCCAGCTTCACACCCGTGGTTAACGACAAAATGACGACATTCCTCATTCCTCGCGTTCATTTGACGTAAAGTGAACTTCGCGCCGAAGGGTTGCGACACAGCGTAGCGCCCGCTATCTACTGCCAGCTTTATACACTAACAATAATTCCACGTACGGCCGCCAGGGCCTACTGTCTTCCTAACAAACGATTGCGTAAGAATATGTTTAACATCACGTGCAAATTCAACAGTGTGACTCAATCCATCAACGGTATGAACTTTTAAAATAATTATATGAACATCTGAAAGTTTTTTAAAAATGAGAATTGGAACGTACTGACGGATAACGTAGCATCCAGCACGAATGAATAAACCATATTTTACTTTCTCACCTAACTTCGTAAGAGGAGAAAGTTCATGCTCCAGGAAACGGCAATTTTTCGACAGAAAAACTTATTGCCGAGCCCTGGTAACGAGAAAGTGGATAAATCGTGTTCCAATATGAAGGAAATTACTTCCTCTAACACATATACTTAGAATCCATTGGAACGCTGGTCTTCGTTACCAAAAGTTCTATTTACTACAAAATGTCAGTCTGTCTGTATGTACGTCTGTCTGTTGTCGGTCACTAGCACCTAAACCGTTCTAACGATTTTGTCCCAAATTGATATCCCCCGATCGATTGCCAACATGGGTTTCGAAAATTAAAAGTTCCATTGATTTCGAAAATCTATGAGTTTCGAAAATCAATCAGTTTTCCATTTGAAATAAACAGTTCTGTACTCCATTGAAAATGAGCAGTGTGCCATTGGCTGATGTTAAGGTAACATAATTTTTAGGTCTTTCAATTCAGTCAAATCTTAAATGAAACGTTGACATAAATGAATTGAACACTTAATTAAGTTCATTATGCTACGCTTTCAGAATTCTTTCAAATTCAGTCAGCCTCCATACTCGTCGTTCAGTGTATTTCGCAAATGTTCATTCTCGCCTGAGATACGACGTAATATTCTGGGGAAATACTTCTTATAACTCCCAGACTTAGATTACAAAAAAGAATTGTGCAAATAATATGCAAATTCCGCCCACGTGACTCTTGTAAGCCTCGCTTTTTTAATCCAGATTTTTTTTTCCTTACCTTGACTCTTGATACATGAATTAGTGGTGTCAAAAATGACTTACTTAAGGGCGGGAATATATTTTCAGTTAACGCCGTTGTCTATAACTACAACACCCGGCGTAGTAATCATATTCATCAGGTGACAGTATCAACAGCTCACTACAAAAAAATTACAAACAGTAAATTTTCTCAAAAATGGCTCCAACTTTTTGATTAAACTTTCTCTTCGGATAGCGAAATGAGCGCTTAAAAGATTGATATTTCCGTTAAAATCCCTGATTTTTGGAAAATTGTGAAAGTTCAGAATTTTTTTCGGCGCCTGCATTTACAATATTAAAGACAGAGATTTTTCGGTACTGAAATCCGTTTAAAGACAAACCTTGAAATAAGGTCTTGTACATTTTTCGGAAATATGAGTCGTTTTCGTATAATTTGGCGTGAAATACTGGCACTTTTTTAAATGTGGTTTTTCACAAAAGACTCCGTTTTTCTGTAAATTGTAGCAAGTGACGGTACAAAAAGTGATGCTGCTCCTATTTTTGGCAAAAAAAATAACATTACAAAAGAACAAGATTGTTGATAGAGATTTTTCGTTAAAATATAAATTTCCTCTAAATACAAATCTCTAAATATGGTAATATACAATTTTTAAAAGAACGAGTAGGTGTCGAGTCATTTTTGCTTGATGTTAAGGCAATATATAGAAAAATCTTTTCATAAAAAGTTCTCCAATTTTTTTCTTTACTTTTTCCAAAAATAGAACGTGGAACGCTTAAAAGAATGACGCAGATCTCAATTTCGTTGAACACTCTGGAGATCCGAAAACTGCAAGAGTTAAAAATAAGGTTTAAAATATATTCTTATTTTTTAAATTCTGTGCTTGAAATGGCTACTTTGGGTGTCGTTACCGTACAGTATTGGTGCATTAGGTTTCCTAAGAAGAACCTCTCTACAATTTTTTTTAATATTTATACTTCGTTTCGTGCTGAGAATATTTGAAGTAGGTGTCGTAGCACTTCAAGTTTTGGAATATTTTCTGTCTTCTTAGATCTTATATTTCAATTATATAAACAGAAACTAAACCACATCGTAAGACATAACTCACCTCATAAAATTTACGATATTTTTCGAGCTCTTTTCACATGTCCAATTGGTTAACCAGTTAGCGCGAATGCTCCAGAGAACTCGCTCTGTGGCGTGGGCACAGAGACTGTCTGGAGTGACGGTGGTGTAGACAATGCGCTTGTAACGTAATTAATTTCCCAGAAAGTCTGAGAACCGCCCCTCCCAGAGGACCGCCGCCCTCGCCCCAAGTCCGTGCTCCTTCTCCTTTGCCGACCGCGGACGACTCGCAATGAACGATGGACGCGAAACTGCACCGCGCAACGAGAAACAAGTTTTCGAGATGGAACGAGTAGCTTCAGTCTCCTTGGTAGATGTTTGAGCTGGGCGGGAAAATTTAACATCAAAAAGCTCTAAATTAAAGTTACTACGTAAGTTTACAGTAGTTTGAAAAACGATTAACCATGTTAAAACATTGTTCAAAGTTAATAGTTAAGTTTGAAGTTAAAACTGTCTTCGAGGAAATTAATATAATACTAATTCTAATGCAATATATTTTTTCTGAAATGCTTTCTAAAATTCCTCTTTTTCGTGCCTTCTTGGTCTTCTCCACCTCAAACTTTCATTTGGACTTCTTTTTCATTATGCTTAGAGGAAGACAGTAGCATAGGATGCATTAAAAACATACAATCGTTTCGAGTGATTTTCCTCTCGGACTAAAGAGACTCAAGACTAAAAAATGAAAAGCACCGACACTGCTTCGAATACCCTAAAACCAAAACGAAGAATATGTTTTAAAAAACTGGTAAGTTCTTCTTAGGAAACCTTGCACCAGTATTGTACAATGCACCAGTATTTTATGGTAACCCCAAAAGTAGCCACTTCACAAAATTTGAAAAATAAGAATCGGAATCTTCCCATTCCTTCAAATTTGCAGAATTATGATCCGGGGCTTTCTAATGGCGAGGGCCAAAATGAAGATTATTTATTTGTTTTTCCCTAATTTTATATTTAAACAATAAACTGAAAACATCTTATTGATATTGGAATTGCAAAAATCGGCACTTTTTTTATTTTGTTGGTCTTAAACGCGTTCAGAAGGGCACACAATCGATTGGCTATTCCTGATTTGAGTGTACGACCATTACCAAAATATTGCAATTTTTAAGTTACTACTGGAACAAAATCGTGGTTTGGAAATAAATTAACAAAAAATATAACAAATTAAAAATTGCCCATTTTTAGGCAAGATAGAGATATGCGAATTGCTCACTGAGTTTCACATAATGAATGTAGCCCAAGAATTTTGAGAAAACTATGAAGGTGTTCTTAATCTTCTTGTGCTTTTACTCTATATAGTCAGAGTCAATGGCCCTGTAATTAGACCTCGCCTATTGAGCGGCGCGTGGGAATGATTTACCCAGACGCCCCTTCACCCCAATTCTTTAGCTGTCACATCCTCAGAAAAGTTGTGACTCCACAAACCTGGGGGTGAGGGCAAATGATAAAGAATGTGTAGACTTAGAAACGCGAAAGCACAGACGTGTTTATGTAACAGTGTATTTTAATTATTTAATTTTTTATCAAGGTCTAATTCTAAACAAATTGGTTTCGTTTACATATGACAACGAAAACTATTATACAAGTCTGTTTGAAACACTGATGAGATATCAATTTTGTCAAGAGATGTAAATTGTACCTCGTATCATGCATGATATACCTACACTATGAGATCAAAAGTATCCTGAAAATGACTTACCAGTTCGTGGCGACCTCCATCAGTAATGCTAGAATTCAAAAGGGCGTTGGCCCACCCTTAGCCTTGATGACAACTTCCACTCTCGCAGGCATACTTTCAATCAGGTGCTGGAAAATTTCTTGGGGAATAGCAGCCCATTCTTCACGGAGTGCTGCACTGAGGAGATATATCGATGTATATCGGTGAGCCATGGCACGAAATCGGCGCCCTAAAACATCCCAAAGGTGTTCAATAGGTTTCATGTCAGGACTCTGTGCAGGCCAGTCCATTACAAGGATGTTATTGTCGTGTAACCGCTCTGCCACAGGCCGTGCAGTACGAACAGGTGCTCGATCGTTTTAAAAGATGCAATCACCATCCACGAATTGCTCTTCAACAGAGGGAAGCAAGTTCATGTTTAAAACATCAATGAAGGCCTGTGCCGTAATACAAAACAACAAGAAGCAAACACCCTCCATCAAAAAAACATGACCACACACCATAACACCATTTTGGACATGTCCGGATACTTTTGATCACATATTGTACCTATAGGTACAATAATATAATGGAGAAATACTAGAAATCTATATAATTTTTCATCTATATCATAAATATAATATCCCCTGACTTCTACAAATTGCGTTTATTCATTGCATCTGCTAACACCTATTTCATTAATCTAATAAAGGTTTATAAAAATGTAGTCCAACACAGATGACGTGTTCTTATTGAAATACGTTCAAATTGAGGGGTTTCTTACAAGAACCAAACAAGTCCAAAATTCCATATTTCGATATATGTCACCAAGTTATTCCCTACCACTGGCTCCACCTGCTGGGACATTTCCTTTCGGCAAGTGCCAAACACATTGAAAGATATAAGGCGGGGGAAAATAATAAATTCATTGCTATGCACGTCTACGCTACGAAGTTTTCGGTGCCTTCTCAAAAAAACTGGAATTTGGACTAGTTTTGTTCTTACAAGAAACCTTTCAATCGAGTCCCACCGCAGAATTCTCTGAGCGCCCCCAAGGTCAACGTTGCTGCGCGGAGCGGTGGGGGCTGCGAACGAGGGGGCGTGCGCATGTCGCAGGCGTGTCGCGGAGCAGCGCGCTGCTGCTGGCGCCGAGGACAGGCGTGGGCGCGGGCGCCGGCGCGCGAGGCCCGCCCGCCGCCCCCGCTGCCTCCTCCGTCGCCGCCTGCGTCTACACCGGCGTCGCAGACCTCTACCGCTGCACCGACAGGTGAGGGCTCAAACACCTGCACTCGGAAACCTCCATACAAGTCAAGGGCTCTGTAGAACAAGGGGCGAGCTCACATGTTTTGGTGAAATTGAGTTATTAGCATTAAGTATAATTTCAAATATTATTATGTTAGAGTAATATGTTATTTAAATCCAGTATGGACTTATATGCAAATTTACTGCGTTTAAGTGCATTGAGTTGTATTATGAAACATCTAATAAAACCCTCAATATCACAGAAGTAGGTCAATGTGGGATAGCGCCTTGTTCTACTAAGCCCTTTCATTTTATTCACAATCCCTTAACAGACCCAGACCGTCAACACAAAGAATGAGCTCCTATTTGTCTGCCCAAATCTCAGAATCCATTCCAGCAGAATCCTTAGCAGGGGAGGGATTATTTACTAGGCTGTCCGGGTGACGCCGCGTCCATGGCGAAGGTGCCGACGTTTCGGTCGCCATTCTGCGATCTTCTTCAGGGCGTAATGAGGAAGGTCGCAGAATGGCGACCGAAACGTCGGCACCTTCGCCATGGACGCGGCGTCACCCGGATAGCCTAGTAAATACTGACTTCGACCGCGGAAGCCTACGCTCTCAGGGGAGGGATTCTTGCCCCAGGCTGGCGGTTCCTTCGGGGACGAGCCCCTTCACTACATCTGCAACTCGCCTTCCATTCTCTGCCACTCGACCGGCGACCGGGGGCGTAGCCTGCTCCCTTTCCACCGCTGGGCCCGGGGTTGAAATTGTCCCTGGACAATCCATGGCGGTTTCAATGAGAAAAAAATAGATAAGGATTCATCCATGACAGATGAAAAAGTCGGGTCTCAGATGGCCAAAGGTGGATTTACGCATAGGCACAGTAGGCACGTGCCTACGGCGGCAAATTTTCAAGGGCGGCAAATTTTCAAAGGCGCAAAATTTTCTTGATATTTTCTAAAACAAATTTAGGTTCTCTAAAAACTATAACAGCTTAAATCATATTTTTATTTTAAAAATATCATATTAATATTTAATACAAGCTATTTATTTGTCTACTTCATTAGAGTATACCTTATAATTTCAGAAGTATATGAATCTGAAACTAAGGCCCGTTGACGAAAGAAAACATGTTGCAATTCTAGTTGTCATGTTTTAGTTTCCTTTTAATGTTAACGTTTCAGTGTTGAAACGTTAATAATGTTGAACGTTACTTGCTATGAAGATACAGTTTATATCCAAAATTAGCTAATCCAAAAAAAATATTTTATTTAAGAAAACAATGTGCAAAATATAATGTTACTTTTAAAGTTAAAACGTTTAAATTAATGAAGAATTGTTACTGAAGCGTTACAACTTGAAATGTAACATTAATGTTAAACAGGGGGCGGCAAATTTGATGTGCCTACAGGCGGCAAAAATATTAATCCACCCCTGCAGATGGCGAGTGTTGATTGTCAAAATTACAAATTTTTCGAGTATGTACGTGGGTCGAAGATGATCACATTTTGACAATGCAGTGGAAAATATATAATAAATGTTACACATATGCAATTTTGAACATCTGGTCCCTGATTGGTAGGTGGAACTTGCGGTGACAATGTGGGTTTGTGGCAGGTTTCCTCGACGTTCTCCCTTTTCCCTTGCCTCTCTCATTCCTCCATTGCTCTTCATAACATACTTTATAATCACCTATCCACCAAATAACTCGTTCATTTCCAGTTATGACCAGAAGCCTTAGGCGCTGGCATCGTAATAAAGAATATCTCCGCAAACCGGCAGCCGCCATCCACCGTCCTCTATATGTAAGCCACTACCGTCACCACCGACACTCGCCAACATTCACCCACCTTCCGTTATCCTGCACCGACCATAGGACAACCGACACCCGCATTCCGTGATGCATAACCCGTCATCCGTTATCCACCACCCACCATCTTCCACCCGCCATCTGCCACCGGCACCTATCGAAACGAATTTCGCATCTATATCCCCATGTGTCCAAGTACCAAGAAACGATAACGCCGGATTACGCCAGCCATTAACCCTACGAAAGTGTTAGTTATTCTTCTTTCTTTCCCATGTAATAAAAGGAGAAATGCAGATGCCATGTGTTAAGGTGTAGAGAAGAACCTTCGAACATTTGTATTTTTAAAGACTGGTTGAATACAGGAACATGGTCCAATCCAAGAGGTTCATAATAAATGTTACAAAGTTCTAGGGCATGTTGGAAGATGTCAAAAACGATTCCCTTTTGCCAATAAACATGTGATGGAAAATCTCATTTAACATGTTCTAGAATGTTGTAACAATTATTCTGAATGACTTGTACGTAGGAGTTTGCTTAACAAGCTGTTTTTTGTTGTTTTTTGTAACACTGCCACAATGCTCATTTGCGAAAATGTGTCCACTGACGCTTGGCAGTAACTGTCCGTGTGCGTGCGCGCAGGGAGGCGAGCGAGCCTCGGTCGGGGCTGGCGGCGACTCCCCCACAGCCCTCGCAGCAGCAGCCACCGGCGCAGCAGGCAGCGCAGCAGGCAGCCGGGGCAGAGTAGGCGGCGACGGCGACGGCGACCCCACGCCCACGGGGCGGGGCGGGGCGCGGCGAGGCGCGGGCCCCGCCCGCCCGCGCCCCCGCCCGCCCGCGCCCGCGCAGCGCCGCACTCTCCTTGTAAAGCGTTCTCTGTCATAAAGCACACTTACCTCTGCATTGCACACGCGGTGTGTTGTCGCGCCGGCACCCAGCGTTACGCAGCCCGCGCGGCGGGGACCGCTGCCCCCGCCCCCGCCATCCCCGCTCCACGCGGCCCCCTCCCTGGCTCGGACAGCCGACAGCCCAACCCTTCGGAGTCGTCTGGCTTACGACCTCCAGGGCGGTCCCTGCAGCCGTGCGCACTGGGTGACGTAGGGTGCCCCGCCCCTCCCCACCTCCAACCACCCCCTTCCTCCCCCACCTCCCCTCCACCGTCACGCCTCCTCCCTTCTCGGCCACCTGTTTCAGCGCCAACGCACCAGCGGAATGTCAGTTCCCTGGCCACAGCAGATGAATGTTATCTTAAGTTTGGAGACCTGCAGTAGGTATTCCGTGGATATACAAATTGTCCAGTAAGAGTTTCGAAAGTTGTTCCTTCCGGTTAGCGAATGCTTGTTTCGACTACAACTGCGATGGCTCCACCACAGTTCACAGCTCTTACTTCGACAATTTGTTCTAAAGAAAATATGTGAAAAAAATAAATGTACTATTAATTATTATATCTCGTAGCGTCTGAATCCAGTACAGGTTAAATAAAAAAGTTATCATTAAGTGGTCATAATGTTATCTTTTTACATAACAAAATCACTTTCATGTTCCTTAACTATTCTCCTGCTCATAAATTTAAAAAAATATCTAGTTTGGTTAATATTTTTTTACACGGTAAATAGTATCCTGGGGTAAGTGTGTTCTTAAAATATGCCTACAACTCTAAACTTTTGCTATTAGGAAAAGTTTACTTGAGAAATAACTAAAGAACTATTGAGGAGATTGATTGGACGATTTCGCCGATAGTTTCCGCATTTACAAACGTTGAAATCGGTGGACTACCTGTTTCTTTTGTACTTCGTTCCTTTCTCGTTACTACGACACGGAGTTACTACGTTCGCATTTCAGCGTTTGTGTTTAACAGTCTGAGGCAGACTAGTAACTTCTACGAAAACATATACTGCGGTGAACTCACGTAGTCGCAAGAAACAACACCTAAATTAAACAAAAATAATGCGGCCTTTGTATGAAAATTCCGATTTAAACTTCACAGTAAGCAACATACGTAATATTAAAATGACCACACCGCAGCAGAAAATGAATTAACGAATGCTACATAAGGGGTTATTGACGTTAAATTATAACAAACTAGAAGCTTTGAGTTTTGTCCTTCGACTTTGCCGTGATTAGCAAACGATTTATTAGCATAAATCGTTTCGATCATTGCCGTTTTGGCAACAGTTCTTATGCAGTGCAAAGATCCTGACGTGTGGAGTCTGCCATGGTACAACTCGTAACAATGTTCTATTACATAATCACCTACTGGCATTAAACGTGTGGAGTAATCCTCCTTTAATCCAGTCAGTTATCGTCAGAAGTAGTTAGTCATTGCTTCGGCCAGGAGCCCTGGGCCGTTAGTTCCCGGGGTTCCCAGACGGTCATCCAACCAGGAACCCACGATGTATTGAAATGTTTAACCCCCGTGACTTCACGGAGCGTAGTTAAAGAAGTCGGATACGCCGGTCTAATGATCCGACTTATCTAAGAGTATGAAAAGTAGTACATTAGGACGACCCGTTCCGGTTACTATAATATGGATAACTCTCTTCCACAATTATGACTATTTTGATTGTTTGATTTCTTAGTCGAAGTAGGAGATTTATTAGCACATTATATATTGTGTCTAATAAACTTCTATGGGATTTTGAAATGTTCAACTGCAAAAGCACGCAGAAGCTGAATCTGAAAGATATGTAAATTGTAATCATGTATTCGTAAAAACATGGAACGTTTTAAACAAATATGGTAACTAAACCATTAGTTGTAAAACAAATAAATACATTTATTTATAAAGAAAAATTACACAGAAACAAACAAGCAATTGAATTGTGTTAATTTGGTCTTTCCAAAACATTGGGCAGTACTGAACTCATTGACTTATTGACACGACTTTAAATTATCGCAATATGTGCCGTATTTTCCTCTGTAAGGCGTGGCTCGGCTCGTATTATAGAGAGCTGACTGCAAGACTTGTTATCTGATTATTCCTGATTGTGACTATTTTTATTAAATTATTTCACCTCTGATAAACTGTTCATCGTCTGTAAATAATATCTTACTGCAAGTTTGAGATATATGAAAAATCAATACTAAATTTTCTGCCTTGTGGTTGCAAGTAATTCACATTACAAAATCTAAAAAAAGTCAGACTGTTGTGCATAACTTTCCATGTGTACTCTTCGCAACACCCAACCGAGCAGAAATACTTCTGATTTTCTTCAGCATCTCTTACAAGGTACCTTATTTTGTCCCTCTGGAGAAATACCGATTTCAGAGGTCTGAAAAACATGAGCAGCCGCATATTGAACATGTTTGTCGCAAACTTCTCACGATGTTGATAAACACACGATTAATGCGCCACAGTAGGATTAGGCGATCTTCTTGAAACAAGTATTAAAGACAGTTTTAACATTCGAGTAGATTAGGCGATCTTCTTTAAATATGTGAAGACAGTTTTAACATTCTAGTACAATAATATTTTACACAATGTTGTGTAATATAAGAATTTTAGTTGTCTCAAACCAATAATTAATGTTAGCAAATATATGCAAATAGATACCCGGAAGGGGTCAGTTGGAAGAATTTGGACTTCAGGTTTCATTATTTCATGAACAGTTTTGTTTGAGAATGTTTTAAATCATCGTGGTTTTCAGTACCTTTCCCATAATCTCCTATCTACAAAATCCTTTACTCATCTCATGATTGCAGCCTATCTGTCAATTCTCAGGAATTATTTTCATCTCGCGGGTTTCTCTGGGTTGCCAAGGTGCATAATGCCTCTGTAGTTAAACTTTTTAACATACTGCAGTTCTTTCGAATACACTAAACACTTCGTCATTGTTATGGTATATACAATAAGAAACACTTTTTCCCAAATTGTAAGAAGATTAACGGGTGTAAATGGGCTCTCAAGTTGCCTAAAACGCAGGCAATGCCCCACTGCCAACGCTGTCGATCCCTCCCTCCTACCCCCTTTGCTCGCATTGCTTCTCCGAGAGCCTTCCGGCGGAGGGGCACGTCGCTCTGACGTCATTTCTCCTCCAGTTAGCAAACGCTTAACTAGACAGCTAAGGTCAGCCGCTGCTGGCTAGAGAGAGTTCTAGCGGCTAGCTGCTCTGATCGGTAGTTTTCCGTGGTTTCTTCGATCAATAGCGGGAGAATGCCGGAGCAGAATCCTAACAAACGGGCCCCCGAACCGCGTGTGATATTTCCTTTTTCTTCTTTGGCCTATCCTCACCCCTTACTAACACACACTTACACTCGCATGCACTATCATACTTGTCGAGAGCTTACAGCTCGTCCCAGCTGGGGCGATGCCTCTCTGGTGGGAAATACCTGGTTGAGGAAAGTACCCGCAAGGCGACGTAGATCCATCCATCGGGGGAAGATCACCTCTACATCCCACGATTACCATACACTACACTTGCTACCAGATACTACCATACACTACACTTACGGGAATGATGATCTTACCAGTTGACACGGTCGGAATCACTAATCAATCAATCATATCCTCCGAAAATGTCAGTTAGCGGCATTTTCATGTGAAATGCACGCCGCAAAATTCGAACGTAGACTGGTAACGGGAAGCGCATAGCTTCTTTCGGCATTCTTCAAAATACGCGACGTGAGCTGGCAATGGCGCGCAAATAAAAGTGCCGCTACCGAATCGTTATTAGTCAATTGCAGCACCTTAGCACAAAGCCTTTCACTTCCACACTTACCACGCGAATATAGTAGTCGAGGAAGAATTGACCATATGCTTACAGTTTTTGGGGTGGGGTTATTCAGAACAGCTCGAAAAGAAAAAAAAATAGTTTTGTCTTTTCCTCCCTGGACACAAGACGTTACAAGTGTAGACACAGTAAAAGTCTATATAATTTTGAACAAAAATGGCGTGACACTACTTTCATCATTCGTATGAATGTGTAAAATAAATCTACAAATATTTCCTGTTGAGTCTTATTGATTATTTGATTGGTTGATTAGTAATTCCGGGCGCGTCCACTGCTAAGGTCATTAGACCCATCTCGATCAGGTTTTTGTTCAGTTTCCCTGATCCATTGAGTAAATGTTGAGATGGCCCCATGCTTTGCTCCTGGACGTAATTGTAGCTTCACTATGAGCACGTTTTGTTGAACTCTCCTTTTGCTTGTAATGGTAGGAGTAGAGGTAAGGGCGAGTTACTTTTTTGTTAGCAATGCAGATAAATCATACCTGCAATTCGTTTACCGATGCAAATAAGTTTTCTATAACTCGGGAACGAAAATGTCAAGTTTTTTTCAAATATTGCAAATCGCGCGCCTTTTAAATTTTTATTTATTTATTTATTTTAAACGTTTACTTATCTTTCAAGTATTTATAGTTAAAATGATGGGAAGGGATTCTGGAACTCAAGAAAACGTGCGCAGATGATATTCTCTCTCATATGTCACATACAGTTTTTAATGTTTTTTTGACTAAATAAATCTAAATCTAAATCTAGTCCTGTAAATGGACTAATGACATGTTTTGAGGAGGAGGATGGACTAATGACGGAGGTGACATTGATCTTCCCCCCCCCCCCTGGATGGCGAGGTCCGGCACCGACCAACCCGCCGGCTTGTGGGTTTTCCCAACCAGGTATCTTCCACCAACTCGTCCCACCGCTCCATCTCCCACCGCCTCAGCCGGGACAAGCTCAAAGCTCCTGACAAACTCTAAACTTCCAGACATGTGTGGAAGTGTAGTTCCTGTAAGTGTGTGTGTATGTGTGTAAGTAAAGAAAGAGGATAGTGCAAGGAAGAGGAAGGAAAGATCACGGGCGGTCCTTGGCCCGTTTGTTAGAGTACTGCTCCAGCATTCGCCTGGTGTCGATGGGAAAAATCATGGAAAACTACTCATCAGAGCGGTCGGCCGCTAGAATTGTTAAGCTAGCGACCGGGAGAGATGGCCGAGGACATCAACTGATGTCACTGCAGTCCTTCTGACCTAGGTCCTTTGAGTCCCGACGGTGGCAGGATATTCGACACTAACTTGTCAGCTAGGTCGAATTCAGTCGCTGTCTGGAGGAGAATTCTAGCGGCCGGCTAACTCTGATCGTTTTCCGTGGTCTCTCCGATCAACACCAGGTGAATGCTGAAGTACTACCGTAACAAACGGGCCACGGGCCGCGCGCGATCTTTCCTACCTCCTCCTTGTCCTATCCTCACACTCTTACACTACACTACCACACGTGCCGAGTGACCGGTCGCGAGCTTACAGCTTGTCCCGGCTGGGGCGGTGCCCCGCTGGTGAGAGATACCTGGTTAAGGAAACAGCGGGGGAATACCACCGCCACCTCCCCAGCAAAAACATGCACTACACTCATGGGACTAATGTAGTTGTAGTAGTTGACGCGCCAGGAATCTCAATCAATCAATCAATCAATCCAGCCAGCGGCTGAATTTGACCTAGCTTCTAGGTAGTGTCGAAACTCCTGCCACCGTTGGGACTCGAACCCTAGGACCTTCCAGTCAGAGGTATTGCAGTTACATCAATTTATGCCCTAAGCTAACTCAGCATATCCTCTTAGGTCATAATGAGATCGCGTGGAACATTAGCTAACAAGGCTTTAGTGGCAGAGAACGTTCACATACTTCACGCCGACTTGACATCGTACGAAACCGATTGTATAGAGAAATACCGGGTACTGTCCTTCATCACAGCTATTCCAACAGGTACCTGAAAATGAAATTTCTAGCATGCTTATGGGCTTACACCTCTCTGCGTGTGTATTTTCGCGATTACTAACATCGTAATCGATACAAAGATTTTATTGTAATATTCGATATTTCAGAAACTATCCTTGGTTAATTTTAAATTGAATACAGTATTAAGTGATAATGAAAATTGTGACTTCATGCGTTCCGAAAGAACGACAACATAGACAATAATAAAAAATATAAAAAATAAAAAACAGAACTTTGGCGTACCAGAACGAACATGGAGAATATGTCCAATATGCAAAATGCTGACTTTCTATTTTCTTGTTTCTTGGAGGATTGTAGAGTTATTCTTACATAGGAAATGAAACTCTACAACACTTTTCAGTTCAGGCATATAATGAGCTCTCCTTTGTAAAATACAAAATAGGTAAAGTTTGCACGATATAACTGTATTCCTACTGCACAACCTGTTACACTTTTTTTAATGACACAGAAGCAAACTTCATTAAGTGCTTAGTAATCACAGAAAAGTAATTCATTGGCTGTCTTCTTCATTTTGCATTTCGATTCATAAACTGAAGAAACTTAAAATCAGGAAATGAGAACAAATCCACACATTTGTTTGTTTTTTCACCTTGAATTTGCTGCTACAAAATCAAAATTATTTTCTAATGAATGGGACACTTGAAAATTTATGAACATTTATTTGTTAACACAATGACTGAGAGTAATTAGGAACAGGTAAAATATTTAGAATAGTAATATTTCAAAGTATAATATTATATTTAATAATATACTTAATATTATAATATAATATTAGATTTTAAAGACAAGTGTTCACAAACTTCAAAACCCTCAGTAAGAACTTTACGACAATGATGATTACAACTGTATGAGCACACACTAATTTCTGGATGTAGTCGAGGGAAGTGGCTTATGTCCTCTCCTATAAGCAAGAGATCGAAGGCATTCTTTTGCCTTCCACTGTGGTACCTGGAGGAACCACATGAATAAAAAATTAATTAATATTGATAATAGTATATAATATGCAGAGTGGCATAAGATGTTGCAGCCATAAGAAGCCGAAAAAATTGAACTGCAATTTTCGAAAATTCAGAGTTTAAAGAAAATTGAAACCTGTGCCATTTTTAGCACCTGTAGCTCTATCTAAGAAAAAAAAAAGGGATTAAGAAAAAATTTGGAACCATTTTTGAGAAAAAATTTTTATAAATGGCATCTCTTCAAGCAAAAATTATGGGAAGAAACCTTTTTTAATTTGTATGTTATATTATTTAAAGATCAAATTTTTCAGAACAGATTACATTAAGGAAAAAACTCTTATCACCAATATTGTATTTTTGCAATGTTAACTTTTTGCAATTTTCCAAAATAATGAGAGGTTGCTGAAAATGGCCACGTCATCATTTAAACGTCCTTTGCTCTCTCCGAGGAAAAAATTTAAAGAAGAAATTTGGAGCCGTTTCTGAGATTTTTTATAAATTACCCGTACTTCAAGAAAAAAATACTCTTATTTTTTTATTGTACATCTACTCTTTTGGAGCATATGGGTGATCTGGGCTGTCCGGGTGACGCCGCATCGAAGGCTGTGTTGCCGACGTTTCGACCATCCTGTCGTGGTCTTCCTCAGGGCTGGTATGCCTTTTGGAGCAGTTTGGTATGTCTTTTGGAGCAGTTTCCATTAAGGAATTAGTGGTGTTACAATAGCACAGAAAATTCAGAGTTGAATGAAAATGATACCTGTGCCATTCTTTTAAATGTCTCTTTTTCTCTACATGGCACAGATTTAAAGAAAAAAATTTTCAGTGGGTTTTGAGAAAAAAATGTATATAATTTGTGTAACTACAATCAGAAATTACACAAAAGCTACTCATTAAAAAAAAAATGTACATAAACTTTTTTAAGATCTGATTTTTTAGAACAATTTATTTAAGACAAAAATCTCTATCTTCAAATTTGTAGTTTCACAATGTTAACTTTCGGGAACCGGGAATTGGAGTAGCACCACTTTCTTTATGTCCTTTGGTACAGTTGAGGAGAAAATTTAAACGGATGGGCAAACAGACGTTTTGCCGTCAACCAATTAATCGATATCAGTGACCCACAAAACATGAATTCTGACTATGCAACATGTTAGAGGTAGTAATTTACTACATAAAATCAAAAAAATTGTATCCACTTAACTGATATCAGGGCTCCAGAATAATCGCCACTTTTGCCACAGTATTACAAGATATTCTCTTTACTACATACATATGGCAAGAAAGTATTCAGCAGATAAAACACATCTCGTATATCTTTACAATATACTCCAAATAGTATGTTGGTTTAATTCACCACCATACATATGTCAGTTAAATTCACCCGTACATATTGAATTACATAAGCCGTATAAATCTTTTGCCAAGTCCCACACCACTTTCATCATATTTATATCGGTACTGTAAATTAAACACTAGATAAAATGATTTTAAAAATTAGTCATTTTTGTAACAAATTTTGTTGATCAAAACATTAATACCAATGCAATACTTTTAAATGGGTAGTGATCAATATTTGAGAAACTATATACTTGATTCAGTGCAAATTGAATTCAGCATTATAAAAATCTGAACTTCATGCATTTGGAATTAACAAAATTGTAGGCTATAAAAACATAGCAGTCAGAAATACTGGGGCATGGAAATGATTAACAGAAAAAAAAGAATTCACAATGAACACAACAGAAGTTAAAAAACTTATCACCCACAAGCAATAAAGCATCTTTACCTTTCTGAATGAGATAAAATAAAATAAAATACTAACATCAGATTTTAAACAAGTCAAAAACATTGTGTTTTAAAGTTACCATAAGAATAAGAGCTGTATTTTCTGTAGCATATTGCTCCAGATGACAACTCAAAACAAAATTGACAGTCCTTGAAAGATCAATGCAACAAAAGCTAACCATTAGTCAATGACATACTCCATGATCATTATTTTACTCTTCTTTTGAAAGTTCCAAACTCACAGCCCTCAATGGCATCTCATCTTCCAACATGTAGGGAGTTTTATGTTCACAAGATAACACATATGACAGCAAAGGGTTAAAAAATTATGTTTAAAGTTTGTGCTCTTAAGATTATTTCAGAATAAAAAAAATTGAGCTGTGAAAAATTTCAAGCAATTAGGAAAATTAAAATTAGCCAAGCCATCGAAGACTTAAAATTTAAATGAGGGTTCAACGTAGGAATTCCTGCTTTTTAAGACTTTTGAATATAAGACTCATATTTGCAAATATTTTTACATAAAAATGTGCAAGTTATAGTTTTGGGGATTGTTGTACAACAAATCCATGGGAACATGGATTTTTTTTAAAAAATTAACTAATGTAAAACCAAATTTAATTCTTAACAACTCTCCTAGAAAAAAGACACTAACTATTCTGAACATTTATCAAATACACAAATTGTAAACATAAGAAAATGCTAAGAATAAATTATTATGAGTAATTAACTTTACTTCTGTGATGTAGATTCCTGTTGCAGCTCTCACACCCATCCAATCTTAGCAAGTATGGGGGCAAAAGAAAGAGAATTTAACAAAGAGGTGATGAATTGAACTTTCATGTTATAAATATTAACAGGGGAAAACGCATCTAAATCACACATCGAAATCTACCAACATAATGTCTCGTTTAAGACTGTTTTCTGACACATTGATTGTACACCCCTAAAAAACAGTAGGTCTTAAAACCTGGTTATAAAGGCCACTGCCTTCAAGTTATGTTTCTCAAACTGTAATATGAGGTATTTGGGGACATTTCTAAGGAGTTCTTCTCGGTATCGCATTTCGTGGAAAGGATGATGAAAGCAGAATCTCAAACTCTACATTAAATTCAAACCATCTTTGATATTTTGTATGATTTAATAAGTTAAGTTTATATCATTCTTTTTCTACAGCTTTCTCACTCAGGTATGTTAGTTAAAACACAGCACAACTATTCCCATTGAAGGAAAAAAAAAAAAAAAGTGATACCTTCAAACACTATAATTATCAACTCTTGTCATAAACATTTCTTTGAAATTAATACTACTACTACTACTTGCCCGTTGAGTGGCTCATGGACAGCATGCTACCTTCCAGTGGTGGGATCCCAAGTTCGACTCCTGGTGATAGCAAAAATAGAGTTGTAGCTTTCTAATACAATCATCTTCATTCTATAGAAGTGTGACGTAAGAAAAGCTCAGGCAGGTCAAGTATGTTACATACGGTGATGGGAATACAACATGCTCACCACATGACTCCCTAATCTCCAGGCATGGATAATAAATAAAGCCCAGGCCTGGGAACTCGGCCAGCTGGCAAAAGGTAAGATTAATTCAACCCTAAAATACATACATACATAAATATATACTAACACAATAACTGCATGAAATAATTACACAAATTCATTTTGAAAATTTCCAATAAAGGATTTTAATTCACTACAATTTTATTCAGTTGTTAGTTAACGCAAGTAAATTCCTAACAATCTATATACTACTTACCATAAAAAACTTAACATTAGTATACTGTTGAAGAATTAAGATGTATATCATGATTCTATAGCAGAAATCAGAAGATGGCTCTCACTTTTGAAGATTTCTGCCTTACTGCACAATATCTAAACTAGTTTAGGCAAAGGATTCCCCACTTCTGAAGCTAGAGTTGGAGCACCAACAGGTCATGGTTAAAAATCTAGCACATAAAATACATATCACAATTAGAACCATATTAACAATCACAAGGATGCAGTACTCATGAATAACAGAACCATACGAGACATTCTATTAATTGATGGATTGATTGACTGATTATTTTGTTTCTGGGTATTATGGTAATTTGTCTCATAAGTGTAGTGCATGAATTTTTATCACAGGAGGTAGCAGTATTCTCCTTCCCCCCCCCCCCCCCTCCAATGGTGAGATCCGGTTCCAGTATAAGACAGCTTGTGAGGGGTTTTAAATCCAGGTATATCCAATCAGCAGAGCACCACTCCAACTAGGACAAGATCTAAGATCCCACCTGGTCTCCCCTGGTATTGATGAGAGAAACCACAAAAAACTACCAATCAGAGCAGCTGGCCACTATTATTCTCCTTCAAACAACGGCTGAATTCAACCTAGCCATCTAGACAAATCCTGCATCCGTCATGACTCAAACCCTTGGACCTAGCCAGCCAGAGGCACTGCAGTGACATCAGTTGATACATTGAGTCACCTCAGTAAGTGCTATTCTATTAATTACCTGCACTGATATTAATAGCGTTAATTTTAATTAACTATTTTCCATAATTAAAAATACTCCAAAGATTGTAAAGTGAAATGTGCAGTACAAGGAAATCAAGGAAAGAAACAATGTCATAAGGAGGAGGGTGGGATTGCGGATGGAGATGTAAGACCCAAATGAAGCAAAAGGGGATGCTGTCATATTACTGTGCTTTATTTCCAAGTGATACACAGAGCAATTGTCAACACACAGAAATAGTCAATCTGACACAGTTCCACATCAATATATGGCACTTGTTCAGTGTACAAAAAATACTGGTTAATTAAACAAAGTTTATTTTGCTTAAAATTCTCAAATAACTTAATGTTAACACTGTTTATTCAATTAAATTTTTAAAATTTGGATGAGAATTTGAAGCCACCTATTTATAGATTTCAAAGAAAATAAATCTCAATCCTTTGGCATTTTTGAAACCTTACTATCAAAGCAAAGACCATAGACCACAGATTGATTTTGGTGAAAAAGTAGAAATGCTTTGTTAAACAGAAAAGGGAACAAACATTAAAATTTGGCAATTACATAGGTACAACGCAGCACCCACATGTGTAATATATTAATTTAAGATGATATTTTTGAACATTTATTATTTCTTAGGTAATTTGAATTTTTTTTTAAGTTTCCCTGCAAGTTCAAATAATTAAGAGTCCACTGTATTTTGATATAAAAAATTGTTGATCAAAAGTATGCACTAACTTACATAACATACATACTATTAACACTAAAATGTCCTTTTAAAGATGATTGGATGATTTCTAAACTGATTGAAAATCAGCCTAAGGAAGAATTTCATTAAACACAACGTAATATGTCACAGATTCATGGTACTACTACTCACGTTCCCCACAAGAGATTGCTGATAAAATCAAGACATGGTATTTGTGGTGAACAATGAATCCTGAAGCAGATTTTCATAAAATTCTCCCATTTTCTTGCTCATAATTCATCATTTGTTCTATCAACCCTTTTTCTTATCAGATAACAATGCATTTTCTCCAAAGTACTGTGAAACATCAACCTTACACAATGTTAGGGCTCCTATGGCAGCCATCACCTCTCTTAATTGCACCATCTTTAAAATGAGTCCAAGAGTTCATAACAATAAATAACATATTATTAAAACATGAAATTAATAACACTAAATGCCAATAATAGGAATGTATGTAACAAAAATTGATTTCTCTACTTCACATTTAGATACTTAATATTTTTCTAACCAACTTTAAAATTTTCAAAGTATCATTGAAATATTATATGGGAAGTGTCCATTGATAATGAAACAAAGTAAACTTATTATTAGTCTTATTCTAGAATACTGTTAATTGTTCGAAAAAACATTCTTTGATTTTCTAAGCAAGTAATCATTCATAAATGTATGATTACATAACAAAGTGTTACGATCTTACTCACATGAATTTCGCAAAATACTAACAACGTTTATTGACTAGTACATGGAATGAGTTCTAAAAATTTATTGAAAATCTTCAATGGCCTGTTTGTATCATACTACATTCCTAAACAATATGACTTCACTTTACATTATCATCAAGTTTTTTTCTTTTTTTAACAAAACCTGTTTTTAGATTAACTAATTCAGTTTTTACATCTCTCAAAACAATTAATACCTAGCTCATTAATTCTATACTACATTATTCACAACATATTATTAAAAAACACACATTAAAAAATTACCTTACATAAATTATCATTAACCATACTAACAAAATTAATAAGAGTATAGTACAACAACAGATAATCTGCACAGCAGAAATTCTTTCTTCAAAAGTGTCCAACGTGAACTTTTCAATTAAAAACACGCAATGTCGACAATTATATTAAAACTTATTCTGAACGAAAAATGATCAAAATGTTCTTTCAAATGTCATTGGCTTCAGAGTTCTCAAACAAACAAAGAAACAAGTAATATATATCATCTGCTTCAAAGGAAATTGCATTTCTAGAAGTAAAATATCAGTAAGTACACCATCTTCTCCACACACAATTTTCCAAAGAAGTTCATTAGAAAACTGTTTTCTCAATTTTACAATTTGAATATTTTTTCTAGTAAACTCAGAAAGTGTTTACACTCAGGTGTACATCCAAACAATCTCAAAGATACAATCAAATTTCTATTCCATAAATAACTATTTTAACATTAGTACCATATTAAAAATATAATGACACATGAGATGATATTCAGTAAAAAAAATTAATGTAACAGACATTTACACTCTTAATTAAAATTACAGTAAGAAGAGATATTCATACAAAAGTATTACATTGTCTTGTAATCTTGGCTTTCTGGTAGACTCCACATTAGATTATATGTTGCTGTGATCTTCACTTACATAAAAAGTTGTGGCCCTGACAAAGGGTACAGCACATTGGTTGAAATGTTAGGGACATTGATTAGAACATGTCATTTCTCCAACAAATATTCTAACATCAACTTCAGCACAGAAAGCCTTCATCTATGAACAATTTTCTAAGAAAAGAACCATTACTTTCTGACTATTAATGCCCTACATCTTGGAGACAGTTCTTCATCTGTAACTTTCACAACATCTAAAGTCAACTGACTCTGCTTCTCTTGCAAAGCAGTAATCCTATCAATAAGAATTACACTTTCTACTGATGTTTGCATAGCAGCTTGTAAGCCAGTTACTGCTTCTGCCAAATTACAGAATTTTTTAAATTGAAGCCAAAGAGTTCTCATTTCTTTTAAAATTTCTTCATGTTTTTCAGTTGTAGCAATAACACCATTTGGTAATAAAAAGTCATACCTCTCCATTGCATCTTCTATGAAAGATTCAAAGTTGTTTCTCTGAGTTTTACGTACACAACGACGCCGTTTCTTTTTAAGAACAAGACCCACTGTAAACAAATTAAGAAACATTAAAATATATATAACTAAAACAATATCATACTCAAGAAATTATTTTTAAGTTTACTTTCAACTGTAAACTAATGGAGCTACTACAGCACATACTTTCTCACATTATTAACTGCTACGCAATATTTTACTACTTCATGAACCTGCATCATGGTTTTCAAACAGCTAAAATGTTTTCCCCACCAAAACTTGAACTCTGAGTTTACCAGCCATGTGCCTTTCCCATATTCCAAACTAGCAACTCAGACACACCATCTCGGGCCAATGCTTAAATATACAACCTAATATTATTATATCTCAACCTAATATTTCTAACAGACAATTTTTGAAATGTCAGAGAGATCAATGAGACCTCCACCATTTTTTAAGCACCCCTTGTTTTATCCGTGGAAACAATTTAGAGATAAAAGTTGAAGCAGTTTTTAAGAAAATATTTGTTTTTTAATTCTATTTATTTCAACATGACCACTTATATTTTCAAAAATATGTACACAGCCTTTTTAAAAGAACTGAATATTTTAGAACAGATTTTGTTTAAGGCAAAAAACTCTACAATTTTGTAGTTTTAAAATGTTAACTTCTGTCAATTTTCAAAAAAAACGGAGAGGTCGCAGAAAATCGGACTAGCGCCATATTTTTTACTGTCCTTTGATACATTTCAGGAAAAAGTTTAAAGAAAAATTCAGAGCAGTTTTTGAAATTTTTTAAAATATATTTATTTCACAGTTTTACATTGTTAAAAAAAACAACTTTCTGTTACCCAAAAATTCTAATACTTATATAATTATAATTTTATTTTTCCACTTGTCCCAATCTTTATAATTCTTGTCTGGTAAATTGTTCTCTTCCAAAAGTCCCTCAATTTCTCTCAACCAGCTATGTTTTTCTCTTCCTCCCCACAGGATACCACTCTACAATTATTTTTGGAATTCTATAAATTGCATAAATTCCAAGCACAAATTATGCTAAAACTGCTTCTTTCTTCAAAAAGTTGTCCATGATCTTTTTTAAAGAGCTAATTTTTTTACAACAGATTTTGTTGAAAGCAAAAATCTCCATCTTCAATTTTGTAGTTTTGTAATGTTAACTTTTTGCATTTTCCAAAAATACAGTTTGCTGGAAATGAAACAAGCATGATTTTTTTTTTACCGTCCTTTGAACAAGGAAAAAATTTACCAGGAAAAAAAAGAAAAAATTTGAAGCCATTTTTGAGAAAAAGATTGTTTTAAAAAATTCAAAACTGCATGTATTTTATGCAAAATAATGTTAAAACTACTCATATTTTCAAAAATTTGTGCATGACTTTATTTCAAGATGTCCTCAAAGAACAGGTTTTGTTTTGGAAAAAAATTCTCTATCTTCAATATCAAAGTAGTGGGAAAACACCGAAAAAAATTGAACTGTTACACTTCAAAAAATCAGGGACTTCAGTGAACATGATACTTTCACCATACTCCTCAGCATCCTTTACCCTCTTAGAGAACAAAATTTAATAAAAAAATCATTGGTGCCATTTTGGAGAAATTTTGAAAATGTTTTTGAGGCTTCATGTAAAGTACCCTCAAAAATCCAAGTATCCATTTCAAACTCACAAAGTCTCAGAACGATTGGGGAATATAAACTTTGAAGAAAATCAGTTGAATTGTTAAGGTGCTAGCATTCACCAATGGAGAGATGGAGATATGGAGAGGTGGGATGGACAGACAGACGACATTTTGTCGTCAATCAAGTTTTCAGTATCAAGGACCCACAAAACATTGATTCTGACTTCACCATGTGTTAGAGGAAGTATTTTACTATATATAGAAACATGATTTACCCACTATTTCGTTTCCAGGGCCTGACATTAAGAGCTTTTCTGTCGAAAATGGCCAGCGCACGATTACAATACCTTCTCTTCTTATGTAGTAAGGGTGAGAAAATAAAAATACTCTTCAACAAATTATTTTCACATGCTCTTCATTTACTTTTAAGTATGGTTGCAATATTTGTTGGCTTTTATTGTTTGTTAATAAATATGTTTCTTCTTTTCCTTCTTCTTCCTCTATTTCTACAATCTCATTTTTCTTCTTCTGCTATTACCATGTCTTTCTGTTAAGCCCAACTGAGGACCGCAGGGCAATTTCAATATTTCATCCTTGAATGTTTTCTCTTCCCCTCTTTCCAATAATCTTTCATTGTTCCAGTTTTTTCTTTCTTCCTTCCTTAATTCAAGGAAGAATAATCATTTATTTATAATATACTGACAATCATTTAAAAATAACTCATGAAACAAGCAGTTTTTTGAGCAAATATGCTTAGCGATCTGGTGTGTTGTTTCTATCTTGCATATCCTTTCCTCTACAGTGAACTTTCCTACATCATTTTCTTTGTCTTTCCCAAATAGTTGAATTTCTTGATTTGCTCAATTCATCTGATGGGTTGTTACACGTTTTAATACCAGTGATATAAAATCCATCTTTTTCACTGATCTTCTCAAGCATGTTTTATTGGCTAGTTCTTTTGAGAGATTTGTATTGCTGTATTTTTTTAAGCTTTCATAAGTACAATAAATTTTCTACAAATATCAAGCAATATTATTTCAACACCTGTATTGTTTCTCTTCAAAGTTATTGGATAAATTTGGGTACTGATAATTTATTTTATTTTTATTATTTTTTATTTTTTTTATTTCATTTTATTTATTTATTTATTTATTTATTTCATTTTATTTATTTATTTATTTATTTATTTATTTATTTATTTATTTATTTATTTATTTATTTATTTATTTATTTATTTATTTATTTATTTATTTATTTATTTATTTATTTATTTATTTATTTATTTATTTATTTATTTATTTATTTATTTATTTATTTATTTATTTATTTATTTATTTATTTATTTATTTATTTATTTATTTATTTATTTATTTATTTATTTATTTATTTATTTATTTATTTATTTATTTATTTATTTATTTATTTATTTATTTATTTATTTATTTATTTATTTATTTATTTATTTATTTATTTATTTATTTATTTATTTATTTATTTATTTATTTATTTATTTATTTATTTATTTATTTATTTATTTATTTATTTATTTATTTATTTATTTATTTATTTATTTATTTATTTATTTATTTATTTATTTATTTATTTATTTATTTATTTATTTATTTATTTATTTATTTATTTATTTATTTATTTATTTATTTATTTATTTATTTATTTATTTATTTATTTATTTATTTATTTATTTATTTATTTATTTATTTATTTATTTATTTATTTATTTATTTATTTATTTATTTATTTATTTATTTATTTATTTATTTATTTATTTATTTATTTATTTATTTATTTATTTATTTATTTATTTATTTATTTATTTATTTATTTATTTATTTATTTATTTATTTATTTATTTATTTATTTATTTATTTATTTATTTATTTATTTATTTATTTATTTATTTATTTATTTATTTATTTATTTATTTATTTATTTATTTATTTATTTATTTATTTATTTATTTATTTATTTATTTATTTATTTATTTATTTATTTATTTATTTATTTATTTATTTATTTATTTATTTATTTATTTATTTATTTATTTATTTATTTATTTATTTATTTATTTTTATTACCAGGATACAGTTGATGGTTACAGGGTACAGTTGTGATGAGGGCAGAGAATACAGTTGATGATTTGTTATAAAAGGTTTTGTTACCTCACAAATATATTTAACTTTTTAAATAGGGTCACTAAGAGATGAACATATTAGATTTGCCAATTTAATTTTTGATTCTAATTCCTGAATTTAGGGTTTCATAATCAAAAGCGTCAAAGGCCTTTCAAAAATATATTATTTATTAGTATTTTATTGGAGTTTATTGAATTTTATTGGAGCAATGTACATGTTAGTTGTTTATTTCTTAATACCAAAAGCCACCAACCACTTCAATTGACTTGAATGAGAATTTCCAATTCAGCAGAGTGTAGCTATTTTGGGTATAGGGCTACATCTGACTGTGATTCTGTATTAGCAATTCAACATAAAAAGCAAGAAAAAATAAAATGTCAAATAAACTCACATTTGACTGCAGCAAGATCAAGCACTGCACGGGACATAAGATTTTCCGAATGTTGTTGGTGTTGTTCCTCAGTCCAGTGCTGCCAACGTCTGCAACTCTCTTGAGAAGCCAGCCGTAAGAATGAAGCACCCAAATATTCTTCAAACCTGATTCGTTGGACAACCAAAAATGATAAATAAAATCCTGCATGTATAAAGAGCAAGTTCACTAAAAGAAACTTAAATTGAAGAAATTAAAGGAAATTAAACTTATAGACTCTCAAAGGACATATACAAAAGTTTAGAGATAAAATTTGCAGATTCAAAACAAGAAACAAAAGTTTGTCTGTTTGTATTTGTTCATTGTATATGTATCAATTCAAAGACAAGTAGCGACTAAGGTAAACAATCTTAAATGAACTAAGTAGCAATGGTTACCCTTGTACATATAATGTAATAATGTTGTTTTTTTCAAATGATTTAGCAAGTCAAAATTTGTTACACAAAAAGGGGGTTAAGTTATCAGATGTTTCAACTGCTGATTTGAAGATCTCGTCAGTGCTTTAAGAAAACCCAAGAAATACACAAACAGAAAAAACAATCCTATTTCAAATATTAACTAGCATTACTAAAATTATATTTACAAAGATTACATTAAACACCAACAGTATGAGATTCACATTACAATAACATAATTAAGTTCAACTTGAGTCCTTGGGCACAAAACCCCTCTATAATTATTGAAACACAAGTTGTCGAAATGAAACGTTTATTGCATTGGTAACTATGGTGTATACCACATGTTTATATATACTGTAATTTTCACTTAGAGCAACTTGCAAAATTGGTAATCTTCTTTAGCCATAAAGAACTGAATCTGCTTGATGATGTGATGAAATGATCGCCACACTATATTGCATTGTCTGGTAAACCTATAGATGTATTTGTATGGTACATTTTTTCGGATAATCCGAACATTTCCAAATCTGAACAGACTGCACCCTCAATTAGTTCAGATTACCAGGGTTTTACTGTAATGGTTATTTAAACAGTGGAAAGATTTTGAAGGTTTCAAAAATGAAACCAACAATTTTTTAAGTCATATTTTTATTCAGTTATTTTTAAGTCAAAAGTTTTATTGTCATATTTCGATATCTTTTTAGATCATAAAAGCTTGCATAATTCTAACATTTTTAGGTCATCAACTTCCTGCCCTAGCAATCATACACATCAGCAGAAGAAACGGCTGGTATGTAGACAGCACTAACTGCAACAATCAAAGAGTCCAATCATACAAAAACATGCTTCACACTGTTGACTGTTAAGATAGATGAACTCTGTATTTCATTATGGACCACAACCAGAACCCTCCTCTCAGCAATGAACTCATATCAGGGTTTCAATCTAGCATCTATAATCTGTAATAATACATGTGCAATTCCTCGTTTGAAAAGTTCCCCTTCAACCACGTTTCTGTAAAAACGTTTACATCATCAGGAGCAGCACTTGCTGAAATACTATCGCTCAATTCCAAAAGTTTGATGTGTAAACCACACATTTCATTTCTTATTAATTAATTAATTACTGAACCAAAGAGGATTTTCTCCCTTTTACAAAAGTATTACAAACAAATTAAAGAAAAATGATGATGCGGAGGTCAAATTACAATATCAATTAGAATTGTCTATAAACGTGTTGTTAACAGTACAAAATATTTGAAAATAAAGTCATCACAGTAATATAAAATATTGCCCTATCCCAATTGGTTCAACAACTTGGTTTTAAAAGAATTCAATGAAACATCAAAGAAATATACTACTTTGGCATACTATTTTGTCAGCTTTGGCAGTCTGATGACAGTGACATTTGTCAAATACTCCATCCTAGATGGTGCAACACTTGATTACTTCTCGAGTTCTCAAGGATCTCGTAGGCACATTAAGATCTTTATTTTCAAGAATCTGGGGACAATCTATAAGTCCTGGGATAATTTTAAAAGAATATCAGATCATTCATGCTTAGGTGTTTTTTGGCCTAACATCTCCAGCGCAAATGTGAAAATCTATCCATGGCCTTTCCCGCTTTGTATGCTAAAAACCTCAAGTATCTGTGTTGTGTATATTGAAGGAGACATTTTAGCTTGGATGCAGATGGTTTCCAAATTACGGAACAATATTCTTGTAAAGTCTCGCTTAAGTCACAAACAATGAAGTAATAGTTCTAAAGTGTTTGAAAACTCTGGCAGTCCTCTGAACATAGCCCCATTTTCTCAAAGCTGATCTGCATATACTAACACGCTTATTAAAATTCAATTTGGAATCAAATGTGATTCCAAGATCAACAATACTGTCAAATTTGTTCAGTTCTACCCATTCAATCTGTATCGAAAAGTAATGGGGATGATGTCTTTGAGAGAAGGTGATTTGTGAACATTTTTCGATGTTTAAGAGGGTTTTATTTTTGGTACATCAGTTAAAGTTATCTAAATCACATTGCATCTTTTCTGTGACCTCCACAGATTTAATACTCATAAATATCTTGTCACTGGCAAAGAGTAGAAAGTTTGCTAATAAATGTTAACATCCCTACAATTTCCAATATATCCCTTAATTAGTTTGTTTTCTGACACTATTTAGGGTGCTCCACCAAAGAATTTTAGTGCAATATCCTTTTCATCATTGGCTTCATGGGTTTTCAGATCTTCGATCAATGCCTTATGATCTGTTTGTTGATCATTGGTAAGATCATTTTTATCTTATTTCTGAGGTTTCCCACTCTAGATTTGTTTCTCGAAAACAAATAAAGCCTCACCTTCATTCCTAAAAGAGACCTTTATGGGCACAATGGACCTTTCATGTGCCTTTCCAAAACATTTAGCAGCCACAGCCTGCAGGAAACCACGATAATGCTAAAAAATGCTGTTGTTAAGTTCAAGGTATCAGTTTGAAGACCGTAAACAATGACATTCTAGGCTCTAATGTACCTCTGCAAAAGTTCCTCAAGAATACTCTCTTCTGTCACAACAGATGATTCACCAGACACTGGTCTCTCCACAAGCTTTGAGATCCTGGCATCCAACTTATCGAGTTTAGCATCCTGGCCATCTAAGCGCCTCACTATAGCATCCATTATGGACTTAAAGCTGGTTAATAATTCAGATTTTAAATCAGACTACATGCCCTTGCAATCCGTTATTGTGATGGACAAAAAACACTTCAAAAATCCACTGCGTAATAACATTTTAAACCTATCAGCACAGCTGCAATGGTAACATTTACAACATGTTTTACATTTAGTTATTTTGAACGCATCTGTTCAAGTTCATGTTGGGCAACTCCTCAAGCCCTCATTATGGCAATCGCACTCATCTTCAGAAAGATCCTGCTACATCATTGCTAATAATCATGTGATGAAAGAACACTCGAGCAAAAACATAAACACTCGCCACCACCATATTCCAGTCATAATTTAAATTTAAGCCATTTAAAAGATTTGAAATTTAAAATTCAGTTTCAGATTCAAGAAAATACAGGATTTATTCAAGCTGCATTTTTATTATACAAATAGTCAGCTATTAATTATAATCTGGTCTCACCACAAGCAACTTCAGATATGTTATTCAAATAGTCTACATTTATTACTTTCAGGATTCAACAACATTCACGAATGAAAAAAATTGTATCTTGGAACTTACCCATCAAATTCTTCCTTTAAAACATTGGTCAACTCTTCACTAAGGGGAAAATTTACAACATTAGGGCCACAACGATCCTTCTCTTCCAATGTGGCAAGCTTGTGATAGCAGCACGGTACTAATACCATTAGCCTCAGCTGAGGAGTGTGCATGAACAAGTCAACAGCCACAGCAGACAAGTCACCACATGTATGTAACCCAATCATACATACTTCATGAAACTGAAATGAAAAGGAGAATATTATTTATGAGCCAGTCCTGAAGACAAGCACACTGGCTTTCTAATTCTGAGACCACAAGTGGCAGTGGATTTGCAAAGGTTGGAAAATCCTCAGTGTACTAAGTCAGACTCATTGCATGAAAAGAAACCCTAGGCAGTGCCCAGCAAAATTACATTCACTGACAACTTCTGAGTAAATCAGATCCCATTATTTGATCAGTCAGGGAATGCTGCAAGTGGGTTCGTAGGCTTCCGCGGCCGGAGTCAATGCGTTCTTTGCTATCCGCGATGAGCCGCATCTCGGTCAATTGTACTGATGTTTCGGCCATCTTGCTGTGGCCTTCTTCAGAGCTATACTGCTGATAGGCAGAGCCCCAACTTGAAAACACATCAAAGCAGTGATCTGTATACTAACTGGATGACGTATTCCACCAAGTAATAGGCCATGCCTCGGCCCAGCTTTGCCTATCATATTGCAGTTAGGCAAGAGACAAGTCCAGCAATATGTACACCATAAAGATTAGTGTGCTTACTGAAAGCATTAACACTTTCTGACGTAAAATTTTGCAATTATCATAGCTTGTGATCAAGGAAGTTAAATTACATCTTACAATTAGAATCTTCATTCATGAAATTCGGAGGCCTTTCTAAAATAATTTAGGTAGGTGTATTGCAAGACTGGGTTTTTTAAGCATTACCTTACTCTTAATGAGAATCTCAATGCTATTTTCTATCATAGAACTAGCAGAACAAGGCAGAAGTTCTCTCCCTCTCCCTCCCCATATTTTATCTATGTTTGTCTTTAGTGTCTGCTGGTTCTCCATCCATATTATAGTTGGTTTAGTCTCTGGTGGTGGTTTGAAGATTCCAAAAATTAGAACAGGTTCTTTCATTATACTGGCTTTATCTAGAATGTTTAACGAATTCAGGTCAGAGTCTTGGGTCTGGGGGGATGGCAAATTGTTCCAAAGGTAATTTTCGCACAACATATACATAACTATAGGTTTTCTTCTCCTTGGTGCTAGTCCAGTGTAAGGAGGATATTTTTGGTGGATTCAAAACTGCGCAGCACTACTTTAACATGGCTTGGTTTAGTTTGGATACTACCCAGATCAATGTCAAACTTCTCTTCCCTTACTGGGATATTTATATTGCTCAACAATGGCTTAACATCTTCCAAGTCTTGGGAATGTCTCTCATTTGGATGAGGTTCATTTGGATTCTCTCACACCATATAGAATTACATTCTGGTTACGAGTGTTCTTTTCTTCAATTTCTCTAAATACACAGTGCAACAAATTTGAACTTTGTGTCTTGCTGCAAGATGAAATATGTGTTCTTTACTAAATCACATGTCAAATCACTTTACTAAATCATGTTGTTTGCAAAAATGAAATCAGAAATGTTCCATCACGTACCAATTTTTCTGGAAATGATGCGCCACACATACCACTTTCGAGAAACTGGTTAATGTCTCAGTAACAATACAAGAGAAATCTGTAGTTGATTAATACACAGATCATGTTACAAAAATTCTTTGTATTAATTTTTTTGTATAATTAATTGTTTGTATTATAAAACAAAATGAAAACAGTACAAGAAAACTGATTAAAGCTTGAAATGTACTTACAAGTTGGAAACTTTTCAGTTGTGGGTGGATAGTGAAACTTCTTGTAGGGGTGTCCAGCAATAATTTGTCAAAAGATTTGATGAACATCTTCCCTTATAACGACTTTCCATGGCATCGATATCTTGATGAAATTGATCACCAAATTTAACACACACATCTCCAAAATAATGTGAGAAGAAATCCAAATAGGAATGAAGGAAATGTAATTTAAGAGACATATTGCACGTCATAGTCTTGGAACAGTCCAACATGTGTTTCGTAAATTCCTTGTAATCCTCAGACATTACGTTTCAAAAACAATTGTCACATTCATCTTCCAATGCAAGTGAAGGTGCCTTCTCAGTAACTGCCAACAACTATCAAAGGTGATATCTTTCATCAGGTCACGGGTTTGAGACCCAATGAAAATTTCTTCATTAATTTTTGCAGTATTAATTGCAGCAAATTGAAAACCGTGGCCCACTTTCTCTTTTGCTTTCACAAAATTCTTCATAAAGCCCAATTTCAGAGGCAGTGGTGGTAACTGCACACTTTCTTTGTCAACAAGTGGTTCACGTGACACATTTTTTCAACAGGATTGAAAATTTCTCTCAAAAGACACCCTTTGACTACATAATGGTCTTTCTTTGCTCTACTATCCAGTAACACAAGAAACAGCAATATTTTGTGTAAACCATTCTGCATTTTTAGAAGAAAATAGGTGCCATTTTTTCGGATTGTGAATCATCCCACATTTTGTAAGCAGACCATTTATGTTTTTTCAATATACAATATACAATTACAATAAATTATATGTCATTACAATATAATGTGTTTGGTTGTTACAGGTTATTTTCTTGAACACGAGACCTAAGTAATTCTGCTTGTCTCTTTGAAGATTTAGATCTCTTACAATATCGTTCAATTCTGCCTGCGACAATGGCTGGGGTTGTAACAGTGCTGCAGATGAGGTGTAATCAAAATCTTCATTATCTGTCGGTTTGTCACCATCGTCAGTTTCATTTTTCCAGTGTCCATTCCGTTGGTGGTTTTGGAACTGAGAATATCAGAATGTAGAACTGGGCGCGTTGCAGATTCCAAATTTGGATAAGAATCTGTGAGTTTTGATTTACTTGAGATTCCTCTTACATTCATTAAACAAATGTAGCAATCTGTAATGTGGTGTTTAGGTTCCCTCCACAATTGTGGTATGACAAATGGCATAGACCGGAGGTTCCACACAATAGACCTCTTCAATAGCAAGAACAATGTGAGCAACAGTTCTGTAGTGCTCAATACTTACCCTCACCTACCGTTGATTCAAAATAAACTCTTACACCTTTTTGAAGATCGTACAAATGGTACATCTTTGCGACTTGGTCGTATACTCGCCACATACATAACAGAAAAGATTTGGTGAATCCACACATCCTAGACATAGCCGAGTATAAGAAACGCATGAACAGTAAAAACAAAATTTTTCACGTTAGCGGATTTACACTCTTCAAGAATAGATACTATCTGATCTATCAATTGACTGATGCAACTGCAATTTTTCTTTACCTACCCCATGTGATCATATCCCCCTCTCCTATTACCACCAATAGGCAATAACATTCCTAAAATAAAAGAATGTGGGCTGGGATAACATAAATAACGCAACACAGCACAGATAAAATTGCATTTCCCAAAGAAAGTTTAGGTGATAGCAAACAATGGTTTTCACCACTGTCATAAGAGCACTGAACAATCACATATTTTTGTTGTGCAGCAAATTTCATTGCCGCACTGTGTTATCAGTGCATTTCTCATCTCATTTTTTTGTTGAGTCTTATCAAACTGAGTTTTAATTTTCATCTACAAGTTCATCACTTCCTCATTGGTTTCCCCAAATCTCTGTTCAATGAGGTAGCATTTTTCTAAGATTATCTTTTTTATTTTACACTTAGCTACATCTGCTGTGAATTTGTCAACTATGTTCTTAGGCATCTTCTTGTCTTTAATGCTTTTATACCCGTGCTCTCGAGTATCTGTTGTACAAGACAGATTGTCTTTCATCATCTCTGTTTTTACATCAATACGACATGTGGTTTTCGCTAGTTCACCTCTGATGATCTAGATTAATTCCCGGGATTCTCCCCTCATGGAAGTTGCTGATGATACTTCAAAAGTCTTCTGGGTGTTCATCCATTTTATTGTCTTTTAGTAGTTTGGTTAAGATGGTAGCAGTTTCAGACATTGAGGAAATTTGTTGTGTACAGCACCAAAAGCCTTGCCTTCTCTATTGACTCTGACTACTGCACATGGTATCTCAGTAGGCAGTACAACAGTCTATAAAAACACTAACAATTTTCTTGCATCAGTATCCATAAGAATGAGTGTCAACTGTAGCATCAGTTTCCATAAATCCATTGCTCAGCTCTAACGAGAGTCAAACTTTGCAGGACACTTTGGCAAGGATTTAGTTTTATGTTTATCTAAAAATGTTTCTGATTTTCAAGTATTATTCTCAAAATTCCCTGATTTTTTCTGACCTTTCAAACCAATTAACTTCCTTGACTTTTTTCAGTTTTCCAGAAAGAGGCCACCCTCAATTAGTAGGTAAATGGAGTTGGAGGTAGGATGAAAGGCACAGAAAACAGGAGAAACAATCCCTGAAAATGCTTTGGGCACCACAAATTCCAAATAAAGTGTCCAGAATTTGAATACAGGTACACAGAGGTGGTCCAGGATGCTGCTGGTAGGTCACTCGTAGATGCTGCTGGTAGGTGCTGGTTAGCTCGTAAAGAGCTGTTGTGCCAAAGTACTTACATACACAATGGTAAACTAGCGGATTGACTATTATATTATACAATATACAACACAATATTCTATACAATTCTATACAATTGCACATGGTAAACCTTGAGAGTAATTTTTATCCCAAAAATGTTAAGATCGTTTGAAGAGGTCAGTGAGAGAAAACAATAAGCCACCCACAGTTTTAAAGCTAACTGAATATTTGGCAGACACCTATAACGTAATGTAGTCACCAAAACCATTTATGCATTTTTCAGCCACCTGACAATAAAATGGAATCTTGTGACAGAAAATGAGAAGAGAGCATCCAATTATGTTCCACTCGAATACTTAAACATTGTGGCTTATTACTATCTTTAACTGATCCCTCCTGATGAACCATCCAAACTACATACCTTTGACAATCTGTCAGAGATATTCTCTTCTTGTATCCTGGATGTGCAAGGGTAATGCCCTCTAGATAATCTGCAAAGTAGAAAGAAATCATTTTAAAGACCTAGTTATACTATGAATTCCAAATGTTGCAAAATGTTTAACTTTACTCACACATGGTCTACCAAAAAAACAACAACAAAAAACCTACATTTGTGTACAGTGAAACCTATTAAAACAACTACCATTGTTATGCAGTCAAACTTTCATTAAACCAATTGATTTTACCATAAGAATAAAAAAAATCCTTCTTTTATGCCATCACTTGGCTTAGTAGGGAGGAATGTTTCTTAGATTAACTTGTGTTAAATTATCACAAACTTCCTGACAAGTTTATGATTATGTACCACAGCATTATAAGAAGTGGAAGATCATCGATCTAATACCTTCCTGTGACAGGAAGCATTGTCAAATAACTCATCAAACATGCAGTTGTGGAGGAATATTTTCTGTTTCAAATAACAGTAGAATACATTCATGAATGCTCAGAAGTTTCTTTAGATTGTGAATATCAACTTTGGGTTTAGTTAAGAATTAAGTCCAAGAATACGAAGAACCAGTAATGTGAAAAGTGAAAGGGGGCAAAAGAAGGAAACAATATCTTGTATTTTATGATTTGTTCATGTATACATGTGCAAAAAAGCTTCCAGTATTTTTTAGCTTAAATAAAAATAAAGATATGTTAACATTAGCATATAATTAAAGCATATATAGCTTCACTGCAAATGGCATAATTAGACTAAGTCTACTTCTCATATTCTCATAACCTCCCTACAAATTCACCTCTAAATATTCTGCAGGGCAGCGAATGAAATTGGGCCTGGTTTCAATTTAAATATAGACATTACAGAAAGTATGGACAATGGGTTATTTACATTTAAATGGTTATTTTGAGTCATTGTACCAGTATTTTATTTCAATTATTACATTGTAAATTTTCAGATGTATTATTTTATTACATTCTATATTTGTGAGATGATGTTTAGTATTTGTAAATTACTGTCACTCCAGCTTTACTTTGTAGTAAATTGTGGACAAATTGCCAGTTAATAATAAATAAATAAGTACTGACTACACAACTAAAAAGTCAACCCAATCCTTGGTTTCGTCCAAAGAACATGTGCTGAACTCAATGCTGAAAAACATTTTAAAAACGTTATATGCATATACCACACCATATACATGCTTAATAAACCTATTTTAATGTTTTCATCTGTGGTCTGGTCTCTGTGTTTTCACATTCTTTCTCCTAAAATTGAATCTGTCTGGCACAAGTTCTTCAGAATTGCTGTACCATGTTTTGGCATTCACAACTCTTACATTGATCATGATTATAGTCTATCTTCTACCCTACACATGCCCTCTATTTCATCTCTTCGTAATTTCAATGATACCTTGTTTGTGTTTAAGTTAGTAAACAGTAGAATTGATTACCCACTGTTACTTGAAGAATTGCATTTTAGAGTCAGTAATTCACTCCAAAATAAAGAAACGTTTTCCATGGTGACCTATACAAATACCTACACTGCAAATAACTTTAAATTATCATTGGAACGACTAGGATGGTAAATGAGTCACGTTGTGACATTTGGAGTCCGGGAGAATGTTTTTGTTTTTACTGAATTCCGTATTTGCATTTTGCATTATGAGTGAGTTGTAATGTATAATATTTGTATTGTAATCGTGATATTTACGAGTTATATTTTTCTTAAATTGAATTCTGTATTTGTATATTGGACGAGTCTGTCAAATTATAAATAATTTTTTTTTTTTTTTCTGTATAACCTTACCTTTTCTCCATGACGTGTACAATTTCTTCAAAAGTAGTATGAGAAACTTCACAAGGATAGAAAGATACTGCTTCACAATTAGCACAAAGAGAAGATGCCTTCTGAGATGCAGTGATGGTATATGTATTGTTACGTTCCAGACCAAGAACTTTGTAACCAAATTCTACATGTAGCGCAAGGTCAAGGTAGCCCTGCAAAAATTGTGCAATTCTTAAAATCTTTCTTAATTAGTGTGACCCATGACAAAACACATATATTCTGCAGTGCACAGTAGTCACACAGCTTGCCACTGCATCCAGATTTCTGGAACTTGTCCAGATTTACTTGGATCAATAGGAGAGGTCCACAGAGAATTTAGGATCAATCCTACTCTGCCCTAGTGAATCTCTGGGGAGAATATGAGGAATGGAGATCGTACATGGTCCCATGTTCTGTTTAATAGGAAGCTGCTCTCAAATTCACCCCGAAGTGGTCAGAGAAACCACATATCAGAGTAGTCAACCTACATATAAGGTGCGTCCAAAAAGTAGTAGACTGTTTTTCTGTAGGTCAGACAAACCCACAGAAGGGAGTCGGACTCCTCATTTGATAGTGGGGTCCCTCACGAATAGAACGCAACCTGCCAAAGTAGCATAAGTGCCTTTGGAGAGTGAGCATGCTGTTTCCCATGAACCACTGGTGAGAAGTGTTGTCGCACTTAGCATGGAACGGAATCTCAAGCAGTGCTACAGCATGAAGATTTGCTTCAAACTTGAAAAAACCACTATGGAAACTTTCGATATGATCAAGCAGGACTACGGGGGTGCTCCCATGAGCCACTCAAGGGATATTAAGAGAGACAAATTGTTCAAGGAGGGAAAGGAAGCTCATCAAGAATGACGAACACGCTGGTCTCCCGTCAACATCTTGACGAGGCCAACTTGATGTTGACGGGAGACTTAAATTTGTTCGCCAAATTTGTTCGAACAAATTTAAGTTAAAAGTAAAATCTTTTCTGTGGCATAACTGTTCTATACAATTAATAATTATTATTTTTCTTTTTGATTATGAGTATAGTCTCTAATTGTATAGAACAGTTATGCCACAGAAAAGATTTTACTTTTAACTTAAATTTGTTCGCCAACTTTAATTGTTTAATGTCATCTGGCAATGCATTATAAAGTAACGTACATGTATTGAATGAGGATTTCTTGTAGTGAGCTATTGATACTCACACTTGATGAATGTCATTGTACAATGTGTTGTAATTATATCAATAATGTATGAAAATATGTTTTCACCATTATTTTTTTCAGTTTTGGCAAAAATTACAGATTTGTAAATAAATAGGCACAGCAATGGTAAGATTCCTAGCTCAACGAAGAGAGGCTTGGAGAGATCATGTGGTCAGCATTTTTTCATTGTTCGAATAATTTTCTTTTGCAATCTTAAGGTCTGGGTACTAAAAGATTAGCTTCCCCAGAATATTATTCCATATCTCAGACGGGAATGTACATTTGCAAATATACGCAACAAACTGCACGAAGGCTGACAATTTTAAATAAAACCTAATGTGTAACATAATAAACTTAATTTAGTGTTTAATTCTGTTAAATGTACATTCCATATCAGGTTTGATTAAATTAAAATACCTAGAAATTTTGTTACTTTAATATCAGCTAATTGCATATTGTTCATTTTGAATGGAGAAAGTAATTGCCAATTTGAAATGCAGAAATGCATTGAAACCGTTTTTCCTTCATTAACTATTAACTTACCTGTTATTACGAAACCAATTTGAAACTTAGAAATTGAACTATTTATAGTTTCCTTTTTGTAATATTTATATTTATATTATATATTTAGACCTGGGAAGAGGGGGATAAAAGAAGGAAAGGTTTAGGAAATACAATGCAAAAAAGATTCCCTAGAGGAAAACCCTTTTTCTAACATTCTGTTATTACTTACCAGCCCAGATCCTACATCTAATATATTATGGATGCCTAACTTCTGACACTCCTGATGTACCAATGAAATCATTCGAGATACTTCATGCTGCTTCTTTGGAGAAAGGCCTCTGCAAAGCTCTCGAGACAATTTCCACTCATCAGTATGTATTTTATCAACCAATTGTAGGCATTTGCATTTGTTCAAGAATAGAACCAGTGAAGCCGGCCAATGTGCCTAGATCAGGAAAATATTCTTAAAAAGCTGAATAATTCAGAAGAATAGTATCAACAAATACAGGCACAGAAATTACATCAACTTACTAATAAGAAATTTGTTAGACAATGGCAATCATGATGTACAATAATTTTGAAAATGACATTTCAAAATTATAATAAAAATGTATCCTTTTATATATCATAATAATATATAAAATATTATGACAATAATTAATATTATTATTAAACTATGAATTGAATATATTTTTCTTTAATTGTTAGCTCAAAATTTAAAAAAATATACATTATTCATATTCGAAATATTCCCTCAGATTTTATGCAAACAAAATGTGATGTCCAGAACGAATTAAGAAAATTAAAATAACAAATGAAAATGATAACTCGGGGGAGGGAGACATTCCTTCTCTCAAAGGTCAGTCTGTGAATTAATTCTGCAATTCTTATTCACCGGAAATCTGAACCAAATGAAATTAATAACAAATCTCATTTCCTGTAGGTCTCATCACATTCTGAAATGATCACCTATTCCTGCTTTACAATTATGAAGAGAGCACATGAAAAATCATGAATCAAAATCAATTACAAAAACAAACAAACCCACCAATACATTAAAAATGATTGCATATTTCTTTTATGTGCATTTAAAAAAACGGAAGTAAACATTTTTTAAGAAGCTTACGAATTATGATTTTAAACATTTTGTCAATGAGAAAGAAGCATTATATACATTTATAACATATTTCTACTGCTTAATAACATGTTAATAAAGAAGAGACTGTGAATAAATTGAAAGGACTTTTATTTATTTACTATAATTGAAAACTAACTTACCTGCACATATCCATTTGATAGCATTGTTAATTCGGTGGGCGACATATGTTCGAGGAAAATTTGCCACTCTGGAGGAATCTGACCGAGAACATTATGTACCAATAATCCAGTCATTGGATAGCGATATACCCATTTATAATCAGAGAGGAACCGCATGGCATCACGAAAATATTCACGCACATTTTGATACCCCACTGGAAGATGCATTGCACTGTTGGACAAGTTAAAGCAATCTACTGTTATATTTCCTCTAACTTTCAACCATAAGGAAGGGTAAAAGAAGAGCACATTTTTCATCTTTCAAAATTCATATCAAGAATTATATTCCTAAGAAGAAAAAATAATGTAAATGTTGTAATGTAATTGTTTTGTTATTAAACTCAAAAACGTCTTTCATATTCCTTTGTTACAAGATGTATCTTACTGAATAAATTTAATTTCACTTGACAGTTCCAATAATACAATGAATTACTCAATAAACATATCACTTTCACTCATAGTTTTAGAAATAATCAAGAAGTTCCAGCCAAATCTCACTTTTAAATTCATTTTTCCCATTTTTATTGTTTAAAAAAGAGTGTGTACTAATATACCACACAAACTGCTGTTCTATTGATCCTGAGTTCTTGACATACATTTTCTTTCCCTGCATCTCTACCATAAAGCTACAAAAGGAATCAATTTCACAATTTACAAAATAACAGTAAAAATTCCATTTTCCCCACACATTTGCTAAAAGCTATATTGGATTTAGTGTACTTGGGTGACATTTTTCATATACAATTTATAATTAAAATGTCTGATATTTTTCTTATTCTCACATTGTAAGTGCTCATCTCACTTAAATTTTCTTTCCTCAGCTTATTTCAATACAGCCATATCTTAAATATTCAACATTAACCGTCACGAATGGAACCCAACATTTAAAAAAATGCATTTTACTACAACAAACTGAAATACTTGCATCACTTAAATGTATGTTTATAACCTTCACTTAATAAACAAACAAAGAGAAACCAGCTTATCATTATGTACTCTGAAAAACTTCACTATAAAATTATTTATGTTACATTCAATCACATAAATACTGGTTTATTAACATTACTGAAATGAATTGGGTCCTCCAAGAATGTATTGTCACTCACAAATCACTGAATATTCCACCAAACAGTAACGACTACATCAATTTCAGAAAGAAAATTTTAGACGAGTGACCATTCATCTCCATTTTCCAGGAACCGTTCCTGAATTTTGGCATTTCACTCTCCCATTTGTGTTCCCGGATTTGAAATCTTTTTACCAAATAATCTTCATACATAGTTTATAGATTGGAGCAAAAATATTGCTCATTTTAAAAACAATTTTCAATACTTTTGTCTCCTGTGGCATATTTTGTTTATGTAACCATCTCATAAATTATGCAATAAAAAAAATCCTTGTTGAATGCAACGTATTAGTCGTTTTCAAAAACATTCCAGTTGAGAATGAATTGAAATCTGTCTTCATCAATCTCATTAAAGAGACAAGTACTGCAACATGAAAAATTTTGTCAAACCGATTTGGCATGAACATTGGCATACTTTTCCAAAACATTACATGTATTGTACCATTTTAATTTCCTTCACTCAGATTAATAAATAATAAATAGAGTCCAAAATAATACATCGGAGAATTTTAAATTAATATTTGCAAAGTTGTAAGTGTGACAAGATACAAGAGCCAATGTTCACATGAAACAAGACAAAGGCAGATATTATTTTGTAATCTTTACTTCATTTCTCATTGATAACAACATATAAGATTTAAACGTTTTTGTAATTGTGCATTATTGTTTTCTAAGTAAGCATTTACTTTAGAAACACTTATGAAGTGTCATATAAAAAATTGAGTTGTTAGTGCTGCCACCCACGATATTGAGATGGCTTTACTGGCAATTTTGATTTGAGGCTGGCAGCTGAGGAACTCTGGGCTGGCAAAAGTAGTTTTTATGAAAAATTTATATTTTATGTTTATTATAAAAATGCAATTTTATTTGATCAATGTATATGAAATATATACTTTTTTATATAAAATGGTGTCATTTTGTTAATACAGTTTCTTACCAAAATCTATTTCCCCAACGTCTGGGTTAATAGAGCAACCAGCCAAACAATTCTATGTCCCTAATGACAGCAAGCATATGGTCACCCTATTTTGCACCAAGCTTTGCAGCAGAGATACAAATCTTCAAATTTACAAAAAATATTACAAATTGAATTCATAAGTACAATCAGAAAATCTGATGGTGCTCATTGTCACTAAATGCATAATATTCTTTCGTTAAAAAGTGGTGAAATAATTACTAAACAGAAGAGCTTCAAATTTCTAATCAAACCTCATGTTTTTTACGTTTAATGTTGCATTGTCATTTAATCTTATATACTGATTCTTGTCTCCCAAGCTAGAGAAAAAGTAATAAGGCACTTGATACTTCAATGGTAGAAAAAGAATAAACACAATTATTCATTTAATTTCTCCAATTATGAAAAATTCATTTTACAGATAATGCATTTCAATTTATCAGCAAAAACTATATAATTGATGTTCAGTAGTTTGTGAGTCGTTAAATTAAATGTCCAATTAAGGAAGGATTTGATGTTGCTAATAAATTTTACTAGAGGTTTTACGTAAAAACATGTAACTAATTATGCAAAAATACGACCATTTTCTTCGTGGAAAACATTAGAGAGAAACATTATTCATAGAATTTGTATGTTCACTACAACACTACTGCTAAAAAATATCATGAGAATAAAACATACATTTCACAAAAATTTAAAAACAAAATTTATTATAATAGACTGCTTCTCACATATAATTTAACAATGTTTGTTTGCATTCATACAACAATGGGTACATTTACAAACACTTTAAAGTAGAGTTTGATTACCTGAGGAACACTGACTGCAACAATATCAATCAAACGAATACTTTGTGAGGGAAAATACTGATAAATGTGTACATGTGAAGATTGGAGTATTAAACTAAATGTACTCAGCAAGACATATAATAACCAATTTATATAATTATGAGAGTTTTGAAAATCACAACTTCATAAATTTTGCATATTTTACATGAGTGTATGCAATGTAAAGTCACAAATTTCTTCTGCAAAATACAGGAATATTACTACAAAACACATTCATTACTTTTACAATTTAATCAATCACCTTTATCACATTTAACATACATATTTAATTTTTTAAATTAGAAACAAGTAGTAACAAGTTTGACCATTGTCAACCATGACAGAACTTTTTCTTTCAAAGATTTGGAAGTTATCAAAAAAACTATTAATGTACAATGCATGAATAAAAACCTGAACTTTCTACCCCAGCAAGAAAATATCATTTTGATGTAAATAATGACATTACAATTTTTCTTCTACCAAAGAAAAACACTCGACATGTACACTTCTTAAATTTGAAATATAACCAAATAGTTTATGGACCCAAGATTTAACACAGAAAAAGAAGATAACTAATAAATGTTTGGAAATTTCATTTTAAGCTTCATGAGATTTAACAAACCAAGATTCTTCTTTACGTGCTTTCTGGAGATCAGTATTTATGGGACCTAACAGAGCCCTTCCACAATTTAATCCACAGTCATCAGACAAGTACTTCTTTGCCACTGTAAGAACATCCTCTTTAGTGACTGCCATCAAGTTTCTCCTACGTGTCTGAAGAATGGAGTCAGACACACCGTTAAGAAAACGGTCCATTCCCTTCCGGCCAGGGGCTACAGGAGAATCAACTTTCTGAAACACTCCTAACTTCGCTTCCTCTATGTCTCCATCAGAGAACATTCCCTCACTTAGCCATTTATACGAACCATCAAATACATCCAAAGTAACAGAAGAATTTGGATCTCGATAGGAATAATAAGAGAACGTACCAGACATAGAAAGAACAGCACCAGAACCATAAGCACCTCCTTTCTCTCGAATTGTTGGATGAAGATATTTTGAGCTCAAAAGTTTAGCCAGAATAGTAAGTGGTGCATTGTCTTTATGGGTGTAAGAGACAGTCTGCAAAGCTTTAGCAGCAAAATTGACAGGGATAGGTAGGACATGGTGAACAGCATTGTGATTGCATTCAACTTTGGGGACTGCACAGAATACTGAAGATTCACATGCTTCACCAGGAAGGGTACTTAGAAATGATTCTGTTGATTTCAAAACATTTGATTCACTTAATTCTGTATAGTTTACTGCACACCGAAGATGTTTTTTATTGAGTAACAAATTGGCCATCGATTTCAATTGGTCTAAGACACCTGAAAGATCTTCTAACTGAGCAATACGACGAATAGTGTCGACATTTGTCATGCCTGCAAATGTTTCTTTTAATGATGCGGATCCACTAACCAATGAATCTGCAGTAAGCATAGCATATAAATGGCCACGATCTATAATGTTATTAGCCAAATGGACTGCAGACATTCTGGTAAGAGTTTCAAATCGCTTCAGATCATCTAATGACAGCTCGTTGAAAATTTCTGACAGAATGTTAAACAGTTCTTCTATATTACGATCCAAAGCATATGAAGAGAATAGTAGTCCTTGTTCATGTGTACTTGGGTCACTTAAATTTTCTCTTAAATGTGGAGTAAAAGAAATTCCACCAGTACTTAAATTAATTCTCTGATCCATTTCTCGATAAGAGTGTTTCTTAGTTCCCATCTTGGCAACAACATTGGCAAACAGGGGCAATAAACTTTTTTGTTCAGCATTCAGATGACTTGCATTAAGAATTCCCCTAAAATATACAATCCCATTTGTTGGCTGAGCAGAACACTGAAGTGGAACAGATTTTATCGTCACATCTTTTAGGGAAGTTACTTCAACATCTTTATTAAGATCATTTACTCTAAGTGTAGGAAGACAAGAAGCATCATGTTGCAGCGCTTGCTCTGCTGCTAGTTGCAAACCCTTAGCAAACAACTCTTTCTTGTCTTCTTTAGAGAGCTCTAACAGTTTACTATTCAGCAATTCTTTTTCTTGTTCCATGAGTCGCTCTTCATATCCCTCATCAGGGCTCATTGTTAGAATCAATTTGTGAGCATTGCCTTTAAGTTGGCGTTCCACAATCTCTTGAAGATGTCTAGGATTCTTCTGCATTTGCTCCTTGAAATTGATAAGTTGATCATTCACTCTTAAGGCTTTCATAAGATCTCCTCCATGCAACCACAAGGGATTAAGAGCAAACAGCATTCCCAAACCAAAATTTGATACTTCATGTTTTATACTCAGTTCAATACCATGCAGAACAGCATCCACCAGCGATGGTTCAAATCCTTTCTGGATTATATCGTCCACGGTTTTATCATATATCTCTACAACCCTGCCAAAATCATCTTGAGCTACTCCTTGAAGACCCACTGAGAAAAAAGTATCTCGGGTTTGGGATTCAAATCCAGTGGAGGGTGAAAACCCTGCACCGATCTGAGGCTCCACCAGAGCTTTGTAAAACGATGAATTGGGACCACTCACCAACAGTTCTGACAAAATATTCCAATCAAATCCACTCTCCAGATTTCTAATATCATCAAGCAAAACACTAATTGCAATGGTTGATTGCTTCTTAGGATTCGCTGCCATAGGATCAAACCTACAAGAAATATTTTTCTGTTGAGGAGATGACCATCTCTTTTCCAATGGCACTTTTAAACTATTTGAATCAGGGAATTCCTTGACATCAACATTACTAAGGTAATTCTCATTAATATATTTCAGATGATCATCCAGAGGAAAATTTCCATAAGAATAAAATCTTGAATTGTTGGGATTGTAATATCGCTTATGAAATGCTTTCAAATCTTTATAAGTCAAAAGAGGTATTTTCTTAGGATCTCCTCCTGAAACATACCCATAGGTGTGACTAGGCAAAATGGTGTTTAACAATGCTTGGCCAAAAACAGATTGCGGGTCAGAGAAAACACCTTTCATTTCATTAAAAACCACACCTTTAAAAATAATGGGAGATTTTGCATTAGTGACCTCTTCATGTTCCAAACGCCAACCCTCTTGGCGAAAATCAATTTCTCGTAAACGTGGTTTGAAAACAGCATCAAGGTATACAGACATAAGATTCTTATAGTCACGTGCGTTTTGAGTAGCAAATGGATACATAGTATAATCTGGGCCAGTTAATGCATTCATAAAAGTTGCCATTGAGCGATTCAGCATCTTAAAAAAGGGATCTCTACAAGGGTATCCAACACTACCACACAGGGTTGTGTGTTCCAAGATATGAGGAAGCCCAGTTGAATCAAAAGGTGTAGTACGAAAGCCCACACAGAAAGCATTATTGTTATCATTGCGCAAAAGATGTAGGTAATCAGCACCAGTTAAACTGTGAGTTAAACGAATTGCTTTAATATTAAATTCAGGTACTTCTTCTTGTTGTTGTACAACAAAGCCTTCTATTTCAGTCCCTTCACGAAAATCTGTCTTCCCTGTAGTTGGAGCAGTTGAATAAGTAGATCGACTGAACAGGGCTTTGTGCCCAGAGGCAAACCTCTGAGCCCATAGACTCCGGAATTGTGTGGAACGGCTCCCCCACATCCTGTAGAAATTGCCTTGACTGCTATCAGCTCACCTGATTGATTCTCCAGAAGATTATGACCAAACCTGCAACACACAAAACAATGTAAACAAAGTATACAAAAACAAAACAAGTTGAAAGTCTAATATAACTACACACTACAAGTCTTAAACTACTTCTTCATACTCAGGGCCAGTCTGGCTCAGCATGGCATTTTCAGACCATAAAATTTAACATAGGATTGTCAATGAGCCATCTGAGCTGAGTATCAAGCAAAAGTGTGTGTCTAGTACTGCAGAAAAGTATGATGCTCAAATTACTACAACATCAAATTCAAAGATAATATTCCACACAAACTTACATTTTCACACTGGGTGAAGGTAACCAAAAGACCATAAGCACAAAGAAAGTCCCAAGCAGAACTTTACATATATATTTAGAATAAAGCTTTATGTTTTGAGTTAAAATTAATTTTTATTTTTAAATAAAACAGAAAGCACCTGATAAGTTGAGCTTTATGTTTTGAGTTAAAATTAATTTTTATTTTTAAATAAAACAGAAAGCACCTGATAAGTTGAAGTGATATATACTTTAAATGAACTAATTGGTTATTTTTTAGTAATCATCCATTAGAAATTTGATTATTTTATTTTTACATATCACTTTTAGATAAATTCACTAAAAGCCAAATAAAAAGTGAACAACAGCTCAATAGTGTTAAACATTCACTGGCCATAACCCACAGAGCTAATCCGTTAGCTGAAATGTTGCAATGGTCGAGTTGTGATAACCATAGCCCAATCTTCTGACATGTCTTTAATTGAAATGTGAAACAAAGATGTTATTACAAGTTAAAATAATAAAGCACAAAAACATCACCTGAAATTCTTTCTTTCAGTCATCAGCCTATAGTACATTTATTGTTAAAACCACACGTAACATGCTTCAAATTATGAGAAAAGGTAATAATAACAATGACAGGAATATTGTAATGGTTCCACTAATCATTAAATAGAAAATATTTCAAAAACCCAAATATTTTGTTTCTAAAGCTACTAGTATATAGATACAAAATACTGAAATACAATTTAAAAATTTAGTTTGTTTACTATTTATGACTTCTCAAATACTAAGATCACATTGTCAAGTACAACACTGAAATCACATACAGTCAAGTACACTGACATGCAAGTAAAGGGTAACAGTGATCCAATTTGATGGAGTTTTAAAAATATTTTTATTAACGGATTTAAGTCATTCAGCTAAAGGGAGCATATCAAACAAAAGAAAGAATTATCTTCAAGTATTTCATAAATATGTTTGTTGTCCCATCTGAAAAAATTACTTAATTGCAGCAATACTTGAACTTTGATTTTTAAAGTATTTTTCAGATAATTCTCGTCAATATTTCCCGGATACATATTAATAATTGCGTGTATACATGAACGTAACAACAAATCAATTTTCAGCCACATCAAAACTTTCGTGACAATGTCCGCTTTCGGCAACAACTCGTAAATACAAATTTTAAAAAGTCCAAATCAAAATATATAAGTACTCGGCAACGTTAGAAACATACCATTTGTGTAATTAACACTAACGAGATAAAAATGCACATTTACAGAATGAAAAGATGATGTAATGAGCAATGTGCAATGTTTGTTGGTACATTCAGGTTAGAAATCACATTATTACGATATCGGATTAAAATGATAATGACAACTCCAAATTATTCCATACACCTATTCTTCACATTCAAAAGTAATGTTCGAATGCTACCTATTACAAAATATTAGTACAATTACAATGTATCATTAATTTAAAACTCACACTCCAAGATGTTTAAAGCCCGCCCTACCTACCTCGTGTCGTGTTGCAGATTACCCAACCATCCCCAGACAGGAGATATCTCGATTTGTCAGTCGATAGTCTTCTATAATCGATATTACACTCTCATCCTCGCCCATGGTCCATGCACTATTGGGTGTTCGTGTTGAAATTTACTAACCTCACATTATCTCATTACATGGTTTTGATTAATTATATTAATGTAGTAGTGGATTGTCATTTAAATCAAAATGCCCTTGATTATAATGTGTGGCCCACCATCGGCTGGAAAAACAATTCGTTCGCTGGAATTAAAAGAATATTTTGAAGGCGTTCTGAAGAAAAATGTTCATATTGTGTGTGAAAATGATTTAATTTCAGCATCTAATATAACGAAAAATGAAGTCTTCAACGGTATTTTCCTTGTAATACTCACCTTGTGTTAAAGTTTACTTTAATATTCTTTATCTTAAGTATACAATTATTTCTTTTACCATCAGATTCTTCAAAGGAAAAATCAATTCGTGGCCAAATCAAATCTGAAGCTACAAGACTAGTAGGGAAAGAAGATGTTGTTGTCCTGGATTCTCAGAATTATATTAAAGGTTTGATTCACAGTAGAATTGCATTCATTAGTATCCATCTTTCTGCAATAACTTCAAACAATTCTTATTTCTGTTCGCTCTGAAATATTGTAATAATACTGCTACATCACAGAACTGTATTTCAGGTTATCGATATGAACTGTATTGCATGACAAAGGCCAGTAAGACTACACAGTGCACAATACTCTGTTGTGCACCCCAGGAGACAGCATGGAAATGGAATTTAAAACGGGAAAAAAATGAACAGTATTCAGAAGAGGTATTTAATGCTTTATATCTGAGGTTTGAAGAACCTGATAGTAGAAATCGTTGGGATACTCCGTTGTTTGTTGTGAATCCTGGTGATGACTTGCCTCTGTCAGATGTGTCTAGTGCCTTGTTTGAACGCAAACCACCACCTCCCAACCAGTCAACACAGTGTGTAAGTTTCAAGTGAATTCATACCTTTTTATTTTTTTACTTATAATGTCATTAAATTACATTCTCTTGAAAATCTTTTCTGCGAAATTAAACATTTTTTTGCTTCGGTGTTCAATAGAGAAATATAATAATGTTAAAATAAATTCATGAAATCCATTGATTATTTAGGAAACGTGTATAGCCTGCAACAATTTTAAATAAGAAAAATCTGTACAATTTGAACAATTTTTAATGTAGTTTCTTTTAACATTCAAGGATTGTGCATGCAGTCTTCTGATGGAAATTATTTTAATTTATTTACAAATGTAGTGGACATGCAGGGAGATTCAGTTAAAATATTTTAACTGTTATTGATATGTATTGAATTATTTTTTCAGCCTCCTCTTGCATCAGCTAATTATCTTTATGAAATGGATAGAATTACACAAGAAATAGTTTCGGTAAGGTACATTTCTCAGAAAAGGCAGCATTTTAGTAAGATTTAAGTATTTATTATTCTTGTATTACAATACGGTGTTTATAATTTTCTCAGGCAATTCTAGCAGCTCAGAAAATGAATATTGAAGGAGAAGTTAAAGTTCCTGGATATTCGCAGAGTGTAGTTTTGAATGCTGGTACTAGGGTGACTTCTGCACAGTTGGCAAGGATACGAAGACAGTTTCTCTCATATACAAAGTTGCATCCTGGAACAGATCTCTCAAGAATTGGAATGTTATTTATACAATATCTCAACACAAACCTTGTATGACATCTGGTTAGCATAGCAGTGAATTGTCATCTTCATGATTCATAATACAGTTGAAAAATAAGGAGATATGTGCTTAAAAAAATGATCATTCTTCTCATATATTGATAATTGTTGATGTTATACCTAAATTATTGTCATTTTAATTTTTACTGAAATTTCTCAATTTATAAAATGCTTTTACAACATCTGAGGCAACATGAATGTTATGAGATTATTTTTTTATTAAAAAATATTCATACTATGTGGGAATGTTTATAATACTGTACCATTACCTGTGAAATATTGAACCTAATATAAAATGGAAACCACGCCAGTTCCTAAAGAAGTAAGAGATCTAGATTAATTTTAATACGATTTGATTTATTTTACTAAAAAACTGGGGAGGAGTATAATTTGAGCATTTCACATTGACAAATACAGGAGTAATGACATTTTGTACGAAATTCAAGCAAACTAAATTGCCCTTCTTTTAAGATTAAAATCTTTAAAAACTTAATTCTTAAGTGGGAACAAAAAAGGAATTTTAGTGTTTTTTATGCAATTAGGAGTGGAAACTGAAACAACATAAAATTAAAATAGCCATCATAACAGAAACGAAGAAGAAAAGAGCAGGCAGTTTGGAAACGGAACATAATGTAATGATTTACACTGGCATTGAAGAAGAGAAAAGGGCATAATCATGAGTGGCTGTAATGATAGACAGAAAACTAAAGAATAATATTATGGATTATGAATAAATATCTGACGCATTAAAACAATAGTAAAATTAGAAATTGACCTACAAAACATGAATGTAATAGGAATCTACACCCTATCTGGAGTCGAGATAAAAGAAATAAGAGAATTCTATGAAAACTTACATGATGTAGGTGACGAAATAAAATCTGAAGCACTAATAATAGGTGGGAATTTTAACGTCAGAAAAGGAAACGCAAACAATACTCCCAAAATGTGGGCCCAGAGGGAGAACCAAGAATTAACCAGAAAGGAAAAGTATTAATAGACTGGTGTGTATATAACAATCTAGTAATAACCAACACATTTCAAATATTAAAAAAATTGAAATTCACTTGGGAAGGAAGAGGAATAAGGTCAATAATAGACTATGTCATGGTAAAAGAATACCCAAGTCTGTTGGTAAAGGATATTAGAGTATACAGAGGAAGGGAAATAGACAGTAACCACTGGAAAGGGAGGGGAAAGAGGAAGGGAAATAGACAGTAACCAGTAGAAAGCAAAATAACGATCCAGAAAACTAACAATAAGAGAAAAATCAAGCATAATAAACGAATGCACAAAAAACATTTAAAAATACATCTAGAAGAAGAAGGGATAAGGGATCTGAATCGGAGAAGAATACAACAAAAATTACTGGAGAATGAACATGATAATTTGAAAGAAAAGGAAGAAGGAAAATGGGAAAGCTTAATTCAAAAAATAAAATCCGCTGCAGAAAAAGCAATAGGTTATGAACCAAACAAGAACAAGAAGTGGCTTCGATCCTGGAACAGTGAGATAGCAGAACTAATAACAAGTAAGAAAAAAAGCCTACAAAGCATATCTATGAACAAGAAGAATTACAGTTCTTATACAATGTAAACAACTACATGCACAGATGAGAAGAAGCTCAAGGAAAATGAGAAGAGAAATCTGGGACACATTTGTCAGAATACTAGAAAGAGATAACTGGACCACAAAGAATGGGTTTCAAAATACTACAGAAATTAAAAATGGAAAAAAGGAGACACCGTACATACAAACATCATTCCAGAAAAAAACACGATGAAGACCCTATGAAAACATATGGCAGAACGAAGAGGAGGATATACAAAGCGATATGAAAACAAAAACAAGAAATAACACACCAGACATAGAAATGAGAGAACTAGAGTAGGTGATAAAGAACACAAAGAATTGGAAAAGCCTAGGACCAACCAATGTAAACATGAAATTAGTGACATAAAGGAAAAGACTTCCCCCCTCCCCACACACACACACCAAAAAAATATTAAAAGCCATCAATGAAATATGGACAAAACTAAAAATCCCAAGAAAGTGGCAAACCTGATTAGTGATGAATATACATAAGAAGGGGCCAAAAAACAAATGCAAAAATGATCAAGTAAGTATTGTACAAACCACATGTTACAAAATATACACAGTGAAAAACAAACTAACATAATACAAGGAAAACAAACTTGATGATTTTAGGAGAGAATGAAACACAATTGATGCTATTTTCATATAAGAGAAAAAGTGACAAAAATCTCCCACCATTTCTATTATTTGTAATTAAGGTAAAGCGTACAATAAGGTAGATAGGAAGAAACTATGGTATATACTAAAAGAAGGGGTGGACAATTGCCTCATAAAAGCAATAGAAAGCCTATACTACCTAGAAGCAAAATTTAAAATATCAAACATGGATGGAAGCATCTCCTAAACAATACCCACAAATGTAGGACTATGACAAGGATGCACTCCCTCCCATACATCATATATGAACCCAAGTGATTACAGAATGGATGAAACAAACAGAAAGAGGAATAATGATGAGACATAACAAGAAAATAACAAAATTGTATGCTGATGACCAGATGGTACTACTGCTACAACTGAAGATGAACTTCAAAAAGCAGCATGCTCACTACACAGAACAGCAAAAGAATACAAAATGAAAATATCAATTGGAAAAACCCAGGAAATGGGAATTAAAAAAAAAAAAAGATAACTGCAGAGTAAAAATTGTAATATAAAATCAGATAATTGAAGAAATAGCAACCTTCACATATCTAAGCAATAAGATACGAGTATCACGAAGAGAGGAAGATTTTGAAACACAACTGGCAAAATTTAACAAGATCAATGGCTGCATAAACAGACATTTCTGAAAAATGAACTAAGAAACAAAACAAAAATAAGAATCCACAACATAGTGGTAAATCCAACCTTACTATATGAAAACAAAACATGGACACTCAAACAAAGAGATAAACGGATAATAAAGGCAGAGCAAATGAGATATCAGAGAACAATACTACAAGTAACAGAAAATGACAATATAAGAAACAAAGTAATAAAACACTAACAATGAAGAATTTGGTCACTGAAATAGAGAAATGTCAGGGAAAATGGCAAGAACAAAAAAGAATGCACCCAAGTAGACTTCCAAAGATGGTAATGAACAGACATAAGATGTTTAGGAAAATGCCTTTTTTATTCTAATTAACATATTTAAAGGCCATTAATATGCATACATGAATTATGGAAAATGAAACATTCTGACAAATTTTTATTTTGTCTTCTCTACCTCTTTTTCGTCTTTATAATGTAAATGCCTTTTTAGACATATTTTTCCTTTTAAATGCTTTTTTCTAAATTTACTTATATTTCTTTCTAGCCTTGGTGTCAAATACACGCTTTGATCATTTTTAGTTCTACTAATCACACTAATTAGCTACTTGTAATGAATTTCCATTTATTGTCTAGTCTGAAGCTGTCATTTAGATTTGAATGTCACATTGAATTTTTTAAGTTGAAAAGCTTGCATTGTGGCTTCAAATTACATTAAAAGAAAGAAAAAAAAAGGGCAAAAAGAAAGACGAAAACAAGAAGCGGTAGGCTATGGGCACTTGGGTCAGCACTTAGCATAGATTCTAGGTGTAATCAAAGCACTCGGGTCACAGAGGGTAAGGTGATGATCCCAACTTCCAATATTTATATCTTTTCATGCCAAACGTTCTTCCTGGTAATGCACAATGTAGATCGATAACCTATATCTCTGCCAGACATGAGGTGCATCTTCATTCTGCTCGCAGTTGTCTGAGTGGTGACCCAGTACCACACAAGGTATCTCACAGTGCCTCTAAGGGGAGTAACTGAGCTCAATTGTGTGAAGATGACAAAGTCTAAATCAATAAAGGCATCTTTATTCTGGCAATGGTTAGAAGAATTCCCCTCATTTACAGCAGATGGGGTTGTAATATTGCCGTATCTGCAATAAAACTGTGAGTAAAAATAGATAAACAAAATTAAAATGTCTTTCACAAAAGTGTTAGGGAAAACTCATTTTTATCGTTCATGTATGCCCTCAAGAATCATTTTTATTTCTTTTAATTTTTACTAAAAAATCAGTGTTTGAACAAAATTCAGAATGATAAAAATAAATTCTGGAATTACAAATTTAAAAAAAGAAATTTCATTCCAGTTTAGTTTAAGTAAAATCTGTTACCATTTGCAGTACTGAAATGAACACTTAATTTTGATCTTGGTAGAAATACCTTCCCTCTCAGCATGAAAAAATTGCCCTTCATGAAGGAAATAGTAAGAGCCAGCAAACACACATCCTGACACTTTTAACTGAACATCTCACTTTGGATAACAAAATCTATTTTACCATGACATATGTCATGCAGTTCTGGAATTTCTTGGAATGTTGTTCAAAACTCAACAATGGGTTTTGGAAGAGTAGTGTCAGCAAAACATACCTTCAGAGTTGACATTGTGGAAAAACTATCTTGAACTAGTGAATCAGGCAACACTGAAAGAAATTAGAGATGATGTTTGTGACAAGTATATTTGGCTTTCTGTAGATGAAACATTAGATTCACTTGAACGTCATATAGTTCATTTAATTGTTGTGAAAATGTGTCAGTCAAGTCTTATCTTTTGTGATCAAAAGAAATCGAGACAACTAATTTCCAAAATATTGCAGATTTTGTAAATTCAGGTCTGAAATTATTATATCCAAATGGGTTTCCAGATTAACAGGTACTTTTTAATGTTAACAAATGCAGCTGCTTACATGATTTCAGTAGGCCAGCTCTTAAAGGCATTGTATCTTAATTTTACGCTCATAATTTTTCACTGCTTTTAAGTGCAAAAAGACAATTAGAAGCCTGGTAAAGATGCTTCTCAAATATTAGAGAAATTTGAAGGTGTTCACACAAAACCCAGGCTATAAAAGTATACATTCGATCTATAATGTATTGTGTGGAAACAGTGAGCTGCCAAAGGAATTCACTATAAATAGTAGAATGGTTTAAACCAGCTCCAGTATGTCAGTGGTATTACAAAAATTACACTTGTCTATTTGGAAATATATTTCCAAAGTCAAAGAAAAAAATAGTGGAGTGATTAAGTGGAAATTGTGGAACAGTTAACAATTTGAGGTGATACAACAAACTTTTGGAATCACCTGTTCAAGGCTTGGGGTTCTATGAAATTATATTTACAAACAGACCATTCCATATTTGTGTTACATCTACTTCACTTGCAAGTGAGAAATTTTTTCCAGATTCGTAACATGTTTCAAGTGATTAAAGGAGTTAACTCACATCTGAACATTTTTCTTAGATGTTCCTTATCTCTATAAGCTCTAGAATGTTGTCTGCAAAATACTATATATTTAGTATCAAAAAGATGTAAAATTATTTATAAGGTCCCTAGTTTCAGCGTCAATGCTAAACACAGACAGCTAAAAGAATTGCATTAATTTTCATTAATATCTATACTATGTGTAATAAATTATAATTCAATAAAACATTGATTAATGTCCTAAAATACTATCCATAAAGACAAATACAAAACAAAATATCTTGATTTACTCTTTCTGTGACATAAATCACTGTTCCTTTCAACATTTTGACTGCTCCAAGAGGTATCATTGAACAGCAGTCTTTATCAACTAGTTGTAGAGAAAAGAAAAATAAATTAATTGTAAGGATAGGGAGGGTTTAGAGGTACAAAAAAATTAAGACATATTTTAAAATAATTGTTACGGACTTTGTAAAACACATAAAATAATAGTTCAAAGGAAACAAAGATACATAGTTAAAATTAACATGTTACGCAATATATTACAATTGATGCATGGCACAGCATACAGCAAATTTCTTGGTTCTCTTGCGTTACATGTGTATGTGAGTGATGAGCTGAATAAGATTTAATATCAAAATTGCTTCTTTGGGAAACAGATCCATTGTATTGAATATATCATCAGTATTCAACCAAAAATCACAAAGTCCAAAAATTTCAAATGGCATAAAAAAAACCATAGCACCATCTTCTTTAATGTTCAACAATCTGATAGAACTCACTTCAATGAATTACTATTGTTAAGCAATAGACATGTCCCCATTTCACCAAGTCCTAGAGACACTTGTACAGCCCAGTAGAAATCACTAAATGGGCTAAAAGATTAGAATTTGAAGAACATTTTCTGTCAAAGTGTGTGAGCCAATAAAATGACTTAGTGATTTATATTATTAACTTTTAAGCCAAACAGAGTTATCTATTCAGTTTTTTCTAAAAACACAATGGTCTTCTGATCTAGCATTGAGAGAAAAGAAATGCATTCTTCTTCTCAAGACATAATGGAAAGTCATCTACCCCTTCATAAATTCTCACAAGGTGATGTAAAAAAAATAAAAGGTCATATTTAGAATTTCCCGTTTACAGATTGTCTACAATCATGAGACACCTCGGAGGGAGTTCCTGGAAAGTAAGCTGTCTATAAGTAAAATGTATTCCTTGCATGAAGAAATTTGTTGCATAAGGGGTGAAAAACCACAAAGCTCAACCACTTATAAAAGAATTTTCTGCAGATCATGCAATTACTCCTTTTTTCAACCCCAAAAGATCAGTGTTCTTTGTGTAAAATATAAAGAAACCCACGGAGATTATAAAACAATGTTGCAACACGCATATCAACATCACAATGTAGAAAGGAAGGAAATGAGAGCAAGGCATTTTGCAAACAACAGGCAATTGAGGAAAATTTTATGAGTGTTCCGCTTGATCTCCAGAGTGTTCTTCACATACCATCTAGTAATGTGTCACCAATGTATCATAACAGAAAGTTGTGCTGTTATAATTTAATAATATATGAAGTTTCAAAGATAGACACAAAACAAAACTGTGCCTACGTTGGGAAATTTGCCTTAAAAGTTTGGGAAAAAATAAACTTTGGCGCTTCTTTTCAAAATTACGTTATAGGTAGAACACTTTACGACATATTGAATGGAGAAAACCAGATTACAATCCAACTTATAGTATCGAAGATACTATATGTCCAACATATAAGATACTCGTGAAACAAACCTGCAACTAAGTTTGGAAATTGGCTGAAAATTTTGGAAAATATGAATTTTCGCGCTCCGTTTTGAAATTACATATTAAGGTAGAACACTTTATGAGAAATTGAATGGAGCACACCAAACTCCAATTTGACTAATTGTTTCGAAGAGAGACGCAAAACAAAACTGTGCCTAAGTTAGGAAATTGGCTGAAAATTAAAAAAAAAGAATTAATTTTGTCATTTCTCTTCTATAATACGTAAATGGGTAGAACGCTTTACGACAAATTGAATGGAGCAAACCGTACTATCCAACTAATAATTTCTAAGGCACACTTATAGTTCTGAAGATACACATGAAACAAAACTGTGTTTAAGCTAGGAAATTGGCTGAATATTTTGGGAAAAATTCATTTTGGAGCTTCTTTTTCAATTTACATATTTAGGTAAAACACTTTACGACAAATTGAATGGAGCAAATGAAACTCTAATCTGGCTTATAATTATGAAGATCTGAAACAAAAATGTTATTAAGTTAAGAAATTGATTTAAAATTTTGGGGAAAAATTAATTTTGGCGCTCCTTTTTGAAATTACGTATATAGGTAGAACACTTCACGAGAAATTGAATGGAGCATACCGGACTCCAATCCGACTGATGGTTTTGAAGATAAATGCGAAACAAAACTGTGACCAAGTTAGAAATTTGGCAGAAATTTTTTGGAAAAAATGAATTTGGTTTCTTCTCTATTATATTATGTATATAGGTAGAACACTTTACGAGAAACTGAATGAAGCACACTGGACTCCAATTTGACTAATTGTTTTGAAGAGAGACGCGAAACAATACTGTGCTTAAGTTAGCTGGGTTAAATTGGCTGAAAATTTTGGGAAAAAAGGAACTTGTCGCTTATTTTTGAAATTATGTATAAAGTTCAAACACTTTACGACAAATTGAATGGAGCAAACCGTACGCCAATCGGAATAATAATAATAATGGAGCAGACCGTACGCCAATTCGGAGATAGACGCAAAACAACTGTGCCTAAGGAAATTGGCTGCAAATCTTGGGAAATATTTATTTTGTCGATACTCCTTGAAATTACATATATAGGTAGAACACCTGACGACCAATTGAATGGAGCAAACCGTACTCCAATCGGTCTAATAATTTCGAAGATGCGAAACAAAACTTTCCCTAAGTAAAGAAATTGCCTGAAAATTTTGGGAAAAAATTAATTTTGTCGCTCCTTTTTAAAATTACTTATACAGATAGAACGCTTTATAGAAAATTGAACATAGCAAAACGGACTCCAATTCGACTTAAAACTTCTAAGATACGCTCGAAACAAAAAAAAAACTGACAAAGTTTGGAAATGTGTGGAAAGTTTTCCGAAAAAATTAATTTTGTCCCTATTTTTCGAAATTACGTATAAAGGTAGAACATTTTACGAGAAATGCAATGGAGCAAACCACAGTCCAATCCCACTAATAGTTTCGGAGATAGACGCGAAATAAAATAAATCCTTAGTTGAGAAATAGTCTGGAAACTTTGAAAAACTTAATTTTGACGCTTATTTCTGATATCATGTAGGAAGACCATTTTACGAGAAATTGAACGGAGCAAACTAGAGTCAAATCCGACTAATACTTTCGAAGATAGACGCGAAACAAAATGAAACTTAATTTAGGAAATTAACTGATAATTTTGGAAAAAACTTAATTTTCCCGATACTTTCTGATATCACATATTAAGGAGGACCACTGTGTGTGTGTGTGTGTGTGTGTGTGTGTGTGCGTGCGTGCGTGCGTGCGTGCGCGCGCGCGCGCGCGTGCGCGTGTCTATATCAGGCGGGGACCACGGGGGGAGGAGAAATAAGAAAAATCCCCTCCCCAATTTTTCAGTGACTATTAATTTTAACTTCCCACGAAACTTGCAAGTAACTAGTGGGGCTAAAACAGCACTACTTTCTCGCCCGTATTTTCACGCAAAATTACGCAAAGAGTGCTAAAATTTTCGAAAAGGAGGAAGCCGAAAAGATTTTGCATTTTTTCAATTTTCAACAAATTAAGGGTATTCTACCAACATGAGACCAACACCATTGTCTTAAACGTCCTTCAAACTATCCACCAACATAACATCAAAAACTATGGATCCGCTTATGAAAAAACTAGTGGTACTACAACAGTACATACTTTCAAGCCCCCTTAGTAACGGTTATGTAATAATATTATACGGCAATTCCTTTTCGCAATATTTGAAAAATACCCCAAAATGAAACTAGAGCCATATATCTTACCGTTCCTTATTTATGTGGAGAAAATTTAAAGAAAAAAATTGGAGCGATTTTTGAGAAAATATTTTTTCGTAAATTTGTCGCAAGTTACGCAAAATCTTTGGCCAGAAATGGCCAAGTTTTGTGCAGAAAAACTCTTTTTACAGGACCCTGGCAACGGAAGAGTGGTTAAATCCAGTTGCTAACTTTCGAAAAAAATCCTCTAACACGTGGTGTAGCCAGAATCCGTTTTTAGGTCCTTGACACCGAAAAATCGAATGACGGCAAAGCGACTGTATGGCCGCCTGTGAACAACGCTAGAGGCTAAACCCTTCAGCCGATATTCTCCAAAATTAATATTCTCCAATCCATCTGGCTGATGTCGTGGCCTCTTGAATTTGAAACCGAATTTTTGCGGCTACTTTACATGGAACACGTGGCACATCTCAAATTTTCAAAAAAATGGCTCCATCATTTTTGTTGTTGGATTCTGTAAATGACGTTTAATAGAATAGTGCAGATCTCATGTTCGTTGAAAATCAAAATTTTTGGAAAATTGCAAAAGCTTTTAAAAAAATTCGGAATCTTCCACCACTAAAATATTAAAGATCGAGATGTTTTCCCTCAATGGAATCTGTTCCTTAAAGATATCTTTTGAAATAAGTTCATTTACAATTTTTCGAAAAATTGTCTATTTCCACATAATTTTGATGAAATACAGGAAATTTTTAATTTTGTTCAAAAAATGTTTACTTTCTCGCACTTACTAACGTAAGAAGGAAAAGTATGCACCGGAAAACAGCGAATTTGCTACACAAAAACTCTTTTTGGTGGGCCCTGATATGGAAAAAGTGGATAAATCCAGTTGCTAAATATAGAAAAATATATTCCCCTAACACGAGGTGTAGCCGGAATCCGTGTTTTGTGGGTCTTTGATACTGGTAAATAGATTTACGGCAAAACGTCCGTCCGTCCCTGCACAACGCTAGCGCATAAACCGCATGAACCATAAGCCGATTTTCTCCAAAACTGATATTTCCCAACCATTTTAGCTGATGTCGCGGCCCCTGAAATTTGAAACCGATATTTTAATTTTGGTAGGTACTTTACATGAAGCCCCTGGGACATTTTCAAATTTTCCAAAAAATAGCTCCAAATTTTTTGACGAAATTTTGTTGTTGAATACTACAAAAGGCGTTTAAGAGAATGTTGCAGGTCTCATTTTCGTTGTCATCTACGATCTTTTGGAAATTGGAAAAAATAAATAAAACTTCAAAATTGGAGATAGAGATGTTTACCCTCGACTAAGTCTGTTGTACAAAATTATATCTTCAAAAAAGGTCATTTACAATTTTTTGAAAAAAACAACCAATTATTTGTGTATTTTGCAACTGAAATTTACAAAAGAATTCTCAAAAACCGCTCCAAATGGTTTCTTTAAATTTTCTCCTCATATGTACTAAGGAACAGAAAAAAATATGGCGCTAGTCTCATTTATGGGTATTGCTCGTTTTCTTTTTCGAAAATTTCAAGAAGAATTTTGCTATATAACCCTTACTAAGGGACGAGAAAATGTTCTGTTGTAGCACCACTAGTTGTCTCAAAATCGGCTCCATACATTTTTATCAAATCTTGATGGATAGTCTGAAGGCCGTTTAAGATCATAAACCCTGATTATTTAAAAATTGAAAAAATCCATTTTTATACCCTGATTATTTAAAAATTGAAAAAATTAAAATCTTTTCGCCGTCTTCCTTTTCAAAACTTTGAAAATATCGAAAAGTTTGAAAACTTTTCGGAAATTTGAGTACTATTAGCGTATTTTTACGTGCTAGTGCGGGCGAGAAAGTACATGCTAATTAGCACCATTATGTACTGGCAAGTTTCGTGAGAAGTTAAAATTAATAGTAACTGGATTCTTTTTTTGGGGCCGGGGAATTTCCCACATTCCCTCCCCCCCCCCCGTGGATTCGCGCCTGATTAAACAATTCAATTGTTGAAAACAAAAAAGCTAGAAGAAATCAGGCATGGTTCATCACTGACACTAAAGGATTCTTGCAGAAGTTCTATTTAGTTGTAATGCCATGTGCGTAACATTGTTACTGTAATTGAAACCCTGAGAACCAAAAGTTTGTTGTTCTTTATGTCAGTGGTGTGAGGTTTTTTTCTAGGCTCATAATAGAATACCAATATGATCAAAGAAACATCTTCCCAGCACATTCATGATTACTAATCATTCTCAACAAAATTCTTGACAAGATTCAAATCTCTTCAGATACTTTCATCGCTGGCCTCGCAGAAAAATCTCACTTTCATCTCCTGTAATGCTGTATAAATGTCTTAAGGGCTCTAAGTATGAACAAAATAGGCATAAAATTCTAATATTGAAGTACTAAACACGTGCATTCAAAATTAATGTGAAAATATATGCAATATTGCAAATCTTTCAATTTTTAAAATTAAAATATTTGTAACATTTAGAATTTACGATACAATTTTGTAAAATAATTTTCAGATCTGTAACTAAAAGGAGCTCTTCGCAAGTTCTTAGTCTGCTTATGGAATAATCCATCCTGACTGTGCACATTTAGAAAATTTCCATTCAAACATGGATCAATATTGACAAATATAATCCTTTTGATGATGACGATGATGATGACGACGATTTCTATACTCAATTATTGAGCCTGGGTTGGAGAGGAGGCTTGCATTCATTTCATAGTGTAGAGGTTTGCCTTTAGCTTCCACTGTTTGAATGATGATGATGAAGATAGGAACGTTGTGGGGTGAGTTATGAGGAATTTCAATAGGACGAAAAGTCAGACAGTATATATGGCCATTCATGATATTATGAGAAGCCATTCATTCCATAACCAATTGCTGAAAACATCCATGCTTTATGTAACAGCTTTCTCATAACTCAGCAACAACATAATTCAGCTTTCAGCTACACGTGCTTGGATGATGCTCCAAGAATCTGCACTACCAATGTAATCAAATACCCTTTAATTATGCCAATTGCATACATTTGTAAAGTTATTTTGTTGAAGTGATTGTCAGTACACACGTGAAACTCACTAAGTCTAAAATTCATATCTGGAGATAAAGTAAGTTGAAGTTGATTTTATTAAATTTGTCTACACAATATATTTCACTAGACAGGAAATAAAACCAGTTTTCTTTTAATCACACTAATATGTAAAACTACTTTTTAGATGCAAAAAAATATTAGGTCCAAAAAAGGTTTTTATTGAACATTTTCAATGTTTTGAGACTTAGTTAAAAAACAAAATTAAACAAATTTAGTACATCCAAATTTCATAAGAAAAGAAATCTTCAAATTAATTCAATCATTTAAATCATTTAAAATGTAGCTTAGTGATGTAATTAACTTGTTCTACAGTTGTAACTGTAGTTTCACATGAATACTCAAGATGTGTTTATTTACATTTGTGTTCTGAGTAAAAGAGTAGAAGATGCAAATATAATTGAATATATGCTTACATGCAAGAAATGTAATATCTATGGTGTGGATTTATATGCTCTAAAAATCATGAAAATATACATGCAAAATATGCACTTAAAGCAAAACATACGCACAGAGAGTGTTTTATATTATTAAAGTGTGACTTTTATTTTACACTAATAAGCTAAGTTTACATCTTGAAATATAAATTATGCATTTAATTCCTAATACAATCAATTACCACATATTTTTCCACATTTTGTGTCTGTTCCTTTTTCTGTCATTTGACAGTTTGTTCTCACGTACAGAAAATGTTATTTCAACTTTATATTAATTTAGAAGTCAATACCAAAAAACATTGATTTCTTTTGCTGTAAAATAGTATGCTTATCACAATGTAATACTATATTTACCTTTATCACAGTTCTCAGATATGGAAATTTTTTCGAATGATTATTGAAATAGAATGCCAAAGAATTCAACTTTACTGAAGTGGTCAGCTTGAGATAATGCTTTTGAAGTTTAATGATTATTTCAGACAGAGTGAATGAATTAATGAAGCATGTGTTGATGTGACAATTTGTTGTGGATTCCTTCTTCTTATGCAGCCATTCTTGCTGAAACAGTGCGAATCACTTCTTGATTCAGTAAACGAAGTACCTTCTTAATACCTTTAATGTGCAATATTGAGCCGTGTTCCCCCTTCATAGTCAAAAACAGATGGAACTGATGAAAGGAGAATTTCAAGTAGTTTCTCTTTGAATGTTAGTTCTTATAGGATCTGTGAAAAATCTCTGAAGAAATCAAAGTATTAGCATTAAGGTGTGAATGTGGATGAATTACACCTTCAGTTGCACATTACATATTGTCGATACACAAGAAAAGCCACATGTATCAAAAATTGTTATTTTTATGGAAGTGAATAAATATATTTAGAAAATAGTCTATATTTACTAGTACAAATAAAAATCGCGCTTCGAAGCGACGGATATTCTCTCCACCAGCACACACTACTACAAGAGACTCCAAATGAAAGCCATCGAGATTTACAAACACAAGAACAATTTTAACAGAAAAGAAGAAGGAGAAAAATTAAACAGTACATGGTACCCGGCACTTCGTACGACCAAAACTCGGCAGCTAACCAGTACCGCTGACGTGGCCCAATCAGGTGCGAGAACAGGCGGCGCGCCCCAATCAGACGCGAGCGCGCGAACCTCGCCTTTCACTATGAATACAGGCCCCAGAGCCGCGGGAGCGTCAGTCAACGCGGCGCTGCCAACTAGGACACTTCGCCCCCGCCAGCAACGCCACTGAGGATGCCTGCCACAGTTGCAGGCGAAACGTATGGACAAGTTTCCATTGGACCACGGCCTTCAAGCCCGGAAACAACTGATTTTGATGTGGAAACCGGCCGTGAAAGCCTACATTGTATGTCAACACAAGTAGTTAACATTTTACCGAAGAAAAAAAAATCAAGCACAATTAAATATGCCAATATATGTTTTTAAAGTAAAAATATGCTCAATTATCACCAATATGCTGAAACATGCACAATATGGTTTTGTATATTGATTCCAAACCATCAGAAATTTGTGTTCTTTATGCACATCATTATGTTTAAGGAGAAAAACATGCAAAATTTGCAACCTAAAAATGAAAATGTATACAAAATACAATACACAGTACATACTTTTTCTTTAGTTTCAATACAAAGTACAACAGATAAACAGAAACAAATATAGAAACATTCATATATGAAGATTTCAAGGAAAGATTTACAAAAAATTACTTTCTATGTTTAAATTTTGTTTCTTTGATGCTTACAATTCACCACGTTCAGAGTAGAATGTTTGTTGTGTGTATTAAATACATCACCAAAGATATTGAAAATACTCAAATATTAAATACCAGGCTTGTACAATACCACATCTTATTTTGCCATTATCTCAATATATATTTTGCCTCTATAGTAAAGAAATGTTCAAGATTGACATCAAGATAAATAAAATGCTTAAGACAGACTTACCTTATGAGAAGACAGATATAATAGATGCATGCAAAGAAAAGGAAGAGAGGCTGAGAAGTTCCTCAAATCAGGAAGAGGGTGTAATTCTTTTCAAAGACACACACTCTGGACAATCTGTCAAAAAATATATGAATTGTAATAATTTCAAATTATATTTTTAAGAAATGATAATTACATGTTGTATTACTAGAAGTATCTTTATCAAAAAATCAAAGGCACATATCAAAACTTCAGCCACTTTTACATAGTTAATCTTAACAATTAGGAAAATGTTTAACAAATATTTAAAATGAAAAATATGAGAACCCTCTACATGATAGCCATTGTCATGAGAAATAACTTATTATAGCAATTGGAGATTTTAAGATCAGATGAGGTTGTTTTTTCTTTCAATATTGCTATTATTATAAGACACAAAAGTTTCACAAAATATAATTATGAACCTGCAGGGGAAAGCAAATGTGTAAAAATCAAAGAATTCATTTCTAAGTATTTAAACCGTATTCAAACCTACTCATGAGACTTTCTGATATAGCGATTTTCGAATATACATTTTGATTTACATTTCAATATACATTTTCATTGTTAATATTACAAAAAGGCTGATTTAGAAAATAATTTTACCAAAGAAATGTAGTTTTAAGTAGAACAAAAATGCTCAATTCAGACTATATTGATGGCAATATGTTTTCTTTCTAATGCAAAACAAAACTAATAAATCTGTTGTAACTTCAATTGAATCGGAGAAAACAAAACGAGACATCAAACATTTTTACTTGCCACTAAAAGCTGAAGGACCCCTACAGACATCATAAATATCTCAAACAAATGTTTATGCTTAGCATATTTTTCATTTTATATATTAAGAACAATTTCCCGTCATTAACTCAAACCCGAAAAAATGTAACTTCGAACCTTTTTGTTTGCTGTAATTCGATTGTATTGATCATATTTAAAAGATTTAATTGTGGGAATAGCTTTAAAGTATCTTTCGATCTCAAACAAACATTTTAATTTTTTTTAATGTAAAATGTGGACTTCACTATTGAAGTTCTGGTTAAAATATGAAAAATTCAGAGTTTGAGTTAGACTGCTCTTCAATATTTTTCTCTAATATTAAACATATTGTATAATATTTTGGATGCCATACAAATACATCCTATTAGTAATAAAATGCATTTTGGATTTGCAAGAAATGTCGTATATTACGAAATTATAATGGTTAATTGTGAACTTCACAACCATAAATTTACTAAGGGCTTATTATATTGTCACAGTATAATTGTGCAATCATGTAGGTATTCCTCTGTCCCTCGCAAATTAATCTAAACACCCCTCCCATTGTAAGTTTCGAGACAATTCGCAGAGATTTCTACAAATGCAAAGAAATCTCGCGGAGATTCCCGAATTATCAAAAGTGTCACCTTAATACCTTTAAATCTTCCATGAGACGTTCCGCGAAAAGTAAGTAGACGTCTGAACTCGGGATTGCAGAAGAAAATCACTGAAGGTTTCATGTTGAGTCAGCGGCTCCAGTCACCTAGCCTGGAAGAGTCATTTTGTCAGGCATATATCACTCGTAAATTGATCCAACAGTTCGAGGCAACTGGGTTTCAGGACGATCGTCAACTTCTATTCATAATGGCACTGTCCTGGCGCCAGGAGTCTGAGATTGGAATGATCGGAGTTAATACGTTTCTTAAACTTGCGATAATCCTGGTAGATGACCAAATAAACAGTTCAAAAAGGCATATGTATAATGTTCAATGAGTATTGTTTATTTAATATACGAGTAGATTTCTCAGCTTCTGTAATTTTTCGTAATTCTGTTCCGTTCCTTCTGGAATTTACATTACGTCCCTATCTGAATGTCGGCTTTATTGTGCTACAGAATGTATCAGACCATGCCACAGCATGACAAAATTTAGACTTCCCATATGAATCTACATCAGGTTATAAGTCGAATGAGATAAATTCATAGTTTAGACGTAGATTATTCTTCAACTTTGTTAGATTTATAAGATATCGAAAAAGGACCAAGTTTGTTTTGACCGGGAGACTCGACTCAACTGGAGTTTGAACGTTAGCAAATAACATTGGCAAATTTCAATGAAACGTATCACTTCATTAAAGCATCATTCCGATCACAGCTGTGCTCAGTGACCCGTGGTACTCAAAGAGACCCATTGCGTTCAGTAGTACCATTGCCGCTCAGCGACGTTCTCGCTTGAAGACCAGAGACACTCGGAGGCAGCGGGTCGATGAACTACTCCGGGGTCTTAAGGTCACTGTCACTACACCACTCCGGATACTTAGAGGCGGCAATGCTCAGCGACCCAGGGTGTTTACTATTCAGCGGAGCATCGCTCAGCAGTAATGCACTGAGAGACGCTGGCACTCAGACTCCCAGCGCTCAGCGACCCATAGTACTCAGCAACCCACGACGTTCAGAGACATGACTGCTCAGAGGCAACGCCAGTCGACGGCAGTTACGCAGCGACGTCGGGCGGCGTTCCTCGGCCGTGGCGGGCAGCGGGGCTGAGAGGCTGAGGTTGGCGCAGCCCGCTCAGCGGCCGGCGGCCCAGTGCGGGCGCGGGGGGCCCAGGCGGGCGGGCTCCTCGGCCAGCAGCAGCAACCGGTGGGCCGACGCGGCGTCCCAGCTGCCCGACCAGGCGGAGGGCGGGCGCGCGGCGGCGCGGCGGCGCGCGCGCAGCAGCGAGTACGCGGCCACGCCCAACGCCGCCAGGAACAGCAGCCCTAGCAGGCCGAAGGCCAGCGCCAGGCGCGCCGCGGGCAGGCAGAGCGCGCGCTCGCCGGTGCCCGGCCCCGGCCCCGCGCCCGCACCCGTGCCCGCGCCAGACGACGGACGCGGATCTGCGCAGACGCACAAGGGATTCTAAGCACGACCGACTATGGCCAATACGTCCGAGCACTCATCCGACGCGGACAAATATTTCGTAAAAATATAACGTAAACTAGTTTTTCATATAAGAGAGCTTAATTATCAGCACGGATTTTGAAATTGATTTATAAATCCTTAATTCTCTATTGTCGGAAATTTAAAGATTTATTAATCAATTTCAAGAATCCACTCCACTAGCACATTTAATGGTAACTTTATTTTAAGTGACTTATCAAATTTTTTTCGATGCATTGTACTACTAATTTGTTTAAATAGTAAAAATGTGAAAATCAATTGCTATAACTTAAAATATTTTTATAACCCAAATTATTTACGTTTTATACCCTGAATTAAATAACGTTCTTACATTTTCGAACGTTAGTAAAATTGCTAAGAAATGTAAAATATATTTACAAAAGGTATTTATGACAAAATATAAAATTTTGTAAGAAAAATTTATTAGGGCGTCCATTCTATGAGGATCAAAGTATTGTATTTATGCATGCATCAGTCCCTGCCCACGCATGCCACACTCGTTCGGGGGCGAGTTTGAACTGTACGGAGATGCATCCAGTGATACGGCCTCAGTGCTGCAAAATGGCGCTCCTGGGAACGAGCCACAGACGTCGCTGTCGCCGTGACGTCATGTAAACATGTAACTAAGCGTTTCAACGAATTGCTGATGTACCGTTGTCTTGCCTGATCGGTGTCGCGGACGTAAGGACTGGCGACCGAGACAATGGCATTTCACTCGATGCTTCAAACATCACAAGTAACCAGTTTTGAAGGTGATTCTGTACCAATTCCAAAAAAAAAAAAAAAAAAAAAAAAAAAAAACAAACTTGTGCGACAGTCCCTCATCACTAGATCCCGGAAAGTTCAGGCATTTATTTTGTTCAAAATAAGCAGACAAAAGCGACTTATTTTGAATAAAATTGATAATACAACGCATACATTCTGGCTAAAATAAGGGTTCAAAACAGCATGAAAACTATAATTAGCATTACAAAAACTTTGTCAACATTATTTCCAAAGCAATCAAAGGTCTTATTTGATTGTGGGATGGAATTGCTTGTGGCCTAAGAAAGCCTGTAGGCATCGATGAAGGAAATCAAAGAAACTTGACTGGTCTCATATTGCTTTTTGAAATATGATTTTAAAATTTAGAGAGATGAATACTTCCTACTTGAAATCCTGCATTCACTTGCAGGGAATGACAAAACACGACAAAATCCAATTATTGTTTACTATTGCAGGTAGGTTTCCAGCTTCATCCAGATCAGAGCCAGAAGAAAGGTAGGTAATGACAAGCAACGAAGAAATATACCGAAATAATGCAAAATGCTTCAAATAGGCATATAGAGCTAAAATGCAACCCCAAAAGGAAAAACCAAATTTCCAAAACAATTCCAAAAACAAAGCAAGTTCATGCTTGTAAACGTCTTAAAATTGTAACTGATCATAAAGCATTTTGACTTACGGGGCTCTACTCATTACTAACGTGCAGCATTCTTCGTTTCCTAACACCAAATACTTTTTACACTTTTAGCGTAAACTCAACCAACCAATTCTCTATCGGGCACATTCTGTACCTGCTCGGGCGCGCGGCCGGCCAGGCTGCAGCAACGCAGGTCGTGGGTCGAGTTCGATGCCTGGCGCCAGCACTTCTACACTGTTGAAGACTTCCAGCGTCTGTAGAACTTCTCCTGGCTCCCCCTGAAATATACGTAATGAATCAAAGCAGGGACAGGAAATTATTTTAATTAGTCACACTTTCCGAACTGAGGACACGTCAAAACTATAGCGTTAATTCTATTTTATACAGTTAAGCACTTTTTGAGGCACTGCTTTCACTTTCCACCCAATCAGACCGACACGTCTTCGACGGGTACAAAAGCAACTGTTAACATCTTATGCGTTTCTGTTTTTAACTAGCGTTTTTTCAAGGTTTTTTCTCCTGTAGTTCTTCTGCATGTATCCTTCTGTACACAGTTTGCAACAAATGGAAGAAACAATGCGAAAACGCACCGCTAAGTAAAACTTTCGATATGCTGTTTGTTATAGCCTTTTCAATATCACACATTACTTTGCTAGGTAATGATATCCGAGTGCTAATATTTCGAGCTGCATTTAGGAATACTTCTGCATCAGAAATTTTATCTTTGTTACTTAGTGAACTAAATACAGAGCAATTTGGACTTCATGATTTGTATAACTATCGTTCCTTTTCATTAAACCCATTTTCGTAAACAGCTGCATGAATATTCTTGAAATTACCTTGCAAATCCCATCAACAAACCACGTATTACCTCGGAAAAGGATATCCTGATTCTAAAATTAACGTTCGGAATGTCGTTTTCGCAAAAAAGGATTCGGGACCATGAATGGTAAGGCAGGGGGCCACTCACCTTGGCCGCCCGCTGCGCGTGGCGGCGCGCGCCCGGGGCGTCCGCGCAGGGCGCCTGCGGGCAGCGGCCGCGGCACAGCTGCAGCTCGCAGCGCACGTGCAGCGCGCTGCGCTCGGGGAACTTGAAGGCCGGGAAGCGGCTGCGCAGCTCGTGCAGCGGGCGCGCGCCCTCGGGGCCCTCGCCGCCCTCGCCGCCCTCGCCACCCTCTGCGACACACGCCGCGCGCAAGCACAGCGCTCAGCCTCGCGCCTCGCGCCACGCGGCCGGGCCTTCGCCGGCCGACGGCGAAGGCAGAACCCAGCGGGGAAGTGGGGATGGGTCAGACACTAACTAGTTCTTTGGGTCGTACGACCCATAGATGTAATCTATTGATTGATTGTTAGTGATTTCGGGTGCGTCAACTACAGAGGTCATTGGTACCGTAAGTGTAGTGCATGTTTTGCTCGTGAATGGCTGTGGTCTTCCCCCGCTGTATGGCGATATTCGGCGCCGACCTACCCTCCGCTAGCGGGGTTTCCCTCAACCACGTATCCCCCACCAGCGGGGCACCCCCCAGCTGGTGGCTAAGCTCCCGACCGGTGTCCCTGCATGTGTGGTAGTGTAGAGCATGTTAATATAAGGGGTGAGGATAGTACAAGGTAGGGGTAAGAAAGATCGCGCGCGGTCCGAGGCCCATTTGTTAAGGTACTGCTCCGGCATTCGCCTGGTGTTGATCGGAGAAACCAAGGAAAACTACCGATCAGAGCAGCCGGCATCTAGAATTCTCTTCTTGACAGCGACAGAACTCGACCCAGATATCTAGCTAGTGACGAAAACCCTGTCACCGTCGTGACTCGAAGCCAGGACCACCCGGTCAGAGAGACTGCAGTGACATCTGTAGTGGTCCTGAGCCATCTCTCTCGGTTATAGGTCTAATCCGTATGGGTTGTACGTCCCATAAGTGGTGTGCATGTTATATCCTGGGAAGATGCAGTGTTACTCACCTGGTGGATAAAGAACCTCAGAGCTGATCTACATGTCGGCTTGTGGGATTTTTCTCTCCAGAAATTCTCCCCCATCGGACATCTATTCCAGCCAGGATAAGCTCAACGCTTTAACTGATTTCCCGTCATGTTTGGTAGTGTAGAGCATTTACGTGTGTGTGTTTGTAATGTAAAGGGAGGGGTCAAGGGCGAGGAAGGAAAGATCGCGCGCAATCCGTGACCGTTTGTAAGGGTACTGCTCTGTCATTCCCGTAGTTTGGATCGGAGAAACCACGGACAACTTCCGGTCAGAGCAGTCGGCCGCTAGAATTCGCCTCCAAACAATAATTGAATGTGACCCAGCTAATGTCAAAAATCCGTCACCGTCTGCTCTAACCCTACGACCTCCCGGTCAATGATGGTGCAGTCGCAACGATGTTGCTGCTGAGCTAACGTTGCCCATGTTTATGAAAATAATTATGATTGCATAATTTATTTAAGAAAATATTATAGCGAAATGTCCATCAATTTTTTATTAAACATTCGGCACGATCCCAATCCTTAATGCGAGTATCGATTCATGAATTTCCATAATATCCACGAATTATTAGGGTGTTTAAGCGCGCAGTAGCGTTACATCAGTCGACAGCAATATTGTGGTCAATAGCGGGTGAAATCAAGAAAGAAATTTTGCCCAAACGTTTAAGTCGTAAGGGAAGAAGTTTTGAACTGTGGCGATACTGTGCGCTAAATTCGAGTTCGATTTCGAGTTAGCGCATGCGTAGGGGCTGAAAAGGTAAGTTGATTGCTGTAAGATGTATCGTGGTTTAACACCCTAATAGGGACAGCGTTCACCACGCGACTGCACTTTTGAGCCTCTGCGCCAATTCGAACTCGAAGTGGCTTTCCGGCTTATAGAGGTCATTTTCACGTATAAAACAGTTCCTTTCTGAGATTTTTGTGCGAGATGCCAGATTTCTGTCTTACAGAGGTTCCATCTTAGACAGGTTTACTGTAGTACAATCATTTGAGGTGACTTTATACCACCCAGGATGACTTTGTACCACACACCATTTTAAAGAATGTCTGTTAAATTAAATGTTAGCGTGTGTATTTTCAGTTACTTCAACAATTTGTCGATTCTAGAAACTTTAACACATCAAACGGCAATACCGGTCTGCCCGTTCTTTTGAGGCTTCTTTTTATGGCTTGAGATGACAAGAAAAATAGTTCAATTTCGAAAGTGTTTTTTCATAGGAGAGTAACTCTCACAATTATTTTATGAACTTAATACATTTCATTGAAGTGTTGTTTATATACTAGTTATTTACAGTTTACTCATTTTCCTTAGCATAAAAATTTCAATTAATTCATACCAGTTATTGTTCCATATCATTTTAAAACGGGGGTGACTTTGTACCAGGAAGAACAAAATTTCAGATGTACGAAGTCACTCTGATGTACTTTTACAAACAAACCGTTTGATTTATTTCTTGTTAAATGAATTCAGGCTTATCATTTACGATGCTGAGAACTTATCATCGTTCCTCTGATGCCGGGTCCTATCGGAGGTATTCTTATGAAAAGTTAATGGAATGTATTGAAGATATATGAATGAACACGTAAACTTTTCGAGAGAAAATTAACAGTTCTTTACACAATCTTACGATCTACCATAAGAAATAACTTACAAGGTAAACACTGTGGTACCACATTGGTGGTCAGAAAGTGTTTAATGATCAAGAAGTAGTGGCATTCATTAACTATCTTACAGCACTTGACTAGTTAGGATTTCTGGTGGGAAAGAGAGATTTCCGTTTTATTGCTAAAAACTGTATAAAATTCATGCGTAAGAGATAGCTTATTTACATTAACAATACAAGTCTCAATCGCCCCTATGTAGATAATAAATGGTATTGAGTGTTTAAGTTAAGGTTATTTAGTACTTGTAATAAACAATTAAAATTGGTAAATACTCGTGGTTATGTTTTTTATATGGTATAAAGACACTCTACCCTTAATCCTTTCAAATTTGCCTACATTCTCATAACAAAGACGGAAACAGACAATGTGTGGTACAATATCACCTTATACCACACAAATCTCCTCACCTACCAAATGAAAAGAACTGTTAAATAAACGGCTTGTATGTAAAAATATATCTCTGGAGTTACCTTTGTAAATGACTACATCTACATTTGTAAATGATTATAAAAAATGTAAAAATATTATTTTGGTTTCACAAATACAAACACACCGTTTCCTGGTACGAAGTCACTCCGAAAGACAGTATGTTGATTGACAGTTCTAGTCGAACAAATGTAAGTCAAGAGGATGTGACGCTATGTGAATTTACCGCACACTCTGTCGCCACAGTTCTTCCGTTTCGACCTAAACATTGTGCAAAAAGTCCCTAATACTTCATTCTGTTGCTAGACCATAAGTAATATATATTGTAGAAGGCAGCAATAGTAGCGGCGCGTGGCGCTCACCGTCGTCGTCGTTGCCGGCGGAGGGCGGCGGTGGCGGGCGCGGGGGCGGCAGCAGCGGCGGCGCACCGGCCGGGCCGTCGGGGCAGCCCTCCTCGTCCAGCAGGCGCTGCGTCGACTCCCCCGCGCCGTCCGACGCCACGCACGCCACGGCGCGCACGCCCACGCCCTCTGCAAACGCGAAGGCTCAACGGCTCACGCCCACACGCTCCCGCCCACACGCTCACGCCCACACGCTCACGTCCATACGCTCACGCCCACACGCTCACGTCCACACGCTCACGTCCACACGCTCACGTACACACGCTCACGTCCACACGCTCACGTCCACACGCTCACGTCCACACGCTCACGCCCACACGCTCACGCCAAGACCCTCACGCCAAGACCCTCACGCCCACACGCTCACGCCCACACGCTCACGCCCACACGCTCACGCCCACACGCTCACGCCCACACGCTCACGCCAAGACGCTCATGCCAAGACGCTCACGCATAGACATCCACGCACTCACGCTCCCGTTCTCACGTGCGCGTCCGCTCAGGCACTCATGTTCACACTTTCACGCATACATCCAGACGGTTACACCCTCACGCTCATGTCCGCACTAATGCCCACACTCTCACGTCCACGCATTCGCATTTCCTTCCACACGTACACGTCTCCTCGGGCGCCACGCTCACACTCTAAGTTCACGCTCACACACGTACATCCACCACTCACGTTACACCCACCACTCACACCTACATGCTCACACTCACACTCTCGTACTCACATTGTCACTGCACTACATAAAAATCGTGTTAAGCATCAGAGTCCAGAAGCCAAAGTTTAACTTTCTTTCTCTCTATCTCCTTCACTTTTATTCCAATAAATTCTTTCAGTAGAATGTAATAATAAATAATGTCAAATAATTCACAACTACTTTATCTCCCTCAGAGCCAGCATATCTCGTCTGAGTTGAACTTCCAGCGAGACCGCATCGCAGCGCAGCAGCTCCTTACCTGGGGCGTGCGCGCGGATGCGCATCTCCAGTGGCTCGCCCACGGCGACGGAGCGGCCGCCCGGGGCGGGCCCGCGCAGCTCCATCCACGCCCACGCGCGCCGCCGCCGCCCGCGCCGCCGCTCGCCCGCGCCGCCCGCCGCTGCTGCTGCTCCGCCGCCACTCAGGCCGCCGCGAGCGCGCGCCTCTCTGGTCACGACGAAGTAGATGCGTCAACGTGGATGCAGTGAGGAGACGGGTTGCAGGCCCCGAGCCACCTGGGCTTCGGTCTGGACCCGGTTGGGCACTTGGCTTTGTAGTGGTAGTGCCCGATACGAAGGGGGAATTGAGCACGGATTGGTCCCAGCGCAATAAGACTCTGGCGCTTAATCAGACTCTGGTGCTAGCCCGAACAGCTAGTAGCTCTGAGCTGGCAGAGTGACCCTACCCGGGCTTAATTAAGGAAGCGCCCCGATGGGGTGTTGTGTGCCGGCTGCAATGTTAGTCCGAAGGTGTACTTGTACGGCCACGAGTGTGTGGATTAAGAGCTTAGGTGTTCACCCTGGAGAGTAAAATCTTCATGGTAGTAGCCTTCGCAGTGTGTATACTGTACGCAACAAGTAGCACCTGATCAGTCATGGGAAGAATGGGTGCTGGCTTTGTCACGTAGCAGTGACCATTGGTTTTTAGGTTGTTTTTATTTGGGGATATGTCGGAATGTTCACAATCAAAATCCAAAATTACAATGCCACTTTAACTACCATATTCTAATTTCTACATCAGCGCCTTTCGGCCTATCTTGGGATATATGAGATGTTATATATGTTAATTCTGTAACATTACAGAATCTATTGTAACTACTGACCAGATTAATCCCTATGGTATCTGTCCACTTTTTCGCACAAGAAAAAGTGGAGCTCAATTTTAGCATGTAGTATATGACTTGTTAACTTGGTAAAGATAACTAGTAAAATTATTTTAGCTGATTTATTGTATTATTGTTAAAATTAATACAACTAGGATTCAGTACTTTAATCTGATGAGTACTTTAATCTTTTCCTGTGTCCAAAGAACCAAAAGACAATATTTGATCAATTATCCATTTTTATGATCAAAAGCATAAAGTCAACACCTTAAAAACTCAATTTTAAAAATACTGTATCGCTTTTTTCAATTTTTCAAAATATCATGATATACCCCACTTTCCCGCATTAAAATATTTCCCACATTTCCTCGAATTGCGTAAAAATCACAATTGCTTTTTCGGTGAAATTCGATAATTTAAAATTTATTATTATGTAATAACCATGTTAATGGAACGAATTGAAACAATCTGGGTCGTGTTCTTTGCAGAAGCTATTCACAGAATAGATTTAGCAAAGAATTACTACTAGGGCCTACTTAATAACAGTATCTTACTAACTTCTTGGAGTTTCTTTATAATCGCTCTCTAATTAAATTTTACTATTGCTAATTTGGTATAACATGAATGATTATGGCCATGATCAGCGCAGAATCTATTGTAACACTTTTGCATGTCTAGAAAACTTGCCGAAACGGCATTCTTAGCACACAATATACACAACTTTGATTGACTCCGAATATATGCTGGTGTTCGTGTTTTGTTTATATTTATCTTCCCTGACGTAGGAGTGAACTTTTTTAATAACAACCCATTAGTTAGTCAAATAATAAATATTGCCTACAGATTCAAGATCAATAAAATACATCTACATCATAGGGAAGTATCTACACAAGAACAAGATTCAATTTAGACAATGTTACACGTGTGTTTGCCAATTTTGAATCATGCTCTCGTTTGCATAATATGTTGCATATACTCCAGAGGCTAAGTTCGTGACTCGTGAAATTTCGCGAGAATTGCTCTGAATTTCATTTGAACAATAGTTCGCTATGTCATACAATAAAGTATTTCATAGAAAGTACGTCGTGATGCACAATTCTATGGTATGTTTGTTAATAACAGAAAAACCCTGCAACATATTGGGAAAGTTTATGATATACAATTATTAATGTCATCAGTGTGACTGAATTTATAGAGCTATATGAGTTTCTGTACAAAGAACGTTGTTAAAACTATACCTAATATTTGATTATTATTCGGATAATCAGTAGTTAATTTTAAAAAAATCAAAAAAATCAAAATTCAATTCACAGAACACCAATTAGAGAAACAAAATAAGTACTGAAACTCTTGGTGCTAAAATGGCACACTCTTTCTGACATTATTTCTAACTTGTACAACTTTCGAAAATTCAGAGAGTTCAACGAAAGTGAGGCTTGCGTTACTTTTTATGCGTCCTATGCTCTTTCCGAGGAAAAAAATAAGAAAATTAGAGTCGTCATTAAATAATTAGCTTTCAAAGCATTAAATTGAGACAAAAGTTACGCGACGAATACTAGTGTTTTTCAAACAATTGTACAAGACCTTATCTTACAATCATTTTTTCGAAAAGATTTCATTAAGGAATTCATTATCTCTAACATCCTACTTTTGCAATGTTAAGGTTTTGCTATTTTTGAAAATACAGAGCGTACCTAAAATGGAGTCTGCGGGATTTTTAGCGATCTTTGACATAACTGAAAAGAAATGTAAAGAAGAAATTTCTAGCCATTTTTGATAAATCAATTGTTTAAAATTGCCTTTATTTTACACACAATTACACGAAACCGACTCCTTTTTTGAAAAATTGTACATGACCTTATTTAAATATCTGTCTTAGAAAACATATTCCATTATGAATAAAAATCCATATCTTCAACAGTCGTATAAACATGTCTGAAATATTTTTAACTTTTGCTATTTTCAAAAATTCAGAGATTTCTATGAAAATGAGAACTATGATATTTTGTACGCGTCCTTTGATCTATGCCTATGGAACAATTTTTGAGAAAAATTTGAAAATGTTGAGGCTTAATGTAAAGTATCGCCCAAATTAAAAATATCCGTTTGAAAATCACAAGGCTTCAAGTTTGTCCAGATCTATCGGGAATATCAGTTTTAGATATAATCGTCTGAACGGTTTAGGTGGTAGCGTTGACCACAGACGGACAGAAAGACAGACAGACGTTTTCCCGTCAACCAACTTTTCGTTATTAAGAACCCTCAAAACATGGATTCTGACTACGCGACGTGATAAAGGAAGTAATTTACTGCGCATAGCAATACGATTTATCCACTTTTTCGTTACCAGGACTCGCCAATAAGTTTAGGGCTCCACAATACGAGTTATTCTTTCAAAATTTCGCCCCCTTTTGTCGCAGCATTACACTTTCTCTTTACTACGCAAGTGTGGTGACAAATTGTGTGGTTGCCGCTGTGCGTCCGGCGTGTGCTCACCTGTGCGCTCCGGGGGCGAGGGCGGCAGCGGGCGGGGGCTGGGGGGCGGGCCCGGGGGCCAGGTCGCGCGCCAAGTCCTCCGTGGGCACGCGGCACGTCACCTCGATGGCCGAGTCGCGCGCCTGGCGCAGCCGCGCGTCCAGCTGCAGCTCCAGAGTGGCGCGCAGGCGCAGCCCGCCGCCCTGCGCGCACAAGCAGCGTCAGCGCACGCGCTCACCACCAGCAGAGTTATTCGCGAACTCATCACTCATTCATTCATTCTTGGCTATCCGGGATGAGCCGCGTCTCGGTCAATTGTGCTGACGTTTCGGCCATCTTGCTGTAGACTTCTGAGCAGTATAGCTCAGACTCAGCACAATTGACCGAGACGCGGCTCAACCCGGATAGCCAAGAAGGTATTGACTCCGGCCGCGGAAGACAACGAACACTCATTCATTCACTCACTTATTCACTCATTCAATCATTCATGCATTCACTCATTCGTTCATTCACTCACTCGTCCATTCACTTATTCACCCACTAACTCATTCATTGGGTGTTTGTTTATGTGACTGGAAAAAACAGGCCAATCAGGGCACGTTTATTTATGCAACGTCAAAAAAGTTAAAAACTGACATACTATGGGGAGATGTGCAACGTTTTCTCGAACTCCGGAATCCTTACCCTCGTTCTTATACTATACTGTAACTAAGTAGAAATATGAATAAAGGTAGCAAAGATCATTCTTGGTCAAATTTGCCGACAGGAAACTTTCGTTCGTGTAATAGAAAAAATACATCGACAAATGAGATACAGATTTTCCTTCTTAGCCCTTTCCATGTATCACATAAAGGAATTGGCTCACTTCTAAGAGAAAGTGGAGAACAATTTTTTGATGTTACTGTTAACAAAATAAATAATTTCAGCCCTAACATCTTCATATAACTTAAGGAAACGTGGGCAGACAGTGAAGCTACATGTATGGTGTGAAGCATTTGCTGAATGGATCAAGAGAAACTGGATGAAATCTCTGGTCAACATGACTAAACAACAATACTAAACTTGAATTTTTAATGTTTAATAATTTTTAACATTAACCGATCGATGTCATCTCGTCATTAATGTAATATTTTGTAATATAAAATTGCATCGAAATTATATTATTAATAATTGAATTTATCATGACCACGTCAAAAAATCTTTGGATTTCACACCGGAATAAATTCAATTAATCAAAACAATTTAAAATTAACCAATTAAAAATGTATTTCGGCTCCGGAGAGTTGATTTAGCTAGCTTGAGAAACTGAGAAAATTAATTGACCTATTTCACATTAGAAAATTAACGCAAAAACATGTATGATGTGAAAAAGAAGAGTAAAATCGATGTCTAAATAATTTTAAAAAGTACTTATTTTCATACCTACTGTTATACAATTCTTTGTAAATCCGGTGTGGGGTTGGGGGAAAGAGACGGGACTCGAGCGATTGGGAGAGAAGGGGCGGGGAGATCATGAACGGGACGATGGAGAGGGGGTAAGGGCGGGAGCGGAGATGGGACGGCGGGGTCGGACGTTGGGAGAGGAATGGGACGAAACTTCTTGGGAGGAAGACGGGCGAGGCCGGGGCGGGGCGTGAGCGGGGCGTGAGCGTGAACGGGGCGTGAGCGTGAGCGGGGCGTGAGCGGGGCGTGAGCGGGGCGTGAGCGGGGCGTGAGCGGGGCGTGAGCGGGGCGTGAGCGGGGCGTGAGCGGGGCGTGAGCGGGGCGGGAGCGGGGCGTGAGCGGGGCGTGAGCGGGGCGTGAGCGGGGCGTGAGCGGGGCGTGAGCGGGGCGTGAGCGGGGCGTGAGCGGGGCGTGAGCGGGGCGTGAGCGGGGCGTGAGCGGGGCGTGAGCGGGGCGTGAGCGGGGCGTGAGCGGGGCGTGAGCGGGGCGTGAGCGGGGCGTGAGCGGGGCGTGAGCGGGGCGTGAGCGGGGCGTGAGCGGGGCGTGAGCGGGGCGTGAGCGGGGCGTGAGCGGGGCGTGAGCGGGGCGTGAGCGGGGCGTGAGCGGGGCGTGAGCGGGGCGTGAGCGGGACGTGAACGGGGCGTGAGCGGGGCGGGAGCGGGGCGGGAGCGGGGCGGGAGCGGGGCGGGAGCGGGGCGGGAGCGGGGCGGGAGCGGGAGCTGGAGCGGGGTGGGAGCGGGGCGGGAGCGTGAGCGACGTGGGGAGGGAGCAAGGCCCTGGCGAGGATCGGAGCGATGGCGAGGAGCGAAGCCAACGTCCAAAGGGCACCTCCGCCACGCACCTGGCTGTCGGGCTGCGACTCGAGGCGCACGCCGCACGCGCCGGCGGGCAGGGCGAGGTCGAGGGCGCTGCGGCCGGCGCCGTGCGCGCGGCACTCGCCCGGGAAGCCGCGCGCGAAGAGCAGGCCGCGGAAGGCGCGGCGGAGCAGCACGCGCACGCGCAGGGCGTCTGGCCCGCAGCGCAGCGCGCGCACCTCTGCAACACGGCAAGCGGGGGCCAGGGCTTAGGCCTTTATCCTTTTTCAGAAGACACTTCATTAAGGAAAAATCTTTCTTCAATACCGTGCTTTTGCAATAGTAAGATTTTCCTATTTTTGGAAATACAGCGATCACCTAAAATAGGACCTGTAATTTTTAAAGTTCTTCGACATAACAAAGGGAAAAAAATAAAGAGGGTATTTGGAGTCATTTTTGAGCGAACGACTGTGTAAAGTAGCCTTTCTTTCACACAAAATTACACGAAAACTACTCCTTTTTTGAAAAATTGTACATTTTCATTATTTGTTCATTGTGCCATACTTAAATATGTCAATTTGAGAAACATATTTCATTAATAATAAAAATCTATATCTTCAATAGTCGTAGGAACACGCCGGAAATATTATAAACTTTTGGGATTTTCAAAAATTCATTGAGTTTTACGAAAATGAGAACTGTGATATTTTGTAAGAAAGTTTTTCTGTAACATTTTCATTGTATAGTAAAACTTACTCAAAGCGAAATCTCAAGGGACCAGATTTTTTACCGTATTAGACAAGATTCCGGTTTATTCACTGTAATACTGTAGATTTTGTGATTGGCGGAATCACCACTTATGTTCACATTACACAGAGTTCCGTATTGAACAAGTTTGACTCTATATGAAATGTGATTATAACATATAAGGTCCTTCGCGTCTTTAGTCTAACAACGCCTTTTTGCCCTGTTTTCTGATCAGATGATCACACTAATGTTTTTCATTGCTTTCCACGAAATTCATGATGGTAAGGGTCATCAACGAGTCAATGATGATCATAAATGAATAATTATTACTGTAGTGGTTCAGACGTGATACTTTGTGGTGTGAGACACCAACCACGTCATAATCACAAGTAAATGTTGGGCTGAAAGTATACGCGAATTTCATGAAAACTAATATTCAATACCGCTCCAAATGTCTATTCCAAGTATCGGTCGTCTCACACTAGTTTAGTGGTTAAAGCCATTAAAAGCCTACACTTACATCTTATCTTACACCACAGAATTATTTCACAATATCTGTCTAAAATTGTGATAGTCTTCACTAGAACAGTCGGAGATAACCAGTCGAAATTTGTTCTAATTCAAACTTGTTACCGTTTTTGAAATTTTATACAAATAGAGACCATAATGAGGGCACAAATTTTTGGCTTCCTTATTCATTGAATATGCTTAAAATGACAATGCACACGCATAATATTTATCTCAATCGGTGCTAAACATGTAAAAAATGTCAAGGATGTAAACAGTCTTGCAAACAAAATTCAATCATATCCTATTTTTTTCATTAAAATTCACTTGAAAAATAATGCGCTAATGTTTAGCTCTGGAAGCCATTATGCTCCGGAAGAATTTTAAAATGAGTGGTGGTTTAACAAACACATGCTTTCTCTTGTTATTTGTAAATATTATTATAATACAAAGATGAAGGCTCGAACAAATTTAAACAATTCGAATTGGCGAAATTTCAATGAGCATTTGGATTAAACGATTAATTGATTGGCAAGTGGTTCCAGGCGCGTCAACAGCTAAGGTCATTAGTCCTGTAAGTCGCACTCACCAGTGACAGCGTTGGGCTCGGGGTCATCGAGGAGGCTGCTGTTGGAGAGCAGCGCGGCGCGGCCGGGGCCCAGGCACAGCACCGCCGCCAGTAGCAGCGCCCACAGCGGCGCACGGAGCAACGGGGGCCCGCCCATCTGCAAACACACACACACGCCTTGCAGTTGGATGAAGGGAGATGTCATATTTTCTAGGCTATTCGGGATGAGCCGCGTCTCTGTCGTGGCGGCTGAACAACATCGCGTGGCCTTCCTGAGAGCGTACTGTTGCACGCTGCTCAGCAGTACACTCTGAGGAAGGCCAAAACATGTTGGCTTAAACGTCAGCCACGATAGAGACGCGGCTCACCCCGGATAGCCTATCAAATACTAACTCCGGCCGCGGAAGCCTACGCAATCATATCTTAGGGATGTATCGTTCGAGGACGAAATCGTTCAACTGAAGTATTCTAAACAAGGATCGGTACAAACCACAAACCTTCATCAGCCTTTCCCCAGCATCCTTTTGTTTCCTGCGCTTGATCTTTCAAGTGCTTTTGAACAGAAATATGAATCATTGCAAATGCGTTTTTATTTTATACGGTGAGCTTGCTTACGAAGCCTCGACTTATATTGTATTCTTTATTATATTATTTGTTTTTATTGAATCTTATTTATGTACAGTATCATTGGTGGTATTATTTTATTTCAATAAAATCTTACATTTTATATTTTAATGTCTAATTTTTTTTTACTTGTAATTTTTAACACGTCGTTATTTCCTATGCATCAAAATAAATGAACTATCTCGTTCCCTTGAACTAAGTTAATGAATAGTTAATTAAGGTAGCGATCGTATTAAGAACTGTTCATATAAAAGAAAGACTTTACGCATTTTTAGTTGGGATGAACTCGTATTGTACTCGCGGTGCAAAACCAGAGCCTTTGTCCGGTGGTCATTGCTACGTAACTCAAAACACTGTGTGAGACCCGTGCATTGAAGGCATCGGGTTAAATAAAACTGCGTGTTGAGGAATGTCCATCGATGAATTTCTATAAATGAATTTTCTGAATTTGAGTAAATTTCGGTAATTTTCGTCGTAGGTTCAAGCAGAAAAAAATTAAGAAAATCATACTTTGGCATACAGTTGTCGGTAGCATTGTAGTTCTCTGTGAAATATGAATTGAGTAATAGCACTTTTGATTGTGATTCTCGTCACAATATATGACTGCAAATAACTCAGAGTAATGTCTTTACCAACGATTTTATTCATTAGGGGAGTAGCTTTCGATGGATCATCTGATCTGTTGCGTGGAAGCAAACAAATTTAATTACTACCTAAGCATTGCATGCGTACGTGAATGAATGTCTGAATTATTAACGAATTTAAACTTTCGTGAAGATGCCACTAAACTGAATTATTTACACAAAACTAACACCACATCACCGGCACATTAATATGCGAATGAAATTTGTGGCTGGATTCCGTTTTGTATCATTAGGATCCCGAATGATAGTTCTCTTATCCGAACTGGAGGAAGGGCACTTAAAACATATCCACCATCCGTTTTGATATTTGATTACAATCTTTTTCTCTTCTATTTAATATAAAGTGCAAATACTTCCTTCGTAAAAATTTACTACAGTGATTGGATAGTACTGGCATCAAAATAACCAAATTCCCCTTCTTTCGCATCAGCAAAATGAGAATTCGAGAAACGCGTGAATTATAGCACGAGAAAGTATCTCTGATGTAGCATTTCTTGTTTTCTTTTCTTTACTTTTACATCACAAAACCCAAATAAATCGTAAATTCCCAACAGTTATATGGACTATTGTAATCCGTTTTCTCTCTTTTATCCAATATTCACTCCACCTCATCACCTGAAGACTGTTGTGCAGATCCTATCGATACGTCTTAAAAAAATTCCCCAAGTAGAGAAATTAAGTTCATAAGAACAGTTTTATTATTCTGTAGAACCTTATGAGTCAATTAGGCACATTACTATATACTCTCTATTCCAGTATTTTATTTATTTATTTTGACAATTGCTTTCATTCCGCGTCCATTGCGCACTCTGCTCCAATCTTATTGTTGCACGGTTACGTCAAAGGTATATAAAAAACACAATCGTTGCACATTCGTGTTTGGCAGTGTCACGGACGTACAAAATTAACGTATCCTCACCGCAAATTTACTGAACTTGTTCAAATGGCTAGATTTACCAAGAAAATAGGACATATTCGTGAAAATAGGAGAAAAACATACCAAAGATCTGTGAGAAAGTCTTGTATGAAAAAGAAATCTGGAAAGCGAAAATTTAAATACGCTGTCAGAAGAGTCTTATATCCTTCTAAAAATGAAACTCGTAAATTGAGAATTCTGAAAAGTATCTTGAAGAAAAGGGATAAGCACGGTAACTGCACGGCTCCCAAGGCTCCTAAAAAGAGGGTCAGGTGGCACCCGTCAGTAGAAGTTATGGAAAAACAACGGAAAAAACGCATGAAACGAGTGGAAGAAGATAAAATTTGCGACGAGCTCGTCGAAATTATGCGATGGTGGAGTTTGAATTTAACGCGCAACAATTAATTACAAGGCTAATTACAAAATTTAGAATACATTTTGGAAACTTTGATTGTGAGGATATTGAGTAAAATGGAGAACTATAACAAATCCCAATGTATCTCTTGGTTCAAATCGTTCGTGCTCCAAAATCAAATTATGAAGTTTCTTATCTGGCCAATGTTAAAATAAAAATTACTAATGTTTCATAATGTTGATCCATTCATTTATAGTGTTGAATTTATATTCAAATTCAGAATATACTGAAGAAATCGGTGAGTCTATCCATGCTCTTTTTGTATAGTAATTACTTGTAGTGTAAAATACTTAATAATATTTCTTTGTTGCAAGTTCTACACTGAGATTAGTCAACAAGATTTTGACTGGAGGACTTCACGTCTGAAAATTGTCCCAAAAGTCAGGTAAGTACTTCTTAAATCTATTTCTTCATATAAACATACTATAATAATACATAATACAGATACTTATAATTAATCAGAGGCCATGTTTTTTATATGATACCAAATGTGTTATAGGAAATTTTATGTGTTACCTCTGTGTTAGCTTGCTAATACGGAAAACAAAATTGGCTATAACTAGTTATTGAGTTTATACTGTTCAAGAGGTATGTATCAAACTAATACTGATATTAATTTATGAAGTAACTTTGTAACATGAAAATTTATATTAATTGTGTTTGATTACATTTTTGTAGATGCTTATGACATCTACCCAAATGCAAGTCTATATCACTACAATTTGTATACAATATTTATTTTCTCCTCTCCATAAGACAATAATTGTATTTTGAATTTGTTGAACAAAAAAAATATGGGGTTCACTATCAAGGTAACCATGTATATCTTTATTAACCTAATGATACCAATTAAAAGTCAAGGTCTCGGTGCAGTAACACAAAAAGCCATAACAACCACAGCAAACCTCCCACTATTTGTAAATGTTAAAGTGTCATTGTGATCGAAGTGTATCTCATCTTATTACTGCCCCTAACCCTTCATAAATATGTGCAAGACAAATCTAATAACAAGAAAAGTTATTCTTCCCCAAAAATTGAGATATTAACATATTCAAATAGCACGAGGCTTGATAAAACTGATATGGCTTATTTTGTTACTGACCCATGCCCTTCAACTATATTCTGCTATTGTATTTCACTAAAATGTTTAAGGTTGCAGTTTTAAAGATTATGGGTTTTTACCTATTTAACTACCAGTCCACTCATTACGTTTTGTAACTATCTTATATTTATTGGCATTACCATGATATTTAAGACTGTTTTAGTGCATGGTAAGTACAGTTGTAAATATGCTTAGTATTCTGTACAAACATTATGTTCTTACCCTCAATGTGCCACCAGAGGGTAGCACTAACGAGACACGTTTATTATGTAGATCAAGAAAAATATTCATTTTCTTTGTCATCTTTAAGAATTAGATTTATGAACCAACACTTATTTCACAACAATGTTGTATTTATAAGAGAAAATATTAGGCAGTATACTTACTTATAAAAGACTTTTGAACACTGGATTTATTGCAGATGTTTCACTGAAAATTTGTTCATTGATATTCCTCTGTTACAGATCTTGATGCTGAATTCATATTTGCAGTGAGCTGAGAGTTTTTCTGTACCGTAACTACAAGTGACATTTTGGCAGGACCTGATAAAATTTCAAAATTTTATTTGCATACATTTGTTTCTAAAATTGTCCTATAAAAATCGGTCTTCAGCCGTCATCCTGGTCGGGAGGGTAGGTATGCTACCAATATCTCCAAATGTCTCTTAAAAACATTTGGGAGCTGTCTTGATGCATAATATATTACCTCCTTTTGAGGATTTAAAATGATACTTTCATTTTCTGAGTAAAGTAGATTAACTTATAAATTTGTATTTGCAGTATAAGCATATAGTAGCCTACCTACCCTTTGTTTTCCCTGGTTTTCCCCGACCGCTTAAGGTAAATGCCGGGATGCTTTAAAGATGTCCAGGGCAGATAATATCAATAGGAAAATTTTATTAATAATAAAGCCATTTTCATTATTTTACTCTTTTTCCTAATTAATGTGTTTTATTCCTGAATAGGACTTTCTTTTCCATAAATTAGATAGTACCATAGTGGAGAAAATATCATCTGCTACATACTTCAGGCATAATTTTTATGCTATTTTTGTGGGTTACTCTCTATTAGAAGCTCATTTTACTTTTTTAACTAATTCAACTAATAAGTATTAGTTGAATTAATTAAGTTCCCCAAAGGATGAGTGATATGTTTTGCTGTTTAATTTATTTTATGAATTTGATTTAAAACTAGTGGACTCAGAAATGTTTCGCTATTGCAGTGTATTACACTTCATATGCTATTGGTCACATGATTGTTAATCACATTTTGAAGAATATAATAGATAAAAGACTTTCTCAAGAGTATGGATTTGTTCTATGGGTATGTCCTGGTTTGGGCATGGTTGTCAAGTATCCTATTGATAAAATGTTCTTCCTCAAATTTGGGCATGCATTCGCAATGACAATATATTGAAGATATTTTATTTACTTGTCTGAGAAAATGTTAAAACAATATCAGGCATTAAAATTTTAGCCAATATTTCACAATCACAGGGGCAAAATATGCAGCCATAGTTGTGCTTAATACTCGACAGTGCAGCATGTTGCCTAGAGTTTCTGTTCAGGGGCACTTGAGTATAGTCATATGAGTGTCATAAATGCAAGTCATCATCAGCAACGCCCCTACATGTCCAATTTAATTAAAACCATTCTTTAAATACTCCAGATACTAATAAGAACAATGTGTGAAAAGTTCAGCAAAATCGGATGAGTAATTTTAGCATCTATATGCGACAGACATACGCACATTCCCATTTACTTATATATAGATATTGTCTGCTTAAAATAATCTCTCTTTCAAAATATTACAGAAACAACACAACACCATTTGATATGTTTGCTTCAAGACACTACTATTTCATATGTATTTACATACTTGCTACAACAAAGTAGTTTTTTTTTATTATGAATCATTTTTAAAAAATTTCAAAATAAATTATTTAAAAGATAAATAGGAAACAACTTCCCGTATTTTTTAACTGATGGGGAAAAAACCTAATGATAGGGAGATAATAATATTTCATGTTATGTGATTTTTTTAAAATTTTTTTTCTTGCATAAAGTCCATGTTTTATATTATAGACAATTATAATAATATTTATTATTAATATTAATTATTATATATATTAATAATTATAATAACAATTATAATTTAGAAAATTGTGTTTCCCAATTAAAGAATAATTGATTAAAATCCATGGAATCTATTGTTACATAACTAAAAAAGTTACATTGTTACCTTTCTGGTTCCCTTGTTTGAACCCATCATGTGGCATAATATAAACATAACTTATTCATAAGGGAATCTTGCTTATTATTATAATTATTAAATACCTTAAATAAAGGAAATAACTGAAAAAGAAAATATCAATCGTAATCAAATGACAAGAAATTGACTTTTTGACATTAGTGTTTGTCTCAGTTCTACAGACATATTTTTCTATCTCTGATTTTCATCAACATTGTTGCAGATCTTAAATAAATAAGGTCTAGTAAATGTGTCATTCATAGTAAGACTCTCAATAGACTTTGTCACATTATTAAAGTGACTCTACTAGTAAAAATCATGCCATCTTTTCCAAGAAAAGAGTTTATTCCTGTAATTATAAATTTTTATTCCACTGTCATCACAAATGAATAATGCTGAATGCCATCTCTCAACAACCATTGCACATGACATACTCACCATACTCTACATATATCACTGACTACATTAAGATAATCAAAATTGAAAGTATTGAATTGAAAAATAATATACAATACTAAATCATATACACATCCTGAGAGTAAAAATTTAGTAGGTTCTGTTATGAGAAGAAAATAAGATATAAATCAATAACTTACAAAGTCAATACTTATGTGAAAATGAATTCAAAAAGCCCAAATCACATTTTAATCTTCATTTGCTTAGTTTCTCAATGAAAGTAACACATAAATCCTCTTCATAGTAGAAGAAAGTTGGAAAAATAATTTAAAATTTCAAGACATGACACCTACAAATTAAAGAGGTAAAAATTCATCAAGAACAGCCAAGAAGCATTAACTTCAAGGAAATCTAATTTTTAAGTTATATACTTATCACAATGAAAACCATTACTACTTCATTTGTAGAATGCAATCCAGTTTTTACTCACAGCTCTCGCATTATGGATGAAATTAATATTTCATGACCACGACTATGTTTGATAATGAATGCATTAACCAGTTAATTCTCGAATTACCCAATACTTGCACCTTATCCACATTGAACTGCTAGGGAAAGTAGTAGTCGCCATTTATATTTTACCGAGTGGATATCTAGCATTGTCTGGAAAATTATTTATCACAATCTTCTATTGAACAGCCTCACCTATATGCCCACTGTGCACTTTCAATACACACTACATGCGGTACAGGCATTGCAGGTTGCATTATGTTTTTTAAAATTTTAAAAGTGTTAAGCTGGAATACGAACACAGACATATTCACATCCATCATTTTTATTTTCTGTATATTAATATTTTTGACAATGGGTACATTTGTGAGGCGATGTTTATATCATAGGTGAAATAAATAACAATATTACTTGTAATAATTATTATATTTATTATAGGCTGATTGTATTATCACAAACATGTGAATTTTTGCACAGATTTTTTAACAAATGAAAAATAGTGTTTTTTTAAAAACTGTAACTTGCTTAGTAATTGGTTTAGAAAAAATGTGTCATATAAAACTTGTAGGGAATTTTATCCCCTTGAAAAGGTTTTTTTTTTACAGGATTTACAGGATTTAATAGGTAGAGTTATAGCGAAACACACGAAAAAAGTCAGAAAAATCTGGGGTTTTTTGGTCTCCCGGAGTTAGTCAAGGTATGAGTGGTCGAAAACTTGGAGTTTTAACTAGTGCCTGGGTACATACACTATGTGATCAAAAGTATCCGGACACGCCCAAAATGGTGTTATGGTGTGGTGTTTTTCATGGAGGGGGCTTGCACTCCTTGTTGCTTTGTGTGCCACTATCATGGCACAGGCCTACGGTGATGGTTTAAACTCTTGTTTCCCACTGTTAAGAGCAATTCGATGATGGTGATTCCACCTTCCTACACGATCGAGCACCTGTTCATACTGCACAGCCTGTGGCGGAGTGGTTACACTTCAATAACATCCTTGTAATTGACTGGCCTGCATAGACTCCTGATATGAATCCTATCGAACATCTTTGGGATGTTTTGGAACTCCATGCCAGGCCTCAGCGACTTACATCGATACCTTTCCTCAGTGCAGAACCGTGAAGAATGGGATGCAATTCCCCAAGAAACCTTCCAGTATCTGATGGAAAGTGTACCTGCGAGAGTCTGCCATCAAGGCTAAGGGTGGGCCAACACCATATTGAATTCCAGCGTTACCGATGGAGGGCGCCAAGAATTGGTAAGTCATTTTCAGCCCCGAGTCCAGATACTTTTTCAGCCATGAGTCCGTATCAGATAGAGTACAATATACTAATAGAAAAAAATTGTATGACCTTTTTTCAAGTAAAATGTACCTACCGACTGGACTAATACCCAATTAGCAAAAGAAGCTTTACGAAACTTAATGTCGGCAACACAATAAATTCCATTTTCTTGTACAATATGTATTTAAATTTTGTTTTACAGCTAATTTTACCACTAAGTACTTTAACTACTCTATTTATGTAATTTAGACATTTAATTAATACATTATTTTACTATTTTAAACTTCTTATTCAATTTTTAGTCTATGTTTTTAACATTTATAACCATATGTCTATACATATCCACGTCAAATCGAACAAATTCAATGAAACATTAACTTTGATTATTTTTTTTAAACTTTGTTTATCTATCTAATATATAGGTGAGAAATCTCGTATGTTTTTTTATATTTTATTTTCATTAATGTCGTATACCTTCAGCGTAATTCAAAATTTAAAATTGCAAACTAGCATGCATAGTCAAATATAAATGCTCATATCTCCTTTATTAAAAAACTAAGGAATTCAAACTAGTCTCATTCTCATTTTATAGATTAAAACACGACTTTTTATTATATTTGAACTAAAATTCGAAAATTGAAATTATTTATTTTTCGTAGATTTTTAATATTAAATTTTAATTGTTTTTAAGTTTGCAAATTTTTTTAAATATTAAAATATTACTAAATTCCCTACCTTTTATTGTATGATTGTGCAAAATTTCAGAATGGGATATGCATAAATACAGTTGCAATAAATTAACTTTCATTTCATAAAGTTCATTAAACTCAGAATAAAATATTATTATTAAAATAAAATTTAACTTTTGTGAAATTTGTAAAATTAATTTTTTTATAATTAATTGAGATTTAATGAACTATTGATATTCAACAATTAAATCCAACTATAAATAGTCTTATATAACTGTTTTTAGATTTATCTATTACTATTTCAAAAAATAAGCACAATTTTAAAGTTGTCAGAAAAATCACCCAAGCTGACTTCATTATCCCTAAGAGATGTAACTACATCTGTCCTGTCATGTCCTCTAGCTTGATAGCCTGCTATGGGCCATGGCTGACCAGTGGTGACCCAGCCATTTGGCTATGGGATAAAGGGTTCATATGGTTAGTATGAAGACATCCCTTAACTGTATATTTTGGTCTTTATAACCTGAGAGTGGGCTTTCTCATCACCACACAGCAATAGATACTGGGACATTTGTAAGGAAAGGCACAGTTATAATTTGCCTCAGCCGGGAATCGAACCCAGGTTTGTGCCGTGGAAAGTGAACATGATAACCAACGAGCCACCCAAGAGGGTTAACCATATACACGATCATAAGTTAGCAGTTTTTCATTCTTGGATCCATTGTGTTTTCAAAATTTCTACCAAAAATTAAACTTCCAAGATGAAATTAATACAATAATATCTATTGCAGTTAATAATGGCTACAATCCTCTAAAAATTGAGAAAATTATTCAACAGAAAGAAAAGAAATGAATAATAATTTTTTCCTCAAGGTACACCTGAAGAAAGTGATAAAATATTTGTTAGCATCCAATATTTTGGTTCTGTATCTCAAGATGACTTTGGCTCAAAACAGCAAATGTTCAAGAGTCTTACAAGAGCATTCATCAATATATATACTATATACTATATAGTCTAGGTATATACTATATACTCATGGTATATACTTTATACTCTTAGTTGCAATGACTGCAATTCTACCTACATAAGACAATCTGGAAGGCCATACTCTCAGAGAATTAGGGAACACATAAAAGCACGGAGGTTCCAACAGAACAACTCCAGTTTTACTTCTCATCTGCTTGAAACAAATCATATTTTCTACCCCAACACAATTTTCCACATTTTGCTAGATGAAAGCAAAGGACAAAACCGAAATATATCAGAAAATTTTGAAATTCTAAAATTGGTAAAAAATCCTTCTACCGCCTGCCTTAATGATCATACTAACTTTAAACATAGTCTTTTATTGAATATCCTCAGCCTACAGGACTCAGATAGGTCTAAGGCTTCATATTTGAGGAGTTCGAAGGAGCCCTTCACTGGGAATTATTCCCAGCAACTGCGAGAGGTCCTGAGAGACACCAGTAGTTTGGCCAACTTACTTTAAAAAAAATTAAGACAGTTTGTACATGCAATAGAGTTCATTAGACTGGTTGCAAGAAATCAACATCAAAAATTTCTTTGACTGGAACCCCTAAAAAGTTGCCAATTGGTATAAAAATGAATTTGTGTAAGTTACAATTCGATTGGATGACGTGAAGACTGCATTATCAACTTCAAATTTTTAAAATGTTTTTTGCATTAAAGTGAGAACAATGTCCTAGGAACATGTTACTTTTACTTTTTTACCTACTATATACTTAGGGCTCATCCAGAAATTATGTAACGCTCAAGAGGAGGGGAAGTTTGAGGAAGTATTATGCTGGGTTCGAAGGGGATAGGAGGGTCTAGTTTAGTGTTACGTTATGTTGATATGTGTTTATTTTTTTAAATATATTTTTCCAAACATTTTCTGAAATTCTTCCTTTTATTCAGTCTTGCACCTAAACATTAAAATATTAACAAATGATATTAAAATATAAATAAACTATAAGTTTTAATGTATAAATGTTTACAATAATTGAAAATATATTTTCATTAATGGTATATCGATTGAATCTTAGATTACAAAGAAGATATTCGAAACTGATTTATAGTATATTATAGTATACAGTTAAATTGATGCAGAAGATTCTCGTCTATGTGTCCTCTGAGACCTGTGTACTAGATTTTTTTTTCGTCAATGCTTCCTTCTTTCCTTCCTTCCTTCATGAAAATATTGTTCCCCAATCTTATTGTTAGGTGCTGTCAGCATCGCCAATTTCTCGCTTTAATTATCATTAATGTTAATATACCACACAAAATTAATACAAACTGATTTCATTATTATATACTTTATTGTTCCTTTTTGTAAATGGGGACCCAAGCGTCACGTGCGTGCATTACACGCGCGTTACAGGGAGAGAAAGGTTATTGAAAATTTTCCAAATTTGCGTTACGAACTCAATTTATGGATGGCCCTAAAAAGATAATGTAAGGCTGCAGGGAAATGTGGGGATTTTTTTGTCAGAAAAACTCTTATTGTAGCGACCTGATATCAAAAAGTTGAATAGATCGAATTACTGTATATGAAGGAAATTTCTTCCTCTACCATGAGTGTCCTCAGAAGCCACATTTTGTGGGTCCTTCATACCGAAAAATTGGTTTACCCCAAAATATCTTTCTGTCCGTTTGTCCGTCGGTCTGCCCGAGCGTCCGTCCGTCCATCTGTCCACTCATGCATTTCTCTGACCGTCCGTCCGTCAGTCCGTGTGCCCGTACGTTCGTCTGTTCGTCCGTTTGTCCGTGTCTGTCCTGTCCGTCCGTCCGTCCGCCTGTCTGTCCGCCCGTCCGCCCGTCCGCCCGTCCGACAGTCTGACAGTCTGACAGTCTGACAGTCTGACAGTCTGACAGTCTGACAGTCTGACAGTCTGACAGTCTGACAGTCTGACAGTCTGACAGTCTGACAGTCTGACAGTCTGACAGTCTGACAGTCTGACAGTCTGACAGTCTGACAGTCTGACAGTCTGACAGTCTGACAGTCTGACAGTCTGACAGTCTGACAGTCTGACAGTCTGACAGTCTGACAGTCTGACAGTCTGACAGTCTGACAGTCTGACAGTCTGACAGTCTGACAGTCTGACAGTCTGACAGTCTGACAGTCTGACAGTCTGACAGTCTGTCCGTCTGCCCGTCTACCCGTCTGCCCGTCTACCCGTCTGCCCGTCTGCCCTTCTGCCCTTCTGCCCTTCTGCCCTTCTGCCCGTCTGCCCGTCTGCCCGTCTGCCCGTCTGCCCGTCTGCCCGTCTGCCCGTCTGCCCGTCTGCCCCTCTGCCCCTCTGCCCCTCTGCCCCTCTGCCCCTCTGCCCCTCTGCCCCTCTGCCCCTCTGCCCCTCTGCCCCTCTGCCCCTCTGCCCCTCTGCCCGTCTGCCCTTCTGCCCGTCCGTCAGTGGTCAACACTAGCACCTAAGCCTTTCAATTTTCTCCAAAATTGACATACTTCAATCGATCTGGTGGATCTCTAGGCCCTGGGAATATTAAAATATTAAAGTTTTCGGGGATACTTCATGAAGCCTCAAGAACATTATCAAAAACCGCTTCTATTTTTTTCTCGGCTTGAGCAAAGAACGTTTAAAAATAGCGCCGGTCTCATTTTCGCCGAAATTTTGAAACCTGCAGAAGTTGATTTTTCTCGGGTTCTTGCTACAGGTCCAGTATTGAAGAAAGAGATTTTTCTTGAACGAAATCTCTTCACACATAGATTTTTAAATAACGTCATGTACAATTTTTCAAAATTATTTGTACCGGCTGAGGTAGCTTAGGACATGAAATGATGTCTTTCCAGTGCCTCTGACTTGAGGTCCTAGGGTTCGAGTCTCGACAGTGGAAGTATTTTCGATACTAGCTAGATAGGTCGAATTCAGCTCCTATCTAGTGACAGGCTGCTCTGATCGGTGCTTTCTCTGATCAACACCGGTTCGGTTTTTCGTACTTTCTCCGATGAACACTAGGCGAAGGCTGGGGCAGTAACCTAACAAACGGGCCACTTCATACTCTTTCATACTCTTCTTTGTACCATCCTCACTCCTTACACACACTTACTCTTACACGCACTACATACACTACCACTTATCTACCTACCAACTTCCCTCTCCCAGGGAAACCTAGCGAAAGCTTTTATTGATGGTCTCACAGGTATCCATTCAATTTCGTAGCCTTTTCCTCTTCCTGGGAGGTGCTAACCTGATGAAGCCGCGATGACCGGCAGGACGATCGTGAGCAAACGAGCGGGCGTGCTAGCTTAACTTATAATAAAACTCAGTGTCATGACGCTCTTATTAAATAATTAAGCAACGCCGTACATAAAAAACGAAATACTGTCTAATGGAGCCCTAAACATACTCAAGATATATCCCCCTACAATAAAATTGAAATACTGAACTCAATTTATCGAAATGTAAATGAAATGATTACTTTTGCAATTTAAAAATGTAATATTAAAATAGCAAATACATTTTAAATATAGCACTTTTGTGTCACTTTTTTTACACTTCATGATTTAAAGTTCAAAACTTAATGAATGTTAAAGTTTGTGTGCAGTAACTCATATAATTAAACATTATTTTAACGTTATTTATGGCCCAAAATAAAAATTGTAAAAAATATCGAGGCCTCTAACCTGCTGGGGCTCTAAACACATGCTTAGTCTTACTAATGTAATTATGACTTATGTAATAATCCACCTCTGGAAGACGATAATCTTTGTTTTACTCGAATGTCGATCTTCGTGGAGATACTCTCCCCGTGGATTGGTTGATTAGCAGTTCCGGCCGCGTCAACTGACGAAGTTATTACTTCCGTAAGTGTAGTGCAAGCTTTTATCGCGGGATGTAACGGTAATTTTCCTCACTGAATGGCGAGATACGGCGCCGACCGCCCGGTTGGCTTGCGAGGTTTACCTCAATCAGGTGTCTCCCGCCAACGGGGCATTCTCCCAGCTGGGTCAAGCTCTAAGTTCCGGACTGGTCTCCCGGGATATATGGTAGTATCGTGCGTGTAAGTAAGGGGTGAGAATAAGACAAGGAAGAGGAAGGAAAGATTCCGCGCGGTCCGTGGCCCGCGTGGTAGGGTTCGGCATTCGCCTGATGTTGATCGGAGAGACCACAGAAAACTACCGATCAGAGCAGCCGGCCGCTAGAATTCTCCTCCAGACAGCGGCTGAACCAGACCTAGCGCCACCGTCGAGTCTAGGACCTCCCGGTCAGAGACACTACAGTGACCTCACTCGTTGCCCTGCGCCACCTAGGCCGGCATCCCGTGGAAGCCACTGTCAATTCGCGCCCCGCCTTGGAGCTGGCAATAGAATTGCTTAAAACCTGTCACGGTTGGAGAGGGCTCGTGGGAGGTCGGAAGCCGCGCACGGCGGCGTGACCGACAGGGTGTCTGCTGCAGGCGAGCGGCCGAAGCAACGGGACCGTCTCGCGGCGGGGCGGGGCGGTGTCGGACGGCCACTGGGTCAAGCGGGCGGCGGAGGCGGCGGCGGCGGCGGCGGCGGCGGCGGCGGCGTGCGGGCGTGCGGGCGTGCGGCGTGCGGCCGGCGCTGAAGGCCACGCTAAGGTCCCGTTGGTGGAGTGCAGCGACCCGACGCACGGCGCTCGTACTCCGATCTGCGTGGCTGCCCGCCCGCCCGCTCCATAGGCCCCGAAGCCGGCTCACTCACTCTCGCTGCCCGGCGGCGGCGGCGGGACGCCGCGGAGGTGGAGCACAGCCTTCGGAGGCTTCAATCGTGACCTCACGTAACGTTCAGGAAGCGTAAACGAGACTAAATAAAACGTAAATATCACTTCTCCCCAACATGTCACTGTGTGCTGTTTCTTGAAAATAAATTAATAAAATGAAACCAAACGTAAACAAAAACGAGAAGATTGCTGGCATTATTGGTTTGACTTACTTTCGTTAAAGAATAGTAAAATGTATTTATTGGAGTTTCATTGTTGATTCACAGTTCACCATTCGTAGTTCATCATTCTATAGGTAGTAAGTCGACTCCTTAACGTGTGGCACGATAACGAAGCCCAAATCTGCAGTTCATTTATTTTTGTAAGTGGTTTCTATTTCATGGGAGCAAATAATTTCTTATCAAGTTTACTAAAAGCACTTGATGCTACCGGTATTCATAATTCAACTTACAGACGTGTTCAAATTATTAGACTAAAGCATGTCTTTCCTAAGGTCCATGATACAATTGGAGAGAAACGCTGTTAAGTGTGATGTCTGTGAAAGGTCGTCGCAGATTGCGCACTGTCGAAGGGACAATGAGGCAATATTCGTACCAATTCGTACAATTTGTACAATTCGTACAAAAAAAATCCTTGAAAAGGAACTTTTTCCCCAAATTAGAGTGGTTCCATAATGAAGATAGCATTTTTATGCATGATGAAGCACAGTGCCACTAAGACAAAAGTCTTCAAGAATTTGGAAGAAAAGCAATTTAAAGTGTTACCTTGGCCACGGGATTGCTTTGACTTGAACCCCATAGAAAATGCATGGGGTATTACCAAGAAAAGAGTAAGGAAATATACAAGAAGTCGTAAACAAACAAGAGGAGATTTGGTACAGTGACGATGAAATTAAAAACTCACGTGAAAAGTTGGTAAGTAGTATGCCAAACAGGATAAAGTTGTTGATTAAGAACAAAGGCACGCACACTAGCAGTATTACATGTATGACTGTAACATGTACACGAATGTAAAGTGTAATAAATGCAAATCTTTTACAACAAATATCTTTAGTCTAATAATTTGAACACGTCTGTAATGTACGAGGCGCATCCAGAAGGTACGTTGCCTTAAAATGTCAACAAAAAGAATACACAATGTCATGGGAAAACATTGTTGCAATAGATGTAGCACACGTTGCACTATTTTCCACATAATCATCATCAGAATTGAGACATTTGTCTTACTCTGGGATCAAAATTTGTATCCCTGTGTCGTGGAAGTCTGCCGCCTAGGGTAGGGTTTAACCGCCTGTAACTGTGTCACTGCGATACGCGTAATGCTAACCGGACAGGAATTAAAATGAAAATCGTTAGAAGCAAGATCCAGACTATAGGGCGGATGGTCGTACGGTCGGCTACAACAGATCTTCAGCAGTTTCGCTGGGAGATGTTTGACCATCCAACCTATAGTCCGGATCTCACGCCCAGCAATTTCTATATGTTCTTGGCCTTCAACAAATACCTGTCCTAGCATTATGCACATTGACCCACGAGTAGTAGGTGGCGGTCAAACGCTGGTACCTACCTCAGGCGGCAGACTTCTGCGACACTTCTTGGATTCAGACGGCAGATTTCTGCGAAACGTTAATCCCACGGAATGAGAACTGTTTCAATTCAAATGGTGATTATGTGGAAAAACAAACATGTGCTGTTTGCTTCAAAAAATATTTTCTATGAAATTGTTTTCTTTGTGTTGACGTAGGAAAACTTACTTTTTGGGTGCGCCTCGTATTATTAGAGCTATAAAGAATGTTCAGAAGCGTCTGTTACAAAAGAATGCCACAGATTTTACGCTGAATTTTCTGAAGAATGTCAAATCCAGTTTTTCCGATAAAAAAAATGTCTTCGAGAAAATTGAGTTTAAATGTTACTTCCTGATGTGAAATTCAGACCGGTAACTGTCAAGTGAGGAAAATATCGCTTTTCACACACACGAGAGTAGTTTATTAGTATCAAGTGTTTTATGAGTACCATTCGTTCAGTCTATTAAATCTACTTAAAATGCATTTTTGTTATAAATGAATGTGTTGTGGAAATCTATTCATGATATGAAGCGGCGTAACAACAAATGCTGAACACAAACAAAGCCATATGTAAATTGCCAACATTCCCGGAATGCTCGAAGTATTAGTTTTAGCTTACTGTATCTTCAGAGGCAACAAATGTCGTAGGTTTAGATCGGGCAGGACAAGGTCGCGGGTAATGTAATTTCGAGTAGCTTTCTAGAGTTCACGGGCACTGCGCCGACAGCAACTGGCGCGTGGTTCAAAAGTAATTGTTCCGGTTGGCGGTGTATCACAGGATACTTGGCCCACGACAAGAGAGGTCTTAGAGAAGTCAGCTGACAGTCACTGCTCCAAAAGCTCCCATTTACATTACTAAAGCAAAGAAATGATCTATTTAAATGAACTATATCAATTAATTTTGAGTTTATTGATTATTTATGCTTTAATGAGTTTCATTTTAGGCAACTACAGGCTAACGATAGCCTGCATTAGATAGCCCAATAACTGATTGTACACGAATTAGCATGTATGTTTTCCTCATTTTACTCAAATGTGGTAATTGATAGTATTTACTCCCTCATGAAGATTACCTCGTCCGAAAATAAAACTATTTGTGCGAACAGTGAGTATTCATTGAGTTCCTTAAATTGAGTTCCATTGAGCCTAACAATTTATTCTTGCTTAGGGATAATATTCCTTCCCACACAATTAAATGATTTCGTGGACTCCAAATAATAAGGCGTATTAAATACTTAGGACTCCATCTAGAAACCACCCTCAACTGGAAAACTCACAAGTACATCAAAACCCAAGAAGCCAAAATCAAAATCCTACAAATGAAACTGCTCATAAATGAAACTCCTAAACTTTGATTAATCAATGCCTTTATCATATACAAATCAATCATCACGCCCGTTCTCCTGTACGCATGCCCAATATGACCAAATGCTGCAAAATATAATATTCACAAATTACAAGTTATCCAAAATAAATTATTAAGATCCATCACCAAAGACCCTTGGTTCATCCCCACAAGCAACTATCCACCGAATTAAACATCAAACCAATCTCTTACTTTGTAACCTATCTTTTATTCTAACTTTTATTCAAACCTCCACTTGGTCAACCAAAGTGGCAATCTCAAACTTTGTAAATAAACAAAACTACTAAACTCGAATAAAAACAGATATCCTTTACACGCATTCTTGAACATATTCAGCAACCTATGAAAAATTAATTCAAGTACTCTGTGAGGCATCCCGTAAAATGTAGTTTAGTGTTAGCTGTAAATTACAGTAAGTTTGATTGTAAACCTGTAATGTTGAATCTTACCTGAACTTTGTATATCCATCCACAATATGAAATAAAAAAGGGATAGGCCTAATTCTGTGGGCTGATATAACGCACGTCCTGCTTCCACATGGAATGTTTTTCAAAATGGTTGTTTTTGCGAAACACGATCTTTTGTGGAACATGTCGCGACAAATGTCCTTGAGTACAACTTTCTCCAAGTCGAATGTGTATTCTGGCCTTCCATAGGCGAGGTAACGGCATGCAATTGTCCTAAAACCTTGGGGCAGTTCGTGAAACCATTTTAAAACTAAGTTTGCAGCGGTTCGAGACTCTTTCTGTTTGTCTGGCTGTTTTCTTAATTGACTAGTGTGTGGTGGCGGCATTTTCAAATGTCTGTCTGCGCCACGATATCGTACATACGAGCCGTGGGGCGTCCGACGAACAGGCTTATGCACCGTTACATCGTAGAGCGGTGGCAAAATAGAACGCGCTACTTGCATGAAACGGCAAAGTCATATGAAAGTAATGTGCCAGTGCCTGAAACAGTCATTTAACCAATTTGTTTAACAGGTGGCTAGGGGCGTCAGATGTCATTGCAGTACCTCTGACTGGGAGATTCTAGAGCTCGAGTCTCGACGGTGACAGGATTTGCGACCCTAGATAGATAGCAAGGTTGGATTCAGCCAGTTTGGAGTATAATTCTAAAGGCCGGCTGCTCTGATCGGTAGTTTTCCGTGGTTTCTCTGATCAACAGAAGGCGAATGCCGGAGCAGCACCCTAACAAATGAGTTACGGACCGCGCCCAAACTCACCTTCCTTGTCTTATTCTTACCCCGTAATTACTCACACACACTTACGTGCACTATACTACCACACATCGGGAACTTTGAACTTGTCCAGACTGGGGCGGTGTCTCGCTGGAGAGAGATATCTGGCTGTGGAAATCCCCGCACACTGACGTGTAGAACGGCGCAGGATATTACTATTCAGCGGATGCCACCTCCCGTTATAAAACTTGCACTACCCAATAACCATACCAGTTGACGCGCCCGGAAACACGAAATAACCATTCAATCAATGAACTAATTAACCTATTTGTTTACTATTTGCCTCCAACACCATACTAGCACACTTTTTGTTGTTCTTCCTCACATGGCGCGTATGGTGATACCAATTTCTCACGGTTAATCACGGACACCTTGTAGGAATTGTTGACTGAGCTCTCAGATGTGTTTACTACAAAGATTCTCCAATACACTGGCCGACCTGCGGCACTACAAAATGGCAGTCAAAAGCATCCATTCGAACTGCGCTCTCAGAAGTAATGAATAAACTGAATATTTTGATGAACGAAATTGTAACTGCAAAACTATAAGTATGTGTCATGATATTAAGAACACAATCTGCAGAGGACTATCATTTACCGTATGCCCCTCTGTAAAGCACAAGTCTATAGTTCACACTGAAGATATGCTAAAAATAATTCGAGTATTTCAGGATTTTCGTTAATTACCATAAGGCTTGGTTTGTGTTCTGCATTCATTGCTACGCCGCTACATACCGTGGTCATAATTTGTAACAAAAATGTATTTTAAGTAAATTTAATAGAGTGAATGATTAGTATACATAAAACACTTCATACTATTAGAGTACTTCAATGTGCGACGTACGACGTTTTCCTCAGTCGATAGTTTCACCGAAAATGCAGAGACACGACGCAAGCCCAACTCCGTTGTAGACGCTGCACGCGTCGGTGTCCGCTGTGATGGGAACTTCCGGGCACTGTACATAGCACTTCTGCCCATCTACGTTACACACCTGTTAAGATTTTTTTGACATTTATAAATAAAAAAACACAGCATAGAGTGACCGTCTAGGGTTCTCATTTTTTTTATAACTACTCATTCTCTTTCGACCTGTCGAGTGGGTACGTCTAAACTGTTGGTATAAGCAGAAGTGATTGCGATGTACAAACATCGTTGAGTCATCTCCGATGAAATGCTCCGTAGATGAATCAATTGCACCCATTTACCTCACAGCCTCTCGATATGATTTATGACAATTCTTTGATTACCGATAGGCTGTTATTTTGAGAGGTAATGGTCACTTTTATGTTATAGTCAATTCTGTGTTAAAATCATATGATAATATGATAAATTAACATTTTTATTCTTAAATAGTCTTGAATGTCAAGTACATATAAATGTAAATCGTAACAAAAGTTCGCTACGAAGCCGGTAATAGAATCATTAAGGATACTTTACTTACGTAATACAAATATATGTAAAGCTAATCATAACGATAGTTATGACAACGAAAGGAAGAATCACTATCGTGGTAAAAGCAAATCCACTTATTTTTTATTCATATTAAAATACTAGGTATTAATGTGATACTGAATAATTTCAAGCAGCCGGATAATCGAGGCTTTTAGTGTCTGTTTGACTCAGCACATCTGTTGGTCAACTAACGGGTTCTAATCCCTCAGTGACATGGATGTTTGTCCGTTGCCTTTGTGTGTATTGTGCCTACAACGGCCTCGCGTGTTGCTGACCCCACAAGCAAGTGGCTCACTTGTGTGTGTGTGCATGTGTGTGTGTCTAAGGCTGTGTGCACTAGGAAGTGCACAGGAAAAAGGCGGCTGAAGAATGACTTAAAATAAATGTTTACTTTAATTTAAGATATAAACGCGACACAAAGACACGCAGAGTGTAAGTAAAATTTTATAACTTCTTTGAATCATATACTATAATTTTCAGATATTCATTTGATAAGTCATCATTTCAATGTGTATTATATTAACAAGGATAGTGTGTGTATTCTACATCAACTTGACTGAATATTTTTACGTTCCAAAATGATTTTCAATATGATCGCTTCTCAGGAATTTATTTTTCCTTTAATTTAGACAATGCCCTGGATTAGTTACGCAAACACCGAGCGTTCAACAATGTTTGAGTACAAATACATTCGAAAGAAGAGTCTGACAATCAGACGTATCCGAAAAAGATTGATAACCTGCTGAAGCTCTTCAGGTGGAAAACACAGATTCATATTGCTATTGTTTAAATACTGTATGAAAATAAACTCACTCTCAAATAAATTGCAGAGATCTCAAAATATTGAAATTAGTGAAAAAAATAAAAAATGCGAATTAACATAAAAAGTTTCATGTTACCAGCATTTTAGGCAGACAAATTTTCAACCTTTAATTTATAATTAGCGAACTCAAGAATCTTGAGAGTAGTAAAAAATTGGATTACAACAAGGCAACTATAACTGTCAAATTTCGAACTCAAAATTTTTGTAACATTTACAATTTTTGATAATTCAGATACTTTAACGAACATAACACCTCTATAATTTTTTAGCCTTCTTTGTACTATCTGAGAGAAAATTTAAAGAAAAAAATTGTAGTTGTTTTTGAGGATTTTTTTTATACTTTCCCTTTACTTGAAGCAAAAATTGCGCGAAAACTACTTTTATCAAAACGTTCTACACTTATATATCGAATGTTTTAGAACATATTTCATTAAGAAGAAATCTATCATTAATATTGTAGTTTTGCAATGTTAATTTAGCAATTTTCGAAAATACAGAGATTTTACCGAATATGGGGACTGAGCCATTGCTATACGCGTACTTTGCTTTAACAAAAAGGTAAAGAAAAAAATTATAACAATATTTGAAAGGAAAAGTTAAAAATTACCTCTATTTCACGCAAAATAACGAGAAAATTACTCATATTTTCGAAAAATTGTACCTGATGTTAATGAAAAATCTGTCTTTGAAGAGCAGATTTTACTGAGGGAAAAATCTGTATCTTCTACATTGTAGTTGTAGGAAGAGGACAAAAAAAATGAACGTTGCAATTCTCGAAATTTCAGAGAGTTTAAGGAAAATGAGAACTGCGGCATTTTTTAAGTGTCCTATGTTCTACCAGAGAAGAAAGTAAACTGGAATTTACATTTTCAGACTAGCTATTGTGCTTGATGAAATTAACAGTACTGTATTTATTCCTTTGTCTTTCGTAATGTAGTTGTTCAGATTAGAAACCTAATACAACGCCTCTAATGTCAGTGTTGATATCAACTGAGAAGGGCTTCATTGGACTACTGTTCTCCTTTCAGTTCGTAATATCTTATACTGTCTTTATTGTCATTATTGGAACCTTTGGTGCCTAGCCGATCGGTCATTTCGAATTGTGGAGCCTCGGTGTCGTAGAAGTGGACAATTCTTGTCTCTAAATGTACTAAATTACTTACTCTAACATACTGTGTCGCCTGGATACCGAATAAATTACGGCAAAATGTTTCTCTGTGTACCTGCCTCTCTCTCTCTGTGTGTGTGTGTGTGTGTGTACGTGTGTGAGTTCGTCCATCCGTCCGTTCTCTAGTGTCTAAACCGTTCAGATGATTATCTTCAAAATTTAAATTCTCCGATAGATCTAAATCAACTCAAAGCACTGCGTGTTTGAAAATAATAGGGTCAGTGTACCAATTATCGCCCCTGTGCCTAACACCGCCTACTCCTGTTTCCAAAGTGCCTTGCGCTCCATATATTGTTTCTTATGTGAAACTTAGAGTTCGGACATATAACTGCGCCAAAACTGCATACCCTGGTACACAGATGCTATTTTGATTTTGGAGGAAACTTTTGAATAACACATTTTGAAAATTTTCTCAAAACTGGCTTCACATTTTTGTGCTCTAATAGCGTGAAGAAATCCAACAGCTCCCCTTCCTATACAAAAATCCTGATGGCGTCATTGATTTATTTTCTTAATTTGAACGATTTGACCCATTGATGACAGGCCTTCCGCCAGCCCCTGGTACCGAGATGTGAGAGCCCATACGAAGCATGTTGAGCGAAGGAAGAGGAGGTGCACGCCAAGCAGGGAAGTGGCATCCTTAGCCGCTGCCTCCGGCGCACCCACTAATTGGCGTGGAAAGCGCGGGTGGCGCGCGGGCGAGGGGCTTGAGGGGGCGGGCAGAGGCGGGCGGGGGGCGGGCGGCGTCGCTTTCTGCGCCGGCGCAGCCTTTCCGTTTCATCCAGAGCGTGAGCGTGGGCGAGAGCGTGACCCACGCCTGCGCAATTGGCGCGTGGCGCGCGCATCTCGGTTTCGCCCCGCCAATCCCACCCCGGCCCTCCCCTCTCTGCCCCGCCACGTCCCCCCTCCCCGCTCCGCCCTATCCCGCTCCGCTCCGCCTCGCCCTGCCCCGGATTGAACTTCTGGTTTTCACAATTCAATACGAGACAATACTTATAATCATGATTGTGTTTTGTTCTTCACCTATTTACTAACCCTTCCAATTCCAGTTTACTTAATTGAAATTTTATTGTGACTTCAAAATTTACCTTTACACAGATTTTTAATAAAATTTTTAAACGTTCGTTTCCTGTGAATTTTGTAGAATATAAAATTTACAGGAAACGAAATTGGTAACTCGATAGTTTTATCCTACATTTCCTCCGAAATTAAGATAATCATACTAATATACACGCCATATCGATTATTAAATATTGTGTAAGTATTGTCATGCCGATATAACAAATGACACTACACTACGAATATATTTGTTCTTTACTCTGTGGCGAGAAACTACGGATTGAAAATTTATCTTTTTATTTCTCCGGATGAAATCGATGTGGCGTAGGACTACCTAGAGCCAAGCCTTTCAAATATAACATGATAGGCATGTACAGTTTTACGATATTTCACTTGTATATTAAAGTGTCAACTATCCTTAATATTAATGCTGATTGCATACGTTCTTGTCAGTCTGTTAGGGAAGTTCCCTTCACCAGTATATCGGGCTTATTAAAATGTAACTACATTTATTATCTCATTATGACAAACACAGGTTATACAGAAAATGAAAGAGCGTTCATTCACACGTATAAACCTAGGAAATTACTTTGCTTTCGTGTACACGTTCACAGCATTCCACAACATAAGTAAAGGCTATACGAGTGTGTTAAAATATTATATGCACTTACACCCTAACGAACGGAGATTACAGAAATATATCACTTTAATAGACCTTAATAGTATATCTGGTGGCTACAATCGTCTGCAACTTTTCTAAACAAACGTCGCGTGTAAAGTCAAGTCTTGAGAGGTGTGATTGTGAAACAGATTACTCGAAAAAAGCACGGTAATAGCAAAAATTTATTATGGAATTTTCTGTTGTTCTCTTGAATAACACAACACA